>CM031857.1:73638393-73928618 GCA_018697195.1 Certhia americana | reverse complement strand
ACACACACACACACACACACACACACACACACACACACACACACACATGAGATTGACATACATACCTAATTAAGTTTTTGTTGGTAAGTAACATGTTAGGTTTCATTTACATACTATGTCACATACTGGTGATACAATCTTTTCAGTCTGCTTGGAGAATACATTAATGCTTTCAGTTTACAGAATTTTCCCTTTTCCTATCCCACATGTCAGCACATGCAAACCAGGAATATAGGGGCATAAGTCAGGGTCATTACATTTCTAAAAGAATCTATACTTGTTATTATGCAAAAAAGTCTTAGTAGTCGCCAATTTTATCATTATTTTTCATGGCTTAAACAACTGTTCTAAACAATCACATATTTACAATTTTTAACCATTACATAATTTTAGCCATTTGCTTATTTGTTTTGCTGAGGAAAATGGTATAAGATAAAAACTTCCCTGACATACAAAACAAGTTTGCCCTCAAAATTTTAAAATTTCCAAGAGAATTAAAAAAGCCTTTCTGAAAATCGTTCATGTCTTTGAAGACTGTTAAAGACTTTGAAGACTTTTCTGCTACTTCAAAGTATTTTCAAATACTGACATCTCCCCTTATAAGCATAGGCAGGCTTTACAATCTTTAAATTTATTTTACCAGAATGCTTGTACTGCACAGGAAAAAGAACAAAAATATTAAGGAGAAACTATTTCATCTGGATTAATCCCATTTAAAATGTTACCTTATAAATAATGGTCTTCAGTAATCAGTTTTTAATCCAAAGGAACAAACAATAATAATGAGTTATATTTTAAATTCCTTCACTAAGCAGTATATATACTTCAAATCTGAACATATTTGTCACTTTACCTAGTCATCCATCACTTGGTGATGAAACTGAAGTGTCCCTGACTGTGTACAATTTATTCAATGTTCCAAGATTTCAGGCAATAGGATAAAACCATCCTGCCGTGTGGGGTTTTCCCCGCTCTGAAGTAAACACTAAGGAGTTTAATCCACTGTCAGAGACATTTGCCCTTTCAAAAAGCAATGCAATCTCTAAGACTGCAGAAATGCAAAGCAGCTGTTTCAAAACAAGATGAAGTAAGTCTATTAGTTCACTGACTGACTGCTGCAATTGGTAGTTTTCAGTACTGGAAGAAAATCAAACCTAACCTACCAAGAGCATTTGGCCACCCTTCCATGAATTCCTTTTCTCTGTCTATCACAGAGTACACTGTTCATTTGATTTGTCACCTTTGGTTTATTTATTAGTGTTGGACCAGATAACCTTTTGATACTGCTTTATGGAATAAGAAGACTCGCAAATACACTGTCCTCAGACCTCCCTTTTCAAGTTCATGTTTTCTCCAAGAGTCAAAAATTTCTGTGTAATTCTGCTGAGATGATCCCTTTGTTCTAGACAATCACATTGGCAGGATTTTGAAATACATCTGCTCCTTAAGTATATTAGAAAAATAATGTTGAAACCCTATAAATCAGTTAGCACCTGTAAGATCTTGAAAATGATATTAATTTATACCAGTTTTTGTTGTAAAAACTGGGGTTTTTTTAACCAGTATGGCTGTAAAAATTGCTGTTATAGCTCCAGCTATTTCAGAAGAAATGGCTAATACACAAATGTGTTTCCCTTTATGTCTAAAGGATCCATTCTGCTGCAGGCATCTTTACACCCATAATACTGAATCCACACTGAGTGAATAACTGTACCCAGGGAGCAGAACAAGGAAACCTTAATAACAAGCTCAGCAAGAGATCTCAGTCATTCTGATATCCTTTTGTGCAAGACAGGCTGAGAATGCATAAGGAGCAAAAGCCACAAGTAATTTGTAGCATTTCACAGTTACATTAACACCTCTAATTGTAACTGACAGGTCAATTAAGACTGAAAAACATCCCAATACACTGCTTTGTACATGATGATTGTCCCACTGAAACAACAGAGCATGTACTCTATTTGGAGGAAAAGTGTTTCACTTTATTTTCCTCCATTGAACTAGATGTCCCAGCTCATCATGCCTCATTAGAGATTTGTGTTGCTATAAACATGATTATTTCAAACAATCACAAGCCTTTATATCAAACACATAATTTAACAATTCCCTTCTCAATACAAGTGCCAACAAGGTTATTTTAAAAAAAACCCTCAATGTTAAATTGTTATATAATCCAATAAAATAATGAGTTTTAGAATAATGAATAGGCAATATAGGCTGAATACAAATATATCACAGGTTGACCCTCCTTTTTTTTTTTTTTTTTTTTTAAATTCAATCCAGACTAGTCACCTCATGTGCCCGGGTTTACCAGGTTTTTACACTGGTTTTCCTGCCAGTCTCCCCTCCTCCCACACACATGCACAGCTCCCTGTGGTGAGCCACAACAACCCAAGTTGTGCCCAGTATTAGCAAGTAGCTAAATTATGTAACTATAAATTTACAGATTTTTTTTTTTTTATGTCCAAACTTGATGCTTAGGGCCCAGTCAATATCTACACTACAGATATTTATACAGGAGAGAATACTTGATTAGATCTATTTTAATCCCAAGAGACTGGATGCCCATGAGTAGTCAGGGTGTGTTAGATGCAATCTTCAAGCACACCTTACTAAAAGAAATCCTGTTTATTTGGTCCAAGACAGTTCCACAACATGTACTGAAGTAACTAGAGATGACTGAGAGATTTATGTCAAAAGCATACTCTTGATCCAAATTAAAATGCTGTTGTAGAGGCATCTGTATCTGATTCTCCAAGTAGAAAGACAGTACATAATTTAGGAGGTATGAATCCGTCTCCAGTTTCTGCACATATACTCAGGATTTAAAATGGGGGGGATCTTTTTTCTAGTCTGAGAACTCTCCCAAATCTTAGCTGTTGACTGTTTATTTTTCTATTCATAATTTGTTATATACATCTGTATATCAAACATTAATAATATCTGGCCACAATTTACACACCTCTGATTATAGGATACAATCTTAGAATAAAAATAGTCTGAAGGCTGAATAATGATATAACTAGTTCTGGAAATTAAATAAAATAGAATGATAAAATTATTTATCTTATATAAATACTTAAATACTCAGGTCTATTTCCAAAGTGTGACAGAGGTAATTTTAAGGGTGAGAAGTGAACTTCAGAGTGTGCTTTTGTTACCTTGCCCAACCTACACTCAAGACAGAGCACTGAAAGGAAGAGAAAAAAGCTATAACACAAACCAAAACTGTAATTGCAAATGTCACAGCAACATATATACTTTTATGAGCCTGAAAAGGGAATCCATTGAGAAGACACCAAGATATTAAGAGAGCTGGAGAACTTGACATATAAACAGAGGATGAATGAACTGTGCTTATTCAGCCTGGGAATTTATCCCCTGAGAGGGGATCTCCCCACACAATTTATAAAAATACCTAAATTATTGGTACAGAGAAAGAGGGTATAATCTTTCCACAAGGATGCACAGTGACAGAACAAGAGCTAACGTGAACAAGTTGCTCATGGGAAATGCTGTCTAGATATATGAAAAGAAAAAGCACCTGAACAGCTGAACGCCAGAATAGGCTCCTATAAAAATTAGCAAAATATCTGCCATTGGAAATGCTACTTAGCTTGACAGTGTCCTGAATAACTAATCTATGGCCTTGACTTGTTACAGAACTTGTACCAGCAATTCCAGAGGTCCCTTCCTAATGCAAGATTTTGTTTTTCTGAGTCCTGACTAACAATAGACACAAGGTGAAAAAAAATTATCTTTCTTTTTCCCATTGGAATCCTGAACTGCAGCAGTTCATGCACATTTTTACCTTGAAAATAATAAATAGAAGCACGTTTTTTGGTTTTCCTTCTTCACGCTGATGAAAAATACAGAGGCATAGGTTTTATATCCTCCAAGTTTCTGCCTTATCTGCTACAACCTGGTTTCATCAGTTGATTGATAAAAGGAGAATGCTAATGTTAAGAGGGCTTAAAAGAAACAGAATATCTCACAAGAAGTTTTAACACCTTCCATGAGCATTTGTGGGCGAAATCAGCCCTGCCCTACTCTCCTTCCCACTCTTGATAAAGTCTTTGGTGGAAGAAACTGAAAAATTGCAATACCAGGTAGTAGACTAGATAAGGAGGCTTTTCTGCTGAAAATATGAGGGACAACTGAAGACACTCAGTTTTTGTTGCTTTTAGTCTTTCTAAGGAAAGCACACTTTGAGACTGTTTACTTGTTTTTTGTCACAGCAATTGCCTATTGCAGATTTCCAAAGACAAAGGATTTACCAAGTGTCTTTCTCCATTTGTAATTGGCCTCCTCTGGACACTGTTGGGGTTGTGGACCAGGACAAAGTGATGGCTATTCAGGGATTACTTCTGATAAGGAAGCTACTTGTCAGTGTCTTCCATCCATCCCTCTCTTCCTCAGAGTCATCAGCACCCTTCCTTTTATTTTTCTGTACTCTAATTCAACCTTCTCTTCTGTCCTCCTTTTGCTAAATACTCAGAGTATTTCCTTATGATACTACTTAAATACCAGTGGCTGCCAAAACTTGCCTATATTAGCTTTGTACAGCAATTGCAAACACTTAGATGAAATAAGTGCTGAATGAGTCAGATAATTCAGTAACATGAAGTGAAAAACAGGTTTGGAGTTTGGGTGGTTTGTTTTTCTTTCCTCAAAGTTGTGAGTTGCTTGTTTAAACATATCTAAGGCCAAAAGATGTTTGTGTTAGAATAGATTTTAACAGCACATGGCATAAATTAAAGGAAGCAAAAATAAGGTATTTTTTTTTCCTAAAATACAAGGCAGTGTTGCAAATCACAGCTCTGATCCATTGCCATGTTAATCAGTTTTTACATTAATGTAAATGGACCTGCATTGTTGCTCCATGTTATATGGCATTAGCACACTCAGCAAATACCTAGAGAGAAGGAGCAAACACCAGAGCAAGGGTGTTTGAAAACAACAAAAACCATCAATGTTTCCCCAAAAAGACCATCCCCAAGTATTTGCTTGCAAAGGGCAACAGTGCAGGGGTTAAGAAGTGGTCACAGCAACAGCCTACTCGAGTTCAAGAAGTGATTGAACAACACTCTCGGGCACAGGGTGTGATTCTTGGAGTGTCCTGCACAGGACCAGGAGTTGGATTCGATGACCTTTGTGGGTGCCTTTCAACTCAGGACAATCTACGATTTTATAAGGCTTCTCACTTTTGGGATTGTGACCAGGAGAAGTTACAGTCTTCTCCACTGGGTGGCAACGTAGGATACAGCAACAGACAGAACAGCTCTCACCACAGGACCACCAAAACAAGGGATTTTTCTCCTGTTGATGTTTCACTTTGCAATGCTGTGAACACGTGGGGAAAAAAAAAATAGGCACCTTTGAACACGGGTAATTGATTATGGGCTAATCAGACTTAGTGCCATTCAACAAGTATTAATATAGCCCCTCCCCCCACACTTTTTGTTTACTTTTTATCATAACAATGTTATGAAATGTACACTAAAGTTATCAATAGATTAGGTGTGCTGGAAAGCAATGCTGACTTCTCATAAGTGGTTTTGCACGTGTCATGGCTACAGTTCTGCAATTTTTTTTATAATGAATGATTTTTAAGGTCACTTGAAATAGCAGCAAAAAAATGTAAGACACAAATAAGGTTAAAAAAACCCCCTAAAGACTAATTTTCTGATTTGTCTAACATATAGAATGCATTTTCTTTGATAAAATTGCCTAGGACATAATTACAGTATGTATCTGTATGTCTTAATTGCCAGCAGACAGATGAAGGTGATAGAGCATTACTTTCACATCCACACAAATTTAAGTGCATATGCTCAGAATTATTTCAAACACGCACATAAACAAGAAAAATTAACTTAATACACTGCCTATCTATCAGGAGATGTTTTTCTAGGATATGAGTTGTTCTGGACCTAGAGAAAGATTTTGTTCTCCTTCTATGAAATGAAAAACTATTTTATTCAAGGTCTATTTAATACCTATGGGAAAAGAGGGGGGGGGAAAAAACAACGTAAATCCCAAACAGTTAAAACATTTTGGGGATTGATGCAATTATTAAGAGAAAACTGCTCATCTGAACTGTAGGATCTTTTTACATATGGCTTCTCTTCATGTATTCCAGTACAATTTGTGGACACAGCAGAGACAAGAGTTTTTCTTGTCACGAGCATCTGCTTGACTCATCGTGTGTGCTGCATCTACCACTGTGAACTGTTCCAGTGGCACTGTTGAAGCATCTGCCACATAGGCGCTCTCTACAGAGGAATTCAGAGCCTAGAGGAATCTGAAAGGAAGCAGGGAACAGCAAATCAATGAGCTCTAGCTGGAGTCCAGAAAACCTGGGGGTTTTTTACCTTCTGATAACATAAGGATGGTGCACAGTGGTTCACTTGTAACTACAGCCCCCTGAGGCAGGGTAGAAGGAACCATTTCTGTACTTTCCTTTTGGTAGCTGTGAAATATGTTCTGAATTGTCTCTTTATGTTTGTGGTGGTTTTTACTAGGGTAGAGCTAATTTTCTTCACAGTGGCTGGTATGGGGCTGTGTTTTGGATTTGTGCTACACAGAGTTGTATATAGAGATATGCATATAGAGAATATAGAGATGTGTTTGTTATTGCTGAGCAGGGCTCACACAGAGCCAAGGCTTTTCTGCTTTTTGTACTGTCATGTTGGCAAGGAAGTTTGGGGTGCATGGGAAGTTGGGAGGAGACACAGCCAGGACAGGGGACCCAAACTAACCAAAGGGATATTCCTAACCACAGGACACCATGCTCAGTATATAGAGGGGGGGGCAGGAAGGAAAAAGGGGGGTGTTTGGTGTGATGAAGTTTTGTCTTCCCAAGTCACTGATACATGTGATGGGGCTCTGCTCTCCTGGAGATGGCTGAACACCTGCCTGCCCATGGAAAGCAGTGAATTAATTCCTTATTTTGCTTTGCTTGTGTGTGCTTTCTCTACTAAACTGTCTTTAGCTCTACCCCTGAGTTTTCCAGCTTTTACCCTTCTGATTTTCTCCCCAGTCCCTTTACTGGGGTGATGAGCAAGCAGCTGCATGGAACTCAGCTGCTGGCTGGGGTTACCATAGAAATCTTATATGCAATATATGTTCTTGAGAACAAGATTGAGATGATCTAAGCTATGCAACCACTCTGTGCTGCACACTCCCAAGTGATTACAGTGGTTAGAAACATCCAGTCCACTACCACTGAGTAAGAGGTGTCCCTCTCCATTGACTGCACAGACTCAAGAAGCCCAAATCAGATGCCTATGTTTGTATAGCTACAGATGTCAGTTGAATCTCACCAGAAAAAAGGACACTCAAATTGTTGTACACTTCCTTGTACGCTCAAATATGGCATTGTCAACATATGCACGCAAAAGAATGAACTATATTGACTAAAACATGAGCTAAATTAATTTTCATTTTAAATTCCTCACAAGTGTCAAGGCAAATAAACAACTTCTGGCTGTTAGGGTCAAATCTTTTTCACTATAAATATATTCCTTTACTAAGCAATTTAAATTATAGAGAGGGAGAAGAGTCTAGTTATCAGCTCTTGAACTGACTGGCAAAAATTCTCATTTGAAAAACTAATTCTCTCTATATTAAAATATTTATTTGAAATTAAATTATTATTGTGAATCTCTGTGAATACAGTCTTTGCTGTCAAAAGGCTGAAGGGCAGTCTTTCAGAAAGAGCTTTTGCTGGGTTTGGTCACAGTAAAATCTTTCCTGTACTAGAAATGTATGTTGTCCAGGACCAGTAATATTTATCTAGATACTCTTGTTCAAAACCCCCTTATAATGGATTATACCACCTCTCTCCATTAGCTGCTATCTAGCACCCCTGCACCATTCAGTGCTGTTTTTCTACCATTCAGAAATTGCAATGTGTTAAAGGACAATGTTTAATACTTTTCACTGCAAACTGAAACATCCTTATATCAAAAACAGTGTTAGGATTTTTTAATTAGTTTTTATTTATTTTAAACATCTTCTGTTCAAGGATTTCAGTAAGCACTGCTTATATACTTTTCTTCCTTAAGTAGAATACAGCAAGTAGTTTTGATGTTTGCACTTAATAATATTAGTTGTCTGCTGTGCTATCTTTGTAGATTGCAGAAATACTCGGCTAAACAATGAAAAAAGGCATTTTTATAAGATGTAACATAGGCTAAGCTTGTTACTTCATCTATAACTGTTGTATTAATGTGTGATTCAGATGTTTTAAAGACATCAGGGTATGAGAATGAGACAAAATAAGGATTGCTGGGAAACTCTTTTATACAGGAACATGAGCATAGTCATTGTCATATTTGCAAAAAGGACATTAGTTTTTATAGCACTTTATAGTAACTGTTTTAAGAAATGTTAATAACAGTTTATAATTGTTTATTAGAACTGAACCTCTCCCATAGAGATTGGTGTGTCTCCCTCACTGGGTATATTCAAGAACTGTCTGTAGACTCAATCCTGTGCCGTGTGCTCTGGGAGGACCCTACTTGAGCAGGGAGGCTGGAACAGATGTACCTCTGTAGTACATTCCAGCCTGACCCATTCTGTGATCCTGTAATTCTGTGCCTGAAGACATAAAACCTGGAGTTTTGGATAGCATAACATGACCCACAGTGAAAGCAGGCTAAGGACACAGGGAAAATTAAAGGAAAAGTTAATACTCTTTTCATAAACACTCTAATTCTCTTCAAATCTGCTCCCAGCTTTATCTTACATTTAATCTGAAAGTCTGAGAAACCACACAAAACACAAGGTTTGGTGCCTTATTCAAGAATATGTTGCATCCTTGACCTACAGTACTGAGAAAGAATTAAACTCATGCTTTGTCTTGTGTAATTATTTTATACAGCTTAGCTAAGTGGGCTTAAAACATCACCTTGACCAGAAGATCAGTACTAGCAAAAACAGACCAAGAGTGTTATATGATATTACATGAAGTACATGAATCAATATGGGTACCTAGTTTTCAAGTGAAGTATCTGAAACACTTAGACATAGGTGCTCTGGATCAGTCTACCACCTGTAATATTTAGTCTCTAGTTTATTTTGGGTTTTGTCTCAGTTTGAGTTAGTAGATATTTTAAACTTTGATAACATACATTCTATCAGTACTTTTACACTGATGCCCTTTACAGACAAAGGGGAGAAACAAGTCCTTCTAGGAAGTTCTATCCAACTATCTTGAAGACTAAACTAATTGCATCTACAAGGTTCTATTTATCTTTTCACTAAAAAAGAGGCCAAGAGGCCTGTTCAGACATGCCTTTCTTCACAGAAATACATGGAGTACATAAGACCAAGAATAACACAAGTTTCAACATGGCAAGCTCTAATTAACGTAAGACATAAATGTGTTTAACATGACAGAGATTCACTCCAACTTAGGATGAGAATGCTACATAGCAGTACATTAGAATGCAACCCCTCCATCCAAGGGATTTTCTCAAATATGCATAAAGATTCCCAACAGTTTGAAGGAAGATCTTGCTGGTAGCAGAGATAACTTGTTTATTCTGAAAGAAAGACAACTCATTGTGAGATTGGACTGGCTTTTATGCTTCTTATTTCCTTTCTCTGTCTCATAGGTATGAAGCATGTTTTTAGGAAGAACCTGCACAAGTCTCCTGTTGCATGAATGTAACAATTTAGTTCAGCTACTTTGATCTGTTCCTCATAATAACTTCTGGTATCTTAGGTGCTATGTGAACATGAAAACCTTTCAGATTTGGATGTGACTATTCACATGAATACTTGACTGGATCATTTACTAAGGCTGCAGCATGGCATACATGTGTATGGGGCATACCCTATTCACTGGGGTTTGCTTCAGTCTTTTTTCAGAGAGAGTTGTCACAGAAGCACTCATAGCAGGTAGGCATGAATTGGGTTGCCTCACTAAATTTCTGTGTGGGATACTCCACTTTAACACTTGAAATTCCTTCTGAATTGAAGTTGCTTCAGTTTTGGTTATTCAATGAACTGAGAAAAAAAAGAGCTTACATCGCTGATTTCTAAATTCACAGTCTTCATTAATGCAGCTTTATTTTCCTGAGAACCCACATGTGGACTAGTGCTAAAATACTTTGACCCTAGAAATGCACTGTTACAATGGAAACAGGACAAAATAGTAATTTTAATGAATATAAGCCAATTTGTGCTTCCAATCATACAATTCTAAAGGAATACAAGTAGAGGCTGAGCTGCAGAAGAAGGTAAGAAATCATAACTTTTATTAAGAAGGAGAAAATGATATTTTGAAGTACATGCTTGTAGACTTACAGTTCTAAATGGCAGATTAGTTTTACTTCATTAGAGAGGATCTAATGAGTCTTTTGACTACAAAAGCAGAAAAAAAAATTGATACAACTGGAAAGAATAATATTTATTTCTAAAAAAAATAATGAATTAACTCATTTTTGAATGCATTAATAAAACTGTACAAATACCAATTTTTTATCATCTGTATTATATAAATGACAGTATTAAAAAATCAATCTGCACACATAAAAATCTATAGAATATTCATGAAAATAGGACTACAAAAAGCAGATTTTTCTTATCTATAGAAAAGCTTTCTGGAAACTTTCACAATTAGACTCATAGGAAAAATTAAATTAGTGGTTTTCACACAAGACTCCCAACCAATTTCCAGACCTTTAAAGGCACCCTGCTTGAATATCTACATCATCTGTTAAAATGTAAAAAAGCAAAACCCTCAGCACAATCTAAGTTTCAATAGCACACTTTACGTCAGTGAAGGACGCCCAGAGAAAATCTGACCTATAGCTGTGAAGAGAAAAAGTCTTCAGCAGATGTTACATAATAATACCAAGGTCGAAAGGAACATCTGCAAATGTTGCAGTGCTGAACATCATTACACTGAAGTTTCCTCTCTGGACTGGTAAAGTTGCAGAGTTTATAGAAAACTGCTGTGGGCATTACAGCAAAAGAAGACCTCATAGACAATATTTCACAAAATATTGCTTAAATAATTCATTGAGGGCTGCTGTATCAAATTGCCATGGTTAGAGGTGATAAATAACTTGGGTTTAGAAATACAAAATGTTTCAGAGTATCAGTGTGCAAAAGAAGCCTCATTGTAAAATATCACTAAACCTGCTATTTGAAAGAGAACCTGTATATCTAAATTAAATTCAGTAAAAGCATATTTATTTAATAAGAACTTCAATGGGGCACAAACTTTATGTCTAGTATAATCTATCATGATTTATTTACAGTTATTTATATTTATTTACAGTTATTTTTTCTATGCAAGTTTTATTTTTGAACTATGCATCAAAGTCTCCTTCATGAGATTTCCTTGGTTTTAATATTAACCCTTATACAAAAATGACACAATAGATTTTTATTATTATTTATTAATAATTATTATTATTTTATTATTTTATTTACTACCTAAAGTGTAGTAAAGTTGTCCTGAATTCACTTGGAAAACCTTCAAGAGTCATCAGATCACTAATATTAAATTGTGCTTCTTATTTTCCTATGACTGAGTAAAATGAATGACCAAAACTTTCCAAAATGAAGATATGATAATGAAATAATTAAAACTTGTAATATTTTTTGTTACTGCTCTTTCTCATGCCTACTTTGAACAGTCTTCTGTGACTTCATAAATGCTACAGTTTATTTAACATGGTGCTAATCATGTTTTTAATTTTAAAAGTCAATACAATTTGTAAATTATTACCAACTTAATAGAAATTAATTCATCCACTGTCAGAACCCTTCTATTAGAGTCTCTGTTGTGCACGACTAACAAGTGCAATGATTCTAGGGCAAACACTACAGAAAATGATACATTTGCTCAAGCAAACAAAAGGAAAAGTAGAACATTTATTTTGAGGTTATCAAATGCAATATGTATTTTGCTGAATTTATGTAATTAAATCAATTCCATCCTGAAGTGATATGAGCATGAATCTAAGCATATAGCATATACCAAGAACAGATATTACCAGTATTAAAGCAGGAATTACTTTTATTGTTGTAACTCATGGCAAAATAGGGAACAAACCCCACATTATGAATGAAATGATCTTATGCCAGTTCATGCCTTTTCTATGCTGATACAGAATAGGTATCATAAGTCCCTCTTAAACTGACTCAGTGCTTTGGTATCTGAAAACTTCTGGTTCTCTTGTGGAAAGCTAGTGGTGTGAAGATTTTTGAGTTCATGGGAATATTGCATGTTCACAGCTCTGGGTCAGGCATTTGCAAATTTGCATATTTTGAGGAAGTACAACCTTACAGTTGTTTTTTCCCTATGATCTGTTGCTGGTCCTTGTTGGCAGCACCCTATTGGGCAAAGCAGTAACAGCTATAACAGGCTGTTCCTACATTTGAAGTTGCTCAGGCACATCTTTTATATAGATGTCAAGTGGTGCCTTTGACAGCAGTTTACGTTCTTCCTTGTTTTAAAAAGTAATGATTAGTTCAAGTAGAAAGAAATTGAAATCAATTTATTAATTTCCCTTATATCACCATTTATCTTCTTTTGTTGGGTATGAACAGGAACAGGATTGCAGTAGTTTCAGTTATTTAAGAATCAAAAGAGAAAATTTCCCCAACCTAAGAGCTGTGCTAAAGCTAAGCATTTATTTGATGAGGGATGCTTATTATAATCACTTTTTAACAATTTACTCAGCAATTAAAATCAATCATGCTGTTTAATTTCTCTTAATTTGGATACTTCAGATATGCGCTTTATGTGAAACTCTTCCTTCAAAACTTGATTAACTGTTTCTAATAATCTCCACTACACCTGAATCCTTCAACACACAAAATATTACTATTTTTTTCACTCACATCTATTTTTAATTCAGTCAAATCGCTGGTCTCAAGATGTACAGTACATATTATGCCCTCCTCTGTGTATTTTTAATTTATCTCTCTTCACATTCTAGTCAGCTCTCTGGACAACTAAAGCTGTATAAATGTCAGTTAAATCTCTTTATGTTTGTGAAGTGGAACAACCTCAGTCTATTTGCATAGCTCCCGTTATTTTAGCTTTAATGCTAAGATGCCACTGAAATTCCAAACTCATAGGCTTTGGTAGGTAGTGCATAACTTCTTAATTTCAATTCCTCTTTTTCCATTGAACCTAATGAATCCTATAACACTAAATTCCGGGTACTTCATCACAACACTTGTCTGTGGCTTTGACAGTAAAGTCTGAATTTCAATTTCCTGCTAGACCACTGCAGTCACACAAGTGGGTAAGACAGTGGAGGGGGTGAAGACTCCTCAGAGATGTCTTGTCCCTCATGCTGCAGTGACACAGACCTCATGAGAGTGGCAAGTCCTGGCCAATACTGATCCTGTCAGGCATGAATGCAGGAATGTGGGAATTCTGGTCTGAGGTTGTGATGAAAGCAAAACTGAGCCTGTACTGAGTGAAATGCTAAATCCAGAACAATTCTAGAATTGTAGAATCAAGGGCCATATTTCCATGGCATTGTGATTTGGAAAAAAAAAAAAAAAAAAAAAAAAGGCTTAAACCAAAAATGGAACAGCTGAAGTGTATGAAATGTAAACTGTTAAGTAAGCTTTCATTTCAATAATACCTTTTTTCATTTTCTGACCTTTTCCCATCGAGGCTTGGTAATCTCTTAGATAGCATTAGAGAAGGCAAAGGTTATAAGATTTAACTCATATCAAATATTGTAAGCATTAAAACCCTTGAAATGTTTCCTTTAGAAAGATGCACAGAAAAGGAAAATGAAGAACTGAAAAGATTTTTTTCCCCCCATTCATCTATCTTCTGTCTCCAGAGCTTCTTGCTACTTGCAGCTTGAAACAGATACAGCAAGCAGTCCAAGCAATCTCCTCAGGTCCTGATACACCAGCAATACATAGTTCATTATATTGTTTTCTCATGTCAAGCCCAAATTTCAGTCATCAGCATCTAGCTATGGCATACGTTTTTGAAACAGAAGGCAAAAACAGATGGAAAGAACGAAGAACCTCAAAACATAAAATCTATTTGTCTTTAACTAATTTGAACAACATAGACTTTTCCCCATCAGTACCAAAAACATTGGTGAGAAACACTGATGATTTCATCAGTATTGTTATTTATTATTACACTAGTGGGAAGGCAGGACGAAGGGAGAAAAAAAAGAGTAAAGAGAGTGAGTGTACAGGTTCTTCACTATTTAGAGAGAAAAATCAGTGATGCCTGATCAGTCATTATTGTTTCTAAAATGTCACAGTATCCTGGGATCATGACAATAGAAGTTGAGCAACACAGGATTTAGATAATCCTAGATTCAGAAACATAGGGCTACAGGAGATTTTACGAAGTTATCCAATTTATCTCCATATCACTAAGAAAAATCAGCTTTTGCTGCATCTTTTCTCAGTGCCTGCCTTGCCTATTCTTGAAAATCCTTCTTTATGCAGATGATGGACAACAAAACTACTTATTTTTGTCATTGTCACTAGGAAGTTCTGGCTAATGTTTAAGTAGAATATATTTTAAATGCTTGCTATGCATCCCAGCCATTATAAAAGCAGATAATAGATACTACTCCCTAGGTCATCGCTTCTGTAATAATACTAACAATAAAAAAAACCTTATCTTGGTCAAAGTGCAGGGCAGCTTTTCCCCATTCAGTTACAAAAAAACAAATATAAACACATACAATTGAACAGATGACATTTTGACTGAATAAGAAGGTAAAACAAAGGGGTGGAAGAGGACACATCTGAGTGCCTTCATAAAGATATTGAAACAACAGATTATGTACCACAATGTGTACAGTCAGAGGTCTTGAGATGTAGGAACTCATCTGCAGGTCCCAGCTCCATTTGATTACCTAGAGCAATTCAGAGTTTCCTTTTCTTCTGGTTTTAATCATAATTCTGTACTTATATTATCTACACCTCAGCTCTTTCAGAAAGATGACACTGACATTTGATGAACAAAAATATAAATATATATATATATATATATATACATCAATATATATACAAAGACAAAATATTTTAGATAAGGAAATTTTTAAGTTAAATAAATAATACCAAATAATACCAAAATGTTATTCCTTACTTTTAAGATACAGTCCTTTTGTCACCCATTATATCTTTGGGTGGATGAAGTAATAAATACATTGTATGCACATATATTTATATGAGCATATATATAGCCTTTATTTATATATATTAGCATATATAATAAATTACTTTAAAAAACACTATGAATTTAGAAAATTTAGATAATGTTTGATTTCTTTATCAGGACCTTAGTGTCTAATCAACCAAAATCAAACAATACAGTATAATAGTATAAACAAAGTAATAATATAATCCCAGAACATAATAATAGTTAACATAATAGTATCATATAATATAATAGTAATGGTTTGAAAATATCTAATATATTAATAGGAAGTATATAGCCAGTGAAAAGTAATGATAGAAGAATCTTGTTCTTATGAAGTCTGTAACTACAAGACCCTCACTTTATATTGTTACTGAAATATTTGGTAGGAATACTTAAGTGAACCAGCGAATAGTCAGAAAAACAAAAGTAAGGGGATACAGTTGAGATTAAATCTCAAATTGTGTTACCTAAAGAAGGAACACGTCATCTTCAGAAGATTGTTGAAATCCTTGGACAAAGGCTGCCAGTGAAACTGTCAAGGGAGTCAACCAGTCTCTGGACCTTGGTGCTGCCAAAGCATGCCCAAGAAGATAAAGAAAAGTGGGCCTGTACCTGTTTGCTAAGGAGAGGTTGCCTGTGGAGAGGCTTTGCCTGTGTTAAGGAGACATAAGAGGCTTCTCTCAGAGGATCCCCTGTTCTGTTATGCCAATGTACCCCTGTTCTGCTCCCTCAGCCAGCCCTGTTAATCCCCTCTCCATCCCTGTGTCCCTCAATCACTCCTTCCCAATTTCCCCATTGGCTCACATACCCCAATCCCACCTTTGTAGCCCGATGCCCCCTGATAATTGGTCCCTGATGCTCTCCCAGCCCCCAGCACCCATATACTTAAACCTGAACCCTTCCCATGAGCCTTGTCTTCGACCCTGGACTGTCTGCATATGTGGTTGGAATAAACATCTCTGAGGAACCCATACAAAAGCTCTTCCTGCTTCTCTTTACCTTCACCACATCAAGAGCTATCTTGGACAGCAACACTAAACGGATATCCACCAAGTTTCCTTAGGTATCAATAAATAAATGACAACTCCTACCTAACTTTTTAGAGGTACTTTTTGTCATAGGACATCTTGTCCTCTGCTCTCTCTACTTCCTACCTCGCACTTTACTAACTCTCCTCACAGATTTTTTGATATGACCTTTGATGCTATCTACTAATTCAAAACATATTAACATCATGACTTTTATGACAAATAATTGCAACAAACTTGTCAACATTTTGTCCTCTGTCATGAGGAAGGAAAGGCTTTTTTGCTCAGAGAAATATCTGTTTTTGTGATCAAAGCAATAAAGCAAAACCGTAGGATCAGCTCTTTGAAAATCTCTCTGCCATCCAAAAATGCTAGTGTTTTATAAGCTGTGTAATATATTGATTCCAGAGATACACATCTAGGACTGTAGCAGTTTATTATCTCTTTTTTGCCACTGCTGCTGAATGATGTCTCCCAAGCTGCTGCATATATAAAAAAAAACGTGTTTCACTTTTAAAATGTTTTATCTTCATGTTTAACTTTTAGTTCTCTCATGGGAAACCATATATTAAGAGATTACTTCATACTTCTCAGTGAGAGAAGGTTTTAAGCTTGAGTCTGTTACCTCCCACTGCATTAAAGGGAGCATTTTAAAGAGACCAAGCTCAAACAAAAATCCGTATTCTTTTTGTCCAACTGTATTTTGTAAATGCCAATCCAGCTTCTTTTCCAGTGTATATTTAGGTGCTGAAAATTTGAATGAAAAATATCTGAAGAACATTGGAATTCTTTTCTTCCTTTTTCCTAAACAGAGAAGCAGGGCGATTTTATTTACTGCGTACAGGTGAAGCCTGAGATAAAGCTTCTTTACTTTCCAAACTAATCTGGACACTGACACAGGGAAACAGCATACCTGACTCGAACAGAAGCTGCTTCAGAAGCTGATACGACTTAGAACAGAAAGAAGACAGAAGTGAGCCAGAAAGCTACCTTCTTACGACACCTTCTCCATCCCAACACGGGAGCCCATCGGCAGCTGCCAGCTCATTCCCACACAGCTGATCCGCCAGGCCGCCGAAAAAGGCTCTGTGGAGCTGGAGATGGCTGAAAAATTCCCTGCACACAGGAGCATGAGAAATAATTGTCAGTGTCAACCAACAACATTAAGCCATCTTGGTGTTGTGCATTTCTAAAAGTGTGTTTATTCCATTACTCTCCACTGATTCCAGTGATATTTCAAATCGTAGATGAGTTTGATTCTTTCAGATACGCTTCACTAGTTTACAAAATTGATGCTCCCACTGGTCAAATTAAAAAAAAAAAAACAACAAAAAAACCCAAACCTACTTTACATATGCTCTGGAACAGGAACTATTTTCTTTCAACCTGAAATTTTCTTGCATTGGAGTAATACAGTTTGCAATGTTATAGCTGGATAAATAGTTTTAAAAAAGCTCCAAAAAAATCACAGCAAATAAAAAAATAGGTGGATATGAATAAGTCTCCTGCTTTTCAAAAGTGATGACAAGAAGTCCACTACAAAAAATATTTCTTAAAGTTAGGCAGCAACTCAAGATTTAGGTAAAATGGCTTTAAGATGTAGGTGTTAAGTATTTACTAAAGATTTAAATAACTGTTTGAAGAACTGCATCAGTTCTATCACGTGCTGTGCTGGCAGGTTATGAATTATCTACTGTTATTTTAAATAATTTTCAAATGCCCAGAGGTAATGATAAGGTTTTGTATTTAATTCAAAACAAATTAATTACTTTTTAGTTGGTATGTTCTTAACAGAATTGTGATAGTTAATATAAATTGTTTATGTATTGAAAATCTCTTCCTGGGAGACCTTTTCCTACTGGGAAAAATTAAAACACTAATTCATTCTGAACATGACACATTACTGAGTTATCTATGACCTGCAGGCACACAGAAAAGCCCCACCAAATGCTGTACTCATTGCACTGTAACCCAGCAAGCTCCACTTTATGTTAACTTCTTTTATAGTGTCTGGAGTTGTGCAAAAATGCTAGAAATAATACATATATTTCCCTATATTTAGGGAATATATATACGTAGGACAAAAATGCTATAGGGCGTTTAATTGTTCAGTGTTGTTGACTTCAAATTAAAACAGATAAAACATCAGTGATTTATACAGTCCATCATTTAAAAAGCCATACGTTCTTTCATGTAATAGGGCAAATATTTTATACAAACTACAGTAGTTTTAATTTACTATGTCTATTAAATGTGATGTGCCCTACTAATTCTAAAACTGCAGTTCTGAAAAATCCCATGTAGGGTCAATTTTGACTATGCATCATATAATTGCCTATGCGCATTAGGTTTTAAATATGAGTCATCCACACTCTCCTAGACATAAATAATAATATCTTTTATTTCTCCACACCCAAAATTTAATCCACTGTGCACATTGGGTTTGCAATTTCCTTCAAAATGCCATTGAGGGGATTGATTTTGATTTTATCTACGCTTCATGTTTACATTCTGGGTGAAAAATAGTATTTAGAGATCCTCTCAAAGTGAACAGTTGGAATTTCTTCTGAAGAAGAAATAAAAATAAATAAATATAGCTCATATAATATCTTGTCACAAACTGCATTCTAACAGAAAGGTCATTCAGTTTATTAGTAAATACATCCTGAGGCAGAGCTAAATTTAACAGTGAAGTAATAACTGATTTCAGGCCCTGTTGATATCTGACCAAAGTAGTTAGAAGGGCTAAGGGTATGAATGTCAATTTTCACATGATCATCCTCTAGACCAGATAGCATGTAATTACAGGCAGCTGAGCACAAATGTGCAATTACAGTCAGTGGAAGCTGAAGATACTCTTTACCTATTTATCAAAAAATGTTCTTTTATTTATTTATTTTATTTTTTTACAGTTTCATCCCCTGTACTAGAAGCTGCACTATGAAGTTCTGGAGGAAAAAAAAGAATTACATACTTTCAAGTTTCTATATTGCTATGGAAGGGTTTGCTTAGATTTTTTTAAATTCACCTAACAATTTTCTGGCATCAAAAGAACGGAGAATTTTTTTTCTTCTTGTACCAAATAGTAACAGAAAATAACAGCTTAGGTCCAGTGGTAAAAATAATTCAGGAGAAGTTCAGGTAGGAGCAGTCCAGCATGTACTTTAAAATGTAAACTTTCACCTGGACATGCATTTGGAAAACAGAAGTATCCCAGGAAATAAATAAGGTGGAGTTAGAGAAGAGCACTTTCTTAAGAGCAGGCTGCAAGCACTTGCTGAAGTCACACTTCCATGTGAGGTTCTTACAGTTGCTATGGGAATATAAAGTGAAATGAAAAGTGATTATGACTAATAAGGAAGGAGGTGATCCAGGAGGTAGCAACTGCAGATGATATCAGATAGGAAGATGTTAAAC
This sequence comes from Certhia americana, assembly GCA_018697195.1. Classification (NCBI taxonomy): domain Eukaryota; kingdom Metazoa; phylum Chordata; class Aves; order Passeriformes; family Certhiidae; genus Certhia; species Certhia americana. The sequence goes on along the minus strand of CM031857.1, from coordinate 73,909,007 downwards.
TGAAATCTGCATCACTGGATTTCAAACTTTTTCCCTTCCCCTTTTTGCTGCAGAGTTTTCATGCCATGAAGTGTCGCCAGAATCTCAGACAGGTGAGAGGGAAGGGAAGGCAGGGAAAGGGAAGGGAAAGCAATGTTGCTCTGTGTTCCCCGCTGCCTCTCATGCCCCCTCAAGGTCTCTGAGGCAATCTCCCTGAAGTCAGTCCAGTGTTCTGTGCTTTGAAGCGTGGAACAGTCTGGGCTGAAGTGAGATTTTAGAATATGGCACTGTGTTTGCAGGGTGTTAGCAATCAGAAAACATCAGGAACTTGCCTGGCTACATATAATTGGGAAACATGCATCCATGTAATGGATATTCACTGAAAAACTTCTGTGCTGGCTAAAGCAAACTTCTGTTTTGCGTATCTTTCTGTTACAACAATGTTTTCAAAACCCTGTATTTATATTTTGGATTGTTTTTTTTTTTTCTCTGCTGTTAACTGAGGGCCCTTATGCTGAGAAGAGTGGTATGCCTTTCAAGCTCAGAGGCACTTTTTCTTCTCCAGACATCAGGAGTGAGCAATTATTCCCTGCAATTCTCTCACTTCTGTTTCCTTCTGCACTACAAAGTGAAATGAGAGGAAAAAGAGGACAAAGAAAACTTCTCTGTATTTTAGCAGACTCTAAGACAAAAATAAAATGTCTGATTTTAACTTTGCACTTTATTTGTATAATTGAGCCTTTAATCTTAACGGCAACACTCCTAATACCTTACAGTGCTATTACTACTTATGGTCATTAAGAGCCTGATTAACTTGTCTAAAAATAGATTGGCTCTTGGGATTCCTTCAGCAAAGATATCTGCTGAAAGCTGGAAGTCACCACAGAATCAGGAATCTGCTGATTTGGAAAGGACTCATTAGGATGTTTGAGTCCAACTCTTAGCCAACTCTGTCAGGCTTGAACCCTATGATACAACCTATGGGACACCTGCATCCTTCTTGGCAGGAGATCAGCTGGGATACCCCAGGGTATCTTTGAGTGGTACTGGATGCTTGCAGAGTTGGGGGCAGCTAAAATGACTTCTCCTTTCCACAGACTGTAATGGCAGCTCAAACACCTAACTCATACAGTTATGCAATGTTCACCCTCAATGCTAAGCCAGGTTTAAATGAAATCTCCAAGCCTCTGCAGCCACTTCAGTTCACTATATACCAGCAAAAGAGCCAGAGAAATCAGCAGGTCTTGCTTGAACAAGGTTTTCAAGACTTAGTCCCAAATGCTTAGTTATCTCTTTTTTTTACAGCAGAAAGGTAAGTAAGAAAAGTAATTTAATTTTTTGTACTTGTACAAACAGTTTTCTGTAAAAAGCTACAGGCACCTTTTGTCAGATTTAACAATGCCTGCTGATATGTAAAGTTAAGTGTAATTTTTAGAATTACACATAAAGCTAACACTCATATTGCATCAATGTTATCCACCCTCCTAAATACTGTAAACCACACCAAATGACTCTGGTCATATGTCCATTACTTCTGAAAACAGAATCTAGTCATGAAATTACCCTCTCCAAAATGCAACAGAGTAGACTGTGTTCCAAAAATGTTTCATTCTTTGGAGACTTTATTCTCTAGTAATGCATGCCATTGCATTGAGCATAACCTACTCTGTTGTAAAATTATTGGTTTTCTTTTTTCTCTCCGGCTGTAAAACTAATGTCTTACTTTCTCCTGTTGGTGAGTGTTTCTTCTCTGTCTCTGGAGAACATCTTCAACCCTTGACTATCTCTGTTCTGATCAAAGGAGCAACCGGGAGACTGTTTAGGCTTCCTTACAGGAGGACCACATATCTTATTCACCTAAAAGGAAAAAAAAGTCACAAGAACAAGGAAAGAACACACGTAAGCAACATTTTTTATACATCTCTCAATTCCTTTTCACTATATTTTAGCAATAAGGAAAGACTAAGCTACAAAGAACATAATTAATTACCATACCCTGTCACACTGTATCCATAATGAATGCAGCAAACACATAATTAGTCATTTTATAGTAGAAAAAAAACATTAAAAGCATTCCTTTTTAAGAGATACCAAGTGTATAAGAAAGTCACCATGTATTGATTGTCGCTTTTTTTTTTACCATAAGAAAGTGCATTTTTATGCAGTCAGTATCAGTACCCTCACAGAATATGATGTGTTGTGAACAGCAGCATATTTCAATTTTTTTCTGCAATATGGCCCAATCACATTTTTAATATTTATTGAACTTTGTGCCTTCTTTCAGGGTTGATGAATTTTTATGGCAAGTTCAGCCCAGTTACACAAAGATACAGTGAACAGTCAATATGGTGGAAACTTGCATTACAACATTGAACAATGTTAAGGTATCGACCCAAGATGTAAGCTTAATGATACTGGACCACCAACATTGAAAAGATCAAGGAATTTCATGTCCACCTAGATGTCATTAGATAAAAATTCACATGAAGTCTCATTTTCTTATTTGTAAAATAAGACATCAATTCACATTCATAGCTCATTACTCCTCCTAGTCATTGAATAAAAATAATTAGGAATATATATATATATTTATTAAGCAAGAGAGAGCTATGCTTGTAATCACATCTGACAAGATACATTAAGCAGCCTGAACAGCATGCATTTGTGTAAGCTAGCACTGTGAAAAACTAATATTGTATGTGAGTTATGAAAACTTGGTAGTCAATAGGCAGTCAACTTTTAGGGAGAAAAAGGAAGAGAGAAGACCAATGTGGCCTCTAAGGCAGGCAACCAATTTTGAATCAGAAACATATTCAAAATGCTACCATGTTAAGGAAGTGTATGCTACACAACAAGGATTACTGTTTCCTATTGTATTTTATATCCCCACATGTAAGAACAGAGAGAACAAATAAACCGCATTTTCAAGTTATCATCATGCATTAAAGAGAGAAGTGCAAGTCTTATGGACTATCTTTCCAACTAAGAACTCCTGTAGAGCTAGTTAAGAAGTACATTTAAAATTTAAAATTGAATAAACACATCTAATTTTAATGAGTTTGTTGTCATGCATGTTTCATGTGGTGCTAATGAAAGACTCATCGAATGCACTTGCTTAAATCAGTGAAAAGAAGAAAGAATCAGCATTATTAGTACATAAGAACTAGTGTTCACTTTATGATTTGAAATTGAAGGTAAAGTTGAAATGAGTAGTCCTTTTAGGCTGTGGTTCACATGTCACAACCCAGACAGCCAAGTTATAGTTTAGACCTTCTTAAAATGACATGCATGAATTTACCTGCAAGACAATTATCTCTGGACATATGACTAATATATTTTAAGGGATTACACTTTGAACATCACTTGAGGCATTAATTTCATCGTTTCTTCTTACAGGCAGTGTCTCCTTGGACAGCATCTTACCATATTCCTTCTTGCCCTCAAATTCAGCTTGAAACCTCTCTCACGCTATTTCCCCTATTACTTTTTCTTCAGAACACTTTAAAGCATATTCCACCAGCTTAACTGAACTCCCCATTTTCTCCCCTTGTAACTCTGTACGCTTTTTCTGTGCTTCATGCATCCTTATGTGAGTTTGCTCCTTCAGTGCCAGCCTCTGCAGCAGCTTATCCCATCAGCCACTCTATTCCAGTATAATGGAGATACATCAGGGACTCAAAATGTTTCCAGCATTTTACTTGTCTCACTTTTATCATATTTTATGCTCACTGATGTGACACAGGGAGCATTATGCTTATGATCAGCTTTTATGACAAAGCAACTGATTGTTCAAGTTTCCTCAGTTCCAGCTTCCCATACACTCTTCCGCTACTCTTTGTCTTACCAAAAATAAAAACAAGGGTTTAACAGAGAGTCACATCCAGGTGTTTGGGAAGGAGGTTCTGTCTCTTGACAGGTCTGGGTAAGGTGTGTAGGGTGTTGTAGGTCTCAGGTGCCTTGCACATCTGAACAAGGCACCTTTGCTGTCCCGGCACTCGCAGAGCCTGACTGCAGGGTGAGAGCCTGTGGGGAGAGGAGAAACAGGAGGGAGATGACTTGCTGGCTAATGCAGCCCCTGAGCAGATGAGTACCAGTCCTTCAGTTCACAGGAAAAAAAAAAGAAAGATAAAACCAAATAAATTGGCTCCACCTATAGTGAACTGGAACTGGAAAAAACTCATATACAGTCACTTTCACCAGGAAAACAAGAGAATCCAAAGCTACCCAAGTTTCTTAAATTTACAATAAATTATATTTTGCTCTGACTAAAATGAAAAAAAAAAAAAAAAACAACAAAAAAACCCAACCGAATCATTTTTACAGTCATAGTGCTTTGGAATCTGGATGATACTTGTTTTATATGTGCCGTACATAAACAATGGTTTCAAAACACTGTCTAACAGCCTTTCTCTGTTCTTTTTGAGTCAATGTCTCAAGAAATGCATTTGCAATACTATGAAATTTGCATTTACTGATATGTGTAGATAGAAACCTTAGTTTCAAGTACAAAATCTTTCTTAAAATTAATCTTGGGTAAACTTTATATATAAAAATAACATTAAAAACCAGTAATTATCTGGAATTCTTTTTTAAGAACTGATTCTTTTTCCCCACTGTTGGAAAACTCTGAAAATTCTAATAAAAAGCACTTGCACAGCACTGCATACACCTCTGCCAGTCTCACAAAGATATGCATGACAGTAATCATACTGCTGAGAACTCAGTTCTGTTAATGAGAACAGCAGCACAAAATTCGCAATTTAGCAGTCACTTACTTATTCAGACACAGTTTCTGAAGGATGAGCTACCTCAGCATTTACAATGGTGATGTCAGCATCTCTGTTACCTTTCTCATATCTGTGATATTTAAACTCCTGGGGCCACTGGCTTTATGTGGTGTTGATTCTTCTTTCTGTGTTTGGTACATCATGCTCATATTGTACATGCAGCTGAACCCAGCCGGGGGTTTTTTAACTGTTCAGTGTGTCTGTCATTTTTATATCATTAACTTTATGTGCATGAAAAATTTACTCTTGCCTCCCTCACTAGCCCAGTCTTCATTATCACCTGGTTTCTGAGTAAACTTGAGCATATGAAAACGTCTTGTACTCTTGTCTTGCCTTCAGGTGCTTGTTCTGTCTGTGAGCCAAATAATTTGTAACTCAAACACGCCGGTATTTCATTTCCCACTGCAGGGCTGATGACAGTCTAAAAACCAGATAAATACAGTCTCCATAATAATGTCTGCTTTGTATTTCTTTTTTAATGTATTCTTTATATCTATAGGCAGAAGTACATGTGGTAAGCATAACAACACCTATGCATATTTCTTGTGTTTTCTGAAGGACTACAACTACATCCATTTAGCTACATTGTTTCTTAATTTTTAGCGTTTGGACTGCAAAATTAACCTTCCAATTGAGAAATCATTCAGTGCTGTTATTGCCAGACTTGAGAGACTTGAACCACAATTTTAAGAGAAAAGCAATGCTCTCATTACCCTACTGAAAAAATAAATGACCATTTCACAGCAATATCTAATCAGAATGTATTCTTACCATCTTCCAGTTTCACTAGAATGGGATTTCCTCTGAATGTTTCCACAAACTGAGCATTTTTCTTGTCTTCAAAAACAAAAGAGTGTGTAAAATGATCCTCAAAGGGGATGAAAAATAGATAAGTGAAACTGAAAAATCATCAGAAAAATAATTCTGTGAAATACCTTTCACTGAATTTCAGGAAGAATTAAAGACTTCCACAGAATTTTAAAACAGGCAAGCCTCAGCACCTTGCTAGGATTTTTTCTTTTTCTTTCTTTTTTTTCTTTTTTGAAATGTTCTTAAATACCACACAATAGTTACGGGCATAAAAAGAAACCTCAGAAAATCACAAAATTCCTGATTTTCACAGTTCAGACAATCTATTGTCATTATAGTCAGCATGCTGCTATTATGCACAATTTGTGTGCCACAGTATGATGACTGAGTTAATTAAAAGCTCTTGTAATAACCACACAGTTAAATTGCAATTAGTGCCACACATGAACTTTATGGCAGTTTGATTTTGCTTGGTGCAATTCCTTAGAATGTCTACTTATGATTACTCACTGTTTGTAAAACTGGAGCATTATAATAAACCTTTGTATTTGAACAGGACTGCACAATGACGGAAACATTATATCAGTAAAGGTCGGACACTGTCCTGTAAGTTCAGACACTCAGTATGAAAAATGTGTCACATTCTTTGTTTTGGTTTTGGTTTGTGCCTTTTGCTCTTTTTTCCCACTATACAAATGGTTCTTTCTGACCTCAGCATTTATTCTGAAATTATTTTACACAAATGACTGAAGCAATGCACAGTTCTGTAATGCACTTCAAACTAGATTTACCAATCTTTACCAAGTCTCAGCAGACTCAAGCTTTAAATGCCTGCATGGACTATGGCCACACTGATACCTTGCAGGTCTGTGAGACTGGATCAATCTAGTTAACACCTGACACATACTCCATTTACAGGAAATCCTAGAGATATACACATATATACATCAAAAACTTAAAGTGCTTGCTAAACTTACCAAAACGAATATGAAAGAGTTAAAGGAACTCTTTAAATAAAGGGAAGTTTTCAGACTCCTGATTCTGATACCCAGCCAGACCTGAGTAAAAGACCAAGAAGCTTTGTACCCGAGAGGTGTATTCTCCCCTGTTCCTTGATGCACAGCACGGTCTAAGTGACTAGCTATCCCATGATCTGATTTTATTTAGCACATGTTTTAGTTAGTGATTAGTCTGGTGGCTTTCAGTTCTAGCTGTCAGATCACAAACTTGCCACATTCCTTACAGTTAAATCTCCTCAAACACTCATGAGCAAACAGAGCTGAAATCTAAAACAAAGCTGGAAGGAAATACCAGACTAGTTGGACATACATTTGTTACAAATAAAATTGTGGTTAATTTTATTTTCCTTTCTAGAAATACATAAGGAATACTTTCTTCTAGAAACATATTCTTGATGAGTTGCCACATTTCCAGCACCAGATTACTAATCCAAAATACCAAAGATTTTGATAAAGGAAAACAATGCATTAAACTGTTATAGTTTCCTTGGTTTGTTTTATTTCAGCTAAACCACGAGAGGGAGCATCTGTATTTCAGTATTCCCAAGCACTTCAGCAGCCTTCTATTAGTTTTGGGGGTTTTGGTTTGGTTTCTTTTGTTTGGTTTTTTTTTTTTGGTTTTTTGCTTGGAACAATTGCTCACTTAATCTCAAACTTCTGTTTCAAAGAAAAATGCAATTTGATATATGAGAGGGTGCACATGGCCTGGGAAATTAAAGCATTCCCTATTGAGACAAAATCCAAGGTTTTGAAAACAAGGAGAGCAAGCATGAGGTAATAAACATCTGCTTTTCCTTCAGAACAGGAAAAATGTTAATATGCAATCATTAATATGAGAAGAAACTGGTGGAGTACCACCAGGGTTTGCAACCCAGGAAAACCATGAAGAAATTCTATACTATTTTCTTTGCTTTCTTTCCAAATTTTGTGTTCTTTATCTGTGACTACTTGACTCTAACAATATGTCTCAGACATAGAGAAATAAGCAAGTCCTGGAGCTACAGTGGTAAATTACAAGATTCATACCTACACTTAAGCATTTTACAGAATTTGCAGAAGTCCATGACAAGTGAAGAGGAAAACATTGTGAACAAAAGCATAGAAAATTAGAGAGCAAAGAGAACACTTAGAATAATGCCTGCTCAATTACTAAACAATTTATAATCCTCTGCAAGACAAATCTTAAATAGACTTCCTAGCTAATGATATTTTTCAAGAAATTTTATTCAAAATTGAAATTGAAATTTCAGGTAAACACAAAATGTGCAGCCACATTTTTCAAGAGAGATAGAGCTGAAAGTGGTTTCAAGCTCAGAGAGGACAAATCCAATTCAAAGAATACTTGTGAAATATGAGTTTGTCTCACATGCAACCAGGTGGTACTGTGGAAAAATAAATGTAAGCTGCAGGTGTACAGAATGCACACCCATCAGCAAGGCAGTGGTAGCCTTCTCAGGAAAAAGAAATGAAAGGAGTACATGTTGGAAATAAAAGGAAAGTAATTTTCTGTAATATATAAACTGAAGTCCAAATTGGAGATGCTGAACTAGTATCAGTTGGTTTGGCACTATGCAGCACCACTGCCAGGGGGAAATGCCCCATCCCTGGAAGTATTCAAGGGCAGGCTGGACAGGACTTTGAACATCTGGTCTAGTGGAAAGAATCCCTGACTGGGGGGTGAAACTAGATGATCTTTAAAGTCCCTTGCAGTGCAAACCATCCTGTGAGTCTGCAAATCTTCAGTCAAGACCAAAGAAAGAGATGAAAATGCAAAGAGTTTGCAAACCAGCTTTTTATAATCAGAATTTTTTCATGTGGCTTTGTAAAAGACTGCTGTTCAAGCTGTTGCATTCTAGGAGTCACAGTCCCCAACTTTCACATGACTGAGATTCATATCCTCCCACTACTACTACATTTATCAAAATCAGTAATCCTGTCCAAGTTCTTGAGGCTGTTCTCATATCTTATCAGTGTTTAATTATCTCTGCTTTCCTTCGTAATTCCACATGTTGGGGATTGCAAAATGAAATCTAAGAGCCCATTAAATATGACTTACTTAATATACATTTAATTTGTGTCTTCTGGTCTTTAATTACTAAAATTGTAAATGGTTTTAATTCTGCTCCATTCATGAGGGACTAAGACTCAGCAACTCTGGCAGTAAAAATAGTTTCTCCTCCTGAATGGAGCTGGGAGGAAATGATTTTTTTTTTTTTTTTTACTTTAAATGACATAATGTCAGGGGAAATCCTAATGTTCTCAGCCAAGTCAGCCTGTAGCCAGAACACAGCACTGCCAGTTCAAACTCTTCAAAGGCAGTTCAACAAAAACTGCTTCTTATGAGAGGCTGCCAGCTCTCCCAATCCAAGTCTGCTTCAGTGGATGCCAAGGTGTTTCATTTATGATCAGTGAAAACACTCTGTGGTTCTCCTCCGAAAAGAAATTATATAAAACCAGCAGTAGCCCTTTCCAAAGATCAGCTGCTTGTGTGTGTGTAGTTTGAATGATTTATTTATGGTTTCTTGTGGTTCAAATATACTTCATTACTCCTTATTTCTGTGTGCCCAGTAAATACAACTCTGACACAGAAGGATAAGATTTTGCTACCTTGGAGGACACAGGCAGAATTGTTCTTTAAATCTAGGTCTAAGACTATCCAGGGTCACCTGTGTAAACCAAAAGAAATTCAGCAGACGTGTCCATGAAAGCAGAACTGGAGCTCTATAACCTTTATCAGGCACATAACTCACTCAAAACAAAAAACATATCTCAATTTACCGTACATAAAGGATTAGTGAAAGTCTATGCACAGCATGGTCTAAGTGAATAGCTATGCCATAATCAGATTTTATTTAACACGTTTTAGTTAGTGATTAGTCTGGTGGCTTGGCCACTCTCTTCTTTGAACCAGGGAAAAACAGTTTTCGCTGAAGACCTTTTGCAATGTACAAGACAGTCATACACGTTCATACCATTTCAGGGACCAAAACAGTCCCTGTTTGTTTGGGAGCTCATTTGTTTCAAAACCTCTGGATTTGCCCTTAAAAAAGTTTTTCTCTTTCATTATTAAGGGTTGGTAGTGATTTAAAGGCCAACCAAGACACCATCAGTCTGCTCAGCTCAGTATCTCTCTCTAACTGTGAAGTTACTCTGTCTCACAAGGAAAAACAAAGAGCGGACACAGCTTACAGAAAGGATTGTTAGTGTTCTTCTTTACACTTGTTCATGACTTCTACTCAGCATTGGGGAAGGAGTGAAAATTCCCCTTCCTTCTCTTTTTTCAAACACGAAGAATCAGATCACAGTAAGCGATTACAGTCTCTTAGAGTATGTTTCTCACCTTCTGTCCAAGTGCCCAGTAGGCACATTGAGACAAACGTGCCATTGTGCCAAAACAGGGCTAGATACCTATTGTATCACCTAAACCACACCATGATGGCAGCCCAGACTGCTTCGTCCATTTTTCAGACCTGAGTCCCCATGCAGACAATGGACAGAGAAAAGCCATTTCAGATCTGTGCATTTTGCCCAAATTTTGTCTAATCTTCTGTTATTAAAAAAAGATAAATAGGGAAGATATATTAAAGATCCTATGCTTTCCTGACATAACAGATCTCAATCTTAAAAAAGAAATGCAGCAAAATACAAACATTTAACATTAAGTTTCAAATAATTTCATATTGTGAAGCAGGTTTGTTCAAAACGCATTAAATACGAATGCGTAATGCATGCCATGACACATTCCTACATTATTTACTTGGCAGTCTAGATTGAACATATCTCATGTAAACCTGCACTACTCAGCACTGCTTGTCAAAGCCATGCCTTATGTTGGTAGCTGCGGTGGGTTAGACTTGGCTAAGAGCCACAGACCCACCCAGCTGATCTGTCACTCTCCCTCCTCTACAGAATAAGGGGAGAGAAATAAGAAGAAAAAGGTGGTGGGTGGAGATTAGGACAAGGACATCACTCACCAATTAATGTCATGGCCAAAACAACCTCAGTTTGGGGAAGACTAACTAATATACTGCAAATTGAAAAGAGACTATGATGGTGGGAAACAATGTTCAGACTAGAAATACCTTCTTCCTATCTTCTCCCTACTTCATCTCAAGGTAAATCTCATTCCTTCATTTCCAGCTCTTCTGTTACTGCAGGGGGCTCCTCAGGGACTGGGGATTGTTGTCAGTCCATAACATTGCAGCCCATACAAGAAACTCCACAGTGGGAGGAATCTGGGCAATTCAGCAAATGGATTTTAAAAGCGCACTTTTCAGAAAAGCGTGAGATGTGAACTTGACGCTAGATTTGAACATCTTCTCACCAAAAGCAAGAAACGTGTCCTCTGTCGTTTCCATAAATAAAAAAGAAAATTGGGAAAAAAAGAAGAGAATAGAAAAGGATGTATCTTGAAATTGGTACCAAAAGCTGAGATAGCATATATTTTAATTCTGAGAAGCTGAGGAACATAGCAACTGATCTTGTTTAGACAGTCATGGTTTCATGTTCTGCTATTATGTTTAAAAAGTTCTTGATGGAAACAAGTGCTTCCAGCATTTGCCACAAATCTCCCAGTGTATCATAAACTTTAAAATAAAAGAAAAACAGGATATTATCAAGTGCATGTCCAGCTTGTATACACACTTTAAATGTGTAAATATTTTGTCTTTCCAATTTGCATTTGGGTACAATGCCTGGATATATCAGAGGAGCAGACCATAACCCTGACACACATTTTTCCACAATGTGCACAGAACTATGCAAGTATTACTGCCTCTGCCAATATTCTGAGCATGATTTCAAGCCTTGTTTCTACACATCAGAAAAAAGGTAGAACATTTGCACTGTGAAAGGACACCAATTTTGAGGATAATCCAGCAACATTAGGCATATGACTGCCATTACAACACACAAAATGCTCTGAATTGTGATTACCACTATTTTTATGTTAAATCTTGTAGCAGGTATCTTCTTGTTATTGGATAAACACTGATTTCAGTCACGAAAAAAACAGCATAGGGACTTGTAGTAATACATAGTGTGTGGTATAAATGCCAGAAATAAGGGTAATACTTCAGACCTCAGTAAATGCAAGCTACTGAAATATAATGAAAATATGGATCAAACAAAAAAGATGGGACGAGCTGTCCAATTCCAAGTATGCTCAGGTAGGAATTAAGCCTACTACTTAATGAAAACAACTTTTTATTAGTTAGAAACAAGCCAAAACCACTTTATTTGGTGATGTTCCCTTTGTTTCAAAGTTCTCCATTCTCTTTTCTGATGAATAAAACCCAGCTTAGCTTCAGAAGAAAACTTTTTGATAGATGCAAAGAGCTTTTCCATGATGAAACAATGGGGAAGTGAAATACAACACTAGAAGAATCTGAATTTGATGGAGGTCACGACTGCAATAGACTTACTTCATGCTACATTAAAAAAATGACACATGTATAAAAAAATGCCATAGTGTATCATACAAACAGTACTGTTTTTCATAGCTATGGCTGGATGCATATCTGAGAAAGAGAAAAGAAAGAAAAGGAGGAGAGAAAAGGAAGGTGATAGTCTTCAACTCTGCGTTAGTTGAAGCAGGCCTCTTCTTTTCAAACACAATTGTATTAGACTTTAAATCCAATTACTGTTCATTAGTTTTCACAAATCAGCTTCTATCAATCTTGTGAAGTAATTCAAATTCATCAATGTATAAAATAATTTAAATTCAGCAAATTATGATGAGAGAGTCATATGCCAAAAGCTTCAGGCAGAGTTCCAAAATTTTATTCCAAAATCTGCTTTGCTAAAAACAAAGGTTTGGGTTTTTTTGGGTCTTTTTTTAAAGTATGAAAGAACTTTAAGGCAAGTGGCTCACTTGGGGGTTGTCTTTTACAAATTGGTAATGGAAACAAACATTTGCTGAAAGTTAAAGGAGTACAAGACTAAGTCTGGATAGATAATTTGGTGACAGGAACAATGTAATTTATTTTCCAACAATGTCAAATTTAGGTAGTATCTGTCCAATCTCTAAACCAAAGCTCATTTTCCCTCCATAGCTTATCACCAATACTTCCACTTCTCTTGAGAACAGAAGTTCTACTGTTGAGTGGTAGCTTGTCTACCACTTCCTTTGAGAACCTGCAGGCTATCACTCCATTAGTCTCAAATTTTATCATCCTGTTGTGGGGAATTTTTATCCATGCTTAGAGATTATATAAAGAACAATTCATTCTTTTGATTTGACCAAAGATCTGTGAAATAAACAGACAGTGCATACAGACTTGTCAAGATTCAGTTTTAGCAACACACTACGAGATGAAGCCAGTATCTACATCCTGCATTAGAAATGATGCCTGTATGTGGGTCCTATCCCACCACAACTACTGAGTAAATAATGGTTGGCTCCTCATTATGAATGCCCTATGAGTTCAGGGAAGAATGAGGTCCCAAATGTACCTACCTTCTAAACCATTTCACAGAAACAGATTTATTTAGGAGTGATTTTTTGAGGTCATGTAGTTTAACATCCCTATTCAATCACGGGCAGATACAGCTGGTTGTCCAGGTTCCACGTCTAGTTGGGTTTTGAATATTTCCAAAGATGGAAACTCCAAAACGTCCAAAAAAGTGGACAACCCATTCCATGAAATTTTATGGGCTTTGATTTCTGCTGATCGCCTCCTGTCCAGTCAGTGAGCAAGGCTGAAGCAAGCTACTGCTTGGCCTTTTCCTCTTCATACCATGTATTTATACACGTTGATAATATTCCCCTGAGCCTCTTCTTCTCCAGGCTCAACAGCCCCATCTCTCTCAGCCTCTCTATGTATGGAAGATGCTCCAGTCTCATATTCATCTTTGTGGCTGGACTCACTTCAGTCATTCCATAACTTTCTCATACTGTGCAGCCCAGAACTGGACAGAGCACTTCAGATGTGGTCTCAGTACTGATAAGGGATGGATCATCTCCCTCAAAGTGCTGGCAACACTTTTCCTGAAGAAACCCAAGAGGCTGTTGGTCTTCTTTACTGTGCAGGTGCATTTCTCATGTTCAACTTGGTGTCCCTCCAGGAGCGTCACACCCTTTCTTCCAAAGCTGCTTCCGAGTTAGTTAGCCTCCAGCAGCTGTTGATGAATGGGGTTATTCCTCTCTGGGTACAAGACTTCTCATTTCCTATTGTTGAACTTAGTAGATTCCTCTCAGGTCAATTCTTTAGCCTATTAAGGTTCCTCTGAATGGCAAAACCATTTGGTGTATCAGCTGCTCCTCCCAGTTTTGTACTGTCTGCAAACTTGCTGAGGGTAAACTGTTCCATCCCCCACATTCATTAATGAAGACATTAAAGAGTATCTGCCCTCGTATCAAGCCTTGAGGCACTAATAAACACCAGAGGACTAATGATTTACCTCCAGCTGTACTTTGTGCTACTGATGGCAATCCTTTGGGCTCAGCACCCATCCATTTTTCAGTCTTCCTTTACTGTGCATTTTGACAGCTTATATTTAAGGATGTTGTAGGAAACAATCTCAAAGGCTTTGGTAAAGTTGAGGTAGACATCACCCATCACTCTATCCACATCCTATCAATCTGGCTGTCCTATTGAGGGTGTCTAGTAGGTTAATCATTACTCCCAATAAACTTTTTCTCCATTTGTTTGGAATATAGTTTCCAGTTTTAGCTATTCCATCACCTTTCCAGGGATAGAGGTAAGGCTGACTGACCTGAATTTTCCTCTATCATCCTTCTTACTCTCTTTGAAGACATCTTTATAATAGTAATTCTGGCTGTTTATAGCTAGCCAATTCCAACAAAAATAATCAGGAAGAAAAATAAAGCTCTGAATAAAACCTATTGAATTCTTCTTTCTGCTAGTATTCTATGCCACAAGAAAGATCTTGCTTTCTTTCCAGTATTAGACAGCTGATTAAAAAAAAACCCAAAAAACAACAAGACAAAAGTCTCTCTTAATAGAATATAATTATGTCTATTTTTTAGAAGACATATAACTTAGATATTCTGTCAGGATTAGACTGAGATGAAAGGACTTGAGAGTTTCCACAATTTTGATATTTTTGTTGTCGCCAACTGTTTGGAAATCTCTTACAACACAGTGAAGATACAGTGCTTTTGAAAATCCCACTCTGAATTTTTTTAGGCTTATATTACATATAAAAGCACATACAAGAATTTTACCAAATCTATAGCACAGATTCCTCACTTTCAAAATAAAGAAATGCCAGAATTTGTGTGATCTTTTTTTTTTTTTTGTGTTCTGCTTCTGATTCCCATATTTTTATATGCATATGTATCTTTTAGTACCATGGTCACATACTTCATTTTCCTTCAGATCCCCAAATCATCAGTGCTCAGAATAGCCAATGAACAACTAATCAATATTCTTTTTCATCTCTTTTATTCAATATTAAACTCAGACACCATTGATCTTTTGGGAATCACGAACAAAACTCGTATGCAAAGTTTGCAGGGAAAATTTAGCTATAAAGCCCTGTGAATTCTAACTCTCTTCTCTCTTTTTTCTTTCCCCTTTTCCTTCATCTTTTGCCTGACCTCAGACCCATTTCCCCTCCTCTCAGGTCCTCTGTTCCACTCCAGTGAACCTCTCACTTGTGGGTTACCCAACATGTGGCAGCAGAAGTGTTCAAACAGCAAAACAAAACTCTGGCTAAGAGCACAGACACTCCCTCAACCTCAACTTGCAGCTGCCAGGGCAGAATGCATGGAGGCAAAGGGGTGGGAACAGAGAGCTAAGGAAGCACAGGAAGCCAGAGCAGGACTTGAGCAATCCAGAGACTGGTTTCAACTGCTGTTGAATCACCCTGTAAGTGACACAGGAGGCTGCTCTTCCATGGCCTGAGGCTGGGACATTAATCCATACATAAAGGGAGTGGAAATATGTTCTTATGCTGGGCATAGTAGGCTCCATCCACACCAAAACTTTGTAAATCTTGCTAAAATCTCTCTTTGTCCTTCTGTCTTAACATTGACAGTGGTTTTGATAACAGAATGGGGGTGACATGAAACAATTTATTATAACTTGAAAACAAATTTCCATGGGTTTTTTTGTTTGCTTGTTTTTTTGTTTGTTGTGGTGGTTTGGTTTGGGTTTTTTTACATGTACATAAGGCTTAAATGTCTCATAAAGTTCTTGAGCATTCATCAGCTGTACAGCGCCCTCCGCAGGGATTTCCTTGGCTATATACAAGCTCAGAGACCAGCACGGGGCAACTCGGGCCGAGCAGGAAAGAAGTATAGGATGAGTCTGCTAGGTGCCATGTTAACTTTTAGCTGTTATCCAGTGGGTTAGAAATACATACCATCTTCTTCAGATTATCCTAATAATGCACACTGGTCTTGTTTTGTACGGTGCAGCTCTCTTGAACCTTTATTACACTGTATCTGCATGAGCATTCACACAGATGTATGCTAAAAAATTTCCGTTCCAGCTAAAAAAGCATACGGTACATTGTGCACTGAGCAATATATGGACATATATAAACTTCAGGAACAGAAGTGGCATTAAATATATGACAATATGGAGGTGTGAGAATACATAAATCTGTGAATAGTTACACAGCCCACACATCTCCACTAGATTCTGCAGAATAGCATCAAATAATGCACAGGTATCGAGATGATGAACAGGTGCTGCACTTACTTGTCATTCAGCAGAGCTGTGGGAGGCAGAAATTAAAGGCGATTTTGAAACAGTGAGAAGAAAGGGGAAGACAAACTGCAGTAGACACAGAGTAGTACTGCTCTGCTGACCCAAGCAGAAAAGGAAACAAGCTGTAAATTACTAGAAAAAAAGTTTTGTAAAAGGCAGCCATGCTATATAGGCATTAGTGCTCTTTCCACAACACACAGAGCTTAGAGCATGAATATACATTGGATTTACATACTCCTGCAAAGTGTTAGAAAAAAGCCTTTACATATGGTTATTTACACAAACATAGCCATGAATGAACAAAAAGACTGCACAACTACATGTATCATTAAGCAGGATATTCTGTAGATTCTCACATTGACACTTGCATAATTATACATGATACTTCCAAACATTTACTTTTTTTTTCTCTGTTCGCTTCTTCAAAACTCACAAAATGTAATGAAATTCTCTTATAAAACTGCAGAGACTACTGCGTGCCTAAGCAAACCCTTATTTGCTTGCCCATAATCATCTTTTCCCTGTCTGTTAGAGTCACTGATGCATTAATTGCTTATCAAAACCTGAAACAGTTCATGAGTCACTCTGAAGATAAAATAAATATTAATGAGCCAATTTCAATGAAATTCCCGTCCTCTGCCTCTTAAAGCTGAAAGACTGTATTTATTACATGTCAGAATTAAGTCTTGATAGCTAATAAATAGGAAAATATTAAATACCCTGACTAGATCACCATGTTTAAAGGGATCACTGCATTATAGTTTTATTTGACCAAATTAGTGATCAAAGAGAGAATAGACTGGTCAATTGTAACAGAGAAATTGGAAAGAGATGTCTAGGTCTGGTGCAGTTGGAGTCAAAAAATTAAGTATGCTAATTAAGGGTTTTGCAGCTGGGAAATGCTTCTATATCAGATGATTTCAATGTAACATTAGTAAACACACAGTCTTTGAACAAACACATCAGCAACAAATATCATTAAATAAGAAATTTTAGTATTCCTTACATTGAATGAAGGATGGGGAGAAGGAAGGGATGGAGTTTTCAGGAATATCAAAATAAAGCACTTTATTTTGGATCAATATGGAATTTTCATTAAGCAAAAACACTAAGTGGAGGACCCTTCACCCATTTAATTTTTTACTAAAATTCAGGGGAAATACACTATTTTAGACTGTAAAAACTTTCATTTTGAAAACATGAGTGCACTGAGATTTTTAATTCTGGGCCAATGACAATTCACTGTTGAAAATTCAAATCTAAAACTTTTCAAGTTAAATGACCCAGGATGAAGCAGAAAACAAAAGTCCTTCCCTTGAACCTTTACTTGCTTGTTCTAGCTTGTTCCTGAAAATGGTAGGCAAAGAAGATCCCACAGAAATCACAGGAGCAACAGGGTAGTTCCCTAAAAGGCAACTGTAGATCTGAAATAACTTGGGAATTAGAGAGACATCAGCGAGCCAGTTTTGAGTCAAACTGTTAGTGAAAAATCCTTTTTCAAAAAAAATGACAGCTTTTCTCAAGGAAGATGAGCATCAGGATATTATGGCTCATGAAGCTGGCTGTTATAAAGCAGATAAAGATGGAAATTTGTAGAAATAATCCCTGTTATTTACTGATTACAACAGGACGAAGAAACCATTTTATCAGACTCTGTGTCTTAGTAAGAAATGAAGAAACCTCTATTAGGCCAAGTTGTTAATTTTCAGAGGTCATGTCAGAAGACATTGCTTAAACTTATCCCTTATTGAGGCAGTCCTAGAAGTACCTCTGTACCTCAGCTGATGTAACAGCACAGGGACACCCAGACACTCTCTTAAGGGTATACTGTAAAACTAAAGACATCCTCCCAAACCAGGCTATCTGATCCAGCACTTCATACAGAATATGCCACTGTCAGTGAGTCTGCGTGGAAGAATACAGAGAAAAATTGTGGATTAAAAATAATAAAGGGAAAATTCAGATTTTGGTACTTACCCTCATAAGTTACCATATATACTAGCTTTCTTCCCTAAAGTGTAGTAAAATAGTGTCCACTTTCCATAGCAATATCCTAAAATTCTTCACACCTTCACAGCTAACACAGCTCTCACACAATTTTTTTTTTTCTCTTAAGTGTAAGGAAGGACTTATTTCATGTTACAAATGAACGGTGCTGCTGCCTCCGAAACATACAAAATTATGGAAATGATATATGCAAAATCCTAAGTTCTTTAAGGCAAGCCACTGCTGTCTAAAATAAGGGTAGTTTACATTTATCATAATGTGCACATAAGATAACAATCAAACGACTTTCTTTCTTATGTTCATGAAGAGTATTTTTTGTGCTCCCAGGAATTGCTTAGTCAAATAAAACTGAACTCAGATACAAATGTGTTCCTCACCATAAAATTGGCCAAACAAATAACAGCTATCAGTGATATGATACTTTTCCTGCTGTCGTGCTTACCCAAGCATGGATAAAACCAGCGCCTTACCTGCTCAGATAATCTTGGCCCATTGAGCCGAGCCTGCACCAGAGCATCATGAACAAGGGAATGGAAGTTCAGCAGCACGTGCTCAATGCCCTGTGCTCCGCTCAGGGCTCCTGAGAGCTCCTCCAGGGACTGGATATACCTCCGCCAGTGGGGATCAACTTCTGCTACATCAGCCAGGCAGCCTCGGAGGATGTTGAGGCAGTAGCCCATGCAGGGCTTGATCAGCGTCAGCCCCTGGCAGTGTGGGCAGTACTGCATTCTCAGCAAAGCCCTGCTGCAGTCTCTGGAGAAGTGCAGGTGATCTGTGGTATTGATCACTTCAATCCCCAAATTCAGAGCCTGCAAGAAAGTCCGGCTGGGCAAGAGTGATCTTCCCACTTGTCCTATGGCCTTTTCAGGAATGTTGCCAAAGGGCCTGATGTCTCTTCTCGCCACTCGGAGGCACTCCGCATATTCCAGTGAAATGTCAGTTGGACCAGGGTTAATCACATGGTTGTAGACTACTGGAAACAGGGTGTCAAAAAATCTATTCACAAATTCCTCTGTGCTGATGTCTGCACCAAATAAGAAGAGTCCAACATCTGTGAAAAACTCCTGCACGTGCACAGTAGCCTCTGCAGCCATGCTTCTATACGCATTGCAGAAAAGTGTGTTTGCGTAATTCTCAGCCAGTCTGATAAGCATTTCAAAGGTTTCTGCAATAAATTAATCCATCAATCAATCAATCAACCAATCAATTATTATTTTTAAGATTTAAAAAAATAAAAAATTAGACTAATGTCAGAATCTGGAATTATGAGAAATATTTCTTTGCATGTTTAAGAAATGTTAAGATCTCTGACAAACAGTGTTTTTAACCTTTATTCATGGAAAAAGGGCTTTTAGGCTCTGGAATGAATCAGAGTTTTCAAGAGTGTGTATTAGATAGTAGAACAGTGTGTAATTTTATCACAGGGTGAGAATTTTAGATATATGAGGTTTTTAGGATGGCAGAGAGGTGAAGACAAGATGGAGAAGTCCATGTGGCTTTTGGGCTTCCTCCTTCTTCCTCACCTACTCCATGTTCTGCAGTGGGGTAGCACATTATGGTTGGCTTAGAATAGAAGTTAACTTTCTAATAAAGATAATAGTTATTGGAGAAGTATTATAAATACAGATTACGTGGATTGTAGCATAAATGTACTCGCCACCCTGTGTGGGTGGTTCTTTCAGGGTTTTGTGCCTTGGACTGGCCTGCAGAAAGAGCTCTGCTAGTCAGGAACAGAACGTAATGATAAGAAATAATAAACTATGAAGAAAACATAAGAAGAGACGGCTCACGCCCTTTCCTTCAAGATCTCTGGGCTGGGAGAAAAAGACTTTTGCATTCTCGGGTCATGGTAAACAGCCGGCAACAGAGACACACAAAAATATTTTTTTATAAACCCAAGAGACTAAGAACATAAAACAGTTACATTATGACAACTTACATATATCCCAAATGAATTTTTGCATTAGAATTTTTGAGGAGACAAACTTCTCACAAACTACGACAACTGTCCTTTTCATACAGGGAAGAACCTTACAAGTAATGTTACAACACAATTAATAATCCATGTGTTCTTTGCAGGTTACATTAAACACAACCTAAAAAAAGAATATAACAGAAAATAATTATAAGCTGCATTTGAATTACAAAATACAGAGAAGTCTTATTGTATCTGCCTATGTGTACGAACACATTAGCTGTCTCATCTCACGTCTCATTCCGCAAGCTGCAGTAAACAGCTGAACATTCTCAATCATTCCTCTTAGCATCCTAAATGGATGGGCAAAAGTAACATTAAACAATATAAACAAGTCTTCAATTCTATTAAAACTTAACTCTTAAAGATCAGCTTTTATTGTGTGTCTTCCAGAGGAAGCAGACGTTCCAAACACAAATGAGAGCATGGTTTTAAATAGGGCCGTTTGGTCTGGCAATTGGTGTGGTCAAGAACTGCTTTCCTCAGGAACTGATGGATAATCCCTCGTTAAGCCTCAAGAACTGCATAATGAACAAAGCCTGAATGGACAAACTTGTACTTCACGTTTTAGGTGGTAATCCTTAAATACACTGAGGAGTGTTTAATAAAGCAGTTTAAGTATACTGGAAAAATATCCTCTCCTGACTTGATCTATGATTTGAATGTAAGAAAAAAACATCAGTTTTCAAAACAGAAAAAGAGTGTTTACACTGAGGAATTCAGGTCTATCCTATTTTAGATCTACTTTATTCTAGATCTACCTCAGAATGTTGCACTCTAAGGAAGGCAATGAACTAATATATGGATCAAAAAGAAACTTAGCTTAGAGTTGAGAACAGAAACGCAGAAAAGTATATTACAAATATTAACCCATTTTTATATGCTAAATGGCTACAACTCAATAACTTTTATTACAAGTTTTACAAGTTTTCATGGGGTTTTTTCACATTTACTTTTAAGTAAGACTGTAAAAATAAAGTAAGCAAAAGCATGAAGTACAGTTAATACTGTCTAAACAGTGATGTTAAATAGAGGCAGAATCAAATAGTGTCAAACCATGTCAAGCAACTTCTGAAGCAAACTAAAGTCTGCTGGTCAGTCACTGACTCAAAGGTATAGTAGAAAAAACAGAATAAATGTAAAAAAGACAAGACTGCTCATCACATCTTTAATAAATACCTATGCATAAGTGTCTATTATGATGATTAAAAGTTTGTTCAGTTCAGGCCAGTGAAAGGATTCTTGCTGACTGCAGAGAGTTTGTAATTGCATGCTTTGTGAAAAGATCACATATACTTTGCATTCAGTCTCTCTTTTCTCCAATAAAAATGAGATACAGGTTTCTAATTCACAATCATTCCTCTGCTATCTGTAAGACTTAGTTTCGTATTTCACGCCACTCCTAAATTGAATTTTCTGTTCTCTTTTATATTCTAGCATTCACACAAGTAGGAAGAAAAGTGTTGACAGCTCATAGCAAAATGTCAGAAAGTGCATCCTACTTGTGTGTTTTTTGGGTTTTCTTATTGCTATGTCACATATATATATATGTGAAACTCTCCTTATGTAAATTTCACTATAATCATTCTTAGATGCCAAATATCATAGTGATTCAGCAATGGGATTAATTTGTTTTGAAAGTCATATTCCTAAAGTCAGTACTCTCCCACCAAGGGAGACCTATTCAACACAAAAAAGCCTCTTGGGTTTATCGTGAGAGTTAACATGCAGAAGTGCCAGTTGAGTACCTCTGCAGCTCCCAACACCTCCACCAGACCCTCATGCCTCATACCTGAGCTACAGGACACACATTTCCTTCTGGAGCAGCAAATGAGGCACAACAAATCACACGGGGGAGATTAAATTGATCAGGATGCCCACTTTAAGGCACCTGAACCAAGGATGAGATCCCCACCAGCTGTACAGGCAGTTTGGACATCCAGCTCCCATGGAGGCACAGACACATGGGAAACTAAAGTATAGTTCTAAATTAATAAATATGTAATGATAATACATCTCGTTTTTATTGACGAAAATAAGGAATGCAAAGAACATGCAGTCCTACTGTAGAAACTTTATTTAGTCACCTAAAAGTATTTGATAGCATTTTTAATGGTAGATGCCATTTTTTATATGCCTATCCAAAAGGGCATGTGTGTTCTGCAGGTCTTTGGGTCATATCTGTGGGCTCTTTATGAACATTTTGCATTTAAAATGGCATACTAGATGGCTCTGCTGAGACCACTGAACTAAATTCTAGATATCTAGTTATCACAGACTTGACAACCCTTCAAATAAAATCCTGGAGCAGCCAGAC
This sequence comes from Certhia americana, assembly GCA_018697195.1. Classification (NCBI taxonomy): domain Eukaryota; kingdom Metazoa; phylum Chordata; class Aves; order Passeriformes; family Certhiidae; genus Certhia; species Certhia americana. The sequence continues at coordinate 73,886,433 of CM031857.1, read as the reverse complement.
GAGCAAAGACAAAAAAATTGAGAAAAATTGATTTTTGGTTTAGATAGCTAAAAATAATAAAATGTGAAGAATATTAAAGCTTTTTTATTATTACTTTTTCTAGATTGAAACCATAAAGTCTGTGATCTAAAATATCTGTTACAATCCATGGCTGCAGTATCCTATTACTAAGTGCACAAATATTAGTTGAAAGAATAAATCATGCTGCACATGGACAATCAATATATTTTACAATGTATTTTACAAAACAATAACAAATCTTTGATATTGAACTACACTGCTAGTGCCTCAGCAACCCCAGATAAATGAGTACAATAATCAACTACATAATTTACTGACTATTTCTTGCTTTTCTGAACAGGATCTGATGACACTGGCCACTTGTGTTAACAATTCTGCATCATGTTGTTTAATTGTCATTTTATGATTTCTTACAGAATTTGTTAATCAGGTTTTTTTTCTACTGGCACATTTTCTACTTTATAACCATGGCTCTTTTTTGATTTGTTTTGCTCTTAGCAAATTTGCTGAGACAGACAGCAAATCAGACCTATGTTTACTTTCAATATTGAATAGCTCCTGTGAATACATTATGACGGCTATCTATGTGATTTACAACACATGCTGATACTTTAGTGACAAATCAAGTTATACTGGTTCAAAACTGCAAGCTATAGCAATGTGTTTACCTTTTAAATCTATGGGCTGAGACTTACATAATCAGCATTCATTACTCATCAACATAAAAGAAGTGATAAGATTTCATTGAGTATAAATCTAATACATATAAAATACATTTTAAGTATAAATAATATGAGCTAGACAAGTTCTTTTTATTGTTGTCAAATGATTTTTTTAATCTTCAGGGTCAGTGTCTCTTACCTCCATAATTTTTGAGAGCTTCATATTAACTACTATATAATGTCCTATAGATACTTTGTGCAGCCCTACTATTAATAATGTCTAGTGTTTACCACAGAGGATGTAAATTCTTTCTTTGGTGACTATTAGAAGTACTTTTTGTACACTCCTAAATCAAATTTCAGGGTTGTCAATATTTTAACAAATAATTTTTTGAAAGAACAGTAATATTTTTCTTCCTGATTTTTACTAAGAACAAAACATGAGGCTAGGAAATTTGTAGATGAAAACTTGTTTGTTTTATGTATAGCATTTTTTCAGCTGATACTTCATACCAGTATATATATATATATATACATTATTTTTTTATAATACTGTGTTTAACAAAGTGATTACAAAACGATGTGAAATAACTATTAGGTCATTGCTGTAAAAGACTTTCCCTGTTCCTTTCCTTTCAGTTCCTGAGAGCCATGGGTAGTTCTAAATGATAAAGAATTTCCAAGGTATCAATTAGTCCAGTGGATAAATGTGTTTAAAATAAAAATCAGAAGTATACACGCGACTTGTTTACTAGAACAAAAATAACAAAAAAGAAATAGCTTTTTATTCGTGGACATTAATCAGATTTAATGGATATATTGCACAGAATGAAATACATTTGGATTAGACTTTAAACCAGCCCTGCAATTTTCATCCTTAATAGTTTTGGCAAAATGTCTTTATACTATAGGTAACTTAGAAAATTAATTTGAAATAAATTTCTATGGAACCATGCTGTTGTAAGACAACTATATTTTCTTAAGTTTACCTTTTCTTTACACAGATTTTTTATAAATCTGCTAAATGAGAAAATGCATGATTCTAAATGCTGAGCACTACCTTTTGAAACACACATGGTACTTAATAGAGAGATAATCTAAAAAAATTAAAAAACCACTATTAGTGGCCCAACAAGTTGAGAAGTCTTATAATTTGGCAATAATTCACCAGACTAAATTACATATTATAAATTAATTCACACTTAGGGTAACATATAGAACTCAATAAATTATACCCAGACAGGTTAAAAATCCATCCTTGATTTATGACATTGTATTTAGCAAGACTGCCTTTCACAGTCCAGAGGAGATCCAAAACTGATGACCCTGGAGTATCTGAAGGATCAGACCATAATATACAGTAATCAATAACTAAATCCAAGCAAACCTGGAAAACCTAGCAATGTTATAAACTTATTATGATTTGATAATTCCTATGGGAAAGCATTGCCAAATGCCATTGATGTTTGGCGTTCTTGTAAGTTTTCCTTCTGTTTACAGGTAGCACAAATAAACCAGAAACATCATACTCCGTCTTCCAAAGATTTATAGGACAAATCAAATGCACCTTGCATACACTGTTCTTCTAGAGTCACAACAAATGTCTCAGGTGCAAGTTACAGCCAGGTAAGCAAAAGGCATTCTTCAAAAGTTATGAAAAAAATAGTGGAGAAGAAATTAATCCACCCGGCATTACATTCATAATATCTTTGCTTAAAATATATCACACAGAGAAGTACAGGTGGAAAATTCAGTGTAGCTATTCCTATTTACAAAGTGACAGATATAATGCCAAATCCCTGAATCATTTTCTATATCAGAAAAATGAGCTGGAATAATCATGTCTTCAAGACAAATAAATTAATTACAAAGAATGAGCTCATTAGGGTATTACCTGTGAAGGTTATGTGGGAGAGAGATCAATAGGGTAAGTGCCAGTTGAATAGATTTGAGACTCACTGGAACTGCCCCTCATTAACACATATTTCAAATTAATCCATTTCATAGATTGCAGACTCACCAATGAAGTCAGCAAGAAAACAGGTATAACAGACTAAACCTGTAACATAACCAACTTTGTGTTGCCAAAGGACAGCAATGCACCTCAGGCTTTTATAGCTCAAATAGCTCATAACAGACTTTAGAGTTTCTCAGGTCTTGTTTGGTCTTGAATTTATTTTAGCTGTCTTTTAAAAAAAACCCAGAAACATTCAAGAAACTTGAATTAGAACTGGCTGACCATTGAGCTGATCTGTGTTCAGTGGCATATTATTCATATACTTAAGGAGTTTCCTAAATATCCTATGATTTTGAATTTAGTTTAGTCATACTGTTTTGGTTTTTTTAGTTGGGGTTTGTGTTCGGGCTTTTTTGTGGTCTTTTTAGCATCAGGACACAAGGAAGTCAGCATAGCACAGCTTCAGTTGGAATATTAATAGGAATTAGGAATCATACATAATTCAGGCTATAAGCATTATTTACACTAAAAAGAACTGTTGCCCTTTGAAATTAAATAACAAATTGTCTCAAATCCATACGTAAGGTTGTTGGAGAATGGATTGTAAGAGAATAGAGATAGTGCTGCAGGCAATCTCATCCCAGTAAGTTGCAGCTGTGTTAGACAGGTGACCATCATTGAAGGAGAAGTGTGGAATGCTGACATGTATTTACCAATCACAAAAGAGTAAAAGGGCACCACAGGTGTTATGCATGTGAGGGAAAAGGCTATAAAAGGTTGTACAGGGGGATAATAAAGTGCTGGTGCTTGAAACTATCCCTGGTGTCTGTTGTGTGTCCGTCGTCGTCATCTGTGTTCTTCTTTTTCCCCTAATGAAATTGTGAGGCCTCATAAAAAACTCATTCCCAAATTAACCAGTACATAGAATGTAGAAGGCATGTCCCAAAGCCAGGTGAGATGACTGTCACTCATTTTTCTGCTACATCTTTTCACTAGTCTGAATTGCTAAGTGTACTTCTCATTATTGTTTTATAATCTACTTCATATCATCAAAGAGTGTTAATTTTTGCTTACTAATCCTGGCACAAACTATTTTGCTATGTAGAATTTGCTTTCTAAATCAACAAATTTTGATGTGTTTCCCTTTCCTTCTCCATCTTCTCAGCTATGTGTTTGAGAAATGGCCCTACAATGTAAGAGGTCTCAAGTTCAGGTGATTTGACACAATGATCCAAATCTTGTGATTTTTTTGTGGGTTTTTGGTTGGTTGGTTGGTTGGAGTTCTTTTCTGGTTTCATTTGGGGTTTTTTGGAGGAGGGAGTGTTGTTGGCCTGGGTTTTTGGTTTTGTTTTTGTTGTTGTTTTGTTCTTCAATAAAATGTAGGAATAAATATATTTTTTTACTCAGTTCTTCAGTTACATTAATTTTTATGACAATAGAAATCATCACAATTGATTCAGAAGATTATTTTTGAACTTTTCAGTGAAACTTACTGCTGTTGACTTTAAAATATCTAGCCTTTGAATTTGCTATTTAACATGGTCCTAAGTCATAACTGGAATGTAAAGTATTTAATCTTACTTTGGCAGATCATTTTTAATATTGAATGTTTGTCATATGAATGAAAGAATAAATGAATAATGCAAGATTATAATTTTATCTAGTTACAAGCAGTGATTCCACTTTTCTCTCAAAACTGTTCTTCCCTTCTCAGCCTGGTGTTATCCTTTTAAAAGTGATGACTAGGGAACCATTCACCTTGCCATTTTGGATGCAACACAAGTAGATTGTTTTCTATGGTGCCAGGAAAAGACATAACTAGCAATTAACAGCGCTTGACCACACCCTTTTTTTTTTTTTCTTCCTCTTGGATTCTGCTTATGTTCTCTCTGATTCTGTGCTGCTCTCCAGGCAATACTTTCCCAGAGGAAAATATTTCTAAATTCTGAATCTATTGCTTACTACCGTGGAACAAAATATGCTCAGAGTTGATCAGAGCACTCTAGGGAATCAGAGCTTTAAAACTGCTATCTTATAACAAAATTGTTTGAAAATATTTTGACATAAAATGCTGTGGATAGTTTGCAAAAGGACATTAAATTGATACTGATTTAAGATAACTATTTTTACATATTTGCCATAACAAATAAAGACAGCAAGTCATCTCAGATGTATGACAAGGGTATTATTCAGAATTTATAGCAGGATGATGTTGAGATAGGAGGCCAGAAAATTCATTGATTAGAAGGATAAATTCATTTCACATAATTTGAAACTATATATATGTGAGTTAAGAAGCACTTCTAAGGCATGATTCATCTCTGATTTTAGATGACTTCTTTAGGTTGAGATGAAGTGCTTTCTGGAAGTGCTTGTTCCTCTCCCTTTGACTATAAAGGGATGTGACACTGAAGCCCTAAGTTTTTTTAAGGAACTGGAATTAAGGGAAGTGTCCTTAAATATAATTCAGTACTGCAATTTATACAAATAAAGACCTGAGATGATCATGCTTCATAAAGTGGTCTTAATGGTAGATAAATTACAAACTTCTTACACATTTACACAAATCTTTTTTTCCTCTTCACACCTGTAATCTGTTTTTCTTAGAATGAAATATATGGTTGGTTCCAGGGAGCTGCTGGAGCATTGTGTCTGTACATGCTGACTTTATAGGAATTAAGTATTAGGAAATCACAGAGAAGCTACACTTGAAAAGAAAAAACAACCTCAGGAAGATTTCCATAAAGCTATGATGATGACTGACATCAGATGAAGCTTTTGTCTTTCTATTTAGAAGTTTAAAACCTGAGTTTCTATCTTTTTTTCCAATTATCTCAGTTTTATGGTGACAATATGTGGTGTGAAAGAAGGGGTTACAGGCAACCTTGCCCCTGATAAGTCACAGTCGTACTAATTACCAGAGAAGAGGAGTCTTGCTTTTGATGGGTTGCAGCTGTGACTAATAACATAAGTGTGATAAAAGGGGTGGGTTGGCTGGTGATAGGAGCCTTCTGATGAAGAGGACTTGGCTGAAGAGAGCCTTGAGAAAGCAGAGGAACCCTGAGGAATAAGGAAAGGTCCAGGGAGCAGAAAGAATTGAATGTGAGAGTTACTGCTGGGGAAAAAGATCTTCTGTGAGGGCAGTCTGGGTCTGATGGAGTTAGAGTTAGAGTTAGTTGGAGCCTGCAGACATAGTGCACAGGAGATAACCAGCAGTCAGAGTCTGCTGCTGGACCCTACAGTAGAAATGTGCTGTAATCAGAGTCAGGATGGCTACGCTATAAAGAAGAATAAATCAGGACCCTTTTCATGTTGTGTCTTGGCTCATTTCTACCCCTAACAAGAGGTCGGCTACAAAAGCAATAATCATCTTTAGTAAGATGGGGTTTTTTAACACAAATTCAAGTGAAATGTTAATCAGGTTCTAGCAGGTGCAACCCTACAGAACAACATTTCTTGCACATCAAACAAGTAAACATATTAATTTTGTATCACTCAATATTTAATCTCGCAGCTTTTTTCGAAGTGTTGGTTGAGATTTGATGAATTCCAGCATCTGATAGTCTGAGGAATTCCATACTAAAAATTATCAGACCAGTCAGTCAAAGGAATTTAAGGAGATTGTTTACTTCACATATGACTACATGTAATGGGTTTCAAATATCCTCCAGAGAGCTTGGTAAAGAATTAGATGTATTTATTATCTTTCAATTCACTCTGCTTAACTTCATAATTACTGAGAGAGAAAAAAAAAAGAGAAAAAGTCTTTAAGTTTGCAATTCTTAAACATGGTCTATGCCATGTATTTCAGTACCTATTTGGTACATGCTATAAAAAGAAATGAAATATGCACTTCCAAGTTTCAGACAGGTAAGTAAATGTAGCATTTCTCACTTGACGAGATAGAAACTCAAAGGAAGTGGATATCCAGACAGCCAAATGTTCTCTTTCACAATTAGAAGCAGAAAATAGCACCTGTCAAAAATATAAAACTCCAGTTCTCTAGACTGGTTAGGAAAGGACATACAGTTTCACTATATAAACTTATCTAAGTTAAGTGAAATTCAGAAGGTATTTGTACTCTAGGGAAATCCCAGGAAAGAGTAATTGCTTTTAAAATGACAAATGTACAAAATACTGTGTAGCTGCTTTTGATGCTAACATCTTAAAATCAAATGTTGATGTGGATTGGAACAGTTCACTCTACTTTGATTTATCCTTCCTTATCCAGTATGACTCCTGATCTTAATACAATTGATTTCTACACCAACTTATGATGCATTCTTTATAAAATAAGGATTAAATAATAAATGTTAAATGATGCCTAATTGTTAGTAGCTTTGGCACTTAGAATGAAAGAATAAAGGAATTGTTTAGGTCCCACTGAGACCCCTTCTGTCTCCTGCAGGCCATGGATCTCTAGGCCCTCCCTATGCTGAGGCAGCAGAACAAAGGATCTCCCATCTGATTTTTCAGTCCAGCTCTCTGACCACATGGCAACAGGGAAGAAATCAAAGCCTGTTTTTTTTAATTGAGTCTGGATTTCTTTCTATAGTCTACACATGTTTTCAAGAAGTAGACTGCTCTGAAAATTTTTTCCATCCTCTTCTTAAATACCAACGTATTTATACATTTTTAATGAGATTGTCACCTATTATTTTCTGGTTTTGTTTCGCATTATGCCTTTTTATGACTATTAATGTTAATTCAGAGCTTGCTCAATGGACCAGAGAACAACCAATTTTAGATTTAAATGTGTATCAATTTTTTTACTTTGTAATTACATAAATATGGGCTGACTATTATTATTCTCTTAAAATTTATATCTTAATGCTCTTTTGACTTCACCAAGTTCTTTTCAAATACACAAAAGATAATTTGCCTTTTTTAATGCTGCTACTTTTTTTTTTTGTTTGTTTCAGGAAGATTGAGTATAATCAGTACATTATCTACTTTTACAGTACAGCTTTACTTGCTTTCACTCTGCCTCTGCTTGCAGACACTCTGCTAAGCCCTGTTCTGCAAGTGCTGCTGCAGCACTGCTGACTCACACATTCTCAAGGCATGTAATGCTTCCCAGGAAGGAGCTGGAGATATTAGATGATGAAAATACGTGTCTCTTCCAAACTACAAGCCCACCGTAATTTCTATCCCATCATGCAATGTGACAAGGGGTATGCATTTCTGGCATCACTCAAAACTGGATCATTACCTCCCCACTCCCTTTTACAGTGATGTACCCTAGATTACATAGGACTGGAAGATCTATCACTTAAACAATGAAACAATGTAGAACCACAAGGCTAGAAGGGACTTGAGATGTGTTCCAATAGCTCCATTAAACCCAGGGCAGGTTCAACTAGATTTATGACCTTGTATTTTAACATCTTCATCCTAACTATCCTCAAAAACATTAACAGAGAAGCCACAGCCTTCAAGAAAATAATTTCCATGGTTCACCATACTCTCATTTACCAATGAGAACAAATTCTTTTCTTCTTCCTCCTCTTAGTTATTTCAGATTAGATCCTCTTCAAATGACAGCAGACATCTCTGAAGACCAAATACATCTCCAAAGCAGATTTGTCTGCATCTCAGCTACCAATAGAGAGAGGATGATGGCATGATTCATATGACCTAGTTTAGATGTCCACATGGAAATAAGATGAATCACGCTGCTTTTCTCCTCTATTTATACAGAGAAAGAAGGTGATTAGTTCAGAGAAACTGGGGGATGAATCTTACTCCTGAAAACTGTTAAAAAATCTTTATTCATTTTAATAATGAATCTTCTTTCAGTCATAAGGGGGGTGCATTCTGCCCCTATGTAGTTGAACTCAATTCTAAATACTACCAGAAGGAAGTCTAAATTGCCCAAATTATGTGCTTAAGTAGACAAGCTGGATGTTTAGGAGTTCCAAATTCAGCTCTCCCTGACTAGCTGCTTCAAAAACATTTTGCTAAACTACTTCAGAATTGCATGGCTTCTCTAAGTCATGTTTACTGTGGGAAACACCAAGCTTTATACATAATTTCAAGAGAACAACTGCTGAGGCAGTCCTTCAGTCTTCAACTCAATTTTATTTCTGCCTCAGGGCAGAATACACATATGTCCCTATTTTGAATTCTAGCTCTGTTTTCTAGCCTATGAAGGATTTCTTGCTGCCTTCCCTCATAGAGGGCATGCTGATTATTTCACCATTCAACATAGTGGTGAAAATGGTGTCTGTACCTGCCCAAGAACCACATCTGAAGTGTCTCTTTCTATTCTATGAACGTTTGCTAACCAATCAAGTTAACATTTGCAAAAACTTCAGTATCTGTTTAGTGGTAATTTAATCAAGATCATTCCCAACTTACTTATGTGAATGCCATGTTGAAGACCATAAAGAGACTTAGGAAAGCCAGTTGATTTAACACCTGCGCTTCTCACACACTCATTTTGGATCCATTTCCCTACAGGGAAATTACATTAGTTTAACCCAACTTTTCAGCAGTTTCATTGTTATTGTATGTATGTTCTTGGTTTTAGCTTCTCAATAATTCAGCGTTTTATTCCCAAATTAGGGAAACTCAAACTCAAATTAGGCTAAGAAGTCTAAAATGTTCTAGTTTCCTCCTTTTCTGTTTAACAATAAAAACCCCCCAAAAAATGCACACCCTTTTCAGTCTTTTGCTACCTCTAGAAATCCAAAGAGGAGTACTAGGGCACTTCGGAATGTGTATATTGACAAAAGAAACTGATCAATGAAAACCATGTGGAAAACAATTCTGAAGTGAACATGCTAAATTAACTTACAAATGCTTCTCCACAGCTGTACACAGGGGTCCCTTACCTGATAATAAACTGATCAACGTGGGTGATAAATGGGCTTGAAAAAAACTGTTTCTAGGGGATTCCAATAGGACAAGTGCAAACATTTTTCCCTTTCCTCCTTTTTTTAATGGGTCTGCATGAGAATCTGATTTATGTTCCTGGAGTATCATATATTATGATATCATCTATTAAAACACATTTTACCTCTGTAATACAAAGTAAAAGATTCATTACAGAGCTTTCACTTTTATGTTGTCCAGTTTATATATATATCTGAATGCGTGCATGTCAGTACTGATGAAAGCAGTTGATATTCACTAAATAATGACAATGCCAAACTCACAATCCACAAGACAGCAGATAAAGATCACATCTGCTTATCACACCTGTCACATAAGTAAACAGGGTAGTGATTCATCTCATCTACCACCTCAGCTAAATACCATATTCTTTTTTTCTCAACAGTAGAAACTTATGGGATGTTTAAGGTATGATTCATCTGACACATTTTAGATGTTTATGGGAAAATGAATCATGCAAAAATATTTATGTGAGCATGAATTATGTCAAAAAAGTGCCTCTCTCCATTTTATATTGAGGGAACTGATGGTGACAAGCTCATCAATCCACTCTGTTATTCCAATCATCATTAGTTTTGCTATTTCAACATTAGTTTTGCTATATCATTGTTATCTCAGTTACAAATTTACTTATAACTTCCATATTGTTGTCTTAGAAGAGCTGTATCTTAATTCTCACTGTAGAAAATTAGATCAAAGTGTGTTTGCTATAGATGTTTATTTGTCCAGAGATTATTTTCCTGCAAGTAGATAAAATAAATCATGTATTCATCTATCTTCCACTGCTCAAATGCAATCTCTATCGTAGAATAAATTTCTGGTGAAAGTAATGAACTCTTAAAGAAAATATACAACCTGTACGGACGATGAACAATATGCCTGTTCAAGTTGGACTTCATGTTGTTTCTTTTTGATGTCAGTTCAATGTTGACCTAATAGTCACATGAAATTAATTTGTATGCATCTTCTTTTATTTATGCATATTTACTACTGGATATATAAATAATAGCTTACTCCCAGATTTGTTTCAGATCACTCCTAGTAGTTTTTTCCAAAATTGCCTGTGTGGTTCTACAGACAGGCTTACTACAGGGACAACTGAAAAAACAATATAGCTCAAACTGTGTAAGCTTCAGCACTCTCCACACTCCTCCAATACTGCTCCTTAAAGCTTCCCATTCTCTTTAGCCTTCTAACACCCCATGCCATATAGCAAAGTACCTTGGATTTATTTTGGTGGGTGCAGCACATCCTTCCTATTATTGCAAACTAAAAAAATGCATTTAAACAATAATCATGTAAAATCAAGAGTGCATGAAAAGGATGTGGTCACCCTTCTCTAGAAAGAAGGCCTAAGTGGTGTGGACACAAGCCACACTGTATTATTTGGCCTGCAATCTGGTATCTCTTGAGATCCGTGCAGTTAGCAATGCTGATGCAGCAAAAGTTCAGTTCTGGGCAATCTTCCTCCTGTAATGTAAAGGGAAGTGCTGTAGTGTTTTCTTCTTCTTGTGTACCTTTCATCTCACTTCTGAATATTGTATATAGCTTCAGAACTCCTCAGAGGGCTCCCTCACCCTGTACTAATAGAGCTCAAACAGTTAAAAGAGGTACAGGAGGGAAAAACAATACAAATTGTGTGCTATCTATTGAAGATTGGAAGTAGCATCCCTATTCTCCACTCAATTTACCAAATGCCTTTTAATTCCCTGCCAAATCCAGTTTGACAAGAAAATCAAATATTAAACTATTTTTTGAACTGGCCATTTTCCTAGAAGAGACAAAGTGAACCACTGCTCTTCTCCACACTGCAGTCTATGAAGAATGAGATTGGAGAATGAAAACCAAGAGCATCGATCTGCTGTAACCATGCAAGGAGAGAAAATTTGCATTTCAGTTCCAATGGTATGTTTCTTTTAAAAGAAAGCCATGGAAATTAGTCCTACTTTAATCCTGCGGGATGAGTGATAATTCCAGCTCTTGAACACAGAGTGTTACTCTGAACAAAGGATATACAAAAGATGCCAAACCTTACTCCACAACCATGAAAATCATCTGTCTTTAAAGCAATAAAAAACTCCCTTCCCAAATCCTTTGCATGCAGGAATGATTATATTTCCAAATTAGCAAGTAACATATGCTTGTGAAAACAAGTGGAAGGTGAACAACCAGGGAACTTTTCTGTCTCTTGAGACTCTTATAGTTGCCCCGCTATTCTCTTCTACAAACAGAAGTTCATATGGGTAGTTTACGCACATTTAATATTACAGGAATTTTCTGGGAAGTAGTTTCCTTCCTATTTTTATTAGTGGGTCTTTGTGGGATGACATTTACAGCAGATACAGCGTCACCATTTTCTTTCTTAAGTCCTGCTTTCAGTGGTTCAAGAAGACTCCTCAAACCAGTATGACTGCTGATGAAGGACTCTCCTTCTTGAAGATAGGAAATTGCCCTCAGAAACTGGTCATTTACTCAGAGCAAAGAGCAAGGAAGGCATCCCTATCTCTTCTAGCTGGCAGATAATGCAAATCAGCATACCTTAATATATCTTAATGGTGCTCTAAAATAAAGATGAAACTAGTCCCATAGTAGGAGGCTCAAAAACAGAGCACATGTACAAGGAACAGCACTTCTGAAGTGTGCTTCTGAAGCTTCAATGAGCATTACCTATGTGAAGCTGAATATCGGAACATTTTTTAAACAACTGTTTCTTTGATTCTCTGACTTATTCCTACCATGTGCATTTTTCTTTTTTTTTTTCACCTGACATTTTACTGCATGGTTTGGTTCCATGTGCATGAATTAATATGGCATTAGCCATAATCATGTGTCATTAGGAAGCATGAATAAAAGAAGTAGCATTGTAAGAGTCATTGTGTCATTGTGGATCAAGTGAAAATATAGGACTTAAAAAACTTTCAACTACATGAGAAAAGATGACACCCATAGATCTTTTCTGGGGAAAAGTGCACCATACCATAAACAATTCCACTGAGCAGACACAGGTCTGTGAGCACTCATATTACAGTCATATGTCTTTACAGATGGCACATACAAAAAAAAGGACTCAGAGGAGTAATGAAAAAAGGAAAAAAAAAATCTATATTAAATATTTTTTTTTCTATTTCAAATAGAATGTTCCCTGCTTCTTGGGCTTTACTGGTTTTGGCTTTTCTAAACCCACAATAAATAATAACACAGCTCTAAAACAGTGAAGTTCTGGCTTTATTCTGCCTTTTATCTGTTGATGCAGTTTATGCATCGTTTATAACTTGCTGCTACAATCTCACCAAATCAATAGTTTTCAACAATAAGTAAGTAAACAAGTAAGTACTACTGTATGGCTTAGTTTATATGGGTAGGTAAGACAACAGTGCCACTGCATTCTTCCTTAACAGTGTTCTTCTGGGACAAAAAAAAAAATAAAGTGAATAATATTTTTATTTGAATAATAATATTGTAACTTTTAGAATCGAAATAATGATACAATTACTGACAAAATGTTATTTTTTCAAAGTTTAAAGCAGGACTCATTTCACCTTACTTTAGCCATACAGAAGTCAAACACTTCCTACCCCATCTATCTGGATAATCAGCAGATAACCAGATAGGCACCTCCTTGTATTTTATCCTGAGGCAAATATAAGGTTACTGATTAATTAAAAATGTGTTTTAAATGTGCAAGCCATAGTTCCCACTCACACAATTCATCCTGAATATGGGAACCATCTACCTTAGGATGAGGTAAGCTGAACTCTGGAATTCCTTTTCTTTTTTCATGAACTAGGCTGAGCTAAATGAGGCTACTGAATAGACACTTTTAGCTACTTTATCGGTGACTAAAATTAGAGAAGATAAATCCCACTCTTAAGAATCTACAAACTCAATCAGGTTTAGTTCTAGGTGCATTTAGTACTGAATTTACCTAACTCATGGTCTTAAATTGCTACAAAGATAATTTCTATTAATTAACACACTGGGGTGGGGGAACCTTTATGTTCCAAGATGTTAAATATCTTTATATCTACCAGTAATATATCTGTTTTTAACATCAATAAATGTGTGTTTCTTGATATACAGGTCAGTTACCATCCATTTAATAATTTAATAATACCCATTTTCCATTCCTACAGTAAAGATGCAGACCACTGCTATGCCAATACATTTTTCCTAAAGATTACTCTATCAAATTAAATTGTTTTATTTATCTGTCTCATAGAAATAGATATACTCCCATAGAACAGTTCCCATAGAAAAGCAATACTGCAGTGACAAGTCAGTACTGTGTTGACTTTAACGTACTTTTACTAGCAAACTACTATTTCCACTGCAATCCTACTTGAAACAACTTTCTGGACTAAATCTTTATTTGCAAAAATCCACCTAAGATAAAGTTTTCTAAATACCTGGATCTCCATACACATTAAGATTCCAGATTTTTTTTTATTTCTGGGTTGGCTGCAAGACCAGCTAATTTCCTGAATTTAGGATTAACTCCAGGTATGCAGCAATTCCCTGTTTATTAAATAAATAAAATGTATTCCCCGAAGCAGATCTATGATCAAAACATGCAGGAGAGCAAGACGTGAAAGTAGGAATCCAGTGATTATTAAATATTAAAAGTTCAATTTTTAAAGAATGCTTGTATATGAAGTTGATCCAGTTTATAGAACGATTTCTAAGCAGCATCCAAGCATGCTGGAGGTGAATGAAAACCTCTTTGTACACCTGTGTTCTCTGGTCTTTCAAACTTAGACAGAAGCTGAAGAGAACTATGAGTTTTACCAACAATGGGGCCAGCAGAGACTTCTCCCTTCAGTGGAAGATGGAGAAAACAGCTCACCCAATTCTTCAGAGCATATCCTTTTCTGGTAATCATATCTATCTGTCTTTAGGAAGATGATTTACTATTTAAAAGGTAAAGTCCTAAAAATATTCTGAGAGTTACTTTTGAGCATCAGTTGAAAATAACACACAACATAATATATTGTTAATGTGTAAGTGTAGCCAAGGTTTTGGCATCCATCTGTGTCCCAAACTGGCTTCCAGTACAGCATGGGACAGAATAAATAGCCTAGTTCCACTAATGCTCCACAGATAATAGTTTTCAGACCAGAAGAGAAATCATCCAGTAACAGTTTCTAAGTTCCACTGAGAAAAACTATGCTGTGTGGGATCAGCCATTTCTGTTTTATCACACAATCATTTGCTGATGTTTGATCTCAAAGGCCAGAAGAGAAACTGAGCTTAGAATCTCCTACTGGTCACAGTGATAAGAAGTCATTGTTTATTGATGTTACTGGCCCTTGATCTTTTTTGTTGAGCTGTACTATGTCTGATCCTTGACTGCGAAACACACAGGAAATTCATTCATGTTGTGCATTTATAAAACTCAGTGATTACTTCTTCCCAGGAAGGAAAAGCCTGAGCTAGTCAGAGAGATCCTGGATCAAATGCTGACAAAAAAACATACTGCATTTTCAAATAATGTGCTAAGTATGCTTATCTGATGGAAATCAATTATTTGGCTTAATGGTGAGAACAGTTTTGTTCTATTATTTAGAAAGCAGGAAAGAAATCTACTTTGGAGAAGAGAGTGTGAAAAGTTTTCAAAGCTGCTTGAGTTTCAGCTTACATTTTCATGTTGAATGGATTAAAAGTTATGAAATAAGTGTATCTAATTCCTCCAGGTAGAAAGCAAGTGCAGCCATATTTTTATACTCTGTTCAGTGTTATAGATTAGTACACAAAATAAGACTATCAGTTCCTTGGAAGCCTCCAAGAAAAGCTAGGGCTGTTACATTATTTTGTGCTGACATCAATCTAGCACACTCTGTGAGAATCAGGATCCAAGAGATTTTGGCATGGGGACCTCTAATTTTTGCATACCGCCACATTTAAGTTAAAAGCTGGAACATTAAAAATTGAAGGGTTCCTACGTATTTATGGAAGTACGCTTCTTGAGCACCTTTGGGAATTTAGAAACTGCAGCACCTGTAGAGTTAGGTATCAGCTAAATGGCATGTTTTCAGACTACAGTTCTGAAGGTAGACAATGAAGTTTTCTCCGGCTTGTGGTATTTGCTATCAAAGATAAGTCTGTGAATGAGTCATCTAGGAATATTACTGCTCAACAGATTTTGAATTCTTCCTGGTATTGAATGAAAGGCAGTTATCAGCTGGACACACTAAGCCTACTCACTCACTTGTATCAAGAATGTCTGCCAGTTTACAGGTTGATACAGAGTATTATGTTTCATCAGTCTGTCACACATCACACTGCAATTTGTGTGTCAGATCTTAATGTGGGAGCCCATTGAGGTTGGTGCTTAACTACCATGTTGGTATTTAATTGCTTCTTTAGACTTAGTTCCTTGATCTAATGTTTTAAAGATGATTTACAGACTTAGAAGTTTTGCTTTCATTGAGTGTCAAGTGTTAAAATCTGAACAAAAATTCTGGTTTTCCTACTGTGCAATAATAAATAACACAGTGTACAAATCACTTGTCAGTCATAGTTACAGCAATAGTGAGCAATTAAATAGGACTTTGAAATGGTGTCTTTAATTGAGTGAACAGGTTTGATTGCTTATGCTATTAAAAGCTATCCAATCTAAGACCAGATCTACTGGATTCTTGGATAGGTGCTAACAGCATAGTATTTTGTAAAAAAACTTTACCAGCTTCTACATCATGCAAAAATGGCTCCATTTTCAAGTAAAGGTCTGCTTCTGAGCCATGTGTGTTTCAGTAAAAGAAATACTGGCAGACTCCATACAAAACTAATGGGTACTATCATCATACATGCTCTTACATACAGAATCTGTTTCATAGTACTGCAGTTAGTTAAGCTATAGTGGGAGCTGTCTTCTGAGATGATAGATTGAAATGTATGTTATATTATTTAGGACTGAGAGCTGAAGATATGGAAATAGAAGTAAAATAGTATTTCCCACAATAACATAGGGTAGTTTGGATCACTGAATAGTACTGAGAATCATGAAGACTCAAGTTCCAGCATCCCCGAAATTATGAGATGCTGACTATCTGTGAAGATTTGGGAAGTCCTGTAATTCTGTCAGTTAGAAGACACCCCTTGGACCAGCAAGTACAAGCATTAACCCAGAACTGCAGTGTCCACCACTAAACCACGTCCCCAAGTACCACATTTACATGTCTTTTAAAAACCTCCAGGGCTGGTAACATACCACTTCCCTGGGCACCCTTTTCAGTGAATAAATTTCTCATGATACCAAACTTATACCTCTTCTGGCACAACGTGAAGCCATTTCCTCTCATCCCATTCTATCATTTTGCAATGTTAGGATAACACACTTACTTGTATAGAAGAAAGCTATGAGGATTGTTTATTATTTGATCAGCATGTTTTATACATCAAGAGAGATAAATATTCTATCTACACTTATAACTAAATGAAGACAGGAAATTTGTCTAAAATATCATTAATATTAAATACTTTGTTTACATATTTCAAAAATATATGAAAGTCTATGACTCGTCATATGTGACTATCATGTTTTCTATTACTGATTGTTTGTTCAATTATCTTCTATAACAATGAGGAAAGAAAGGTGGGTGCTATCGTGCTACTGACAAACCAGAAAGACTGAAAAGATAAACTTAATTCTTATACACATCTATGAAATACTGCCTGAAAAATAAAATCAGAGACAATTCCAATCTCTAGCAAACCGGATATCTTTCAGGAAAGCAATATAGCGAAATGCAGACTATTCATCAATCTCTCTGGATGGACTGATAATAATTTGTTACACAACAGAAAGCAAGACCTTACAAAAGAAGACAGATGGAAGCACACACTGAGAAAAGTGAAGGCACAAAATGTGAAACAACCAGCAAGAAACATGCAAGGTAAACAAAGAAAAAGATCGATAAGAACATTAACTGCAAGGGGAAGACAAAGGAAAGCTGGTCCACTATTCCACATAGGAAAAAGCTATCAAGTCATGGCACTAAGAAAACTTTAACATTTTATGCGTTTATTGCTTCAGTCTTCACTAATAGAGTTATATGTAATCAAGCAGATAATTTAAATAACACAAACAACAATGCATTTAAGACGGAAGAAAGGAAGCAAGTTAGAGAACACACCCAATTTACTTGGCTGTAAATCATTTAGAAATTATGAAATTCACGGAGTACAGAGAATTTGCTGAAGCAATTTCAGAGGCACTTGAAAACCTCATGGATGATGAATGGGATTCTGGAAGACTGAAAAAAACAAACAAGTCACCTATCTATCCTTGAAAAAGGGAAAGTAGAAAAAGCTGGAAAACTGTATGTACCGGTCAGACTACACCTCATTTCTAGAAAAACACTGGAATATATCAGCAAACAAAAAACTGCAAGCATCAGCAGATGGGATGATGAGTGAAACAATTTTTTAAAGCAAATTTCTATGGGGGGCAAAGGGGGTGTAAAACAAGATTTTACTTGTTTAATAGAAAAAAGCAAGCTTTAGAGAAGCTTCTGACACATACTGTTCTCATATTTCTCATAAGCTGACTTAAAATGGTCTAAGTTCCTCTTAATTAGCAAAACCAGTTGGACAGCTATATTCAGAGAGATGAAAATGGTTCCCTGTTAAACAATATACTGAGAGAGATAAAAATGGTTCCTTGATAAACAAGAATATACTGACTTTTGATTCCTGGGAATCTACTGTTGGCCTAATCAGCATTTTCCTTAATAATCAATATTGGCATCGTTTTAATAGATGTGAAGTTATGAAACACAAAGGTATTGCCAAGCTGGAGCTAACAGTAAGCATTTTTGCTGACAGAACTAAAATTCAAAATGACCAGAAAATATTGGATACATGTTCTGCAAAACCAGAATTAATTTCCCCAAAGAGAAGTGAAAAATACTTCACTCAGGCAGAAGTAGTCAATGGCACAAATCCAGACTCTAGAATAACTGCCTGCAAGAAATAAAACATCTGGGGGCTTTTGTGCATAGGAAGTTTAACAGGAGTCTTCTATGCCATATAGGAAAGGAAGAGACTGGGCTGCATTAGAAAAAAAAAAAAATAAATAAAGAGAACATAGCCTGTAAAATACGTAAATTATCTTTCTGCTGTAGCTGGCTTTGAGACGCATTTCCCTGCAACATTAAATTTGATTTTGGAACTAGAATCCCCAGAGTATCTGGATTGTCTAGAAGAAATAGAGGGCACAATAAAAAAAAAAGTCATCTGAGATGATGATTTAAATATGACTTGTAATGAAACATACAAGCAATATAAGTTAAATCCAGTCTAAAATAGGAAAGGCATGATAGCACGTAACTGCAGACAGGAACAGAAAAATGTTCTTCATGTCTATTGTGGGTAGTGCAAGTAGTAATAAGCTTTAACTTTAGAAAGGGAGATTAATTTAGAAATATATAAAGAAAAGCTTACTAGAAGTGATAGCTATAGTCTGGAACAGATTGCCTTATGAGAGTGCAGTAAACATCAGGGAGATTTTACAACACAAGTTAAGACAAAAGCTGGTTAGTTTTGTTCTTTGTTGTTTCCAACCTAAAACATTTTGAGAGATTCTGTCTTGACATTTCCCAGACTTTATACTAATTCTTGAGCTGGTTATGATACTTGGTACCATCATGACAAATCAGGAGAGAAGTCTGGTGTTTTAGAAGGTTGTGTTGTTAAGATGGGAAAGGAGATGCTATGAGGAAATGCTGACTGTTGGTCACAAAGGCAAGAGATGAGAAGCTGAGGTCGACAGGTGACCTAGCAAATAGCCCAGCAAATACAGAATCAAGGGTCTACCTGAGCTCAGCTCTCTGATAGCTAGAATGCCTGATAAATGAACATTTCATCATGGATAATCATAGGGCAGGGAGGAGCTTGGAAGAGAGATCAATACTAAAGAGGGGGAAAAAAAAGTGAAAAGATCCAAAGGTCAAAGACCCAAGAGAATGCGGTAGGTTAACTCAGAAACAGGTTAACTCAAGAAGGACAGTTACTGGTTTTTATGATGAAAGGGTTTTTTCCCATCAGTATATGCCAGTGGAATGTGTGAACTGCCACTGTATCAGAATTTTCCAGTGAAACTCCACCACCTACCAAAATACTGAAAATCAGTTTTGTGTAATGGAACGAGATCTACCCAAGTCATAAGGGACCATGTTAAATTTTAAAGAACAAAAAAAGGATTAAATACTTGTTCAGGTGACAATGAAGTGATTAATATTTTTAAGCACAGGATTATCAGTTAAGTGAGTGCAAGTAACATTTGAGTAAAGAAATAAGAAAGATCTTCTGAGTGTTAATGTCTGTCATTTTCATGTGAAGATAATTACAGGAGTGATTGGGTCATATCTCACCCAGCTGTTTTCCTCCCTCACCTTAGTGGTTGTGTAGTTGCCTACCTGTCCCAGAATTTCAGCTGGAAAAAGCAAATCTGGAAATGATTTTTGCCAGTGGTTGCACCAATGGGGGAGTACCGCAGCTGTGAGCAATGCAGCAGGGCACAGTATGGATGCTGGCAGCACGAGGGGCAGGAGGAGGTGAGCAGCCCTGCTGAGGGTCCTGGGGTGAGCAATCAGCACAGGCAGGGCATGCATTTGGAGGGATGGAGAAGCCCTGTGATGTGTTAAGCAGGTTCACAAAAAATAAAGTCTCAGGACAGAACATGCTGTAGGACTCAAGGGTGGATAAGGTTTGGGAGACTGTAGTAGAGCTGGAGTCTCAGACAAAACAGAATTTGGGGTGGTCTGAGAGAGGGAATTATAAAGAGTTGTAGGGCTTTCACTTACAGAAACCTAGGCTCTTAGAGCTAGCAGGAGAGGGAGACTTACATGAAACTTAACAAACCTCTGCACTGAGAAGTCTTCAAGGTTCTAGTGTAGCTGTGGCAATAATTCACTTCTGGGTAGAAGAATTATGATTTGGAACACAAAAGGTTTTGAGTCAAGACAACGAGTTTTAAAAACTTCTTCCTCCCTCTAAACATCTATAACCTGACCTTGAGTGATCATACACACAGCTTGTCCTGAAGTTTGGATAAAACCGCTGTGCATGCCTTTACTGCTTTTCCACATTCTTCCTTTTTTTTCTTTTTTTTTTTAAAGGAATATGATAGCTTTACCTCACCCAGAATTCTAAACATCACTCCCAGAAGAATTCCTCAATTTCAAAAGCTTAATAAATGAATCCCTGCAAGACCTTAGGAGTACAGCACAACTTCTACATATCACCCAGAAAAGCCAATGATGGTAAGTACATTGTGCATCAGAAGCTGTTCTGTTTTGCATTCCAGCAGCTGCAGCCAGTGCTCCAATGTGCATTTGTTACTACAGTACTGGACTGAATTTTCCCTCATTAACTAATAACGTAATGCTGTTTGTTGTGTCACTGTCATTTGGAACTACTGCTCTGCTGTGCTTTGTGGAATCAGTTGTGTATTTAAACAGTTCACTGAAGAGTGGCAACTCTGTTGTGAAGTTAAGAGTTCTATGCCTGTCCCAAGCTTGTCAGAAAACAACAAAGCAATTATCAGAATTGTTCATGAAAGCCTGCTGCAATATTTAGTTAAATCACTTTACTATTCTAAATTCTATTTATTACTTAAAATGTATTAAAAAATCCCCAACACAAGATTATATAGTCTCCTATCTGCAATTATAGTTCTATATCAGCCATTTTAAAGGAAACACCTTGAATTCACAAAATTGCATTTCTAGAACTTTTCTACAACAGGCAAGTCATTAAGCATATTTTCAAACAGAATTTTCAGTATTATATTTGGGGGGGGAGGTGTGTTTCCCATTGAGAAATCCTTTCAATATGTATTCTCCTCTCCTCATTTCTCTGTCTCAGGCAGTCAAGTTCTTGATGCCAAGACATAACAAGTTTACTAACAATAAATATAACCCAATAAATTATTAAGAACATCACTACCTTACTTTTTAAATGCCTCAAATACCTCGATTTTCTTCAGAAGTAATATTCAAAGTATGACAAAATTAGCTCTAAAACAAACCAATTACTGAAAAAAACAGAGTACATACTCACCCTGAGCTTTTTCACATTCCTGTAATTTGATTAGCAGGCAAAATATGTTTGAACATAAAGCCAAACACTGCTACAAGCATTACGAAGGATGCCCACAACAAAGTATTCACGCTATTTCAGTGACTTCAAAGTACTACTTAGGACTTCTAAGATGGAGAGTGGGAAGATAACTGGGATGATTGCTTAGAGGCAATTGTTTATGATGGGATGATTGTTTAGTGATAGACTGGCAACATCAGTTTAATGGTTGGACTAGATGATCTTAGAGGTGTCCTCCAGTCCTAACAATTCCAAGTTTCTGTGATCAAGGTCAAATTATCATGAACTGGAAAAAAAAAAAAAAAACAAAATCTGCAAAATTCCTAAAGAAATTATTCATGTTTCTAGGAAGAATGATTCGAGTAAGGTTTGTATGCTAGATACTCAGATCAAAAATACAGGTGAAGGGGGCCCTGTCTCCAGAGCCCATACAAAATGCTGTGGAATTCTGCTGACTAAATAGACTTTGGACTAGACAATAAAACTGCTTTTATGTTCTCTATCTATCTGTATACACTGAATATGCAGCATGCACACATCACACAGAAGGAATACTGTTAGAAGAACAGATTTGTTTCCAGGAATATATTTCAAAATAATTTTTATAGTGCAAAGAGTGCAAAATTGTATGCATTAAACTAGTTTTTATGGTCATCAAAAGGAAACAAAATTACAGATATGCATGTATGTAGGTAGGTATATGCATAATAGGATTTAATCCACTGGCATGACCTTGAGCAATGTTACTACTTTACTTCTGGATGTATGGTTCTTTTACCTTTAAATTCTTGTATCACAGTTGCTTTATCAATGTCATGTTTAATAATTTCCTTACGTGGCTGGCTGCAGAACTCAGAGCAGCCTGATAGAGAACAACTATGAAAAACATACATTCACTTCCTTCTTTGCTGCCCAGAGCAAATGAAAGGAACTTACCAGATGAAAAGTAATTTAGAATCTGAACATATATAATTATTTTGAAGAAATATTTTACTCTATGTATCTTTTGAATGATGAGAAACTTCTGTGGGTCTTGAACTTTGTTTGCAAGAAGGAATTTTTTTAAATACTTGGAAAGAAAACATGACTAATTTAATAGAAAAGCAAAATATAATAGATGAAAATTTCTATTTCATTTAATGTAATAGTGTTATTTTACTCCCTTTCATTCCTCTCAAAAAAACAGTTTTTAAGTAGAACTTTTACAACATCTGTACTGCTGTACACACACTCAGTGGAAACAGAGCTTATAATACTTACACACTGAACCAATATACCACCACTATGATGGGCACATGAAGACTTATGATGCCTTTGTATATATGCTGGTTACATCAGATCTTTCATTTATATACATTATACATTATATACATACTGTCTTTATGTGAAATTTGTAAGGTAGTTTTCATAATGAGACAACATAAAAATTTGCAGTTCTTTTCCTCAGAATAACTCCTCTTTTATCTCCTGTTAACAGATGGATCTAACATTCCTTGGGCACTGAGAGGGCAGGTGGATCTAGAAAGTGTTGAGCTGTTTGAATTTCTAGTTTATTTTGGATGTAAATCTTTTTGCATTTCCCTATTCTGTCTCAACCCATCATTCTCTGTTTTAAATAAAAGTGGTGCTTTAGGTTTTTTTTCTTTTTCTCTTGGTACTCAAGATTCATGAACCAGTGCTTAATTCACAAAAACATTGCTTCATACAACAGAGATGGATAAGCAAGATGTGTCCTACTGCCCTGCTTCTGAAGTGGGCAGCGTGATGTTTGCAGGCTCGAGTTAGAAATGCTGAGAAGATCAGGTATAAAATTCAGTTGGTTATTTTGGCATCTCTTTGGCATCTCTATTATTCTACATTATTTAAATTCCATATTGTTACTGTGTATAAGTATTTTGGATTTCTATTTGGAGTATGTTCTGGTATCTTTACCAGATCTAAATATTTTTAAGTGTCCAGCAACTATAGGCACATGACAAAAAATGTGCAATTATTCTGAGCACATTTCACAACAATGAACCAGAGTCAATTTTTTATCTCATCTTTTCATCAACGTCTAGCAGTCATGGTACAGTTAATCTAAGGAAAGACAGACATCTTCAGCATAGATGTGTATTTCAGATACAAATTCTAGATTTTGGTTTTACAGAGGCATCCAATACAGTTCCAGTGGAGTAAATCTGGACTATGACTATTTTTTTCCATTGACTATAAAAGGAGTGGGAACCACTTATATTATAAATATAAAAGGTACAATGAAGAAACTCTAGATTAAGTTCCTGATCATGATTTTTTCTATTTCCTACTGTAAGGCAAATTTTCTTGTCAACACTGGGACACCTGCACTTTAGTGCATCCAGATGTTGGAAGCCTTGTAAAATACTTAGTGATGAAATGTGCTACTGTACACAAAGTCTAAAACCTTGCCTGAAGTTTCTTTAACTACAACATATCCCATTTTACAGGGGTTGTTATGTGCAGATTAAAATTATTTTAGGGGAATTACAAGTTGAATATAATAAAATAATATAACCCAACACACTGATGCATTTAAATCTGGACAAAATATGTAGAAGCTCAAAAAGCAGTTTATGACAGTAAAATAAATTAATTCATTCCAAATGCTACACTACAGTAGGTTATATGTTTCTGCCAGATGTTTCTCTTTACACAAACTTTATTACGCCGCAAAGGGCAATTTGTTTTAATGAGAATATTTTCTGAGGATAATATTTATTCTGGAAAGTAGTACTTCTCTAGCTTCACATTATAATGAGAACAATTTCCTTTGATTCATTGGTGTTACCATTCATATGTTGACTCAGTCAAAACATCAATTAGCTGCACACATGCTGCAAGAGTGAGAAAGCAAAAAAGTGCTGATTAGGGTCCCAATCCTGAAAACTCTTGATTAATACCATTAGCTTAGTGGAGTTCTTTGCATGAACTGATTGCATGATTAGGATCCTTAAAGATGCAAAATTACTAAATAATTTGGAATAAATTCCAAGTATAGGATCAGTTTCTTTGCTTCTGCATGTGAATGTACTTCTCAAGTCCACTGGGTAGCTATTTTTTAAAGAAAAAATTTTAAGTACCTCCATTTTTTTAGGTTGTGTCATCATTAGTTGTCTTTCCAGGCAATACTATTGTTTCAGGCCTTTTTCTTCAACATGTATTCCATATGTATTTGTCTCTTACGTCTGCTACAGATTACTTAGGTAATGCTTCAGATTTACAATCTGAATTCTGGTATTGACAAAATTCAAATACACATACACAAATGCTCTCATAATTTCACCTATATCTCACTCTTTCAAGCTGCTACCAAAAATACAACTTAAATTATGTGCTGGAAAGTTAAAATCAAAAAAAAAGGGATTTTGCTAAAGAAAATGAAATTGTTTCAATTCGGCTTTAGCTTGCAGGCGTTTTTACACCTTCTAGCTACTTTGGCCAACAAAGATTTAATCATGAAAAAATTAAGTCAGTATTATATCTAGGAAGACTCAGATGTTTAAGCAAATAAAAGGAAACCCAGTTCATCTTTCAGTGCAAAAATGGTTCCCTTGAATTTCTATGTTTTATGAAGTGTCTACCTGAAACTGGGATCACAGGAAATTTATACAGCACATGTATCATGCATAAACTCAGAATTCTTCATTTCTTGAATTAGCAAGGCAAATAATTTTTTCCCTGCAGAGCAATCTCTACAGGTAAAGTTCAGTTATAAAATTATATATTGAAAATATGTTACCTTTCACTGAGTACTATAACTCGTCATGTCAATTTTAACAACTTAATTTCTGAAGATTTGCCTTCTGATGTTGATTGCAAAATTATAGTGTCCTCTGGCCCCATATCTGAATAATAAAAAAATCTGGTAGAGAACAGATTTTAGCAAACTGCATATAAGCAAGAATTGAAGTGATACAGAATAGATTCTTCAATTTTTCCTTTTAAATTACAGTAACAAGCAACAAATAAATCTGATGACTTAATGATGGTTTTTGTACACAGCAAATGAGTAATACATAATAAGCAAGCTGTAATAATGAAGTTTAACAGTTTTTATAGTAAACTCAGTAACATTATTATAAATGAGATTTTAACATATTAAAAATGTCATTTATACTAAATAGATCTCCATTTTTAATTTTGTAAGATGATTGTTTCAGAGCTACATAGGTGATATTTTTTTCTAAAATAACCTAGAGAAACTAATAAAAGTTTCAGATTAATGGTTGTCCTCAATTTTTTTGTAAAAACAAAAGACATTTTTTAATACGTTCACGGGAATATGATAAAGTTTATTAAAAATGCTTGTTTTCAGGGACTACTGGGGTTTACGTATTTTTTATTTAGAGGGAAAAAAAAAAATCACAGAATCAAAATTTCAGTTGGAAAGGGGCCTTAGGGTCTTTTGAGTCCAGCCCTTCAGCTAGCACTGCCATGTCCCTGAGCATTGCATCTACATGTCTTCTAAACACCTATAGGGACGGTGTTTCTACCTCTTCCCAGGGCAGTCTGTTCCTCTGTTCAACAATCCTTTTTGTGCAGAATTTTTTTCTGATATCCACTTTAAACCTCCTCTCATGCAATTTGAGGCTCTTTTCTCTCCTTCTGTTATTTTTCACTTGGAAGAAGAGGCTAACCCCCACCAGGCTACAGCCTTCTTTCAGCTAGTTACAGGGAGTGAGTGGTAAGGTCTTTCAGCTGTCTCCTTTTCTCCAGGCTGAAGAACTCAACCTCCTTCAGCTGTTTCTCACAGCACTTGTGCTCCAGACCCTTCACCACTTCCACTGCCTTTCTCTGGACTCACTCCAGCACCTCAATGTCTTTCCTAAACTGAGGGCCCAGAATTGGACACAGCATTCAAGGTGTGGCTTCAACAGTGCCCAGCACAGTGGGACTGGTCCTGCTGGCCACACTATGCCATTCTTGGCCACCTGGGCACATGCTGGCTCAAGTTCAGCCACTGTCAAGCAGCAGCCCCAGGTCCCTTTCTGCTGGACAGCTTTTCAGGCACTCTGCCCCCAGCCCCTGGTGCTGCCTGGGGTTGTGACCAATGTGCAGAACCCAGCACGTCACGTTGCTGCACCTCAAGCCACTGGCCTCAGCCCACTGATCCATCCTATCCCCATCCTTTTGCAGAGCCTTCCTACCCTCAGCAGAACAACACTCCTGTCAAACCTGGTGCCATCAACAAACTGACTGAGGGGGCACTTGATCCCCTCATCCACATTGCTGATAAAGACATGAAACAGGGCTGGCCCCAATACTCATCTATGGGGAATCCTACTGACTACTGTCCATCATTTGACTCCACTCACCAACACTCTCTAGGCCCAGCTACCCACAAAGATTTTTATTCAGTGAAAACTACACCCGTCCAAGCCAGCAGCAGTCACATCTAAAAGCAGTACGGACATCAATTGAGATATTTGTTCTCAAGTTACTTCTCTGTGCATTTTTAATAACTAATTATCTCATTGCAGAAGTTAAAAACATAATTTTAAATACATTAAACACAAGTGCTATTTATTTTAATTTCTGATGCCTTATGTCTATTTTGATTTTTAAATTACTGTGAATGCACATTGCTTAAGGTAATGACCCTAAGCCCACAAATAAAATTCAGAAGGAACTGTACATGCAGCAAACTGATAGTAATCAAGAAAGGTAATAAGACTCAAGTGCCAGAAGGGTTTTCAGTCACTTGATGCATATGTATAACACTGTACCTAGCAAATATATCATGTTGTACTTTGAAGTGAGGTTAAGCTGGTAATATTGATGGCTTTATCAACAAGTGCAGTGCTGTTGGTTTTCATGAGCACTTCCCACAGAATGGAAAGAAGAGAATACCCAGAATGTGTTAAGGACGAAACAACTACAGACTTGTCAATAGGTACGATTTCTACTTTTGCCTTTGCAATTCAAAGATGAAACAAAGAAAATCCCTATGAGTCATGCTGTAGGACTGACCCATAAGTGACTGGCTAGTGACTGTATCTAGTGACTTCCACACTGTGCCTTAACGAGAAAACTAGCTGTGCATTCTTGTAAAACTTGGCATTGTAAGCATTTCTGGTAAATTCAGACATATACTTGAATTTCCTGGATATTTATCATTCCTAGAAATAATCCTCAATATTGGTGAAATCTGAAAGAGATGTCCTTCTGCACTTCATGCTAGAAAACTGGTGTCCGTTTCAATAAATATTTTTCAATATTAATGAAAATATTATAGAAATAAATGTAGATTAAAAATTTTTAAAGCACCATGTACAGCATAACTGTACAGATGTTAATGTTGAAAAAGAGGCACAGTTCCAATAAAACTGTTCTCACTCTTGGCTATGTTTGAAATTTTATTGTGAAGTTTTTTTGTAGTTTTCTTTCTCCTTTTCTTTCTAAATTAACCTCTCTCAGACCCACTGAACTGTTTATAACATAGCCAACTCTAACTTAAATATTATTAAATATGTAAAATAGAAGTTGATACAAAATAAACCCCTGCGCTCTTCCTTAGGAGATGAATACATTATTTACTTATTATTATTATTATTATTATTATTATTATTATTATTATTATTATTATTATTATTATTATTATTATTATTATTATGTCCCATTCCAACTGTGCAGCCTGAGAAATATCTGAAGAGGGGAAAAATCCCACAAATACATGTATTTACACATGCAGATAAAGACAGATACTGCGAATATATATACACATTATATGCAGATATATTCTAAGTATATATACTTTCATGGATGCAAACCTAACTTGTATTAAGGAAGAACTTCCGTGAGTGGACATAGGCTGAGTGATGCCTTCTGGTTACTTTGTACATTGTAGACTGTTAGGGCACAGCAGACAATGACATGAATTGCATCCAAAAGGGATAAGGACATTTGCATATATCAGATCTATTCCCCTACTCTTTCTTTTTTTAATAACTGACACTAATAACACTAATAACATTCTGGTAATTTGATAAAATAATTAAAATGTTTTATTTAGTGTACAGGGGGGTTTTTTTGCTAAACTAACTCTTCCTACACTCTAATTTATAACTTGTTTCTAAGGGTACTCTTCTCATTAAAGATTTAATTTAGACTGACAGAGTTCAAAACAATCATTTCTGTCCTGTCCCCTACAGTTTTTGAAGATCAGTTCCACCTTCATTTTCTCTCTTAATCCTCCAGTGCCTTTGCACTTTTTCCTAATTTTATTTTTTATTATTTTTAGAATAAATTACAGTTGTTATAAACCATGTTTAAATCCACTGGGTCTTCTTACAGTTTGCAAATTTCTGTCTAACTTGGTTTAAGCCCAGCTGCTATTTACTAAGGACTATTTACTATTTACTAAGTACTATTTACTATTTACTGCTATTTACCAGGCCATAATGCAGGCTGTAAGAGAGAAAAGCAGTGTGAGGAGTTTGCCAGATAAACCCAATCCAGGCATCGAGCAGCCAGCCCTGCAGAGGCAGCAGTGCCTCATTAGCTCCCATTCCTCATTGCACAGCTGAAATAGTGTGCACTGGCACTTAGACATGAGCATGAGCATGATTTGAGATGAAAAAGCAAGTCACAGTCAGATGTGGATCTCAGCCTCCTGATTCAGTACCTGTTTTTCACCCAGATTGCATAGCTGTGTCTCTCCTGAGACTTGGAATAGATCCTGATGTGCCAAGCTGATTGTGTTCGCTCATTAACTTACTTTTTTTTTTTTTTTTAACACTAAGATTGATTTTGCTTTTTAAAATCACTTAAGCATTTGGTTACTTAAGAGTCATTAATCATTAATTTAATCTACCTTATTTATTAATAAGCTTTCTCTCTAGTCCTCCACTTTCCCTTGATAACCTTGTAAAAATTTCATCGACTGTAACTGCTCCAGGTTCCACTAATCTGTTCTTATGTTTTGTTATCCTTACCTTTTCCCTGAATTATAAATGACCTTATGCCCATTCAATGTACCCCATGAAATGACTTGTAAGTAAGCAACCACCACTTGGTTTCTTTCTCGCACAGTCTCATGTTTGCATATTAAATACAAGGGAGAAAGATTGCACATGCAGTAACTGTTTACTGCTCGTTATCTACTTGATGGTAACTCAGAAAGGTACTTGCAAGAAGAGCTGCAGCCTGGGTGGCTGAGAGCAGCAAATACAGATGGTTGAAAGGGCTGGTGAGAAGAGACTGTGGAACTATAAAAACAGTAACATAAGCTGAAATGTGACACTGAAATACAGTTTTGTTCTCTTTCGATCAACTTTCAGTTAATGCAAACATGGACCCATTCTTCTAGCAAGCTATAAATAAATGAGCAGAATCTTCTAACAAAAACCAAAAAAATCACAGAATTATAATGGTTTTTAAAAACCTACCAGTACAGTAACATATGCAAGTGACAAAAAGCAACATGAAATTAATGCAGATTTCAACTCTGCAGGTTTAAATTTATGCTGATTACAAGAATTAAGATGTACTTTAAGCAATAGTTCTTCTTTGAAATATATTCTTTCATCTGGAAAACACACACACCTCTTCACACAATATATGAAAACTTTTTTCTTTCATTTTCAAGAAATACTTGCAGCAGCTTGCAAGACAATAAAATCATTATTTTCTCTTCGGAAGAAACCTGCAACACCAAACTGGAAAGGCAGTGAGGAGAAGTTGGCTCTCACTTTGTCCTGATAACTGTACACACCTAATGCAAAAAAAAAATTGTATACTCTCATGTAAACCTTGAACAGAATAGTAAAACAAAACAAAATTTAACAAGAGATTTCATGTGCAGAAAAAGGCATACAAATGTTTCACATTCAGCTTCAGAAATAAAAGCTCTACTAAAACATAATCCCACTAGAAATACCAATGCTATTTCCTACAAACATGACTGTCATAACATCACTGTAGAAAATACAACTGATTGTATTTGTCACCTTCTAATTGATCGATAAAGCCCAACTGATGTAAAAAAACTTAAGGAATGATACTGATGTGGCATGAAATCTTGGCCTTAAATTTGGACTACAAAGTCAACTTCAGAGAATCTAGCATTTCATAGTTAACTACCTCTAAGTAAAAACTTAACAAAAAACATAGCCAAGTAACACCTATTTTAAATCCACATTAATATGTCAGAATTAGATAATGCCACTACAAAGTCTCAATGATCCCACAATTTCCACAATGTACTATGTACTATGAGACACAGATTTATTTTCAAAAGTAAAAAACAAACTAAAACAAAGAAACAAACAAACAATTAATTCAGCATTTTCATTCACCTAAAGTTACAATTATAAAATTAATAATGAAAATAGAGAGGCAAGTTTTGTCTTTGTTCACAGAGCTTATGTATCATGTAAAAAAATTTAGATGATTGCTGGAATCAGTGCTAACTCTAGTTAGGCAAGCTTTAAGGTAAGTAGGAATACTTCCCACTGAGACTGACTGTCTATGCCAATGCAGTAATAATCTTTAAAAAGAAAAAATATTGTCAATAAAAAATAATCGATTGACTGATTTGGGATTTTTCTTCCTGTTGCACTTAGCTAATATGCTTAACCGTAGGGCTGATTTTATTTATCATTACAACAAAATATTAATTGAAACCAGCTGAGAGATTTGATATTACCGGATTCATACAAGAATTAACTGTACATTTCATGTTCTAGTATATAGACATGAATTATCTGAGCCTTTGTTCTTTTAAAAACTAGCTTTGTGCCACATTTAATAATCTTATCATCACTCTTATACAGATTATTTCACATGTTGAGCATCATTTTTACACGGACTTTGAAATGTCAATATACTTTGTTTCTGCTAGGAATTTAACTTGTAAGAGGTGAGGACTACCTAAATATATATCATTATTCATGGATACTTCTTGGTGAGCAGAATTATTGTGCTAAGTCTGTTCTACTGGGACAGATTAGCCCCAGAGTCAGTAATGCCCTGGAGCTGCAGTGCCTTTGCAAAGGCATGTGAAGATGTGAGGACTCACTGTATCCTGTGTCCTCTTGCTAGGGCTTCAAAGCCATATTTTATCTTTTACAGCACGAGCATTAAGGACATATTTTTGATCATTATTTCTGATATTAAATTTATCTTTTATTTCATGTGATTTGTTTAAAAACTTCTTCAAAGCCATGAGAAAATTTTAGTGGTAAGACACAACTTAATGTACTACATGAAAAAAAGAACACCAAAGTAACATCTCTGACCAATAAACAGGCTGCTATCTAGGAAGCTATAAAATCAGTTCAATGCAGCTGTGGCAGCAATACAGGATTGACACTGAAAGGATGCCTTAAGGATGGCAATTTGACAGGATTCAAACAGGTGTGAAAATGATATAACCAGGTAAAAACATACACAGAAATAATAGCATGAGGGTTGAGAAATTTTCCATAGGTGTATGAAAGCAAAGACAGAATTCAGAATGTAATCAAGAGATGAGGTAGGTAGGCAGAATTCCTACATTACATACGTAGAGAAAATTAGCCATGCTCTTATACTTTTCCTTCATGAAACACAAGTACAAAGCAGCATTCTTTCTAGAAAAGCAGGTCAGATAAAACTGCCTCAAAATAAAGTGTTCCTAATGGTCTGAATCATTCAAAGTTTGACTCAGGCTGATTTATACCCATAACCCCTAGCTAATGTTCTTTCCAGACACATTATGGCAGAAGGTCTGCCTATTACGCAGGCTGTAGCTGTGCCAGACTGATGGAACCAAGCTCCACATCTGAGTTGAAGGAATTCACAAATGCATGTAGCTGCAGCCACTACATATTAGTCCACAACACTGTACAGGTCTCTGGACATCACACAATAAACCAAAACTATGACTGATAATGGCTGATGACAAGTAAGCAGTAAAAGAGAGATATTTTCTCCCAAAATGTTACCAGTAACTGAAAACTGATTCCAGTCCTCCTTCATATTCCTAGAATGAAAACTCTGTAAAAGTTTTATCTTCAGCAATTCACTTATGTATGAAAATAACTCTCTAAAAGAGCTAATAGCCAAGTGCTTTCATGGTCACAGTACACTCCTCTTGTTTGTCAAAAGCAAACACCCTACAACAGTCTAAATCAGTCAGTTACCTTACAATAATATTGTAACAATCTTATAATCTAGCTATTTATACCTGGTTTAAGAATGCATTGTTATATATAGTTTTGTATTAACGATAAATATTCTGAATTTCTATGGCTTTGCAGTTTCAGAAGGTAAACATCTGTTGACTTGCAAGTGACAGGACATGGCACCCATACAGATTCCCCTGCAGTCAAACATTGCTGAATTAGGATGTAAAGGAACAACTTGATAATAAGCTAACTCTTTAAAAGTTACTATCATCAACATTTTCAAAGTAAGACTTTCTTTCTAAAAGACATAGTCACAAATCGTTACTAGAAATTCTCACGGTTAACCACAATGATGTGAATTTTCCTACTACCCCCGGGTATTAGACAAAAACCTTTGCTTACTCAAGGAATTCCATGCTCAACAGAAAATCTGAAGAACAAAAGAACTAAAACCACCAGCCCAATGCAGTTCAAAAAGTGCAAAGAAATGCTTAGGGATTCTACAATATTACAAGAATGTCTTTGCTGATCTACATGAAGCATGACAGGTATAATCCAAGCTGTGACAGGAAAGATTAGTAAAAATCCTACCACAAAGACATGCAAAACACCAAACTATGCTGCTATTAAAACATCCCTTTTTGATATGTATGCAACAAAATTTCAAAAGAAGTAAATGACTCAATATTGCTGGGGGGAACTTCTACTGCATTTCGTATTATATTGCATCATTTATTAAGAACATGAGGAGTGGAATGGAATAACAGTAACACTCTATTGCTGGAGTGCAAGAAATAAAAGCCTCTCTGAGACCCTCAGAGAGCGAAAACAAAGTAGAGATTGAATTATTCAATTCAGAGAGAATTTGAGAGAGAAATTAAAATATATTAAGCCACACAGACATAAAGCAGAAGTCTAAGTTTTAGTTTTAAGTAGAAATAAATTTTATGTTCCTTAAGAGAGTAAAAAGCCCTAAAGCCTAGTTTAAAGTTCAGTAACTTAGCCCTAGACATAATGAAAACATAGTAGAATTTCGCTTGCATTCCTAGATAAAGCAGATAGAACCATTTACGTGAATAGATTGAACTATACGCATAAATTATGTGTAAGAACTGACACTATTTTCACATTAAGATTTAACAGGTGTAGAAAGAATGTTTTAGAATTGTTTTTTTAGCTGATTGATGATTTGTGAATAAAAATCCCCTAAGTTAGGGCTCTCTCTCTCTCACACACACACATGAAAGGAAGAGGACATACAGATGAAGAAGGAGGAGGAAAGAAGAAGAAGAAGACAAAGAAGAAGGAAAGAAGAAAAAAGGTGCAGGAGCTGCAACTGCTGCTTTGTTCGGGACTCTATGCTAGAGAAGGCTGCAGGAGTTGCTGTTGCTTTTACTCCTGATCAGGACATAGCCAAAAGCTTTATCACAGACTCTGATACTCTGAGCTCTGCTTTTGAGATTGATGTATTCACGCAATAAACAAATTTACAGCAACTGACAACTGCTCTTGTCTCTCTTGAAGACCCAGACCCATGAAAAACTCAAACACCCTATACATAATGAAACATAACTGACTCTAGATTAAAAATCAGAAACAGACTGCCTTTGTTCTTTCATCTGCGACTGATCACCACCGAGACTTAAAGAAAATAAATTTACTACTTGTTCTTTGCTTCTCTTTCTCATTTACTTACACTGTGAACTTCTTATGACTTATGAGACTTTCCTTGTTATGTCTTTGCACAGCACCAGTAGCATGAGAGACCTGGAGAAATATGTACTTCAATGTAATCCAGTAGCAATTTTAGTCACAATGAGCTCTTGCATTTATTTTCCATCATTGCTTACTCTTAGAGCTTTAGTCTCTCTTTTACATTCTTCCTCGCTTGTCCTGGCAGTTTTCTGGATAGCCATACTTTGAGATTCACATATCCTAGGTCAGAAGTGTCCTGAGACAAGAACACAGCAGCTGTTTCCCTTTTACACTCCTAAGTAACCTAAGGTCATATTAAATTGCATCTTCTTCCTGCCTAAAGGTCTGAAAAAACCCTCATTATTTAGTCTTCACTGTAGCTACCTACATCTCCTGAAAAGTGAAGCTAGTTAAGACATAATTCTGCTTTAATGCCAAAATTTAACACCATTTTCCTAGCAAGTAATATAATTCTAATCTGAATGTTCAACTTGATATAATTTGATCACAAATACTCCATCTCAGGTGGATGTTCTTTTCAGAGTACATGCAACAACTGCCTGCTCATTTTTAGAGTTTCTGGCCAAAGGAGACATAAAGACATGAACAACACACAGTAAGGGCAGTCATGTTAAGAACAAAGTGTGTCAGTGGCATTACTGATAAATATATGAGGAGTGAGAATATTTTTCCAGTTGGGAGGATAAGGAAAGGAAGGGAGACAAAATACAGAGAGACATAAATCCAGGCCAAGTAGCATTAGCAAACAATAACATGAAACAAACCTGGTCAGTAACACTAATTTATGGGCTATGGAAGAACTGTACTTTTCAAGATATGAGGATGCAAACCTGGGGGTCCTGCATTTTGGAAGGGTTTGGTGTGACTGTGTCAAGTGGTGGGCAGTGAGCAGGGGAAGGGGGAGCAGGAGGAAACAGATAGAGGGGTAGGAAGAAAGGGGTATAAACAAGACAATTTAGCATTGCTAATCAGTGCTGGACAGAGGCAGTGGGGTTTTTTACCCTACAGCAGCTGTGAATGGTGTACATGCAAAAAACGCTTGAGGTATTGGGGTGAGTAAGGGGCTCAGAGTTGGTGGCTGGAGTGGGACTTGGGTCACAGCCTGTGTGCCAGGTGTTGGCTGATGGGGTAGTGTGAGTGTTTGTGAAGGGGCCTCAGGTCTCAGAGGTCTCAGACAGGCCGAGGGTCCATGCTGGTATTTAATGTGAAGTACCTGTGAGATGAGTGTGTGAGTGCTGCATGTTTCACAGCAGCCTGTGCGGCAGGTAAAAGGGGTCGGGATCCAGGCAGAGGTGCCAGTTGTGTAAAGGGGCCATGCTGGCACCCCAGGGATCTCACAAATATCCACGTGCCTGTGAACTTGGAGAGAGTTTTGTGTGTGTGCTCCGCTGGTGACCTCCTGAGGCAGTCTGTGTGATCAGCCGTGTCGGTGTCCTCAGTACATGCATGTGCCCCAATGACACAGACTCAGCTTCACTAGTGGTTGAACCTGCAAACCTAACAACCCTTAGCAGCCCTAACACACATCGTACTGCTTCAGACAATCCATCAACAGTCCCTTTGTCACTGGAGACAAAGGCAGATATGCAACAATCCTTGTTCCAACAGAGAGCAAGAAAAATGAAACCTGACTATTAATTTGTGGCAAAGACAGTAAACTGAAAGGGAGAAAACTAAAACTCTCCTTTACCTTCTGTCCACAGATTCATGTAAAACACCCAAGCACTCAACAGGCAGAAACTGATGTCTGCCTCTGGCCTCATGATTTCTTTTCTGAATGCTTGGCAAAGAAACATTTTTCAGGTTATCCACACAATAGCCTTTTCCACTCAGACTGGAATGAAATCCAGTTACCAGCAATCCATATTTAGAATGTTCCTGCTTTTTTTTTTTTTTTTTTTTTTTGGCCACAGTTTAAATTTTGAATTCTGCAATTCTCATTTGCAGTTTATGTTTATTGTATATCAGTTATTGCTCATGAAAATGATAAAAATAATTCAGTAAACAAAATCCATTTTAAGTTAAAAGTTAATATAACAAAGTGAATTTTTACCTGCTTATGACTTTCTGGGAAAGGAAGGGAAAACAGACATTTATCTTTTAGCATAAATTAAATAAATCAAGTCATATATACATGCAAAATAAGGTTTCTAATTAAGGTAAATATATATGATGCTCAGCATATGAACTTTCAGATACTTCAA
Source organism: Certhia americana (assembly GCA_018697195.1). Classification (NCBI taxonomy): domain Eukaryota; kingdom Metazoa; phylum Chordata; class Aves; order Passeriformes; family Certhiidae; genus Certhia; species Certhia americana. The sequence goes on along the minus strand of CM031857.1, from coordinate 73,849,751 downwards.
AAATGTCAAAAGCAAAACCATGTAAAATAGTGTTTAACAATTTATTTTTTGGAACATCATCATCTGTTTCACTAAGGTAGGTAGATCTTAGACTTAATCTTAGACTTAAACATTCAAATATGAAAATGTATAATAGATGTTTTTCTTCACAATCTTTAACTTTGATGCTTTTCTCAATTCCCTCGAAGAGACAATGCTTTAGAAAAGAAAATGGGGGTTTCTTCATTTCAGCCTCAAGAAAGAAATCACTGAAGCTGTACCATTTATCATCCTGGAAGGTACCGTATGTATTTTAGATAACTGTTAAAAACGTTTTGTTCAATACTGCAGTAACTTTAAATTTCGTTCACTCTGCTTAAGATGGTGACTTGGTGTCCTGGGTTGATGCTGTATTGTATCCCCATCTGTCTGTTCACCTCAGAAATAAGTTTTGCACCTTTAAAACAGGATCTGAGAGTGAAGGAGAAGCAGTGGAATGTCTGAGGCGGTTGTTTTCAAAACGTAAGGTAAGAGATTTCAGCTTTGCCTCATGCACAGCCTGTGTTGTGTGCAGTGCATACGGTGCGCTTTTGTTAGTGCAGTTTGTTATTTGTCATTTGCTTTTGTTAGTTTTTGGCTAGCTGAAACAGAGAAGTTCTCCAGACTTCTTCTGGGTTTTTTTCTCCTTTTCCTTGGAAATGTTTGAACCGGTTCTGGACTAAAAACTCAGAAGAACATCAGGAGCTTATACGGAGATGAAAGTGCTCCAAATGCCACTTAGAGCCATTTCCACATGCCACTTCCATCTGGCTTTTTATGGAGAGCCTCTGCCCTCTCTGCAGCTGCCCTTTTAAGTAGTGCTATGCTGGACTTCAGCTGGTGTTAAAAGCCCACCCATTTGATTAACTATAGATTAAAAAATCAGTTCTCTTACTTTGTTGTCTTGAACAATTTCACTCAAAAATGATTGAGAGATGCCAGATAAAGGGACTCCAACCATCCTTGCAGTCCTTATGGAGAGCTGAACACTGCCAACACTATGAGCTGCACCTGGAAACCTCCAGTAACTCTGTTCAGGCTTTACTACCTGTCTTGCTTCCATCAACTCTTACATGAGCCTGCTAAGTTCACTGACTTGGCAGGATTAAAATTTCAACACAACTGAGCATTTAAATACAGCTTTGTGTATATTGCCACTTTGGAATGAATTTAAGGACACAGTTAAATGCTTTGCATGCCATGCCATAATCTCTGCAAACCCCAAGTACTATGTCATTTCCATACTGCAACCTCTTCTAAACACTTCCAAAGTCACATAAGAAAACACGTACTCCCTCATTATCTCTAGTTGTTTAGCTGTTGTATCTGACATATACATAGATATATATATAGAGAGATGTAATTCTTTGAAGAGTTTTAACTAAGTGTGAGACTGCAGAGCCCCACCAGGAAATGCTCCAAATTTGCAGCTCTCAATTCACACTGCTCTCCTTTAACAATTTAGACATCCACAAGACTGAGTCTAAAGAGATCAATATATAGTCATAAATTCAAAGTATAATTGTTGATCTCTTTCAAGTTTGGTCATTCAATTCTTTATTTAGTACTACTATTTAATACAAAGAAATGCCTAAAAAAAGTCACACAAATACTCCCAAACTAGCAACAAATGTAACTCATCTCCATTTACTTCAAGAAATCATAAATTAAATTTATTATTTCACCTCTTGCCAAAATCATTGCCGTCCCATTAAATTGAAATCTTCATGAAAAACATAATCCAGATGTTCCAGGATGGAACTGGGTTTGCATCTTTAGTCTTTGAATGCATGTACTCTGAAAATATTATCATTCCTAGGAACAGAACCTTACACCTCCCTTTCTAAACAAAATAGTGCATGCACACTGAAAAGTTTTTTATTTACCTATACTAGATTAGATCCCACATAAAACAGGCAGATGGAAACAAAAGAGAAAAACATATTAAAAGCACTTATCTCTAGTATAATCCAGACCAGGGATGAGAGACCTCTTCTAGGATGTAAAGAAAATAAATTGAAACAGCTTATAGTCTTGACCACAATTAACTTCTCTGTTTCTCCAGTTGGAATTGAAAGAACTCATGTCTCTGCCTTAAGCCAGAGAAACAGGCAGTAATGGTGGGACACTTAGTTAAAAATTGCCTCATATCACAGAGCCACAGAATAGTTGAAGTTGGAAGTGACCTCTCAAATTCAGGAGGCCTGATTCCCCTGCTCAAGCTTGGTCACTCAACTCAAGAGGCAGTTGTCCAAGACCATGCCCAGATGACTTTCATATTCTTCAAGGATATGAGACTTTCATATCTTCAAGGACACTCCACAACCTCTCTGGGCAGCATGCATAAATGTTTGGCCACCCAACACAACAAAGTGTTTCCTGATTTTCAGAGGGAATCCTCTTTGTTTCAGTATGTGCCCACTGCTGCTCTTCCTGCCACTGGACACCACTGGAATGTGCCTAACCCCCTCCTCTTTGCACCCTCCCTTTGGGTATTTACAGACATTAGCATGATCCCCCTAAGCCATCTCTTTCCAGGCTCAACAGTCTCAGCTCTCTCAGCCTTTCCTCATATGAAAGATGCTTCAGTCTCTTAACTTGTGGCATTTTGCAGCAGTCTCTTCAATATATCCATGTGTATCTTGTACTAAAGAGCCTCTACTGGACGCAGTACTCCAGGTTTGGCCTCATCTATGCGGAGAGGAGCAGCCAAAACAGGATATTGGTCTTATTAGTAAAGAATGAGGAGAAGAAGGAATTGAATACCTCAGCATATTCCATGTCCTTTGTCACCATGATCACTGTTCATTCAGCAGCAGGTACAGGTTTTCTTTCCCCAGTCAGCATTTGGCTGTTTATATACCAACGTCTCCTTTATTGTTGCCTTTGAATTCTTCCATAGTTTCCACTTCAAGAGGGCATTGGCTTTGCTAACTTCATCCCTGTAAGACTAGATAGCTATTCTGTGCTCCTCATTGGTCATCTGTCTGTAATTTCACATTCTGGATACTTCCTTCTTAAATCTGAACTTTTGCCAGCAACTACTTTTAGCCTTTTTTTTATATTTTCCTGACCAGTGGGGATGGACACCTCTTAAACTTGATCCTTGAATATCAACTAGCTTTCTTGGCCCCTCTGCCCTCAGGGACCTCATCCTGCAGGACTCTTTAAAGAAGATCCCTGAAGAGGTCAAAGTCTCCTCTCATGAAGTACAGACTTGGGATCTTGCCTTTTGCCCTGCTTTCTCCTCTCAGGATCTTGAATTCCACTATCTCATGGTTACTGCAGCTAAGGTTGCCTTGTCATCTCATCCCCAATGAGCCCTTCTTCATTCCTGAGTATGAGGTCTAGTTACATACTTCTCTACCACTTGTGTCAGCAATTGGTCATCACTCCTCTTGGGGAACCTTCTTGATTTTCTATGTCCTGCTGCACTGTCCCTCCAGCAGATCCTGGGATAGATGAAACTCCCCATGAGGAGTAGGGCCTGCCTATGTGAGGTTGCTTTAGGCTGTCTGCAAAACTCCTCAACTGTGGAATAAGGCAGGTGCTCTCCTTTCCCTAGAACTGGCACTTCTTCAGTTACAGACTAAATTTCTGCTAACAAGCGATTATCAGCCAAAATCCAAAAGTGCCTAATGAATTTGTCAAGACACAGAATGTTGGAAGGGAAACAGACTGAACTAAGATTTGGAAACACTGCAGGTGCCCAAGACCCAAATAAACAATGTTCAGGTGGCCTGGAATTATAGTGAATCTTGAGGAACATTGTATTTCACACTCCTACTAGTAAATGTTATTAAAAGAAAAATCTGGTACTGCAGAACTTTCTGTACTGTAGCAGATTAATCTGTGTATTTAAAGCAACTTCAAGCATTTATACCAATGCAATCTCTCTCTGCCCCACTAGTACATTGTATTTTAAAGTCACTATTCTATTACATTTTTATCATAATCAGGTTTTTTTCAGTTTTTAAAACAAATGTTAACAATTTTTTGTAAAATGTAAATAATTATGTACTTTTATTTGTTGAATAATAGGAGAAATGAAAATGAGAAAGTATTCCTTATTGTGAAATTAATGATCATGAAAATACTATAAAATGTGCATCAGTAAAACCATTATTCTGTAATAACTGAGAAACCAACTGCAGTGTCATCCATTTTATTTTGTTCTGCTGCTGTTAAGTTAGCAGGAAAGAGAATTAAATAAGGTATAATACTTTCCTTTTAAAGAACAGTTGATGTAAGAAGAGATATGTGAATGTAGTGGAAAAGTGCTTGACTTCTTTAACTTTTGACTTATTTTTTTCTTATTAAACCAATTATTCCTGTACCATCTAAATCCTTCCAAAATAATTTCCCACTGGCTGAAGCAAAAGCCACTGCAGGGAGCAAAATCATCCAATTTTTTAAAAGCTGCCTTCATTGAAAACCTACACAACATGCTACAGGATTCAAGCAGATGTTTTCAGGTTCTAAGATTAAGGAAACTCTGTATTAATGTCTTCCAGTGACCTTATTCACAAAACCTGATGCCCTTTAGCTTCACTGGAGCCTGAGGTCAGCAAGAATGTGATACAAAAATATTATGGTTATTAATCACCAACAAGTAAATCTATGAGCTTGAAGCAAACTCTGAGAATAGGATTTTTATTGCAGTCTAATCCATTATTTTTTACAATGCAGCAAATTGAAAGGCTTTTGTCTTCATGGACTTTTGAAGTGTACTTTCTGTAACATAAAAAAATAAATACTGTGTAATCACATGTTGCATACTGAAAAATAAAAAGTGAGTAATGTCACTAAACAATATATGGATGTGACTGAATATACCAAGAATTGCCATCAAACTTTTTTGGAAGTATACATGTGAAAGCCTGCAAGAAACTGGAATTCTTTTCAGATATCCTCATAATATAAGCATGATTTTCTCTCTTACACTTAGCTTTAGGCAATGAACTGCAGATTGGTCTGAGTAACAAAAAAGGAAAATTGTAGCTTATTCTCATTATAAGACATTTTTTTAATCAGTTTTCTTCGTAATAAAATTTGTTTGTTTCTAGATGCATTTTCAATATTTGGAAAATAAAGAAAATGTGAAGGAAAAGAAAAGGAAAGGCAAGAAAAAGAGTGTGAGGGATGTTGTTTTCTATGGTACAGTTGTCTGTGGAAACTAAAAAGTTGTTACTTACTAAAAGGATGGCCATGAATACTAACTATCGCTTGCAGTAGCCAATTGGCCAGTCCTGAAACAGATCCCTTATTTTTTAAATGAATTTATTTATTTGACTTTATGATAGAAAATGAATATGGAACTAGTTTATGTCAATCTCCTTTACATTTTTACATGTCTACCAAAAATAATTCAGAACCTAATTCCCCTACTTTTTGAGTATGCCTAACTTTGTGAGTCCCTATTTACGCAGCATCCTCTTTGCTCTGGAAGCTCTTTCTGCTATTTTAATTACAATCCACTGCATTTGCTTATTTCTGAGAGTTTTACACTTTTCTCCTTCCTCGAATGGCATTTCAATACATCTTTAGGTAGATGGGCATCCAAATCCCACCTAAGACCCCTAGGGAAGCCCCAGAAACTTGCATCATCTGCAACCGGTACCTGCAGGGTAACAAGAATTACCTAAATTTTCTATAATAATTTGGATACTAGAAATAGGTGTCAACTCCTAGGCAAACCAGAGGAAAAGTAATCTTTCTGGTGCTGGAACACACAGTTTTTTTCAGCGGAAGAAAGAATCTAATATATACAGATTTAACTGTTTCTTAGAAAGCAAATAGAACATCTTCCATACATCTGAATCAACTCCTATTCACTCATAACAATCTCAAAAAAATCAGGGAACTATCTTATAAATTTTGATTTTTGACGAAGTTTAGCAAAACAGCATGTTTATAATGAAAATTAAAAACTCCATGAAAAACTAATGTTATATCAAGGTAATCACTTAAACTAATAAAAAAGATCACTATATAAACAAATCACTATTTCTAATTAAACAAAATTTAAAGTCATGCTTGAAATTATCATATTCATAAATAATTTCTCTAAAGCCAAATAAAATATCAAAATCCAAACCAATGTATGTGTTATCTTGAACATCAAGGAAATTTTGAAGACACAGCTTAATTTAAAATCACAGAGAGAGGCTTTACATCCCAGCTGAAGATTAAGTATTTGTACAGCCACTGAAAGTTTTGAGGATCAAAATAATAAAGCACACTTAAATTAATTTCACAAAATGAGGATTACATCTCCATCTCTCAAATATGGAACACTTTGCTACTTTGAGTTGAATCATTTTGTTTTCCTTATTTTTTTTTCAGCTATCACAATGTATAAAGCAATGAGGAGCAAAAAAAAAAAACAAAAACCAAAAAAACCTAGGGTTTTTTCCCTTCATTATAGTCATCTGCTATATGCAGTTTTATTTGAATATCCTCCCAAAAATTAGAATCCATCTGGAACAGAGAAGAAAATGCTATGGGGAAGGAAATGAGAACATTAATATTTGTGCGACACTCACTGCTCCTAACTCTCTTTGGATTTTTTTTGAAAGTGGATCAAAGACCTACCCTGACATTTTGTACAATAAATTCTTCTAACATCAAAGTACTATAAGATGTCACTATTTTCCTCTTGTTTTCCTCTAGATGAAAAATCTCATTGATTTCAAAGTTTGTTTTTGCTGCTCAAGAATGAATCATAGTCAGGTAAGTGTGACATGAAATAACACAAATTCCCTTAATTACTCAATTTTTAATTCATTTGACAACTTTTCTGTTCTACAGGCTAAATCCTTATATTTGTTTTCTTTCATACTGCACTGAAACCCCCTAATTCATGACACAAGTAAGACTAACAACAGCAACTAAAAAATAATTTTGTTGAATAATTCTTGCCAAGTGAGAAGCAGTCTCAGTGTTATCATCCACATACATACACTTCTTAATGCAAGTTGTTTCTCTAGAGAATTTCATGAGCCATGTCCTAAGCCAAAGTTTCAGTGACATTGCTGCTTTTAAAGAACTGCCAGGTGAAGACAGAGTCCTTAATGTTAAGATACTGAGCATGCAGCAGAGGTTTCTTTTAACACTAAGAAATACAAAAGCAGGTATATACAGAAAATCTTTTCCCTGAGCTTACAGTTGTGAGCAATTACTTTTGTCAGTAACTGAAGCAATTGATTTACTGTGATCTCAACACTAATTATGCCTCAGGGAGTCACTGTTCTCATAAATTACTATTTGCCTTCTTATGTGAAGCCTAGATAACGTGACTACGTTCAGTTTTCTGAATAACACTGACTTTTCATAACAATGTCACTCATCTGTTTGAAAGTATAAAGGTAAGACCACTTACTAGTGTCCTTATCTATTTCTTTATTTGAAGACCTGTTAGTGATGGACTTTGGAAAACATGAACAGAAGAGCCACACACTGATATGAGTGGTGATGGTTTTTCATTCTTCAAGTTATCTGCTGGGAGATTAACAGTCTCTCTTAAGATAATAAAATGAGGTTGCAGCTGCCTGAACTGGGAATTTTGGATTGCTTTAATGATTTAAACTTTCAACTCTAATCTTACTTGACTCCAAAGAGTAAGATTTAAATTCTGTGAGAGCAAATCTGATTGAGGGAAGATGCTCAAGAGCAAGCAAACTAAGTTAAACTGTAACTGATGCTTCAACAATTTACAGTAAGATGACCTCAGCTCCAAAATGTCAATCTTTACCTAAAAAACACAGCATGAACTATTGAAAACTTTGGATTATTTGACCTCATATCATAAAAATCTAGAAATTACAAACAACTTCTATAAGATGCAAATGTAAGTACTAGTTAGTGTACACTCCATTTTTTAATTTTTTTTTTTTTTTAAATCCAAATATAGAATCATAGATGACTGAAAGGTTAGGGCTGGAAGGGACATTAAAAATCATCTAGGTTCCACACTCCCTGTCATGTGCAGGGATGCCATTCACTACATCAAGTCACTGAGGGCAACATCCAGCCTGGCTCTGTACACTTTCAGAGGTGGAATATCCACAACTTCTCTGGGCAATCTAATCCAGTACTGCATTTGAGTAAAGATTCTTTTTCCGAAATCTAATTTAAAACTGCCCTCTTTTAGTTTAAAACCATTGCCCCTTGTCCTGTCCATTTCATTCAATATATCTCAAGCCTGAATAAAGAAACATAATGAGCTGAATAGCTCTTAAGCACATAATGATCAAATTTCACAGCTACTACATACTCCTGTAGTGCTGTTCGTATTTTCCACCTGCACACCATAATACAAAATCTTCCCAAAGTCCTTAAAAGAGGTGATAATTTACATCCCATATAGTAACAGATTTTGAACATGTATTTACATGCCAACCTCTGTCTTTATTTTATTCAGCTGGATTTGTTCTGTACTGGGAACGGAAAATAGATCTCTAATAAAGTAGCCCATGTGGTTGTGTTCGGTTCTCTAAAGCACTAAGTAACAGAAGCTGTTTTAGGAGTGAATTCCATGTAAGAATGGCAGGTACGACATGAGCCTGTAAGGCCCTTTCTGAAGGCACTGCTAATGGTCAGACAGGGTACTAGAGAGGCCTCTAAAATGGCATTTTTTGTATTTTACTAGTAAATCTTACATAATATCTGCTAAATCTTCTGCTTCTGAGTGTTCTTTTGCATATTGCTGGATGTGTGAAACTGTGGTTCTCCACTCCATGGCAAACATGTAATTATCTTTCAACCACCGCAGATCAAAGTTAGTTATAGAGCTACTTGCAATGATGTTCTGACAGCTTCTGCCATCTCTGATGACTTTGCTTTAGAGTATTTTAAAGCAAGAAGAATGTAAGAAAAAGTATTTGATTGCAGGAAAAAGCAGTCTTTTATCTTAACCATTAGCAAGGAGAATGGAATCCCTTGCAGATCTGTAACATGAACTATAGTAGCAACGCACGGTTAAATTATTTTTCTTCATTCTGATACTTCTAGATCTTGATATATTGTATTGTGTGCCACATTTTACCACTAGACTAATTTTAGTTCAGCACAGTTGGATGTTTAGGTTTTCATTCAAGAACCACCTGCATAGCAGGAATTTCAATTAGCTCCATCTTAAGCAAAAAATACACAAACTGTGTCCATCCTTGATGGAAATTAGTTGCACACAATGAGTTTTTCACCTCACTGAGTTTAACACTGTTGTTTTAAATAAAATTGTTTTAATTTAAATTGATTCTACACACTCACTTCATAAGAAAAAAAGATAAATCCAGAAGACAATTCACTCCATTCTTAAGTAGGTTAAATGGATTGACCACTGCAAAGTTCTGATGATTTGGTAGGTCAAAGAAGAGCCCTTCATATGTAGATATATAGATATAGATATAGATATATAGATATAGATATAGATGAAAACTGTAAGAAACATTAAAATTCATCTGTCCTGATTCAAAATATTTGCACCTAAACTAATCCTACTAGTTTATACTTGTAAAATCGATACAGACAACTTGGCACCATTCATCCTTCTCCTAAAGTATGAACATGTTGCCCTGTGTCTTTCTCTCCACTGACTTTAAATGTTACCTAGGTACCTAGCTCAGATACAGACCTCCAAAGCTTTGATACCTAAATTAGGACAAAGTTCCAATTCCCCACAAAATGTAAAAGAACCCAAAGAAACCCTACCTCTGGAACAAGTAATTTGGATCTTCCAAAAATATTCAATTCTGCAGAATTTCCAAAAGATTCAAAGACATGTATACTGTAATAATAATAATTAAAACAAACAAACAAACAAAAAACACAAAAGAAAAAAAATAAAGAGCTCATAAATACTATGTATGCTAACTGGATCTGGATATTGTTTCACTAATATGATATTGATTACAGGCAAAATAATGCTTTCCTGGGAAAAGAAAATGTTCTTAAGTAACAGTAAAAACACAATTAGTTCCAAGTGTGACTGTGCGGAAATTTGGTCCTCTTGGCAAGACTACTACTTTATAATGAGATCACATATTCACAAAAGTAAATGAGATGAGAGCTAAAAACCTTTGAATTCATAATTAAGACAAGAACAAGCACTTGAAGTAAAAACAAAGTAAATGCCCTTCTTGGATAACTAAAATTAATTAGATTCTCTAAGATCCTGTGCTATGACTAACTGTATTTAATAGAACAAAAGATAATATCTTTGCTGATACAATTTGCAGATGACACAAAATTGGTGGGAATACAAATAATGGTGTGGTGAGGCCAATCATACAGCTAAATCTGAATCTTTCGGTAGCACGCAGACATTGCACAGAGATGAAATACAGCTGACAAATGCAGAGTTCAAAGGAATATAAGACAGGTAATACAGTATCTTTAAATAATCTGATACTGAGGGACCTAGAAATATTGGCATACAGAGAGATGAGTTCAATTTGCTTTTATGACAGTGCATTTATAAAGGATAACTCAGTCCTTGGGATCATATGTCAGAATTGATGCACCATACATAAACCCAGCAAAACCAGGATATTAAAATCCTGTGCCATCTTTTTGACAAGAATGCAGAAAAGTTAGAAACAATTCAGAAAATAACATCAAATCAATTCAATAATCTACACTTTATAGCAAGAGATTTAAGAAGTTCAGCCCAAATTAAGAAGTCAATAAATGAAGATAATGAGTAATACATTTCCATAGGGTTTTCCATATTTTTACAGCTTTAGCTGCACATGAATAATGACTGCTCTGCCGCCTGAAATGCTCAGATACAAGGGTCAAGGATGTTTGCACTAAATTGTCCCGGTAACTCATTACAGACCAAGCACACCCATTATCAGTGCAGTACCAACAGTTTATTTCTTCATGTATGTACACATGTGTGTACAACCTGAAATGTCATCTATTCCAGCCAGCCCCTGGGGCCAGGTCACCGTGGCACCACGGGCAGAGGAGGCAGTGGCGCTGGCCACACACACACACCAGCACTTGTAATCTGCAACTTGAACTCCCCTGTAATCGCATTCCCAAGAGGGTTTGCTGCCATCCTTCCCCTCTGTCTCCCAGGGAGCACAGTCACCTGCGAAGGTCACCATCTGGGTGGAGGGTCTGATGCCATCTTCCCTGTCTCCCCACACACAGCTGCCCTGTGGACCCCATCTTGGAAAGGGTGTTTCCACCATTTGGGGCATCTCTCGCTCCTCAGGCAGATTGTGAGATTTAGGAATTTGGTATCTAGGGATTATTTATTGGCAATTTTTTCCTGCTTCAGCTTCGCTGTGTTAGCAAATTGTTATTTGTTCGCTTATATCTACTCGTATTTTGTTTCTCTTTATTTACAGATTGGTTAAAACAAAGGGGAAGAACTCATTTTCCAGCGTTGCCCTTTAAATTGTTTTTAATAAAGGCAGAGAGAAATGATTCTTTGCAAGAAGACCATGGGACAGGGAAAAAAAAATACTATCAAAACAAAGAGAAAAAACCTCAACCAACCAACCAAACCACCACAATAAGCAAAGCATATCTTATAAATAACTTCAGAAGTAATCTCTTAGAAGTTGCATTTAATATTGGTAACCTATGAGAGATTTAATGTGCATATACAAGAATAAACATGTTTTGATGAAATATACACAAACAGGTAACCTCAAACATCAATTCCAGAAATTTAACTGACAATACAAGGAATCACAGATATCTTGTATTGTCTGTGTCCAAATTTTCATACTAATTACAAAGCTGACAAATAAATTGAAGCCTAAGGAATGAAACATAATTCAGGTACCTGATAGCCTCTCCTGACAAATTCCATGTTTTCTCTGCACTGTTTAACAGTGATAGAAACCTCTGCTTCAACCACTGTCAAAGACATACAGAAATAAGACAACAAATCAATTGGGTAGAGATTACTCTGTGCAGATGACAGTAGTACATTGTTTCGGTATCTCGACTACAAAGAAAACAAGCAAGACATTTTAAGTCATCACTCTTTCTTCATGTAGTATTGACAGGCATTTAAGAACTAGGTCACAGCACCTGATTAAATTAATTTTATTCATATTTTATTCCTTCAAATCTCCTTTTAGGTTAATTATTTTAACATTTTTTGTCATTTTTATAATTTATTTGCTTTATCAGCAGAATTGGGTTTTTTGACAGTGTGAGCATATCTCATTAAAATAATCTTTATGAAAACCTTATCACTTTTTTAACTGAGGTAATTAAGATCAATTACCAGTATAAATATAGCTTTATGAATGCCATCCTATTAGGTTACCTTTATTCTAGTTGGCTAGACTGTATTTGCTGAGTATTATGCTTCAATATTAATTGTGAATGATACTGAAACATTAAAACAAGTGACTTCTGATAAAGTATCAGGGTGCTACAATTATGCCATATTTATATATCCACAACTATGTTATAAAGAAGCTAATAAACAGAAAAGTCACATTATCAAAACCTCACAGGCTATAAAAGTACCTAATTATTTTTAAGAAGACCTAAAGTATATGTTCTTGCTATTATGTACCAGGAGAATCTATTAACGTTCCCTTACATGAATGCAAATACTTTCAGTTCCTTCCTTTTCTTTATTCTCATTCAGAGATCACATCCTTTAACTATAAATAAAATGTGTAACTTTATCATAGTTGAGTCATGACCAGTGCTTCAGCTAAATTAAATGGAGAAGAGAATACGCGCAAAATAAAACATTACAGATCCCATACGTGCTAAAGTTTAGAAGACTCACGACAGCTGCTATTTGCTTTCTTTTTAAACACACTGTAGTGGTGACAGAAAAACAAAGGACTTCTCACAATTCTTCTTCCTCACTCTCAGTGTGACACAGGTTTTTTATTATTCCAGCTCTTTGGCACAATCTGCAGGGTAAATTTACCATTACACACAGATCTTACCCTCTTAAGAGCATCAAGAATCACCTAAGTCATCATTCCGTACTGATAAATAATAAGAATGTTACAAACAGTTTAATATTTAAATACATGTTAACTGAATAAATAGCATATACCGGGCTTCGAAGAACTTACCAGAAAAAAACAAGCTGATTGTTCCCCTACTTTTCTCAGCCATAACATGTTCTTTACTTCTGAAGCAGATATAAAGTAGCACCATTGCTCATGAACTACTTTTTCATTAGAATTAAGTTTAAGACTTAATCACTTTTATGGTAGGATTCCACTGAAATTATGGAAACTCTGAGCTATGGTTTATCATATGCTATTTCCATAATCTTTTCTGAACAATGTCAGGCTCACCTTTGGATTGAGAATTGTTTTAGAAGCCTTTATGAAATACAAAGCATATGACTCCTATACTTCAGCAGTGATTCCTTCAAACAATAATGAACTGCTCTGCAAGCAGTTTGCCATTAAATGGCTTTGTGAAACTTCACATTTGCTCAGCACATTCTTTTACAAAGTCTAGGAGACTTACTTCATTGACCAACATGCTGCTTGGTAGCAGCTTGATTATTTGATTCTTACTGGGAAGATTAAAACTAGAGCATTTCATCATTGTACTCAATTTCTACCACAGCAAGTCAAGAGAGCAAAGACAAAAAATAAAAGACCTAATCTTAAATTCGCATTAACACAATTCCTAATCAGATGCAGCTTCTAATAAAAATCCCACATAAAACTCTTTGCTTTACATATCACAGGCAAAAAGAAAGCTCACTTCAGCACAATATTAAAACACCGCTTCAAACCTTTTGTGGTTAAAAAAATGAAGAAACCAACAATCCCTAAATGCTAAACTTTCCAAGATTTCTAACTATTATATGCTGGTATAATAGTGTTTTATTAAAAGCAGACTATAAACAGATTGGTCGAAGAGACAAAAATGTAATTTTGAGAACTTCAGGACTACAGATATCTGTGGCACTTAAGCTTCATCGATACTAATGAGTTAAACATGGCTGTGTACTTTATCATGGAAGACAATTTGTGTGAAATGACCCACGTCCACTCTAAACCAGCATGCTGGCTTCCAGCAGTAGGTGTTCTTGAACCATAATAACTGCAGAAGTATACGTAGGAAGTTTTTAATACTGCACTGGACGATTAACAAGCAATTATGTTCTGACATAGTTGTCAATCATAGGAATGGTCAATTCCAGAACACAGGCATTTGCTGGACACTGCGCTAGTGATTAATTAGTAAAAACACAACTTGTATTTTAAGAGACTTAGAAGTTCTTAGCTGGAGCCTGACCCTTCCACAGGTCAAAAGTGACAAGTAAAAAGCCATTAATAAACATACAGTGCTGATGAATGCAAAGATACTTTAGCATCTTTTAACTGAGACCAGAAAATATTTGAAAGTTAGGTCCCTGACTTTGGAAAGGTGATTCACAGGAATGGCAGTAAGTGATTTAAGACCCGACACAAATGGGGCTAGATGTAAATCTCTGAGCTGTACAATGATTTCTTAAATATTGATTAAATCTTTTACTAAGGCTGGCTACATAAGCTCTGCCGCTGTTCAACCTGCAAGACACAACTTATCTTCAGTAAATGCTGGCAAATGCTGAACACAAAATTATTTTGGAGTTCCAGTCTTATGTAGAGCTTCTGTGCCTTAAGTCAGAATTCTCTATTAAGTACGTCTACTTGCCAAAACTCTTTGCCACTTAACTCTCCATAACCAAAAATCAGATTCTGAAATTTGGAATTAAACTGATTAAGTCCTAAAATGTCACAACTGATGGCTGTAGCAGTGTACAAAACCTCCATCTCTCAGGGAAGAAGCACTGTTGGCATTAACTCATGTGCTCTATAAAGTAAAAAACTTAGGTATTCCAATTCTTAGATTAAATTTTCAAGGAAAATCATAGTGTTTAATGAATAAAGACAAAAATTTGTCATCTGTGGTGACTGATCATTTTTTATTTTGGAGACAGTGTATTATAGTTTCTAATTCTCATTTCAGAGAAATATAGAGCCTAAAATATAGGGCTAACCTTAAATAAAATAACAAAGATATACCAAAAGGAAACGGGTCATTACTGACCACTAAGAGAAAAAAGTACATGTGTACTTTTACCCAAGAAAATTATTCATACGACATAACACAGGATATAGTCAGTAGGATGAAATATAATTCCTTTAGTGAATAATACGTAAGGAAGTAAGGACAAATATATCAAAATATGAGATTAGCAATTCAAATGCATTCTGATGTGCCACCTTAGGTTTTTTTTCCATTAATAAGCATGCACTGACCTGGGACATAATATAAGGAAGTCATGCTTTGACAGATTTTTTTACCGGACAGAATTTTGTTAGTTAACAACAATATCTGGCTTAACAGTTATGAGCACCTGCAACACTACAAATCAGCATATAAATGCAAGAGAATATATCATTCTCCACAACAATCCTCTGAATGTCTTTAAGTGTACTTCAAAGTACACCTGTTAAAAATATATTAATATAGAATGTTGTTTGTAAACACACCACACAATGCTCGCAAATAAAAAAAAAAATTTTAACGTGATCTATCACTACCATGTTCTGGTTTTAAAATCTTTAGTGAAACATATGAAGTGTAAATTTTGATTAGTGTACACAGGATTGACTTCCATGTGAATTCATGAAATGATTCCTAGGTGAATACATTAACATTAAAGAGCAGAAATTTAGTTCTAAATTTCTAAAATGTATCCTTCAAAAACTATATAAATTTTAAAATCAGAAATATTTACTTATTACTTCCTGTTTTAAACACAGTAAAATCCTAAATTACACTGAACTTTCCCAATTAGCATATAGCAAATGCAATCACACTTGAACAGAAAAAAATTAAATTTGCTCTTCAGCATAGCCCTCACATGTGTAAAACTTGCAGGAAAATATTAACACTTCCAGAGTAACATAAATGGCAACTTGATTTCATTTAATTTTGTAATAGTATGGCTGGCTCCTTTCTTCTTCTAATATAACTGAAAGGGCTGTGGACAACCTAATGTACTAAAAAAAGGGAACACTTCTGTCTTTCTTTCCTTTTTTGCACATTTGGTGAAAAAAAATTTTCCATCCTAAGACACTCATACAAAGATGTTGGTGGAGAGCCCCTTGACTTTATGCTCTGGAAAGTGCTTTTTTTACAGAGAGGGGGGGAAAAAGCCACAAACCTTTGTTTTAATGTTCCCCTCTCTGGTGGTGTAGAGGCTGAACAGAATAATTAGAATTCTGCTGCTTTGCCAAGGGAAGAATTTTATGAGCTTTAAAGGATATTGCTCAGATTACCAATATGTGCAAGGTCAGTATCTGGCATATGATCCTTCCCATAAAGCTCTGCTGACAAAACTGAGCTGTCACCTTAGAATAAATAAACCTTTTCAAGTAAAAAACTAACAGGGTTCTTCACTTATTATGTTCTGTTTTGCAATAAAAATATGTAATAGAAGTGTACACAACATGTTCTTATATGGACACTTCATACAATTATATAAAACTTTACAATTCAAAAATATACATTATTCTTCTATTTATTTTTTAAAAACCCACAATTAAAAAAAAAAAAAATCAAAACCAACAAAAAGAAACAAACCAAAATGTAAGCATCTAGAGAAGCAATAACATACTAAAATGTAGAAGCAAAATGCTATATGCTACTCACTGTAGTAGGACAGAATTAAGCATTTCTATGAAAATATCCAGTATTCTCTTTAGACTTTGATGTGAAGTGTTTGTTTCTTGGAAGTGTTCTGTATTGCACTGACAACTCCCTAAACTGTTTGATGCGGGTTTCATGAGTTGTCCTTAATGAATTCCCTCAGGACATCTATAACCTATGCTCCCTATATTAAAAGAACAGATTCACTTCTTTTCAAACCAGAAAGCTGAAATTGCAAATCAATCTATAGCTAAAATGGTATTTGACACTAAGAAATCTACAACATTTGAAATGTCAATGTTTTCTCAATCTTTTATATTAACAGACTTCCAGTTGTAGATTTCTCAGAAAAATCATGGTATTTGAGTCAGTACAAAGGTATGGAGAACTGTTTCTCACTTACTACTTTATGTGGTTCTAGAATACATATTAGTACTTGATCACACTTTGCCTGACTGGTAATAGCAGCCAGATTTATGGAACATGAGTATCCTGTAAATCACTGAAAACTATTGCAGTGGATTTCCAACAGAAGACAAGTGTGAACAGAGAAATCAAAATCAGTTTGAAGTTCTAGACTGATGTCCTTGCAGCTCTTTAAACTCTTCTTGAATAAAAGGAAAAAAAAGTTCTCTTTCATTCTGATTCAACACCTGAAAATCCTCATATTTTTTATCAAATTTCATATTATTTACAGCTACAATCTACCACCTTCACATCATCCTCATTTCTTTGCAATGTTTTCTGGAAAGCTACACTACTTCTCTCTCATCTTAAAAGCTATTTGGTCACATTATCATGAGTTTCATAAATCCTCTCAGTCTAGATTCATTCTCACAGCAAACGGAAAATACTGCAATAAATTGAACTTGTCGCACCTCATGAGCACATTTTTATTAACATGCAACACCACTTCTATCTTCTGTTATATATATAGGCACACATATAGTATCTTTTCTAAAGCTTATTAACCTATAAAAAGATAGGAAAAACTTTGATGAATTTTGAGGTAACACGTTAAGTCCCAATATCCAGTCTTCTATCAGTTCATCTTCAAGTACTGTTTTCATTGACTATGTAAACTGGACTACCATCTCAAGAAAAAATGTTTTTAAAAAATATAATGAAGATTCTGAAAATGGTTTAATTAGTCCTCTGTGAAAACAACTGACATGACCCCCAAGCAATAAAGTTTCGAGTTAACACATACTTGGTTTAATCATTATGGGCTGAACAGAACTGAAAATAGAAAACTGCTGAAACACTGACAGGTCCATCTTAAAGGGAAGATCTAAGGTAAAGAGTTGGGATGTCTGTGTATGATAATAAGAAAACTTTATCAATTGCCAACACTGTGCAGTCATAGTAAACAAAATACAGACAGACAAGATATATGGGTACCCAAGTCTAAGTAAGACCTTCTTCACATATATCCTGTACATACATATCCCGTGTAACATTCAATTATTCTTACCTTCTGAATGGCTTTAATAATTATTAGCTATTCTCTGAAATTTTTGTTAACTGAGAAATGAACTGAATCTCCATGGACAGCCAAACCACAGTCACTTTTAACATATGTAGTATTTCAGAAGAAAGATAAAGATGCCAAATGCCAGGGAAACATTTTTTTTAGTTGTTAACTAGCGTTCATTAACCTTTAAAAAGATAGTCTATGGTTATGAATACTTCAAGAATTCTCTCCAGTCGTGCAGAGGAAAACACAATTTAAGGTATCAACCTTACAAAACTCTTGTGTGTGTGTGTGTTAATAGGACTCCTGGGGTACAAGCATTTAGGTTACTATAAATAACGTAAAAATTCAGAATAAATATTAAAAACCCACATACAGGCATAAAAAAAACCCCTAACAACTGTGTTACCAGAGATACCAATTAGCTTATGATCCAAACTGTTTCTAAATCATCTTGCATATCACAAACAAATACAGAATATCAAAAACTCCAGAAGGAAATGACCATGAGAATGTTTAAAAGGCAAATATGACTCTGTTTATACAACACTCTCCTTAGAGATTTAAGCTGTCAGAAGATAAAGGGATCTAGCAAGACTGTAATGAAAATAAAAGATTGTATTTTCCCAAAGGAATTAGAATAGCTTTGTAAATTAATAAATACAAGAGACTAATATGCCCCTACAAAAGCAAGGCTTCTTAATTTACTATGATGTATGAATAAGTGCCTTTTATTCACACTATTAAAAGGAAGATGAACAATAGTTAAGGGCAAAGGCTACAATTTCAGTAAAACGAAGTGCAAATGAATGGGAATTAGATGAATATATCAGATGCAGATAGAATACATTCTTTGGAGAAAAACTTGTAATAGGGATCTAAAAAGAAATGATTTTGGCATTACCGTGCAAGACCAATATATGCCAAATTGTTCACAGAGGCAGACATCTTTTAGCCATTGACTACACCAGAATTCAGTGTACTAAATTTGCAGAAGTAAATTATCCATAAACAGACTGCAAACATTAAGAAATATCTGTGAGAAATAATGATTAAACACACGGTGCTTCCCTGATCCAGTCCTCCGTGACATAGAAGTTTGACTTATGGTATGGTCAGGACAAGGGGTTTAATCTACTGTCCTGCCCTGTCTGCTGTGACCTGACAGGTGCTCTTGGCCACCATCCTCACAAAGCTTGAACAGCATCTTACCCCTTCTGTCATTCCTGTGCTCTCCTTTTCACCACTCTTGGGTCTCCTTGTCTCCACCCAACCTCCCCTCACAGAACCCATCTCTAGCTTTTCCACTTTGGTGCCTGTTTGCCACCTTCATACTCAAATTTGGAACGTGTGATACCACTACCAAGTAGATACAACTGGTATGTTCTGCCAGCCTGACAAGACTGCTCCTCTAATGATCTTCAAGGCTCCCCTCCCACTACCAGTGACATTCAGCCATTTCTCCCGTAACTCCTGCTTAACTATCTAAGAAATCCAGCCTACAGACTTGAACCCACACACATACCACATGACTGGGCTTCTATCTAAAAGCTGTTCAACTGCCTGTGTAACCTCTCAGTACGACAGCCTTTTCTTGCACTCCATATTTGTCCGTATTTTGAAATTCTTGGCTTCCAGTTTGATTTTCCTCTCATCTGTATACTCCTCACATGAAAAGTAAAAACCCAACAGTGTTTCTTCACCTGTCAACAAACACCTTTGCTGAACATTCCAGGAATATGGACACCAAAATTTCTTTTATACACCAGAGGTGTCAGAATTTATTGTCAGCCTTGAAGATTCAGCCTTGAAGATTCTTGAAGAAAACTTGAAGATTCTCTGCATTCTTCTTTTCACCTTATGTGGGACATAGAGGCCTTCCTCTTTCTTCACATACACTAAGGAAAAAAAAGAGTATGGGCCCAATTTTTCTGCTAATTCTCTTTCCAAGATGTTGGAAAAGCTGGTAAAAATCCCAGGTAATTTCCCTCATTCTCTTGGCACTGGAAGAAGATGGCTGGATTGCAAGAGCACTTCATTTCTCATGTCAGGAAGGCATGATGGGAAATACTGTCCTTATTAGCAGTGAAAGGATTATCATCCTACATTCCATCTTGCATTCATCCTGGATACACAAGGCTCACAACCAAGTCTTTCCTAAGCCCCCAGATTATCTGTGTTTTCGGAGGTCTTAATACTTCTTCGTTATAGAAGAAAAAAAGCAGTTATTGGACTTATGATAATTTTATTTGCATTTAACTTAGCTGGGTAGAGTTTTCAAATTTAACTTTTTATTAGTATCAGCACCACTTTGTATATTTTCAGGATCAGAGCAGAGTAATATTATCTGTACAGTACAGGTATTGCTCATTACAAGTTCTCCAAAAGCTCCATTGAGCAGCAGGTGAAAGCTTTAACTCTTTAGTACAAAACACCATAGGTGACACTGTGGAGGAAGAAGTGCCAGTCACCCCTCATCACACTCAACTAAACATGGAGGGAAAAGCTGCAGTATAAGATATGGTAACAAATATCATGGGCAGGTTCAGGCAAAATCCCCATACAAACAAGTATTATTAAGAATGCAGAAGAAGTATAGAGAAAATTTAACCTCAGTATACAGTGCTATGGTGATTTGTATAAATAATTGATACGTGATTTCCATCAGTAAAATTATTTCAAAATTAGGTAAAATGTTTTATGGGTTGATTAGCTTAGTGAAACAATTATTGAGAATTATATAATTGCATTCATATGGAGAAAATGCTAGCTATTAAAGGGCCCTTTAACAGAAAAGATGTTCACTTGCAGTGTGATTACCTACTGAATCAAATTATCAAAGAAAACAATGTCTCCATATCTTCCTTCTTACAGATTCAAAACAAAATTAGAAACCTCTCTGGAAAATAGTTTTTAGCAAAATTTTACTTATTAAACTTAACATAGATGTAAAAACATAGTATTTGACTAGATATACTGATATATATCAGTGAGATATTTTGTCATAGTGTGGATAGGGCTCAACTGTCAAAAACTACAAGTAAGGAATTATATGAACAGATTTGTGAAAGAATAACATAATTTTTTCGAAATGCAGCTGGTAAAAGTGATGGTGATTCTCCCAAACTTACCTCAGGTAATCAAAAAGTACAAACTAGCCACACATCAGAGTGGATTAATGCACACTGCATTAATACTGCAGTGGAGCAAGAGACCTAAGCTGACATAGGAAATAAAGTCTCATGTGTCTTAAAACATCTGGATGTCTGTAGAAACAGTAGTGGGCACAAGAGGAATACCTCAATCTTTCAGGCTTGACCTCATTTAGAACATCTGTCCTTTCCAATTCACAGTCCAGAACCTCTACATTAGAACTACAACTGAATTTACATCTGCAGGTGTTACAACAGAGAATGGAAATTTGCTTCCTTAAGCTTATTACATTTAATCCATCACACAATATATTTTAATGTTACTTTTTTCTTATGTTCATTCATTTGCCAGATAGTATTTTAATACATAAAATTTTATAACAACAAGAAGAGATTCTGTATACTTTTAACTATTAGGAATAATTTTCAATTTGTAATAGGAATAAATAGGAATAACTTGTGGTTTGAAGGACAGCTCTAAAATCAGTTTCTGCAGTGTGAGTGAATTTGCACACTATATAGGCAAAAAAGGTTAGTATTCTGGATTCCACACTTTTAACGTGCATTACTAAAGTCAGTTAATTGACTAGGGAAAAAAAACTTTAACAGATGTAAACAACAGAATGCATCTGTTTAGGTGTGATGGCGAGTAAGTGGAGAAAGCATGCGGTAACTGCAAGAGACCAGACTGTTCTACCTAACACAAAAATACTTAAGGGAACACTTTAAAATATGTCAGCCAGAAAATGCAGTAAGAAAAAATAAACGTGTAATGCACCCTATCGTACTCACTGCCATAGTGTATAATCAATTCTAAGAAAATTATATTCATGGCAAGATACTTTTTCCTCTTCAGCTGATACCTCAAGTACAGACCTCTATAGAGAACCAGAAAGCTCTTATACATGATAGACATGAAAAATGTACTAGTATCACTCAATCTTCCACTTTTTATATACTCTGGAAGCTCTTCATAAAGCTCAGCATGTTCAGATATAAAAAACTCAGAGATGATCTGAGCTGAAATTAAATTGGGGTTGAGTGCCTAAATGGCAACCAAAGCCACTTCAGACTGCACCAATAAGAGAGACATCCTGAAGATCAGGTCAGCTTTGGGTGGTCTGTACCACATGTTTGGCCCACCAAGTAGCTGGATAACCTTACGCCATCAACACATAATTTTAATTTCCTTTTTCATATCAGTTCAAAAGTGTCTGAAGGTGTGTCACAGCCAGCTGCAGCACTTTTCTACATCATGTAACAGAACATATGTCATGACAATAATGCCTGAGGTCCACACAGGATAAATACAGACAAACATATCACAGTCTCATCCAAATGACATTGTAGGATTTGTGTCTGTGATGAACATTTCAGCAAGCACAATATGGCACAAGTGAAACATTATCTGAGAAAACACTAATGCTTCAGCAACACAAACAGATAATAGTTTCAATCTTCTTCCCAGGTAATGTGCTCTTTATCAGTACAGATGCAGCTCAAATTAATGATAGGAAATATGAATATGAGCCCAAGATCTTAGTATTGTCACCCTGAGTTAGAGTAACTAGGTGCTAAAAGCATGGCCATGGTGTGATGTCCCATCTCTGTGACCATATGTGTTCCACTAAATCTATGCCTACACTTGCTAGATTAGTCTTCCTTTTGTTCAAAAGATTGCTGATTTCCCATTATATTCCTTCACTACACTTTCTTGCAAATTGCTGAGAGACGGTGCATCTGCAAGCAGCAGAACCTCAGTTAGGACAAGAATTCCAGAAGGACCTGCCTCATCTGGATCAAAAAGAATCTTTGTGACCTCAGTCAATACAAACATTTGCCTGTTTTTCCTTCACTTCTAGAATCTCTACACTACATTTTTGTTATACTTGCTCCCCAGAAAAAAAAAAAAAAAGACATATTTCACACCCCTCATTGATAAGAAATACAGTCTTTTGAAAACAATTACACTAAAACCTAGCAGAGTCAGAGTGCCACATGAATAAGGAATATTACAAATCTGCTGACAGGTAGTCCCACTTGACCAAGAACAACATATGTATGCTTATTTAATGATAAAATGAAAATACAACATAACTCTTTCAGATCATAATGCAAAAAGTGAATATACATAACGTGGATCAAGCTTATTCTGTCCAGAAAATGTCTGGAGCATACAAGCAAGAGCTGGACGGGAAAGATTTGGAAAAAAAAGTATTAAAGAGAAAGAATTGATCGTATTTGAACTGATTTCTAAATAAATATTACTTACAAATTAATTCCCACTTCTGAGATTTTGCTGATCAGATACAAGAGTAAGGAAATAGATTCCATATTCTTTTGATTCATAACAGTCTTCTGAATTATCAACACCTTAAATATTAGTATTTTGGATAAACCACATCTCTATTTTAAGCTGAGACAGATGATAAACTTTAAAACTGTATTTTCTTCAGATGTATTACATGATAGAAGAAATACTTTAAATTAAATATTATTTATATCTTCCATCATTGTAATTTCTATGCACCTTAACATTTATTCCCAGATTAAGTTCTGCTGAATTTCTGAGTTCAATTCAGAAATTCTACTTATAGATCTAATTTGTGCAATTGTTCCATTTTATTCTAGAATTGTTTCTGTCAATTGTCTTGAGAGAACTTTGTGTATTAAATACCACTATATTTCTAGTCTGTGCTTTACAGAACTCATGCAAAAAAGTTGCAAAAATATCTGTATGACGTAAAATACACTTCTGATGCATTTGCTTGATTATAAATAATCAACAGGAATTATACTACAGACAAACTATGTCAACCTTCTAATTAAATAACCCATTTTAGCATTAGTTATACAAAGCACTAGAAGTTACAAGACTGCCCTATTGCTTCCCTTCCCTGAACTTAAAGTAGCTCTTTTGATTTACAGTAAAACAGATGGGGTTAATAACTATATTGGGATGAATGTGAGTACCTACTCTAATAAGAAAGACTACAAAAACAGAAGTTATGGTAGACACGTAATCATAGCTGCCTTTTAATTATAAGCACTGGAGGTAGCTCAAAAGCTCCATGACTTAGGCTATAGTTTCACAAGTCTCTGGCTTGCAGTACCAGACAGACACACAACTGTTTGTGCAGCTGCTCTACAAAGCAGATCAGGGAAAGTATCCAACTTAAACATAATACAGCAGGAAAAATTATCCAGTGTTAGTTTCCCACTGTACTTCACTAAGACGCCACAAAAGTGGTTGGGCTACTACAAAGAGAAGAGGACAGCACATACTGTGAAAAAGTCGGCAAGGAAGGAGCATGAATAACTTAAAGTTCATATTGATGCTAAAAATAAAGAAAAAAAAAATAAGAAAGAGCTTTAGGAATACCCATGATGAAAACTGGGAATTAAATGAGAAATTGCCAGACACAGGTATCCCATTCCGTTTGACCAGAATTCTATTCTACAGAATAAATGTTTCTAATACAAATCAATGAAAATGAAGTGATCTCCAGTACACAGCTTCACAAGCCTTGGAATAAATTTTATCTTTCTAGTACCACAAATACTTAAAAAGGTAAGGAGGAATGCAAGCATGAAACACGAAAATTAAAAGCCATGCTTTAAAAACTCATACTGACTTTAATTCAGGAACTTATATTAAATAAGAAAATCAGGATTACAGGGTACCCCACAAATGCAATAGACAGAAGCAGATTCCTAACTGAATCTGTTGAACCACTACTTGCACAAAGAGCTTGAACACAGATTTTAGAAAACAAAATACTTACAGACGATTAATGTGCTTTTTAATACTCAAATTCGTAACGGCAACCCAATTCCTTCTGAAATCAATGTGACCTGACACCTCAATTGACACTAACTTCAGGGAGCACTAAGTGAGCCTAACTGAGTTACACATTCAGTGTCTAACTTCCCTGAGGCACTGAGGTGAAGAAGCAGGCTGATCTTCTGCAATTACCTTTCTCTCACTGTTGACTACAGAAGAACTCAGGAAAGCTAGGCTCCTAACTTAGTTGTCCAAATTATGTGGAAAGAGGACGGGTTTTGGTATCTTTGTGGATTTAACTGAGCTGTTCAAATGGACTCCACCTAAGTACAGACCGCAAGGAGTCTCATGCCTCTAGGCTTTTTCCCTTGTTAATAGAGAAAGATACCTCCAGGAGTCGTAACTGGTGCAACTCACCATTCTTTCTCTCCACAGCCTACACTGAGGGCTAAACTGCCTAATTTAGAACAGAACTTCCAGCAGAATTTCTAAAACTTACAATCACTAAGTATGAAGGAACAGCAGTAAGAAACAGGTACCTTTCAATGGCAAATTTAGATGTTGCGTCCTGGCAGTCTTTCAGCAGATGCTCAACAGATGAGTTATCTCATTGACTCCACCACTCAGCTGTCTTGAGTAATTCAATGCCAAATCACCATGCTATGAAACTAATCTCAATGAGTTGTACTTTCCACTTGCCACCTCTCAGATGAAAAATATAAATCCTGCACTTCAAGGTCTTCAATGTATGAATGGGAGGGTGGGAAAAACACCTATCCTTTCTTTAAGAATCTGTAAAAAAAGTAAAAAGGATATAACCTGAACACAATAGTGCATGTTGCAAAACCTCCTGCTTTTACTGTACCAGAAAAGGCAACATAAATTGAAAATTGATGTATTATTGTGCTTGTAGGTTCTGAGCTACAGTACGGAAAACTCTGTAGCTATAAAACATCTTTTTAAACTACTTTCCTTCAGACTTACACTGCAGACATTAAACACAAAGAATTTTAACTTTTGAAGCAAATGTAACCACAAAGGTTTTCTTTCTTCTTCTTCCTGAAAAAGAAGTATCAGAGTAACTATATTTATAAACCATTACATGTAATCCTCCATGGTTATTCTTAAGAGAGCTTTAAGTGAAAAATTTATAAAGAACAGAGAACATTAGTTTTCATTTTCATGTATTTGTAAGTGTGAAGGAAAGGGTCAAAGGCAGGAGTAGAATTTCTCACAATACTTTCTTGTGAATAACAGCTGAGAATTCTGGAAAGCAAACTAATTGCTTTACTTTCACATTATCAGCAAGGCTGTCTTTTGACACTGCAGCTAAAATCTCTGTCACCCGTTATGTTTGATCAAGGTGGTTTTGACTGAAGTACTCACACTGTCCAAAAAGAGAGCTCTTTATCTTTTTAAAGGGTTTCAGAGACACCTAAGAAAATGCTGTTTCTTTTGACTTCTAAGCATTTTTGGGAAAGGATGCAAAAACTGTTAAGTACTACTATCAGAAGAATCTAAATAATGCAACAAATGCTGTCTAGTTAGAAAAAAAGTACACTGAAACAGTGAATGTTATCAGGTTGAGTATCGGCTACCTTAACATGAAACATTGAAAGAATTACAGAATCCATTAGGTTGAAAAAGACCTCTGAAATCATTGCGTCCAGCTCCTTACTGGACATGACCTTGTCAAATATACCACACCTCCAGTCACTTCTTGAACATCTCCAGGGATGGTGATTCCACTAGTGCCTGGACAGTCCATTCCAACATTTAACAATCCTTTCAGTAAAGAAATTCCTCCTGATGAATTCCTCTTGATGTCCCTGAATCCCCTCAGGAACAGCTCGAGGCCATTTCCTTTCATCCAGCTGCTGCTTGCCTGGGAGAAAAGACCAACCCCCACCTTGCCACTACCTCCTCCCAAGTAGTTGTAGAGTGCAGTAAGGTCACTCCTGAGCCTTCTTTTCTCCAGGCTAAATATCCTGAGCTCCCTCAGCAACAGTCCCAGCTCCCACTGAAAAGAGGGAGCACATGATTCTATCTCTACATATGGCATATCAAACAGAATGGATGTTTCAAGTCTTTATCCACATCAAAGCATAGTCCAACATTCCCCCAATAGGATTTGAATCTAGCTCCTGGTTATTTTAATGAGCAACAATATCTGAAATAGAAAAAGGAAAATTTAAAAACATATGTCTAGATATTAGCCTAGCTGTGTAATTCTATTTAGTGCTGAAATCAATTCTCTCTTTGGAGGAATCAAGATATTTTCCCATCATTATGAGGCTGCTGAAAGCTTTACACTCCAAAACAACTGTATAACTTCAGTAAAGAACCTAAGAGAATGCAACTGTACGATGTATCTTGTTCTTCCTTGGAAAGCTAGACTTCTGCATGCATCCCAGTAAACTACAGATATATACTAAACTTTTCATGCCTCCTAAGTAAAATATAGGTTTTTCTCCCAGTCTCATTGCATTCAGCTAATTCCTGAATGGAAGAGTTAAAAATGCTACTGTCCAGCAGTTCAACTGCTGTCAATGCTAATATCAATAAAATCTGCTTAAAAGCAATTTGAATAACCATAAATATACAGTGCAACAGAAGGAGCCCCAGAGTATCTGTGATAGGAAGATGTGGCACAGGATTCACAGAAGAATCTGTGAATGGATTTTTCTTTCAAAAGAATCTCTGAGGCCACAGGTTTTTTAAAAAAAATCTTAATTTGTGTAACACACAGGAACAGAACAGCTTTCTTTTTAGTATTACTGATTTTAATCTCAAATGAAAGTGCTAACTAAAAATATCCAAACTAAAAATAGATAAAGAATGTAAAGTTATAAGCATAAGAAGGAACATTAGACAAATCAGAGAGGAAATGTACAGATGAGCAAGAGAAACATGCCTGCAAGTTAAAACTTGATATAAAGAAGGTAAAGTACATTAAAAAAGAACCAGGACCCTTCCTGCTCTGTAAGATAGCTATTAATTGTTATCTGTGACTGAATATGTTTTTGTTCCTCCACATTTATTCTGCTGAGGAACTTGGTGTATCTATCAAAGGCATAATCAGGTTTTCTAACATGAGAGTGACTACCACCTGTGTTTCCTTGGCAAAATAATGGGGTTTATTTTTGCAGTAGATTAATTCTGTGAACTTGGTCTAAAGATCAGACAGACCACAATCTTGTTTAAAGAAAAATAAGAAAAAAAAAAAAAGAGGAAAAATGAGTTTATCCATAAACACAAAGGAAAATTACCAAAAAGGAAGTACACACACTGCAGAACTCTCCTGTAGAGTTTCCTAAAACAATATTTGGGAATAAAGGTAAAAATTCTTCTCTAAAGAACTCATTTCTCCTTCTAGCTTCACAACAAGCCTTTCAATCACTTTTTAGCTCATCGTTCAAGCTCTTCTGTATTTTAGGCCCTGGCTCTGTCCTTAGCCAAGACTAAGGTCTGTGGCTTCCTCAGACATGGAAGAGAAGAATACGCTATCTGTGCTGTACATAGACAGGAAAAAAAGCAGCAACAGAATACATCTGGATGTTCATGCTGCTAAAATAGCTAACACATTGACAGTTTTCCTTAAGATGTATTAAAACCCAACCGAGGTGGATTAACTGTACACATCACTCAGAGTAAATGCAACTATATTGTTAAATTATACATACAAAAATATTGATCTAAAACACCAAACAACAACCCAAACATTTTTCCAAATCTCAAATTGTTTTCTTTTAATCTGGAAAGAGACAGATGGGGCTTCTCTTTGGGATTAACAAGCCATGTGAAGCAAGTACCTCTCACTAGCCCTTGTGAAAGGTCAGCCAGTCAGCCTCTCCCCTGGGATGTGAAATTCTTAGGGTGGGAAGGAGAGCAGGTAGAAATCTATCTCTAGCATTTTCATCAAAAACTCAGAGATAAAGGCAGAAAGAACTAGGGGCTTAGGCCCTGCTATGGAGACATAAGACAAGGATGTCAGTGTTTGAAGCAGTCTGTGTTTTGAATCCAACAGCTGTTTAAAATAAAATACATAAATATAGAAGAGAACAGAGTCCAAGTCCGCCTACTGTCCATTTCGAGATAGACACCTTTTCCCTTCCCAAAATGGAAAGGGAGGGAAACAAATACAAAGTCTTGCAGAAAAAGTTGCATAATTAAAGTATTAAGAAAGATTCTGGCTATTGTGCTCTCACAAAGTAAATACTCGGAAGCAGTTGCTACATCTAATTTTTGAAAATTCATCAAAGCAATCAGAGAAAAACATAAATAACAATTAAAAATGTTTTCACTTAATGCATTTCTCAGAGGTCCTTTGAGGCATAACTTTACTAGGGTAGTAATAAGTAGATTAGAACAGGCCTTAGTGTTCAAAGCGCAACTAGATACTGGTGTTAGAATAAGTCTGGGAGCAGACAACAGAAAAGACTCTTTCAAAGAAAAATTCCAGAAGTTGAATTTATTTGAGACAGCATGGAGTACAAGAATTTTCTCTTTAGATTAATTTTCTTACATCTATATGCTACTATACTGTTCTTATAATTCTGGTGACCTCAGTACACAGGTAAGACTAGGATTTGTAGATACCAATGAAATCTTTTTTACAAAACATAGTTGAAAGTATATCCACTCAATACAGATCATAAGAGAAATAATCTCCATCTGCAAACTTCTCCTTAACTTATTTTATATAATAAAATCCAGTAAAATTATAATTTTAATGATGATTTATACAAGTTCTGGTTTTTCCCCTACCATTTGTTTACTTCCTTCAGCTAGGAATCTTCTAAATCCTATATATTTACTATAGCAATAGAGTCATGAATCAAAAAAGATAATTGAAAGCAAACCCAAACAACAGCTCAAAATTATATTCACTAGAGAATAACAGTAAAAAAAAACTGGTTTCACTTACTAAGGCATGTTAAGCCTTAGCCTGCTAAAGAAAGGAGGCAAAATATTACTTATGTAAGGTAAAGACTCATTTAGCAATTAATAATAAACCATGGACGCTTGCCTCCAATATCATTTTTTCCCTTCATAGTGCTACAGATTTCATTTAATAAAGGGAAGATGATTTGGGGCAGGAACAGGCAGAAACTGTTTCTTCAAGTTATAAAATGTCAAGATGCTCAAAGTTTCTCAGTTCTGTAAAAAATAAAGTAGTTGTCATGCACAATCTTTCACCATCTGTGATCAAGTAATAAAAGCTTTGAAGAAATCTTTAAAGTCCTGTTTTGCTGTAAAACTTAATAGTTTGAAGTCCCATCAACTAATCTCAGGTTTTACTACTTTCTTAAAAATCTGAGACAAATTCAATTAGCATGAACCATGGAGAAGAGTGCAAAATAAAAAGATGAAATTTTGGTCATTATGTGTTTTTTATAAAAAAGTCTTAATAAATAGTTATACAAAACCAAACTGCAGAGAGCAATAATGTCAGGGGGAAACATAATAAATAAATAATAAATAACATGGGGGGAAAGTGTATGGCGAAGACTGCATTCAGTTTTCTGATTAAATTGATACTATACTTTCAAAGAATCATTCCAGTGCCAGACTGTACTATGATAAATGCTTTCCTACATTCACACTCACGATTTTTAAGACTAGAACAGGACTGTAGATCTGACTGCTGTAACACACCTTGGGCCTGCAAAATAACTCTTTACAATGCAGGGCAGTTGTCAGAGTCTGGAATTATGAGGAATATCTCTTTGCATGTTTGAGAGATTTTAAGATCTCTGACAGAGAGTGTTTTTAACCTTTGTTCATGGAAAAAGGGCTTTTTAGGCTCTGAAATGAAGCAGAGTTTTTAAGAGTGTGTATTAGACAGTAGAATAGTGTGTAGTTTTATCACAGGGTAAGAATTTTAGATATATGGGGTTTTTAGGATGGCAGACAGGTGATGACAACATGGAGGAACCACATGGCTTTTGGGTTTCTTCTTCTTCCTCATCTGCCTCCATGTTCTGCTGTGAGGTGGCACTTTATACTTGGCTTAGAATAGAGTTTAACCTTCTAACATAGGTAATAGTTATTGGTGAAGAATTATAAATACTGATTACGTAGAATGTAGTATAAATATCCACGCCACCCTGAGGGTGTGAACATTTGGCATTAAGCTTTTTGCACTTTGTAGGGAGCATTTTAGTATGGGACATAAAGCTTTTAGTATTAGGTAGTTGAGCATTAGGTAGTTAGCTTTGGTATTTGAAATGATAAGAAATAATAAATAATGAAGAAAGAGAAATAAGAAAGAAGTCTCATGGACCTGCTCCTTCAAACTCTCTGGCTGGGAGAAAAAAAACTATTTACATTCTCGGGAAACAGAAGAGAAAACAGCTGAACGACAGAGACACGACAGAAAAAACAAACAAAAAAATTTTTTATAATTCCGAGAGGCAGTGGCTGCCATTTGATTGCAGTGCATCTTCAAAAGCCGATGGATGCTAAATCTGAAGAACTTGAAATATTCTATCATCCCCACACAGCCTGTTCCAGTGGCTAATCACTTTGACTATTAAAATGTATGGCTTATTTCTTACCTGGGTCCATCTGGCCCATATATATTAACCAAATGGGGAAGCACTGGCCCAGATACTGCTTATGCCTAGATACTGGAAATGCATCTCAACCAGCTGAGTACCACCACATGGCTAGAGATCACCCTGCCTAGAAGATGCATTCACCACTGTAAATTTATTTAGCAGCTCACCACGTTCATATGACAAGTATTTACTCTGTCAATGTGGACCCAAGGGACAGCAAAAGACTGCTACTAGCACTGCATCTCCATATTAAATATAAATAGGTAGTGTCAACTTTAGAAGGTTAAATAGTAAAGGAAAACTAGAAAAAAGAGCTGTAAAATAAACCAGCACATTTTTCCCCAGAATTTGTCCAAAGCTCTAAAGCTTTGAGTCAAGAGTAACCAATACCTATATTATAACCTTTTCCTGTATTATTATGGGAACAGAAGTAAGAAGGCTTTTTTGAGAAACAACTTCAACTTTGAACTAAACTCGACATGCTCTCTTCAGAATATTTTTCTTGCTTCATTTTCCTAGAACATTAAATAGCACTTTCTTGATCTTCAGAATTTTCATTTTTAAGTTTTCAGGAAAATGCTGCAACACTGTTCTCACACTGCATGAGGTTTTACATTTTCAGGTGTGGTAAATTAAAAATTATCACTTGTTCTGAATTCTCAACATGAACAGTGAGATGCTAAGGCTGGACTTCCTTCAGTGTCATAGAAATTACTTTCATGTAAATGAGACAAGTTAGGGCACTGCTTCTTCTACTACAGCTGCAGCTTCCAAGTGTACTGTATTTCACTGAAATTTAAAGCTAGATAACGCAGAAGAGAGGAGAAATCTAAACTTCTTTTCTTTAGAATAGTGTCCTCACTTGAGAAAAGAAAAAAGACTTTCTGGATTCTCTGCAAAAAGCAGTTGTTTAATTCTTAATACTGCTGTTGGGGGTTGGGTTAATTTCTTATAGAATTTTTTCCCAGAAGTTGCTAAGAAGCTAATGGCTGGGTGCTTTTCGGTACTTATGGGTGCTCGGGAACAAACAAAGGAAGCAGCTACACAGAGACATTGATTCCACTTCGCTGGGGGCAGTTTTTTTCTGCTCTGGGGAAGACGGCCAGGGCTGCTCGTCTCGGCGAGGGGGAGAGCTCTCACTTTTCCCTTCACCTCGGACTCCGTCGGACCACCGGTCTCTTCGTGTGTCCCCCGGGATTTTGGGAACCCGTTTCCTCCCTGCCCTGCACCCACGGTTTCTTCAGTTCTGCTCGAGGTCTCCCCACGCTGTTTCTACAGCCCCTGCCAGCCGGGACACTCTTTTCCAACAGCTCCAGCCACTGTGAACCCTCGGAATTATCTCACCCTCCTAGAGCTGCCGCTAGCCTATTTGCTTGTGACGGTACTGAGGGGAGTGGGGGGGGGGGTTACCAGAGGAAGAACTGTGACTGACTTGTTGTTTTGGTTTTTTTTTCCCTCCTCTAGTTCTGTTTGTTGTCAATATTGTAATTATTGTTAATTTACCTTGTTAGACTAACTAGTAAAGAACTGTTATTCCTACCCTCCTTATCGTTGCCTAAAACCCTTTTTTTTCAATTTTGGAATTATAACAAACCCCAAGGGAAGTTTTCCTTTTCTTTGGTCCCTGTCTTTCCAAACCAAGACAACTGCCTTTGATTTTCACCTTCCTTTCTGATACTTACCATCATTTTAGGTTGTGATCTCAAGAAAGGACTGTTGGGCTTAGTTATGCTGGACAGGTGAGAGAACTGAGATTATAAAGTTCTAGAGAAATGAAGAAAATAAAAAGACACATTTATTTTCCCCTTTTCTATCTGCTTAATGTCCTAACTTTATACTTCTCTTATTATTTCTCTAAAGATTGGCTTTTTAGGATTCATTCATCTCATGTTTTTTTAATTTGGGCTCTTTAACCCACTCCTGTGATGAGTGCACAGACATACGCTAATGCTCAGATATTTTCTGAAGATCTTTAATTGACATGTATATTTTTAATTATTTTTGTCACTAGTATAAGTGTTCTTGATTAGTTTTATAAGAGGTGTTGAGTTTTAAGAAAATACACAAAAAGCTTGCACCTTTGTGCATCTTACCAAATCTTTCTGACAGTATGTTTCTGTTCCAGTTGTATTAGGAACCATAGCAACTGGAGGAAGGGAAGCTGAGTATCAAAGAACTACTCCAGCTAGTGAAGCAAATCTGTAGTTAGAAGCAAGAACAAACCTACGATCATGATTTTTTTCACCCTGCTACCTTGTCTGTTCTGCATCTTAACTCAAAAACTGGGATGTTCTTGAAAAGCAGCAATTTGAATTGCAATTTTTAAGTCTTCTTTCCCTAGGCTGCAGTGACTCTTCTGGAGCAGTGACATTGTCTAAGGCTTCAGTATAACTTAGCCCCTTACTTTCAGAATATACGTGTATCTTATATATAGTTCATGTAAGCAAAAAGGAGTAATCATTGGAATTATTTGACTCCATTTAAAACAGACGTATTTGATCTCATTTCTTTTGAACATGATGGGACTAAATGCCCTTACTTCACATGTAGACACTGCATTATTGTTGACTTCTACATTCTGAAAGAGTGAACTTGAATCTTTTGCCCAGAACACAGTGTCATTTGCTTTTCTCAAGGTTTTGCAGGCTATCCTCTGTGGGACCAGCACCTTGCTGTAGTGTTAGGCCTGGAGGACAGAAAGGACACCCTATGATAGCTAAAACAGCACTACATAGATGCCTGCTGTGCAGATGAATCAAGCCCTGAATCTCATCCCAGTGATCTACTGTTAACACCTTTGCCTCTGGGAGGGTCAGAGTGAACTGTGTCATTAAACCATTTTGTTCTTAGGCAGTTACCTACCTTCTCTTCTCTTCATGGTGTCATTCTAACTTCTCATTATTTCATCTTGCATATTCTGGGCTAGTTTGTACCACAGTAACAGCATCAAAAGAGGAAGAAAAATCAAAGTTCTTTAAACCAAAGGGATCATTAATCTGCTTCACAGTAAGGACTAAGTGCAGTGAGCAGAAAAAGAGCTATTTTTAAATCCTAAATTATAGTAAGTACTCAAAAAACATTGTCTTTAAAAGAAAACAGCAGATTTATGATCCCCAGGTGGAAAAGAAAGGACAAAAAAAAAAAAAAAAGCCAGCTTAATAAGCCATTAAATATAAAATGGAAATATTAAATGAAGAACTAAATCTTTCCCATGGGAGTAATCACTACAAAATTTCCTTAAATATTAGCTTCTACCTAATAACACAATAAAGAAAAAGACCTTGCATAAAACAAATTACAGATTTTAATCCTCTACTCTGATCTGAAGGAAACCCTTAAATAAGATGGCTATTTCAATTTATTTTCAAAACAAGAGTAAGTCATGAAGAATCAAGTCTGTCATGGGACTGATCAAAATTGAATTTGCAGTTTTCTGTACTATGCTGACAATCATTTACAGTAAGATTGGAATGAGAAAGGAAAATTGTCTGTGGGACCATTGAGCCAGGTAATAGCTTCAGTATAACATGGTCACACAGCCGAAATCAAATTAAAATGTACACAGAATTTTAATATGGTTGAACTAAGGCCTGACTTTGCTTACAGGATTCTGGCTTGCAACTTCTAAGTAACAGATCTGGGGGGAAAAAAACTAGTCATTGGTGATAATCAGGCATTTTACATTACCAGCAGCAATTTGTTTAAAATATCATGACATTAAAATTGTGTTAGGCAAAACAAAGAAAATTATCTTTCAAACTATTTCAGTTTGAAACTGTTATGACGTAACAGAAACACAAAGGAAAGCCATTTTATAACTTCAAATTTCCAGTCCTTCTGTGTACATCTACAAACCTTGTAAATTATAATTACATTTTACAAAACTCAAAAGACCTCATTGGCACAACATAAAGAACAAGGAATACTTCAAATATTTAATTATTTTCAGATATCTAAAAATAAATAAATATATTTACATATCCATAATGTGTTTTACAAAGTAGGGAACAAAGACTGGTATGCTTCAGTTTAAAAATAACACATTAACTTGATTTGAAAGAAATTTTCTCAGCCATATGCAAGCCTGGCCCTGCAGAATATCTTTGCTATACTTTGCACAAGTTTATTTCCACAAGCAGCTAGCCCATGGCCATCACAGTGGTAGCAGTGCAGGGAAATGTCCACTGGAATTTAGATACATATCTCTTTGTTCTTAAGAGAAGTTAGTTGTCACCCAATCAGCAATCCATTTTTTTTTAAAGTCTGGTGACCTTAGAGGATTCACTGAAAAAGACAATAAAATAGGTGAGATCTGGACAGTGAAAGTATATCCAGCCCAGAGCTCCTACATATCTTGAAAACACTTTTTCTAAAGTAATTCAGACCTGCAAGTGCAATTATATTTATAAATTATACAAATAACTAAAAATACTCACTGGAGCACTACCCTTGCTTTGTGGCACACAAGTATCCTAAGCCCCAAACTATAGGTCTTAGTTTTTCACTTTGCTTCTATCACAGTGAATATTAAGTACGTATACAGATGAAGACAGCTGGAACAGGGAAGGTTACACACTACAAAATAAATAACCCAGAAAACAGCCAACTCTCCTCAGTAAATTCTGCTGTACTTTTAGACACTATGTAAAACCCCTACATAAGTGGCTACTGTACAACTACTGAATGGCTATGCAGCTGACCTACAGCAGATCTGTAGCGTGCTGTATTGTGACCTGCAATGCATATGCATTTCAAATGCACTGAAATAGAGAATACAAAATCTTCTCTTCCAGAATTCGAGGATCAGCAGATCTCTATCATGGCACCCCTCTAGCCTGCACAAACCTAAGTTCAAGCCTTCAGTGCAAGACAAAATTTGTAGTTTTATTAAAAATGGATATTACTTGTATCTATAGCTCTTTTAAGAATCAAAGTACATCTACTTACACTTGACGTGTTTTATATTAGTAAGTTTGTTTCATTATCACTGCTAAAATCATCGTCACCTACTTTATTTCATGTCACATATATCTTGCTGCTTAATTCAAGAAGAACAGAAAGAAATGTAGATATTCACTTCTTATTTTGCATGTAAGCAAACTGCCACATGATAAGCAAAAGCATGAACAATAGATTTGACAATATGTTTATAGAACCTTCTTGCACATTTCTACCCCTCCAGCAGGAGGGAGGGTCCAAGCAGTAAGACAGCTTTCATTTACCTCAGGATAAAAGCAATCACCTCCAAGCAGCTGATCGGCTGGAAACGTACTGCTCAATAACCTCCTTTTGTTACCCAAACTTTATTCACACCCTTGCACTGTCAGATGGGTGGCTGTAAGGTTTCAGA
The DNA here is from genome assembly GCA_018697195.1 of Certhia americana. Lineage (NCBI taxonomy): Eukaryota > Metazoa > Chordata > Aves > Passeriformes > Certhiidae > Certhia > Certhia americana. The sequence goes on along the minus strand of CM031857.1, from coordinate 73,812,748 downwards.
AGTAGGGAACTTCTGAGGGTTCTTACTTTGGTGTGTACAATATACTTACTGGGGAACAGCTTCAGACACGCCTCAGTGTGGGTTTCTAAATGTGTGAAATTTAGCCAAGTGTCCAAGCTGTCATTGCAGTCAATGGTGACACTGGGCTCAGCTCAGTTGTCTAACCATAGGTTTCCAGTAACATTTGGCAAGTCCTAAGGTCTGCAGCAATAACCTCATGTTTTTGTCTCCACAAGAGCAAAATTCTCCTCCCAGGTTTATGTGTACAGTACAGTCCTTTTTTGCATATTACCTGGTTTAATTCTCTCTTTACTATACTTCATCTACTTCAAGTACAAGTATAATATTTTACAGGAAAAGTTAGTGCTTGGTTTTCTAAATTTTGTAATAATGTATTTTAATGTTTGATTAATTCCAAAATGATGCAATTCTACCCTCCCTCACTTTTTCTTTTTGCTGTTTTGACAAGATGTTTTTTTAATTTAAAAAGTCACTTAACGCACAATCAGATTTATCCACTCTCGAGGTAATCACACCTATCTTTAAAAATTCCATGTAATACCAGATAACATTTGGTTTACTTCTGTTGGGAAACCAAACTGGTTTTACCTCTCACAAAGCCTTTGAAGTGCAGTACATGATTCCACTTCTAAGAAGAATGTCAGGTTCACCAAGATGCAATTTGACAAAAAAGAAAAAAAAGGTTAAAAATAAAACTGTCTGTACTGTGAAAACAGCACAATTCTTTGAATTCCCCATGTAGAATATGTAGTTCATAATAGCATAAGTATCTGTTGAAGTGACAATGTACAGATCTGTTAGTTCTATACACAATGGTTCCACTAATATTGAAAAAAAACTACCATATACCATGTTATGAACAAATCTGTGTTCTTTTAATACTGATATATAATATTCTAAATTTAAACCCAATCTGCAAGAGTCTTTATGACTGAAGAAATCCATCCCATTATGTTATAGTAAAGAACTGTGTAATCTTCTTGGAGAGAGATTAATAAACTAACTCTTTTTGCTAGAGCACTAACACCCACAGATTAATCTTAAAACTAGTCAGAACACTCAAATCACTTAGCTTTTATTTGTAAATCACATTTTAAACTTATCCTAAAAAAAGTCTGCTGAGCAGTCCAGTCTAACCGCTGGCCTGTAACCAGGATCAATCTCATTTATAACAAGATTCTTGGCATCTGTTTCCTTGTCCAGCTTGTCTCTAAGACATAGAATCCCCAAAATTTTTAACCAAAAGCATTTTAAAGTTGTCATTGGAAAACATTTGCTAATATTGAGCCTGTATTTTCTTCGCTGCAGTACAACACCATTCCTGGGGCTTTATCTACTAAAAAAGAGTACAGATAAGCACTTTCTTATGTGTAGTTTTTTTCCATGTAGATTTCAGAGCATATTTTTTCTCTCTTTCTTCCAATCAGTCCATGTCTTTCAAGTACACTACCCAAAATTGAACAATGTTCTCCAGTTTACCAATGCAAAACAGAAGTTTCAATTCACAGATCTCTGTTGTCTTTCTGTTTAAGAATCTTGCTGCCTGCCTGACAACAGTATGAAACTGCTGACTTTTGTCATCTTTGTATCTGTCATTGCTCACAAAACTTCTACAGAAGAAGACTCCTACAGAAGGAATCCATTGCAAGCTATCCCCCATATTATTATGTCTTCCTCTGTTCCTCCCCAGCTAAATGAAGAACTTTTCTTTGCATTTGTTTCCATTGAAAAACTATTTTTTCACTCTTTCTCTCCGTTGTGCCAGGACTATTTTGAGTTCTTTCAACAAGACTTGACTTGCTAACTTTTTGGGTTTTTACATTTTCTTAACACAGAATAAAAATACTAAGTGAAAACTTCTATGCGTACTTAAAAATCATATAAAAAAGGCTGCAGGCAATTCTACCTTTGAAATAATACTAAACATTCATTCAAAACCATTAACTTTATACTACCTTCTCTGCTGGAGTTCAGTCTTTCATGCTCCTGCATTTTGCTAGCTACTAGCTTCCCAAAGTTCTCAGAATAAGCAGGAAGCATGAAAATGGCAAATTTTCTACGGCCACTGCTCTCAAGGGATTTATGCTTTAAATTTGTACTTCACTCTTTTATCCAAATGCATAGTAACTACATAAAGCATAAAAATCTAAATTAGCATATGTCTATACTGATCACTGTGTTAAAGAAACATAAACCAAAATAGTAGCTAGCTAGGTACTAACAAAGATGTTTTTTTAATGAAAAAAACATCTTAGAACTCACTGAGTACAAGACGAAACAGTGCACCAACATCAGCTTAATTGTAACTCAGACATTATTGTAACTAGGAGAAATAATTGATGGTAAATAAACTGGCTGAGACTAGAATCCAGGAGCACAAGTACACACTTGAAAAGAACTAAGAAAAGACTGATGTGGTAAAAATGATGTTACAGAAGCCCATTAAATCCCTGTGCACATATATATACATACACACACATACTCCCCAGGAGTGCCTACAGGCACAGCACACATATAGGCAAACAAGTATCTAAAGAAAAGAATGAGAGTAGAATCAAATCCCTTTGGAATGATAAAATACTTGCTTGCAATACGGAAACAAAACTCAGTATTAATAATGAAATTTTAGGTATTAATCTAAATTGCCATATTTCTGCCCTTACACCAGTCCCTTAATGCTGTGTTTTATGTATATATAGGCATACTGGGTCCAAATCTAAGATATATTAGCATAATGTTTATCCTCGTTTCTTATTATAAAGGACTCAAAATACCATAGGAATAGATGATTTCTGACGTTAATAAAGTCTGTATAACAGCTTTGTTCCTTAGACCAATCAGTGGGTATGATTCTTCTGCGTTATTAAAATTCCCTACTTCCTCAGTCCAAAGGGGAGCTGTGGGGAAGGGCTGCAGAACAACTGAGAAAAAGGAACATAACTCTGGTGAACCAGATATTTTTGAGACTCTCATCCCTCAATATAAGAGAGTGACAAATAGAGTCTCTCAGCCTGTCCACATTTTTGTCTTTTAATAGAATCCTTAAGTTTCATTTAATTAAAAGAAGTTGGGATTCACATTTAAAACATAAAGGATTATGGAGATGAGAAAGAAAAAGTTGGAACATCAAAGCAGTTCGTACTGCAGATGATCTGAAGGGCAACATATTTGAAACCATAAAAGATATAGCAACCAACTTCTAGATGGAAGTTTTCTGATCTTCAAATCATTCTTCAGAAAACTTCACAAATGGAAAGCAATTGAATCACTGCCAGGGCACATTTAGTTTCACAAAGATGAACAGAAATTCCATTATTTCTTATGGATTACCAGAGAAAGCAGCTCAGAAGATTTCAACACATTTTCTAGTTCACACAATTTACTTCAGCTACTGACTAAAACTTTATTCTATTTAAATGTAATAATTGTACTGTGATCTCAAACAATACGATGCAATAATTTGACTTCATTTAATTCTGCTCTAGGATAAAGTAGAAATTGATCTACTGTGTAGCAATAATTTCACAGAAAAACATGAAACTGCATCAGGAAAGCCTGATTCAATATACTTCAGAACTTACATGGCAAAGGCATTAAATTTTTCCTACACTGCAGGAAGTGTCAGGTGATGTTTTATTGACGAGTAGAGTTTATTACCTAGTGCATAGAGACACACACTTGCCAAGTCCCCTGTTTCAGTGACAGGCTGTCCCATACAGAAATAATTGATGCTTCCATTTTTATAAAAGCTATGCTACAGTACTAGACTTCCCAAATATAGTAGCACAAAGGAAAATCCATTTGCTTAGGACTACACAACTAAATTCTTATCTCTAAATTTCTCTTTCACCCAGACAAGCTATCTTGTTCTTTGTCATACATGGCCACTTTTTAGAGGGTTATGAGTGACACAAGATCTGCTATTCTGTTGGACAGCACTCACTCCATCCTGCCACAGATCACCAGACTCTTGGATGTCTATTCAAGTCCTCTCCAAATTTTAGAAATTGTAGGGATGTTTTTTTGTTTTGTTTTTTTTCTACACAAAAACTGGCACCACAATGTGACTACACTGTTTACCCTGTGGCACCTTTTAATCTTCTGATTACAGGTATACACAAAGGCCAGCGTGAACGCTGAGTAACATCTAAGAACTGTACAAAATGAGTGTGTACATATTGAGAGATGTCTACAGCATGTAAAATACAAGGTTTAAAAAGGACCTGGGTTTATGGCTACTAGAATGGAGATATTATAACAATCCCTGTACAGCAGCAACAATCTCTTCCTCAAATATTAAGATAAGAAATAGTAAAAATCAGAAACATGCATGCAAGAATGTTATCCTATCAAAATTATCATACAGCTTAAGTTCTCTAGTCACCTTTCCCAAGGGATAAATGATTTATTGCTCTTCATAATGTATCTCCCACTTACTGGATTAATATCTTATTTAACTTGTCACCCATCCTTCTGTTCCCTTACCATTCCTCAATGCTATTAAAAAGAAATAGATTCACAATGAAAAATAAAATGCACATTCTGAAACACCCTGAAACATAAGGAAAAAACTGTAACAGTACTCAGTAGGACCCAGGGCACAAGTGGAGCAATTTGCACCAAGTAGTCTGACATGTCCAAAGAGACATGGAATTTTTGCAACGTTTGAAAATTGCCAATAGTTACTGTCAGGAGCAGCACTTCCCACAATACAGAACCATGGAATTTTCAAAAACATTAGAAGGTGAAAAAAAAAGTCAATATATATAGATAGATTTACTCATATAAAGACACATGCACACCCATAACAAATTAACAGACAGATGGGCAGAGAGCTGCCTCATTTCACCAATACGGTCACCATAAAGTCACTGCTAGACTCAGGATCTCTAGACTGTACTTAATGCTGAATAAAAAAACACCTCTGAAGACCTCCAGAGTCAGATACAGATCACTTATTTTAAGTGCCTACTTCTCTCTACTGAACATGTAAGAAATTGACACAAAATATTAGCTATTTGTTCTGTTGGGATCTAATCCACCCCTTTGAGGCCAACCTCAACATAGTCTGAGAAGAGGCAGGTGACAGCAGCAATAAAATACAGGACATCTGCTCCCTTCTCTACACACCCCAACAATCCCCTTCACAATTTCTTAATGACTCCTGAGATGTCTGTCCAGTTGCCAAAGTAGCAGAAGAGATAACCACACTCCTAGCTGCCCAGCCCAGCCACCTAAACATAAAAAGAATGCCTAAACATTTGGTGGTGAGATAGGCACCCTATCATACTATAATTCAGATTGGAAAGGACCTTAAGGACGTCTCCAGACCAAAGTCCTGCTCAAAGCAAGGTCAAAATTGAAATTCAGATCAGATACATCTTACTATATTCCTAGAATTCCAAGCTGAAAAAACATCAGCAGCATCTTATTATTGTTTCTCAATATGAAATCATTTCACTTTAATTTTAGCTAGCAATGGTTGTAATTCTTCAAAAATTAGTGGCATATTCAATAGCATGTTTTTCCACAAGTAATTATTTCAAGGTTAAAAAAGGTTTAAATCTAAATGATACCAGAATCCATGCAACATTCTCTTTTGTTTTACTTATTTGCATAAAAGGAAAATAAGGACAAAACTACTAAAGACTAACGTATGTACTTCGAAAATATGTGAACTGCATAAGGTAGATAAAATAGATTAAGATTTTAAGTGTATGCTTTGAAAAGTTTTTGTTTAAATGCAAAAGATGGACCAAAGACAGCAGACCAAATTTAACAAATTATAATATGTATGTACCAGGCTCTAGGAGAACTCTTACAGTACCAAGAAAAAGATAATACACAGGAGTTCAAAGGAAGAACAAAGGCAGAAGAGAGAAGGAAAGATTTCTTTGTACATTTTACCAATGATCCCCTGATTGTAACACCCTTTGACAGCTGTGTTAAGCAGGCTAAATGGCAAAACTCCCCAAAGGTGGAGAGTAACTCACACCTCTAGCGCATTTTTAGATTAGACAGCCTAAATTTGAAAAAAAAAAAGGAGAGGCTTTAGGACTCCAAAGTCAACTCTGCATTTTAGGACCCCATTCTGCTGATTACCTCAGCATCACAGGTTAAAAACAAGAGAATTGCCAGAAGGACGACTTCCCAATCCTGTATGAAGTTACAATGGTATCCTTTCCAATCAAATAATTAATAAATATTAATAAGTACATGTTAACAGACAAATTATAAGACTTTAGGGCTTTTTCTCAACACATGTGAACTCTATATCTATTTCTATCACATACCTCATATCTCTACTAAGTATTTTCACATCTTCTCAGCTCCTTAACCTATTTTTGCATTAACTTATGCCTAATTAAATCAAAAAGAAACTAACAGCATATGAAGAGTTATCACAAAAAGGAAACACCACCACCAAATAAGCATTATTTACCAGGTAACCTGTTGTTTATTAAAAAAACCATCACTCAACCTCAATTTTTTTTCAATTATATTTATAAACTCAAAAGTGTGCAAAACTAGATCTTAAAAAAGAACCTCAAAAATCTCAAAAAAAAACCCCGAGCATGAATGTCTATTAGAAAAATACAAAGAATATGGTGGGTGGAAATAGCGGTTTAACAAAAATCTCTCTCTTGTACCACTCCAGGCATTAATTTTGCATTTTAGTATAGTCCAAGTTAAAGAAGTTAAAGAGGAAATTAGTTACAGGTTTACAATTAAAATCAAAGCATCTTACTAGAACAATACCTTACTTTTTCTCAAATATAAATTTTTAAAGCCACAAATTCTAAAAGCAGTGCAGTTTCTAATCACCTGCATGATTTTATACACCTTATTTGAAAGCATAAAAGCACAGGGAAAAGCTAAAAATTAACAGATAACTTTCATGACATCATAATAAATAACCAAAGATGAAAATCAAGAAAAGTAGGAACAAATTTGGAAACAAAAAGCAGAAAGCTTTACCTTGAAAAGCAGCTGCATTATGAGATATTAAAAATTTTAAGGTAGCACTTGATGTTTGAAGCACTTGCTGTATATCTTGTTTCACAGCTGTCTGATACCTTTCTTCCATCTTTTTGGTACAGCATGTTGGATTTTTAGAAGTACAAACCTGGAGATCAACCCCTAAGGAAAAGGCAGTTACACTGATTAATATAAAACAGAAGCATGCAAAACACAAACATCTAGAAAACAGATACATTTCTTTTTTTTTTTTTTTTTTTTAACATGGGAATTGACACAAAACTTTAAAATAGTTGGTCTTGTTCAACAGAAGGGGATACTGATTAAAATTCGGTGGGAAGAGTACACTTATTACAGTTAATTAAAGTCACATAATACAATTTCTTTGGCATTGTAATTTTGTTCCAGCTGTCAATATTGCTAACTAATGTTGGTAATTTATGTTGAATATGCATTATACATCACAATACAGGTGGTAGATGTCCCACTCCTGGAAACACTCAGGATTTGGTTAGATGGGGCTCTGGGCAACCTGATCTAGTTGAAGATTAGTCTGCTCACTGCAGACAAGATGACTTTTAGAGGTCTCTGGCAACATAAACTATTCTGTGATTCTATGATCTTCTAGAATACTGAACTGCTGGAGCAGCTCACGGCTGGCACTCCTGTGCTTCTGTAAATCTTGGGACTAGAAAAAACTAACTACTTCCAAACATTACAAACACAACAGTGGAAAGCCCATTCCTGACAGGTTCATAATAAATATACTTGTATTAACTTTTACATGGAGCAGTTCTAACTTCCAGTCTAATCTCCCAGTGTCTTTTTCTGATGTCAAACATTTCCATGAATCTATGACACCAGCTCCCTACCTCCCTAATAGGTTGGGAGACTTTTCCACAAAGGAGTATTTTTTTTTTTTAATATTGGGCACACTGAAATCCCAGAGGGAAAATTCAGTACTTTTATAACTTTACAGCTGGAGCATAATCAAGCACAAAATGCATTATTCACTTTCCCTGTTATCATGTCATATTCAGAATAGTTTTCTTTTTTAATACTGTATCCAAAAAATGCTTTCTGATATAAAGAACAAACATATCACAAATTAATAAATATGAGAATTTAAATTATATTAATACAAAATTTAACAGTCCAATCCAAAAATTGTGTTCTCTAATGTTATTTCACTGACATATATGACAAAGATTTCGTAAAAATATAGTGAGAAATTTATTTTCATTTTCATGACATTTCAACTCCTACATTTTAGTTATTAAAAAATAATATACAGGGTAACTGCTCACATGCATTCCCATGGTGCACAGGCACATACATGAATAATACTTGTCTAATATTAAAATGAAATAACCTAAAAATTATCTCTATTACCCAATAGAGCTAATTAGCTCTATTACCCAATCTTCTCAGTATTTTAAACAATTGTCAGGCACTGCTTAGCTTTCAAACCTTTGTCTCTTGTGAAGCAGAAGCTAATTTGAAACTTTATCTAAGCTTTATGGACTTGAGTATAGCTTCAGGAAGACACACTTTCAGGAAAACCCTAAAATAATACTGGATATTTGTATATGGCTTTATATGACTCTTCAGTATTATTTCATTCCCTTGATTTTATGAGAAGTAATTTTTTAGGCAGCATCTTTTGAACATGGATCTCATGCCCAACCCTAAGGGAATTTTGTTTTATAGTTCTAAGACTACTAATCATGTGCATATAAAGTACATTTTATTGACCTTCTTCTGTTCCAGCTCATTAAACACAGCTGCTTTCTTCAAAGAACCCAAGTGACTAGAAATTGAATTGTTGCTCAAAACCCACAGAGTGGTTTTGTAGTTGGTTTTTTTAAGAGATCTGCAAGACAAGGAACAACTTACAGATAATGTTTCAGAAGACATGTAAACCAGAAAGTGAAACAGGTCCTTCCATTTCAGTACAAGCAATATTAAAATACACACACAATTATTTTCTGAGTTTTCACATGTAAAAAACTTTCCATCTTCCACAAGCATTATTTTATCAATAACCAATTTTGAAACAGGGAAAAAACACTCTCTACTCCAAAAAGACAAACATACTGGCTCTTTTCAGTACCGAATTCTGATGGCTCCACTCTGTGACCCACTTTGAGACAAGATTATAAAACAGCTAGATGTGAAATACCTTAGCCCGTAATAAATATATACTGAAGTAAACAGTTATGGTATAGGAAAGGTTTTAGAACTGGAAATTATCTGGGTGAGTCTAGGAAAGAGTTTGGGAAGAGAAATGTGATTGTTCTGAGGTACAAGTTTACCCATCTGGAACTGATTTCAAACTTTTATTCATGATCTCAGCTGTACAAATGTGTATTTACAGTACCCTGAAATAAACAAATGCTGACAGGATGAGGACATTAACTGCCAGGAAGAGAAGATGCCAGATCTGTGGTAAATTTCTGCCTGTCCATTTAGACTTCCAAGAAATCAAATCCAGGGTGTGAAAAATCCCAAAACAGAGTTAGGATTGTCATGACAAACAGCCTTTCAAAACCAGCACTGAAATGCCTTATGGCTTGGAAGCAATTGTCAAATCAGTGGTTTATTTCAAAATGGAATTGGAACCTGTATCAGATGTAAGTCACTCTCATGCTTATCCTTTATTATTTATTAATTTATTTTTGCTACAAGCACCACTCCAAATTTAGCATTACTTGCTATCACTACGATTGTTGTAAAGTACTTCAGCTTTGCTCAGAATAAGAGATGGGGATCAGCATCAAGCACCTGGCCCTGACTGTTGGTACTGCTGAACTATCACCTCACTTCTTTCTGTGTCTCTATTCAGCAAGCACCAGTATTTCTCTCACCGGTACTTCAGAGATGGTGCATTTTATAATGCACTCTTTGAACTGCTTTCAAAGGGCTCTCCAGACAACATTGTAGTACAAGTTTTGCTCCTACCTTATACACTCCAAGCTCATCTTCCTGCCTAAGACGCACCCCAGCAAGGTGAAGCCATCCTTCCATACAACCACACTACAACTCAGAACAAAACATGTCATTCTGTCCAAAAGCCCTCCTAACTTTGGAGACTGCTTGAATTTCAGCACAGAAGAACCCACAGTGTCTTGGTGTTACAGAAGCATTGTATCGGTGGTTCTCAAGAAGATTCAAGAGAAAATCCCATGGAGTGAGGACAGTCCATTCCTTCCTTCTACAGGACACCAGCCTTGAGCAACGAAGAAGGCATGACCCTGTCTGTACCACTAGCAGGAGAGTCAGGAGGCAGTCCTCTTCTATTGAGCTGCACCACTTTTCAGGCCAGCCCAGATAGATCAAGTCCTAAGACTACTGAGCACTGATGACTTCCTAGAGAAGCTGAAAGATTGGAGACTGAGACAGGGGAACTGCTATTCAGCTGAGCCCATTTTTTTGTTGAATTTATTCTCAAAATATTTTTTTCACAGTGATCATTTTGTGGATCCAGAGGTGAAATGTTCACACCAAGACAAAATTATGATGTTGGCAACAGACCTTACAAAAACAGATGTGATACAATGAACATCAGTAACTGATTTGACAGAGCAATTCACCTTCTGCCTCTGACTAAATCATTTTCCAGAGCTCTGAATTCTGAATGCCTGTTAAATAGAGTTAATCAGAAGTGTCCCTGCCTCAGTACAACAGGAAAAAAAAAAATTAACTTGACCAGAGGTAGAACCAAAATCCAAATCACCCGAATGTAAATTATACTAGAAACCCAAATTAAAATTCAAACATGATCCTGAAATTGGATTAAAGTAACCTGCTGGATTTTAAACTGACTTCTATTGTTACTTTAAGGGGAATTAGCAAGAATATTTTAACTTGAATTAACAATATTACCCTAAACCAACTATTTCAGACATTATCCCATTCTTCCAGCATGGTTTTTCTCATTTATTCAATTTCATATTCATTATGGTTCTCAGCCAAAAAGCCTTTGCAATAAAATTTATACTAATCACAGTCTTCACTCTCTCTTTTTTTACTTCTTGTTCTCATAATTGCACACACGATCCCCCAATGTTTGCTGAAAAGAAGCTCAGATTGATTCCTGGGAAAAAAAACAAACAAATAAAAGCAAACAAACAAACAAAAAAACCCCACAAACAAAAAATAAAAAAACCCCCACAACACCCCCCCCCCCAAAAAAGAAAACAACCTAAAACCAAAAAAGCAAACAAACAGAACCCAACCAAAAAAAAATTATCTCCAGCACCTTTTTCCCCCCACTTCACTGGGAATTAGTTGATTCTACAGTGACAGTAAATGTAACATTTTTCAATAAGCCACAGAATTCAGCTTTTTGGTGCACACAGTAGCCTGAAAGTCTGTTCACTGACATACCTACAGGAGGCTCTGTGTTAAGAAGGCAAGAGTGATTGGTTTACCAGCTATCCTGTTCTGCTGTTGCTAAAATCATATCATAGAATGGTTTGGGTTGGAAGGACCTTACAGAACATCTAGTTCCAACCCTCTGCGATGGGCAGGGACATCTTTCATTAGACCAGGTTGCTCCAAGCCCCATCAAGCCTGGCCTTGAACACTTCCAGGGATTGGGGATCCACAATTTCTCTGTTCTATATGTACTCTGAGAGAAAGAAACCAGAAGAGAAAAATTATTTGCAACCAAGATAAAAAGAAGAGCTCAGAGCTCCCATTTAATCTGTCTGAAAAAAATGAGCTGCTGGAATTACCTAAGAACTCTAGATTTACTGGCATATAGGGTAAAAGAGTGGAAGTCTTCAAGAAAGTTGCTTAGGTTACAATACCAGAAAGGATATACAATACTGTGAACATAGGAAATAAAAATAAGTGAAAAAGTACTTTGTAGACAACAATTTTTTTTCAAATAATCCAAGTCACATTGATCCACAAAAATAAAAAACCCCAAACCTAAACTTTGAGTACTTTTTATATTTATTTCATTTGTCATACAGCAAAAACGTGTCTTTTAGGATTTTTAATTACTGAGGTTATTCTATACATTCCCACCAAAAATGTACTTGCAGCACAGAACCAGACAGGGAAAATCTGAAGTATTTTTGCAACTAACACTTAAAATCAGTAGGAATGCAATAAATGTTCCAATATAGAATGTGATGGGGCTGAGCATTAAGTCTGTACTATAGTTCCCAAATCACACTTACAAAAGACCAAGAACAGTTCGTCAAATGTCTTGATTTCTAGGGGTAGCAATAAGTATCTTAGGATTGGTAAATATATTAATTTATCTTGACTATTAGTTGTCATTTTCAACATGATTATATCCTTTCCTATTTGGATGATAACACAAATGCAAATTTGTAGTTTCCATATCCTTTGAGATCACCTTCATGTACATATATTTGTCATTTTTGTATAGGATGACAGTTATTTTTTCTCTCCCTTAAAGATACACAACCTTTATACAACAGCTGCAAATCTAATTATATAAAATAATGAATAGGTTTTTAAGCTAACATATATTCAAAATACAGACACATGACAATCTCCAGAACTAGAATTTGCCTGATGTACTGATATAAGGCTGCTGGTTTTATTCCTGCTAAGAAGAGGAAAAATGTGAATGGTACCGCCTTTTTTTTATTCATGCAATAAAAAAGGCAAATATAATTTTATTGACTTCCACTGTATATAAAACCACACATCAACCAGCATTCCTGCAGTTCTTCAGCTGGTGACACTAGTCCACCCCAAAGATTCAGCTTATGACATTTAAATGAAAGAGTTCTTAAACAAGTTATGTCTAAGGTACCACTAAAATAAAGGCACAGAGGCAATGCAGTAGAGGCATTTATGCAGCTTATTCTGAAGACAACACCAACATTTGATAATGGAGAGGATCCAAGATGCCACAAGCTGCACTGGCTGCCCACAGGGAGCAGCTGAGATGCCAAAGGTATCCCACTCACCGCACTACCAGAGAGATGTAAGTTTCTCAGAGTTATTGCATCTCTCAGCCCCACTGGGAACATTATGGAAACCCTAAGAAAATTAAACTGCTGCCAGATGCCCACATATCAGCACCAAAATTAAACCTTGTAAAGGCAGCTTGGACACCTATTTTCATAAGTGGACACCAACAAAAAATGTGTGTGTTGTATGGGTCCATGTGTGAATCTTATACATTGGTGCACGTGTGCATCTTAAACACATTTCTTAGTGCCATCAGAAAAGGTTTTAAAATATGTTTACATCTTGCCTCAAAAGAAGGCATTATATAGAAGATCAGTAACAAAAACTGACATTTCTCTTCACATGATGCTTTGAGTCTATGAATACCTTTAATCACACCTAAACCTCCCAAAATACTAATTTAATCCCCATTTTCTTGTCATTGCCAGTTGTGGCTAGATTTTACTGTTTGCAGTTATTTGTTTCATGATATCTGAGATCAGTGCTATTCAGAACAAGAACTCTGGCTGCCCACAGCAATGTAATTCCTTCAAAGAGTGAAAGGCTGCTGACCATGCAGCTGTTCCACACTTCCTGCTGCCCACCGTTTGCAAGGGCAGCAGCAGATAAAGGAATTCTTTTATACTTGTACAATTCAAACACGGCTTTTTCTTCTAACAGGAAATGCAGAAAAGTCAAAATCAAAAGAAGAGAGTGGTGGTATAAAAAATATTACAGGGGAAAGGAGGAAATTGAAGGAGCAGAGCAGAGGAAACATCTATAAGATACTACAGTTCTTTTCTCTTGAGTCAACATATTTTCTCCTTATCCCTAGTACACGAATGGTATAGTAATCAAAATAAATGACAATGACAGAGAAAGCACAAAAATTACAGTAGGCTAGGGAATGAGAAGAACATAGAAAAAGTGACACCGTATCATTCATACTGAGATTATTCACACAAATAATCAGCACAAAAAAACTAAATCACTGACAGGGCTGTAACTCAGATTTCACTTTGCAGACACCTTCATTTGCATGGTACCTGTCTCAGGCTTTCTAATTGAAGTGTTTATTTTCTTTTTATCAAAGACAATTATAAAATCTTTAGGTTAGGACAATGCAAGAAGACAACAATGCATGTTGATAAATGTAATAATAATAAATATAGTGCTCTAATTGGTAAACTAAACACTGCAATATTGACTGTGTTAATCATTATCTGTCACATTTAAAGCTAGAGTCATTAAAAGCTGTATTTTGGAGAGATTCTTCTAAAATAAATCTAGTATGCCTTGCCTCAACTTGCTGAGTTAATAAAACCACACAAATTATCTTTAAAAAATGAGACCAGCTATTGATATTTTCAAGTAAGGGGGACATTAATTCAGCTTTTGTTGCATTTTCTGTCAAAAAAGCACTGACTCACATTTAGTAGTTAGCTTGTCATCCAAACATGAACACAGTTTACAGATGTATAAAAAAAAGTTGTTTTCTCATCCTATATCGCTGATCACTAAAATACTTGCACTTTAATTCTCTGAGTTCAACTGAGGTTCTCACAAGCCTGGGAACAAAACCTCAAACCTAAAAACGTACACCTTACAAATGCTTTGCAATGTCACTCAGTATCTACCTTAAAAAAAAAAAAAAAAAAAAAAAAAAAAAAAAAAATCATTGTTGATACAAGTGCTAGATATACTGAAATTGCCGCGCAGACTACTTTCCCGGGAATAGTACGGAAAATGCGCATCCCGACCACTTGCAGCGGTGTAAGTCAGTCATTCTCCTTTCGGAGCAGAGTAACTCCAGCAGCCCCGGACGCAGGACGGTGGCTGTCCGCATCCTCCAGGGTTCGCGCTGGCACCCACGTACCTGTGCCTGCCCACGGCCGGCTGGGAGCAGGATGACCCCGCTGAAGCAGGCTGGCTCTGCTCCGCGCTGCACCGAGTGGAAGTGGGTGGGCACAAGGGGGTTTAGGCAGGTGTCCGGGTGCTCCAGGGCCCACAGCCCGAGAAGAGCGATTTCTCTCTTGAGTAAGGAGCCTGCCCCGATATCTCGACGGAGAAGCGGGGGACCCGATGCGCCCGCGGGGCCCAGCCCCACCACCAGCACCACCCACCCATCACCGCCGGCCGCACCAAATCCAAAGCCGGCCGCCCCGGCGCTCCGGCACCTCCTGCTCTGCCTTACCTGCCCGCGGGGACTCCGGGACGCCGCCGAGCGGGCCGAGCCGCCGCAGCTGGAAAACTTTCCGGACCGCCTGGCAGCTCGGCGGCGGCTCCGCACCCTCCGAGGCGGCGGCCAGAAACAGGACGGCGATGGTCAGGACGCCAAGGAGGAAGCTCTTCCCCCCCATGTCCCGCGACCGCCGGCAGCCGCCGCAGGGAGCGCGGCCGAGGCGCCCCGCTCCGCCCTGGCCGCGGGGGCAGGCACCGCCCGCCCGGGCCCTCCCACGGCCCGGCCCCCGCGGCCAGGGCGGGACAGGAGCAACCCTCACCCCCACCTACTGCCGGGGGTGGGAGCGAGGGCTGCAGAGGAGAAACCCAAAGGCAAAGCGATGGCATGGTAGGGGAGCAATTTCCACCCAAAAACACGCAAAAAAAAGAAAAGATAAATTTGTAGCGCTTTGTGGAACTGCTAGCAACAGGCTCAGCATGTCGGTAAGGTAAGCCATTCATTTCGGATTGAAATGCCAAACTTGTTTTTCTGACAAAAGTTTCCGAGAATTCGGCAGTCTCCAAGGCATCTTCAAAAGTTTCAGTTTCCTGAGGCAAACGTGACACGGGACCAATTTACAAATCCCTATCCTGTCTACAAGCTGAAGTCCGATGGCAACTATTAGAGCAGCCAAGGAAGCAGCTGGGAGGCATCAGGTTATCTTTAGAACAGCTTTCTTGATGCCAAAATCAAGAATCTTCACCATGCACAAATTTTAAATGTCACACCTTTCCTCTTACAGCCAGATTTTTTTCTTAGTGTGCTTCTAAGCTGCATGTAGTCATTCAGCACTGTCAAACATAAGGCTTTCAATTAAAAAAAAAAAACAAAAAACTTTAATCCATGACAGCAATTTCAACACAAGACTGCAAAACCAGTTCTAAGTGTGGATTATTCCCTGCATACATTTGAATACAGTTAACAAACTGAAACATAAGTTATTAATGTTTGCACTAGAGATCAACCACTACTGAGCAAAGCAATAAAACAATGTCATTATCTAGTCTACTGAATGATAGTTCATAGGAAGGGAGAGGACCAGTATTTCTCAGTCAGCCATACTCCTGGGCTTGGCAACTTCCTTCTGTCAGCAAGCTCCAAGGTGTAATTCCTTTACCAGAATTTGTTCTACTGTTCTTATACACTGATGTATAAAGAGTAATCACAGATGACAGGTTACAATCTTCTTGATAAAGCACACTACAGCAAAAGACATTGTAGGTGCACCATGAAGAAGGGGAAGGGGGAGAAAACAGGGACTCCTACTGACAATAAAAAGATTTGGTTTGGATTAAAATAAATAAATAATAAATTACAATGTCTTGTGTGGAAGCTGGTAGTAGGCAGTGAACCCCTTGTCATTCAGTAAAATACTCATTTTTAAAATACTGAAAAATATCACTGGGGAAAACAACCTGAACATGGGAGCCAGAGAACATAGGATCTGATTCTGCAACTTGAGGATGGTAGACCAAGTTCTGGAAATGATGAAATGCCATCCTAAACACCTAATATAAGATGTGCAGCAATCACAACGACTTACAAAAATAAAGTATTAGTATTCAGGGCAAAACTCTTGCAAGTTAAGAAAAACATATAAGTATTCCTTCTTACAGATTTCTCTTTCATCCCACAACCACACGGAAGTTTGCCTTTACAGCAACAGATTATCTTGGAAAATCTCTAGACCCCCTTTCCTTCAAAAGGAACCAGTATTTTCTCATGTCCTCCACTAATAGCAATTCAGATTCCAACTCTACAGTTCAAGGAAAAAGGGAGGTTTTGGGTAAGAAATTGAATGTACATGTTTTAATTAGATCTTAAAAAATGAGAAAGATTCTAGTTTAGTCCAAAAGGTGAAGTGGGTTTTTGTTTATTGGGGGATTTGGAGAGTTGGTTTTTCCATTTTTATTTTTTATTAATAACTTTAGCATAGGAAGTGTGAAGGAAATAATTATTTTTTGGCTTCATTAGGAAATTGAATTTAATTTCATTTTTTATGCTTCAAAGCTTCCCTGATTTTAGTCTTAAAATGTGTATTTTAGCTAACAAGTTTCATGAATTAATTATTCTGGGATGTACTAGACTGAATTTATATTTGATAGTGCTGTTTAGCTAGTAATGAGCAGGGTCCTGTCTCTTGCCATGGGGCTCAATTTCATGACTGTATTTTGAATCTAGTGCTTTTTAGTGGACACATTTTGCTTTTGCTGCTAGCATTACATAATGCTACTATAAGCATTACACTGCTTATACACTTACTGCATTGTGCCTGGGAGTGCTTTGATAACAGCCATGCAGATGTGCCTCTGTGGGATGGCAGGTGGCTAGAGCGTGGCTGCTGTTCCTATCCTGTTGTACTGGACAGGCTGGAACTTCAGTCTGAACTTGAGTTGAAAGGTCTGTGACCTGTGCATGAGTCCATGATGGAGAAGAAATCCACCTGCAGCCCACGGAGAACTCCATGGCAGAGCAGGCGGATGCCCAAAAGAGGATGTGAACCTGTGAGATGCCTGTGATGGAGCAGGTTTGCAGAAGAAAGGAACTCCTCTGATTTTAACAGAATATATATACATATATAAGAAGTTTATGAGAGAACATTAGCATTGGCTAGACTTATATCTTCTTGGCCAAAGCCTTAACATACACACCTGATGGATCCTCATGAGCATCTAGCCGCTACAGCACAAGATGATTTAAGAATACCCCTTCTACAAATTCTCCCTTTGCCTCTTTTATTTAATCACAAACAATACCACTCTATTACCTGAAACACTGGTGCAATGCCAGAGGAGGGTCTTCAATTTATCCCTGTAAATCACAGGAAGCTAAAATGAAGCTTTCTATTATTTTTGGCACACAGCTAAGTTTCCCCCTCATCTACACAAATCACATTCTCCTTTGGACTGTCTTCTTGTAGTGACTGAAAGTATTTTATATGGCTGTGCCACCTTTCCGGTTTTCATCCCTTCAGAGAGCTACTACAAAAATAACCCTTTCCAACCTGTTGCTTTGACCACGTTCACTCTTTTCATATTCCTTACTGTGTCAAACACAAGTCGCTTAGCTTCAATTGCATATCCTTTTAAGTGGTCCCATCTCAGGATGCAAAGGGGAGCTTCTACTCACAAAGGACTACAGTACCAGTTTCCATCTTCAAGTTCTCAAATGGTCATATACTTTTTTGCTATTTTGTCTCATGTATCTGCAAGTATTTCAAATATCTATTAAGCTGCTTCACAGTAAAAAAAGATTTGAAGAGTGACTTAGAAGAGTAAGTGTTTTAACTATTATCTTTATACATACCACAGTAAAGGAAGTTCTTTATTGATTAAGACACACTAGTGTCTGTGTTCATCGGTATGTTGGTATAATTTCCCAGTGCCAAATTCTATTTCTGATCTAATTATGCTCTCTGTAAGTTCTTGGTTTTGATAACATCTTTTTGATTTTCATGTAACTTCGAACAGAGTAGGGATCCTTGCACTGAAATAGAACTTCTTGAAGTTATAGCAATAGCATGGGGAAGAACAACAACAAAACAAAACCCATACAACAAATCACCAACTTTTTCTTCAGTTATACAGAACTATTATAATGATTCTACAGTTAAGAAGGAAAAAAAAAACACAAAAAACACAACAAAAAGGGAAAAAAACCCCACAAACCCAAACAGTTCTCTTATTTTAGGTTGGGATAATAAAGCTAGTAAAGTAGGACTAAAAGCTACACAGCATTCATATTCACAACAATGCCACACTTACCAATGATACCATAAACTTGAAAAGTGAGACCTGTAAAACTTCACACACAACTCTTAAGTTTAATTCATGTAAATCGTTCATTAAAAGTAGAGCTGAAAGAGTTGATACTAGTGTTGCAAAAGTTTTACCAGATTTTGAGATAAATTGTCAAAGATGTTGGTTGGGATATTTTGAGGTTTTTTTAAAGAGGGGAAAAAATATGAATTTTAACTGAAAATATTTTTGAACTCTTAATGAGAAAACTTTATTATTGTTTCATGCTTGGAACGACAAAGAGTTGTCAGCTAAGAACTCACGTAGGGACAGATAAGAGAGAACACTGCTGAGGCAGATGCAGACCACAGAGGAGTACATCACAATAATAGCAAATTTTGGAAGAGACCTCTAAAGGTCCTCCAGTCCAACCCCCCTGTGATGAGCAGAGACATCTTCAACAAGCACAGGTCACCAGCATTGCTCCTCCTGCCCCCAAACACGCAGCAAATGCTATTATTCCATTAACCTCAGTTGAGGTTTCCCCGGCACATTATGGTCCCAGCATCCCTTCCTGTCCCAGCTCCCGGCCTCTCCCTAACTCTCTACACGCTCTTCATCTTCCCGCTGTAACCAGCCAGCCACTGGCACCCGGGAAGAGCCGCTGGCAGGCAGCCCCGAGGCAGTGCTGTGCCTGCCTGCTCCTGCAAGTGCACCCTCGGCTTGGGGACATGGGGATAGGTCCTCTCCCCATCACACACCACCACATCCCTCTGAGCTCTGCAGTATGGACTTCCCCCTTAAAGGGAAAAGGGTGTAGAAGTGCAGACCTGGGATCCTGCCTACGCAGGCACAGCTTCCGTTCTTCACAGTAATTCCAAATTCCAGTATTCACTTCAGAGTACTGTATCCAGAAGGTAATTGCACATCTATTCTCATAAAGGTTTTATTCATTTAATAATTTAAACTTCAAACATAGCTCAGCAGTCAGCCATTTACTTTCAAAAGTACTCCTTTTTACTGCTAGGTACAGTGTTTCCATGGAGACTTCCTTAGATATTCTGGGGTGAACACTCTTAAACTCTTATTTTCTTTTCATTTTAAAAATCAGGACAGACCTAGGCACTCCTGAAAGTCAGTAAAGGTTTAAGTTTCCATTAGTAACAACTCCCAGGCATCTATTTTTAGATTACTAGGAGCTACAGGCTGCCAGTGTAGAACAGGTGACCTACCTAACCATTAGGCACCCCTTGAATTGACACAGCAAGGTTAAGAATTCATACCAGGTCATGAATTTAGAACAAAACACAGTAACTCTGTTACCTCTGATGTAACTCAGTATTGAAGAAAATTAATGCAGTCACCTTCATTTTCTTTAACCATTTACACATTCAAGATTCAAGTGACTGGCTGTCGCTGTCTGCTTGACACAGATCCAAACTTTTCCACCTCTCCCAAGTCAGTGTGAGATATTGATGTATTTTTTAAGTGGCAAGGCTATGCAATGCATCTCTGATATTATCTTAATAGCACTGCAATAGTTGTAGCAGCTGGTCTAGGGCAAATTAGAATACCAGTCTACCAAGTGGGATACCTTTTCTACACATGACCAAGAATCTAATCTAAATTTAATCTAAAACCCATCTTTTGCTGCATTATAAATACACAAAACACAGCCACAGCTTTCTATTCAAAGGCTGTTGAACCTCCTGCTGAACCACATCATGTGTTCTTCTTATGGATCAGTCTGTACTTATCAGGACACAACTTCCATCAGCACACAAAAACTTGTATTAACTTAATGAAACTCACAGTGCAAAGTCAATTTCCAATCTTATATTTCATTTAAAAAAAAAAATGAAAAACACTGTGCAATGATGTTAATGGCTATATGCCTAATGCCTACAGTTATTTGTTAATAGGTATTTCTCTGCTGTTATAGGTATGAGATATCCAAAATGCCTCAGTTACAGGAAACATCTTCAGGTGGAGGTGATGTGAATACCAAAGCCATTCACCACACAAGATTTCATGAACACTGCTGTCCCTGAACTTGAAGTGAATTTCCAAGTTTATTTCTCATTTTTTACTAAACAGCAAAATGAAACCAGTATCTGGAAAAACTAAGGCCAGTTTCTTAAAGTTTAAAAAAAAAAAAAAAAATACTGTGCTTAAGGAGATACACAAATACTACAAAGTTTCCTACTACATCTTACTGACACACAAAAGACCTAATTTTTTTCTTAAAGACACAAAATCTTTCACAAACTGAAACCAAACTGATCGTTATTAATGAGCTGACGAGACCTGGATGAGGGCCTCAGATGAGTGTGTTTTTCCCATCTTCTCAATAACATTAGCATATATTTCATGGAAGCTATATATCACATGTGAGCAACTTAGGAGTCCACTGCAGGAACAAGAATTAGTCACTGCAGCATGTCATTACTTCGAGGTGTTAGTCTGCTGTTGTTCTAGAGTACTGTGTAGATAATACAAGCAAAGTAACTTCAATCTAGTACTACCTGGTTTCAATAAAATTTATGAACAATTAATGTTAAAACAATAAAAATATTATTAAATATAGGACAAAGTGATCACAGAATATACTTGGAAAGAATTTTATAGGCTTAGAAGAAAAGCTAAGGGAGTTCTCCAGTAAATATTGTATGTCTATATTCCAGCCTTGTCTTCAAGTGCAGTCCTTAGAAAACTTTAATATAAAGAAAATAGTTCAAAAATTTTACTTTAAAAAGATAAATAAAAGCGAGGGTAGGTATTGAACTGATAATTTTCTTTTTTTGCTTCACCTTGCTAGTATATGTTGCTGGATGAAATATTGCTAAGATAGTATAATGCTATATAGCAATAAAAAAGGACATAGAAAATTAGATCAGTAAGGTGATTTTTGTTCATCTCCTCCAGAAACAGAAGGAAGTAAAACCGAAGACTACTAATAAGTTTGCATAATAAGGACTCCTCAAATCCTCCCCCCCCCCCCCTTTTTTTCAGTCCCAAACAGAACTACTTTAGCATATAACATTCAACTGCACAGAAAGAAAATGTTACACCCAGACTGCACTTGCATTGAAGTTTGATGAAATCACTACACGATTTCATTCACTGTGTCTTCTCAAGCTGTTCTTTACCTCACTCTGATTTGGCAGGCCGTGCTGTACCTGCAAGGCTGCATTCCCTGTGACTGTCCTGCAGTGCTGTTTCTACCATAAACTACAGAAGTTTCAAGAACAAAGCATGGTAACAACAATCCAGATGAAAAACAAGGCAAAAAGGAAAACAGTAACAGAGTACCTATACTAGTTTGGGATGGCGTAATACAAATATTTCATCAAAAATAGACAAACAGTAGTTTTCCAACACTGCTGAACAAAAATAAATTCTACATTTTCCTTTTCTCTAGAACATGGAAAACCTGTGAAGTAATGTTCCATCTCTCCAGTCATACTTTTGGGGGGCCAAAAAGCCAGAAAAAGTCATCACCAGAAGTTTTTAATCTCATGTCTACACATTTATGTAAGACTTTTTCCAGACTTCTAGGATGAACATTGTTCACAACCTTTTTCATC
Source organism: Certhia americana (assembly GCA_018697195.1). Taxonomy (NCBI): domain Eukaryota; kingdom Metazoa; phylum Chordata; class Aves; order Passeriformes; family Certhiidae; genus Certhia; species Certhia americana. The sequence continues at coordinate 73,790,264 of CM031857.1, read as the reverse complement.
CTCTTCAAGTTTTGTGTTTATTAAATGGTCATGCAATTACTGAAATGACAGCTAGAAGTAGCACCTGCTCTTCTGTTAAGAAATTGTCATCTTGCTTTGTCAAGCACCAGTGCCCACTAAATCCTTAATTTCCACACCCAAACAAAAGTACTTTCCCTTTTAGGTACATAAGCACATGAGCAAGTCTCAGTTCAAAGACTGTCTACATGCTCATCTCTGTCTCTTTTCCATAAATGGATTGATTGTTCTCTCCCTCCTTTTTTTGGTCAGGATAGCTGTCATCTGTCCTACCTGAATAATCCCTCAATATGGAGCAGGGATGTTGCCAGCTATGCTGTTTTTAATAATACAGCTACTGATTATGAACTGCCACTTCGTACAGGAGCCCCTTAATAAATTATCTTAACCTAGACAGCAATAGTGGAGTTTATGCTTATCAAAGAACTAAAGAGGGGGTATTTACTAGTGGCTTAAAATGCAAGTTGCAAGTGTTTAGCTATTTACTAAATTCTTGGTTCCGATTTTCCTTTTACAGTTCTAACTAGTTTGGTACAGCTAGAATTGAACTAACTTGTTTCAGCAGTATGTATTGTGATAGCTGCAAAGCATTGGAGCCACCAACTGTTCAAACAAGGCAACAGCTACCTAACTTCTATTCCAGAATAGTAAATACAAAACACACATGCTAAGTTTTGGGACCACTGAGCTTCCTTCATGACTAAAGACATAAAATCCTATTTATCCCATTTAAATTATGAAAACTTTGTATTACATAAGAAGGATACACTCTCAAATTATTATATTGCCATCTCTAAAGATAGAACATTTATCTAATACCCTAGAAGCTCTTCCAATTCTCCTTTCAATTTGACACTGAAATGAAAGGCAGTTACACATAACTATGCAGCGGATGCATTTCCTCACACACTAGATCTTAAGTCATGCAAGCCTTAAATAATGGATTTGATACATTTGTTACTACAAACAATTATAGCCAGAATTTTAAAACATGTAAAGATAATTATTATATTAAGAGCAAAATGAGCAGATACCTTAGAGCACACTCCTAAAACACCTACGTGTTCTGCTAAAAGAACACCTTGATGTTTTTGAAGTATATCTTGAACTTCTGTCTTCAAATCCACATATGTTTTAATTCCCTCTATTTCATTTCCCTACAGTGCCTACTTTAACCATAAATTTCTCTCTTTGAGCTCTACCAAGTCAGTTAAGGCAGCCAAATGTCTCAGTTGTCTCAAGCGCTGACATTCTGTGGAGTTGAACACACTACTTACAAGTTTGCTGAGGACACCAAACTGGGAGGCACTGTTGACTCTCCAGAAAAACAAGAGACCTTGCAGAAGGATCTAGATAGATTGGAGCATTGGATAATCATCAATGATGTGAAGTTTAACAAGTCCAAATACCAAATTCTGCAACCAGAACAAACTGGGAAAGGAGTGGCAGGAGAGCAGCCCTGAAGAAAGGGGTCTGGTGTTTCTGGTTGGCAGCATGATCAGTGTTAGTTAGCTGTGTATCCTGGCATCAAAGAGGTGAAACCACACCCTGGGGTGCAACAAACGCAGTATCACCACCTTATCAAGAGAGGGGATTATGCCTCCGTGTTCAGCACTGGTGCAGCCTCTCCTTGACTGCAGTACGCAATGCTGAATCCACAATTTACAAACGATATTGAGGTCCTTGTATGTGTCTAGACAAGAGCAACCAAGCTGGTGGATGTTCTGTGAGGAGTGACTGAGGATTTTTATGTTGTCCAATTTGGAAAGGAGACTGAGGAACCACATTGTTCTCCACAGCTTCCTGAGGAGAAGTGAAGAGAGGTGCTGATCTCTTCTGAGATCAGTTATAGGACACGTGGAAACAGCTTAGAGCTGCACCAGGGAAGCTTCAGACTGAACACCAGGAAGCATTTCTTTACTGAGAAGGTGGTCAAACTCTGAAGCAGGCTTCCTAAAGACGTGGTCAATGCTTTGAGCCTGACAATGTTTAAGAGGCACTGGGACAATGTTCTGAGGAACATGCTTTAAATTTTTAAGTGGTCAAGGAAGTTGCACAAGCTGACTGTTGTAAGGCCCTTCCTATTGAACTATTGTATTTGTACCTGAATTCAGTAAGCACAAGAGAAGGAACACCTGAAAAATGAGCACAACAAAGATTGAGAATTTTAACCAGTAGGCAACAGTAAGTATATAGTGCTAATTTCAGTTTGCAAGGCATCTTTGAACAAGATGGGTTTGTATTACAGCACTGCAGTCTCCAGAATAAGCAAGCTACAAGGTAAGTCAACTGCATATTTCAACTATGAGAAACCCAGAACTTAGATCAGTTTTGACTTTATCTTAATGCAATATTGCACTCATACTATAAAAGAGCTCAAGCATCTAAGAAAATATATATACTGAGGCAGACTCCACAGCAAGAACTACCTTACCAAATCAACTACAAAAAGTTTCATGACACAAAACTGTCTTTAGGTATTTAAGAAATCCTAGCTTTGTTAATATTGCATTGCATCCAATTCCTTGATGGAGACTCCTGCATGAGGCTGTGGCAAGGTGTAACTGTTCACTCAGTATCCTAATTGTAATAGGAGATGCCTACAATAAAATGTTTTCCCTTCATGTGTTTCCAACCACCTGAGACTTCAGAACTACTTGAAGAACTGCTCACATTTTCTTTCACCATCCATTAAGGGATTCCATCCACATCCTCCCCCCATTTTATCCAACTGCACCCTTCACCACTCCCAAAGTATTTCAGTATCTTCCCATGTTTGCAGTCGAGGTAAGGCAGAAAAGCTCACCCTGCCAATATTTCAGGATTTCAAAAACATCAGGAAAACAAATCAGCTAACCAAAACCCACCAAACTTTCTTCCTCTTCCAAACAAGTTTTCCTGGAAGAACTTAGCTTCATAGACACCACCAATGAGAATGAGGAAATACACATGCAATACTGATACTGTGTCAAACTAAGGATTCCTTCTCCATTTCCAGAGCAGTATCAGTAGGTATTAGGCAGTATCAGTAGATATTAGGCAGCAAGTTATTTTATTTGTTCTTTGCCTTACATTTTGTGGATGTAAATATATACTAACTTTCATTCATTAGTAGCATTTCCGCACGCATAAGTTTATGTACACAATAAATACATGTATGTATACAGAAACACAGGTACATGTCGCAAAAGAGAAGTATAGACTAGGGAAACAAGAAGCAGATGTGAAGAAAGAACAATTCCTAAAGTTTGAAAAAAGTAAAAAAAACTCTTGGTTTGTCTATAACCCATTTCTGAGGCCCCTCAAGGACAAAGAGGATACATCATTTGGGAGCATAGTTACTTTTTTTGACCTTGTATGCGTAGGGAAAGGCTAGTAAAAGCAAGTCAGAGGAAATCAGAGAAATTGTAAATATCTGTAGTTTCAATAAAAGCTTCCCAAAAATGTTCTCTGGAACCCACAGTACTTATTAAAATTCTGACTAAAGTACAGCAACTCTAAACTAACATTGTAGTATTCCGAAATAATGCTGTAAAAGGTTAATTATCTATATAGAAACAGTGAACTAGAAAACTTTTGACTGAAGTTTAGGAAGACTGATAAAAATACTTAATTTCAGACTTGTTGGCAGATCTTTAAAAAAGTGCCTGAGAACTTCTAGCAAAAGACGAACATAACCCTGATACTACAACAGACCAATCAGATGAATCAAGATTATAAATGTCTATAGCCTTATCACATATGTGCAAATTCCCACCTATCAATCAGAAGCACACCAGAGACCCAGACACCAGGGAAGTTTGATATTGTTGGGGCCATAAAAAGTCAATAGATGGGGATGTTCCCAGTGAGTAAAATAGAGATAAATCTGTAGTTAGTGAAAAGACTAGTGAAGCAGAGAGCTGCAGCTCTGACAGGGTGTACAAATCATACAGGAGATTCAATTACTGATTAATGCACCAGTTGTACAAGTTACAGCTACCACATCAAAGGACACCACTTGCCTTACCAAACACATGGTGGTGTTGCTGCACTATGGAAGCGGTACTGGTCTTTTGAGCACGCTGCACACCAGCTCACGTTGTAGCATCATGTATTTATCAAGTGCTGGTAAGGAAACTTCCAACTCTGACCATTCACCCTCCCCAAGGCCAGACTTCCACTGCTGGAATCTTCCCTTCCCAGCAGGTGGCTCCAGGGACCCGACAGGAGCCCTGCTTGGTTCCCCGCTCACCCCACTCACACAGCCAGACCACATTCCCCACAGCAGAGTCTCCAGTGCCTTGTTCCAGAAAGCCATTTATTCCCGGAGCAGTACCACAGACACAGTCCAAGCTGGTGCCTCTGAGGAGAAAGCCCTCACTAAAGAACCCCTAGGCTTTTATCCCCTCAGTCTCCTCATGCTCCTGCCCCTTTCTCTGTGTCCATCCACCTCGATGGGTCACCTGGTCTTCATCTCCTTTGTTATCCAAACACTCAGCAATTCCTAACTCCTTCTGTGTCTCTCAGTGCCCATTCACCTGGCTGACACCACCCTCTTCATGCCCTGTGTTATCCCAAAGGTTGGCAGCTCCCAGCCTCTTGTCTTGGGCTCCCACTCAAGAGCTCAACCTCTATCTCTATGTGGAGCTTTTGAGCCCAGCTACCTGCACCAGGTGTATTCCTCAGCAGTGCCAAAACAGACATCAACAGATATTCAAAGCATCTTGGGAGTGCTGGAGACTTTAGAAGATCTCACATTCAGGTAAGGGGCCGATTTTACCACACCATCAAGGACCCACTTAATCCCAAAGAAAGCTTCTAAGCAGTCACACAGATGAGAAAGACATACACCTGCATATTATTATAAAATCTTGACTGAGGTTTGGTTCCACTGTGCTTTAATTAGAACTCCCCAGAAAACAATTAGGTGATTTTACCCATTTGTTGTTTAATTCTTTGGCCAAGGCTCCCTTTAGACTAGAGGGAAGGCTCAGTTTATCACTAGCAGAACTCTGAAAGGCAGTTCATATTTTATGAATATAGCACATCCCTTAAATTTTTCTTGAATTCTAGACCATTCTTTTGCTTCTGCTATGTCTGTAAAAACATGCTTATATTCCTGCTGGCTCCCCACACTTCTCATAAAATATAACGTAGAATGTAGCCTAATTTAAATGTCCTAGAAATGAGAAGATTTCTAGAAGTATGTGATCTCTAACATCCTGTAGTTTTCCTATTGCCGAAGAATAGGCCTACAAATCCATACATTTAAGACTGAGCTCTTAATTTAGTACTAGAGAGGAACTTAGCAAATGGAACTATACGTGCACAGATGGAGCAAATAATTTTCAAGCTTAACTCCACATGGTTGCAGATACCTGTATGTGGGTCCCAGCTGTCAATACAGAATACCTCAGTATGTACAATGCTGCTGGCAGCTCCCACAAACTATTTTCCCAGGTAACCACTCATATGTCAGAGCATGAATTATGTCTGTCAAGGCCAATGATGCTGCTTAAGTTGGGAATTAATAAGGGAAATTTCTCTGAAGTTGAAGGATAGAGCTCAAATTCCAGGTTGAGTCCAGACATGCTCTTTTGACAATTGCTAAGTCAAAGTAACCCAGAGAAACAGCCAACCAGTGCAAGGCAGCTTTTTGACGTACTAGGTAGGGTATGATGCCAGGAAACAAACAACTTCATGATTTGGGGAGGAAGAGTAAGTAGTGTTAATACAAGAGTACTGTCATCTTCAGGCAGAATCTAGGAGTCTTTGAATACTCCATTACAAAATACTGCAGGAAGGATTCTCCAAAGCCCTGATTCCTTTTTTAAACACTCATCATTCTCACAGTGAAAATTTATTAAGGTAAGTTTTTGATTTTTAAAAATAGAAGAAAAAATAATTTGAAGTGGCATCCTATAAAGATTCTGTTCTCTAATCAAGAAACTCGTGTTACAATGAACTCTTCACTTACCCCATTAATGGAATAGTTCAAAACTCTTAACATTCCCACATTTTCTCTTACAAATGCCAAAAAAAAACCCTACCCCCAAAACTACTAAGCCTCCCTACGTAAAACACATCACCAGAGCAGAATGGACTACCTCAGAATAGTCAAAATACTCTTGGGCACACTCAAGAGCTGCATTAGAATTAAGATAAGAATTGGAACTAGAATACCAGTCCAACTAAGTTCTCAAAGTTCTGCAGGCTTTTTTTTACCTTCTCTGGAAAACAAACCAGCCCCCCTCCTCTCCATAAAAAAACCCTAGAATATCAAACCAAACCCACCAAACAAAAAGCAGGAAAATTTATTTCACTCTTAAAATGAAACTTAGTTTGCAATAAATACAACTGTTGAAGTATTCTGAACCCAAGAATGATAAGGGTTCTTTTATCACTTCCAGAGTTTACCTAGACTTTCTAGGCTTTCTCAGGAGATCACAGTTCTAGTCTCCCCAACAGACAAGGTTCTTTTCGAGGAATTGTTTTTTTCCTTTTCCTCCCCTATTCTACCCTTACGTTTCAACCTCCATCCACCTCAACCTCCCATTTAGAAACACGTTAGTCACATGAAAATATGGTATGTATCTTTCTTTCCAAATTTCAAGTGCAGTACATATTTAAATTAATGTGCAACTGCATCTTTCTAGTGACTGTGTGTTTAATTACTGGATGAATTTAATAAACAAACCTTCAAAAGGGACTGAAATAACTTTGAATAGTAGATACCAACAAGTGAACATCTGTTGTCAAAGTGATCTGTACAAGCTTTGGACGTGAGTTGCTAGGAAATAAAGGTAAAAAGAATCATCCTCATTCGGAATACAGCTTCAAACACTAGCTGACTCAGACCTGGCCAGACAAAGAACATGCTCACTTTTGTTTGCACTGATCTCCGTGGATAACCCATATTACAGACTGCTCATGCCATCTCCCTGAGCAAAACCTCCTTTCACTATACTGCCAGAGCAGCCTCTCAAATGCTGCCTGCTAGGATCTATTCATAACTTGACCATTTGGATTTAACCTGTGAGCAGTGAGTCTCTGCAAACCAAGACACGTGAATGAGGAGAACTGGAATGAACTACTTCCCTAAATACTTCCTCTGGCACCCAGTAATTAAAGGACAAAGACTGAGCCCAACTTTTTTTTTTAGCATCTCTAGTTCCATTTCTCCCCAAATATTGAGGTATTCCAAGTTTCTCAGCTGACCACTGAAAATACTCGAAGAACCTCTGTTAGGATTGTTAATCAAGCAACCACAAAATACTCATTCTCATAATTCTCATATGTAAGTAAGTATATCTGGGCATTCCAACACCTAATCAGTTCTTACAGCTGCACACAAATCCAGTCCAATTCCTCAGAAGCACCATACATCTGTTAATGCATGATCGGAGCTAAAGAAGATGCTGACAAAACAGAGCACAACATGGTGACACACAGAACACTTAAAACCAGTGGGATGACTTTCAGACTGGAAATAAATTATGAACCGAGTTCAGAGGGCACAGCTTGTTCATGGAAGTTAACTACCCTGTGCAGTATTTTACTACAAAATTTCCGTGGTGGCTGAAAGGGAGAACTTAACCAAAATCCTCCACAAGCCTTGAGAGCATAAGCATAATGTAATTTCAAAGAGATTTGTGATTTGCAGTGCATAAGTTCTTTTGATAGACACAGATATATAATAATGATCTGCTTTTATACTTCATCTGATAACACCGATGCACAAAACTACACCCCAGAACTGTAGTATCTCACTCATTAAATTACATTTGATCAAAAATAACTTAATATAGCACAACCACACATCTTCACCCCACACAGAGTAATTCCAGTTATAAAATCTAGATATCAATTACTGTTCAACCTGTTTTTCAAAACTTTTTGCTAGGTAAGAATTAAGGAGAGTGTACCTAAATTAAAACCCCATTAGCAGAGCTTATCACAAACACTGACACTCTTTTCTGTAGTTAAGTTGTCCCTAAGGTATTCCTGTTTCATTAAGAAACATTTTATGTCAATGTTTTATCAAATTACAAAAAAAAAAAAAAAAAATCATCAGCCACTAGTAGTGCCAAGTTTTCATGTTTGTCTGTGGAAAATGAGATACTTTCAAGACACGATTTTTGGTCTTTGGAAAACTACTAGGAAAACTAAAAAACCAAAACCAACTTGAACTCACATTTTTACAGTGTTTAACACACTCATATGTATTTCCAACTTTTACAGTAATGTTCAGGAACTACAGTGTTATTTCCCACATAGAATATGGGCCTTTGCCAAAGTAGTGTGGAGTGAGAAAATGATACACATACACCAAAACAACAAACTAGTGACTCAGTACTTCCTGAGCGTTTATATTTTACATCTCTGCAGAGAGGACAATTAAAACATGCCAGAACTATCTAGAAAAATGCCAGTCCTCTGCAACAGTAGAAACAGCTTTCTCTCTGCATCAAGTACAATAAACAGGAACTAGTTTATTTGCTCTGCAGCAGGAAAAAGGGCTGCCATAAATGCACTTAAAAGATGCGGGTATCTGGAATCTTTTAGAGGTTCTATAACATGTCACCCAAGGGATTTCTTATTGTTGTTATCCATTGTTAAATTCCTGATCATTTCTGTCCCAACTGTTGACATGCCCCACAGCAGGACAGTTGCTCTAACATTCTTGTCAGTCACAGCAGCATACAAAACAGAGATTAAGTAACCCAAGTTATGCTAGTCTTCTGCCTTAACTGAGCTTTCTACTCTCTTTTACTATCCATTTAGGTTTTTTATCTTCCTTACCTTTATTCGCATCCTTGATCACCTTCCATCTCCCGGGGAGCAGAAATAGGCCTATAATTTTTTACTAGAAGTGGCACATGGTACCACTTACCTGTAGTAAGATTCCCCAAACACACTTCTAAACCAACCAAAATCACTAGAGATCTATTTTGCAATACTGACTACAATATAGATTTGTATTCATCACAGACTGGTTTCGGTTTTTTACAAACATTGCCCTATTAATTCAAGCTATACATTGATAGCTAGCATTAATTAGCTGGATCAGCTGACAGTAACCAAAACCAGTCTGAATCCCAGATACTATCAAACCACAAATCATCCAAGTAAGCATTTCTTCAATTCAAAGTCTCAGCTTACTGTTTACAAAACTTGTACAAAAATTGTTCCATGCAAAGCACGTTGGCCACATGGAAAAGCCATTTTTTTTCCTTTAATTAACTAGGGAGATTGCCTCCCTCAGCTGAAGTGTATGTCTGAACCTGGTACAAATTCATAATGCTCGAAGGAATCAGTCCTTCAAGTGCTAATCTCCTTGAAGCATAAAATGCCACCAAAGGCTACCTAAGTCACAACTATTTACAGCTTTGCAAGTAGTTTGTTACTAATGTGAAGAACCTGACTCAGTCTCACAGATCCTGAAAAAATTTTTAGTATTAACATTTTTAATCAAGCATTGTATGTTTAGGCATTTAAGACTAGAATTAGGTATGTCATGTCATCCTAGCAAGTTAAGTGTAATGAAAAAATCCCAACATACCACCTCATTCCAAAAAACACCCAAACCCCCAACACCTGAGCCCAAAATTCACATAATTGCTCACCCATTTAAGAGGCAAAATTAAGTTTTGCTTAACAGTAAGAATGAAATGCTGTAATGGTTTTGGTAGCTTTGTCTCCCTTTCAGCAGTGAAAAACCCAGAACAGTTTCATTTTATAACTCAGTCTCTATAAACTAGTCAGTTCTCCTCCCACCAAGAACCCAACTGGCTGTTCTATTAAACAATCTTGTATTAACTCTATTGTAACAAATGCATGCAGTATTATTCTGTCCTCTTCCAAAATGCATTCCTAGTTTCAGAACCTGCAGCATCTAACAATGGCAGGGTGAGAATGCATGCATAATGCAGATCAGACAATTCCCAAGCACCACATTGACAGGTACGCACTTTCACACTTCTCTTGCCATCATTAAAGACAGATGCTACACAGATACAAGAGACACAAACAGATACCCATCAGAAGAGATGTAGTAAATGGACAACTCTTAACAGCACACTTACATTTTCCTCCAATATCTTTTCCTTTAGACATCACCCAAAGATGAGAACAGGAAAGGAAATTACCAGAAACTGGCTCTTCAGAGAAGTGGAGATTTCACAGCAAGGCTTCTCCAAACAGTCAAAACATGATGCAATCCATTGCTTTCTGTTCTGGATCTATGACACTTCTGTGTTTCATATACTGAATGCTATTAGCCTATTCATATGAAGCTACCAGAACCAGAGAAAAGGCTTTAGGCAATTAATTCTATGACTGAGGGATGATAGGGACAAGAGCTATGGAAGGAAATTCCGATAATCCCAGATTTAAAGATGTGTCTTTTACCAAGAGTTCATACACAAGACATACACTTTACACAAGTTCATACGCTTATGAACTACACAATTACAAGTGATGTTCCGCAGAACATACAGCATTGCATTAGTTTTCTATGGTATAAAGTCAGCTGTGCCAGAGAAATTCAACTATGTGCCACACAGCAGGGGAGACTCACTTCTAGTCCTGTTTATTTAATGCCTATGAAACTCAAAATGCCTGTGTCTGACAGTCATCTCACTAGTCAATTTTGATATTCAAATGTCACCATTAAGAAAGTCAATTCTAAAGAACTGACCTGTTTTTTCAGTATCACCCACTGACAAATTACTGAAAAAAATGTTTCATTTCTCAGCATGCCTTCAGATAGTGAGTACACAGAATTTTCTATGGTTAACAGAAAAGATTTTTCTTATAAATCTAACTGCTATACTAGAACTACAGGAAGTGTTAATACTGCTTGGAACTTTTTACTTTTTGTTTAGAATTATAGTGCAAACTACGCTCTTCCTGCATAATACACTTAAAAAAAATAACTCCATTTTAGACAATTCCTAAAAATCCATGTAGGCTTATCCTCATTAGACCAATCTCCCAGAAGTTCATATGGCTCAGACTAATTCACAGCAGTTCACTGGAGAAACAAATACCTGTATCAAAGCCAGTAGAAATAGGTTTCACATACATGTGACATTTTTAACCAAAAAGCTGAATACATCTGCAGAAAATTCCTTTTGGTATTTCTGCAAGATTTTAAAACTGGCACTTGTTTCAGCCATCTAACCACTCCTCTCTAGTCACATTTTCTACATGAACATTGGAGACAAGGATCAACTTAATTCAGCAGAACCTGTTGAACTTAGCACCATTAGTTCTCTACCTATAGTCTCCTGCCAACTACTTCAGCAGCTACATGAAAACCAATGTACAGAGCTGATGATTAATTAAGAGGAAACATTCAAGTGACTGAAAAAGCCCAGGTTATACTGTACTTAATGTAAGACAGGACTGGATTTACTTATTACACATCAATGTGAACACTAAGGTAAAGTGTAAAAGTCTGAACAGAGTATTAAAATATTGGGTATTTTCCAAAAAGAGAATATGACTAACTTTAAATGTCCAACTTCTACAAACAATAAGCCAATGCTGTATTGAAAGCATGTAAATAAGACTAGTATTAGAAAGGCAATACCATAACTGCTTCTTGACTAAAGCAGAGCTTACTACATCTTGAAGATGCTGCATAAGTTACAAAATTATTTCTCATACCTGCACCACACAGAAGTATGTTTTTAGAGTCCAGGCATTAAAAGAATTTATGATGGGAACATAAAAAAATTCAGTTTTCATTTTCACATAAAGGGATTAAAACTAGGCACACTGCAACACACTCAATGGACAAGGCTCCACTGGCACAAAACCTGCTTGTGGCAAGCGCTTGATTTTAAAAGCCTTCATTATCCAACTAATTTACATCTTCAGGTATTTCAAAACTTGATACTTACATGGCAGTATAAACATGATCACACATTAAAACCATTTTCTGCATTTTCACTTTTGAGGATACTGCTTTTACACATTAAAGAGTTAAACCTGCCATCACCAGATTACTGCAGAAACTGAACATCCAGAAATCAGGACAAGACACACACCTCATCTGCTGACTCCACAGACACAAGCTTCCTCTAATCAGCAAGACTAAGAAGAAAATTTTAAGCTTGGGAAGCGAGTATTGGGGGCAAGAAACCTATCTAAGCAATACTTCCTAAATAGGGACAGCAAAAGCAGTAGAAACTGAGCAGCATGCACAAGTCCAACATGGCTTGGTTACTTCAGAAAGAAGTTTAAGGATGCCAAAGCTCTCTATGTATTTTCAGCTTCTTGCTAGAGGACAGAGTAATATGGCAAGATAGCATTGCAATACCCAGTGTTCAACACTCCTTAGGAACGACCCATTTAGCTTCATATTCCATTTGATGTAAGAAGAGCAAGGGAAGCATTGACCCATATTTTCCCACCACAATAGGAACTCTATTCCACTTTAAAGTACTATATAGGGTCTGGTGGCTTAAAGCAGCAGTGAGTAATTTGAATTTATGGCATTAGTCCTCTGGAAGCCTGTTTTAGAACTAAACCCATTAACGCTCAAGCTACGAGTGTAGTTTACTACTATGCAGCTCATTCAACAATGCAAGATGTGTTGAATGGTCCACTTCAAATTTTTAGTGACTCTTCCTTATAGAGCTGGTTACCACATTTTTCCCAAACAACCACTCTCAGCTTCTTTAAAACAAGTTATTTGGATGGGTTTTCCTTCAGATAAGTAAGTTCTTCAGGAAGCTCAAGAGATGTTTTATTTCATTGCTATATGTCACATGCCAAGTGATTCACTAGAAACGCTACAAGCTGACCACTGCTGCACTCATCAGTGTAGATACTCCACAATAAGTGAACAAGTATTAAAGATTCCATAGGTGATTTATGCTCTGCCTGTAACTTCATTTGTTACTCTTTAATTTGACAAATTCTGGATGGAAGAATTTAGGCTAAAAATGCACCCCATTACCATTTAGAAAACACAGAGTTTCTATACAGTAAGAAGCATTACAAAAGGAAGCTGCTAAATCTGAATTTGTGAAGCAAGCTCATACTGAACAAGTTTTAACTTTCACTCAGATTTTTGATATTCAAGATCCATTTCTTCCCAACAAATTCATGAAGAAACTGCATAAACAAGCATCCACCTCAGTTTAATAGAAAAGTAATGATATAAGCTTAGAAAAAAAAATCCACATATAAGAATTTCAGTGAATACATACTGTGAGCAACAAATCCAGTAATACATACAAACAAAAATGCCAAATACAAAACAATCTCAGTCTGGTTACACAGATAATTACAAGACATTTTTTTCAGAAAATAACTTAAGAAATTTAAAGTTCCATGGATCGGGAGAAATTCCTTAAAACTACAAGGGTGTTTCAGCCTCTATCCCCACCAACCTCAACAGGCCGGGACAAGTGCAATACCACAGACACACACAGCATTGCAACTGATCCCAACCTGTGTAGAAAGGGGTATAATTTTTCCACACTCACTGACTGACTTGTCACTGCCACAGTCAGTTTTGCATGGATTTGCACAGCAGAGTATCATACAGCTGGATGCAAACCTGCAAAACTAACCAGAGAACAGTGTTCAATAAACAACAAACAAATTTTAAGACATACTTAATATGTAGTTCTACAGCTAGCAGTACTTTAAGTGCTTATAATGCAGTAGATTAGTGAACACTACCTGCACTATAAGCACTTTAGTGCTACAAGAGCTGTTAATCACTAGACTGCTGTTAAAATAAGGCCACAAAATATCCCATAACCAGCAGAAAGCATTCCAAGTCCTTGATGTAGATTATAACAGGCCACCATCAGCTTTGCATAGATTTGCACAACCACTCTCTTCTTGTAGTGCAACTATGCAAAACTAACAGAAGTCTGCAAAGCAGAAAACTACTGGAACATCTACAGTCTTAACCTGAGTGACTGGATGAAGACATAACTTCTTATGCCAGAAGGAGCACTTAGGGCAGTAGATGCTAATCTACTTCACTATCTGCACTAGATGCACCTTAGTACAAAAAGCACTTGACACCACGACACTGTACCTTTCCATTCTCTGAAGTCCTGCAAGATTTCCTGAGGCAGTTGTCAACATAATGCTACAAGTGCCTTCACTGCAGTAGGTTCCATATATCACTACCTGCACTGTAAGCACTTTGACATTACTCTGACGCAAACAGCATTTTTTTAGTAATTCAAGATAAGTTGTCTACCTTGTACCTGCTGGAAGAAAAGAACAAAGTGAGTATTTGATCAGGTTTCGAATTACAAGCTTTGGAACAAATATTCACATTTCTGGGCTAAAGACCTCCTTCAGAGTAAACTGAAGCAGCCATCAGCCCAATCCAAGACAGTCATACACAGTACTAAGGAATATCCAAATCAGTGCTGATTCACAGCAGAAGACCCAAATGTGAAAATTAAATAAATGCTTCTCCCACGCTCTTTTCAGAATGCTACAAACTGAAGAGTTTAAAATAACTCACATTTTAAAGACAAACCTGAATTTGTTAAAGAGCTCTCATCACATCTCTTCAATTAAAAAAAGTTTACATCCCATTCCAGAAAGCCAGAAATTTTAAAAATAGATTGAACATATCCTACCATCACCTTTCTCAAGTCCAGAAACCACCTTCTGACGTGGCAGGTACCTTTCTAAGTTTCCCAAATTACTTGCTCTGCTGTCCAGTTAAGAGTATTTACTACTACTGCCACAGATACCTTGTCTCAAATTACAGTTCCTACTAGCATGGCATATAGATGGGTCTATCTAGCAACAAAAAGGAGGTTCTAATGATGGCTGTAAAATATACTACCACAACCAAATTACACCTTATTACAGGCCTGAGGTTCAGTAACACAGGACAGAACTATATTCAAAATTTGAAAACATATTTTATTCTTTCTTTAATAGGAATATAAACTTGAAGGAACATGTAAATATAGTGTCTCCCTTACAGCCAATTTAACATAATACTTTAAAACTATAATAAAACTAGTTTCTGTTAGACTGACTAAAAAGAAGAAGCTTTCTTAAAAGAAAAAAAAAAGAAGAATCCAAGATATCAAAACTAAAGATTTTTAAAATTTCCTCACTGTCCAACTGCTCTAGTCAAAGAAATGATTGCTTGGTAAACTTGCATTATTCTCCTCTAAATGAGTGAAATTGTGGGCTGCTACACATGCATCAAATCCCAAGGAACTACTTGGAATTTAGTGGCCCTAACTATAGTCTAAGCCTGAGCCTCAAAAGAACTGCTTTTGCCCCCACACTTAAAAAAAAAAAATAAAAACTTACCATTATCCGTTGAAACTTAACTTCCTCTGCAAACACACTGCTGCAACATCCACAGAAAACTTCATTACGTCCAGCTGCACGTGCGGACACTGCGACAAAAAAAACCCCACCGAGTTACTTGCTTTTTGTTGCGGAGGAGTGAACAAAGTCACCGAGGAACTTCCCAAACCCAGCGCTCCCCATCCCCACTCCACCCCTCCGAGGAGGGCGCGAAACGCTCCGGACCCCCTCGGACGGCCATCAACCGCCCCGTGCGACATACCGCACGCGGGCTCACACTTTGTTCGCGGAAAGCGGCTTCCCTCCGCGCCTATGCAGGATGGTTGCGGCGCTGCCGGTGTGTGCCGTGGGCCCGAACCGAACCGGGCCGGGCCCCGCTCGGCGCAGCACGTGCTCGCCGAGAACACAGAGCCGGCCGCCAGGGGGCGCCGCTGCCGGCAGCGCGGAGGTCACAGCCCGGCTACGGCGTGACGCCCCCCCCGCGCGCCCGCCCGGGCCCCGCCGAGCCCCGCAGCCCGGCCGCACGCGAAAGAGTCGGGCCCGCCCGCGCCCGGGGGCCGCCCGGGACGGGAAGGGGCTGCGGCGGAGGGAGGGGAAGCGGCACCCCGGGCCGCCGCTGCCCACACGCGGCTCCGGGCCTAACAGGGAACAATCGGCCTCAGCACGCAGCCGCCGCCATGTCCCCCGCCTCCTCCCCCTTCCCAGCAACATGGCGCCGCCGAGGGCCCGCAGCTGCCGCCGCCGCGCCGATTTCGTAATGAAGCTCCGGCTCCCGAGCGGCGGCGCGGGGCGCGTCCGCCGTCCCCCGTCCGCCTGCCCGGGAGAAGCGGGAGGTCCCGCACCTCGGCGGAGAACTGTGTGTGTGTGGGGGGGGGAGGGGGAAGAGACGGGCCCGCCGCCCCCGCCCCTCCTGCGAACAAAAGCCCATGCGGAGGGGCCCGGGACGCGTTCGGATCCCGCGGCGCTGCCCCCTCCCCGGGGCCCCGCGCCCCCTCCCCCGGGGGGCGACGGAGCACAAAGCGCCTCCGCCGTGAACTCCCCGAGAGCCCCCCCCTCCCGACCCGCGCCCTCCCCCCCGTCTCTCCCCGCCCGCCGCCTCTTTTACCGCCGCTGCCGTTCCCGAGCTGGGCGTGGGCGGCGAGCGGAGCCCCCGCGCCGCCGCCGCGGCCTCTGCCCCACGTGCGGCTTTGTTCTGGCGCCGCCAGCTCCCCCCCCGCAGCCGCGCCGGGCACGGCGCAAACTTTCCCGGACGGGCCTTCCCCCCGCGGGCCGCGGGGGCAGTACCCCCGCCCGCGCCCACCCCCGGCCGCCGCTGCCATTGTGCCGCGCACGCCGCCCTGCCCTGCCCGTCCCGGGGGCTCGGCCGCTCCCCGCGCCACCCTGGCCCGGCGAGGCGCCCCGGGCCCGGAGCGCGGCGGGAGGAGCGGGGGGGGGGGGGGGGAAGGGGGCGGCGGGACTCACTGCAGCGGCGAGCGGCGCGCACGCTTTTTCAAATCTCCCTCATTCCAGCCCCTCCCGCCCCGTGTGCGAGCTCGGGAGGCGCCGCGCCATGCGCCCTTCTCCTGGCTCCCCCCGCCGCCCACCCACACCCCCTCCTACCGCCCCGGCCACTCGCAGCGGCCCCACCAGCTACCGTCGCCGCCGCCTCCGAGCCGGCCGCCCGCCCCCCGCCGCTGCCGCGCTGCCTCCCCGGGCTCGCCCCCCGCGCCGGGCGGCCGCCGCCGCCTCACAACAGGTTTCCTGTCAGCGACACGCGCGCGGCAGCGACACTCACCAGCCAGCGGCCGCCGCCACCATCTTCCCTCCTCCTCCTTCTCTCGCGGCCCCGGCGCGGCGTGGCCGGCCCGGTGGAGGGGAGCCGCTCCGCGCCGCTCCCCGGCGGGGCGGATGGGGGGGGGGGGGAGGGGGGGGGGGGGGGGGAAGTGGCGCGAAGACAGGTCCCGGCGGCAGCAGCGGCCGGGCTCGGGGACCATGTGGGTGAATGAAGGGCGGCGGCTCCCGCCTCAACGTAAATATCCACAAGCCCTGCTCCGCCCTCATTAGAATAGAAAACAAAGTGCTTCCGAGCGCCGCGCCGCCCAATCGCCGGCCGCGGCCCCCGCCCCCGCCCGCCGCCGCCTGCTGCGATTCATCCACGCACCAGGCATGCACCGAGCCCGCCGTCCGCCCGGCCTGCCCCGCGCTGCACGGGCACCGCCGCCGCCGCAAACTTTGTGTCCGCGGTTCCGCTGGGGCCGGGCCGCGGCGGGGGAGCAGGGTGCCCGCCCCACCGCACCGCACCGCGCAGGGCTCCCGCCGGGGGATGGCGGTGCCGCGCGCATCCTGCCTGCGCAGGCGGTGGGGAAGGGGAGGGAAGGAGGGAGGGAGGAAGGCTCGGGGTGGGAGATGCACATGGTGGCCCCGCGGTCACGGGAGGGCCCCAGGAGGCCCGGCCGTGGGGGGCGGGCAGGGCAGGGCCCGCCCGCCGCCGCCGCCCCGCGAAGTTGCGCGGGGCTGGGAAAGCGGGAGCGCCGCGCCCGTCCCGCCCTAGCAGCGGACCCGGCCCCACGCGGAGCTCGGGGATGGCGGGGCAGGGGGGGTTGGTGCCGCATGTGGCTGCACTTGTCCGGAGGAAACTCCTGCTCTTGGATCTGGCGGAAAGGCGGGATAGGAAACCCGAGTCAGGAGGGTGCGAATGGGAGAGGTGTGGGAAGGCGAGCGGCATCAGCAGTATCCCGGGCCGGCGGTCTCGGATGGGGTTCCCCCCCGCGACAGACGGACCCCAGGTGCGAATCCTGGAGGCTGCGCCGGGCTCTGGCCGGTGTCGCCCGCCGTCTTGGGCAGGCTCCGTGCGGGCGAGCCCCGGGAGCTGAGTCCCGCTCGGAGGCAGCGGTGGCTGCGGCTGCCCCGAGGGCCCGCGGGGACCGCGGCCGGGCCGGCAGAAAGAGCCAGGACCTGTGGGACGGATGGCGGGGTGTTGGTTGTCACAAAGCTGCGCAGATGAGGGGGCAAAGCGCTTAAGTGAAGTGTAAGACGAGGTTTTCATATGGCCCTGTTCTGTCCTTGTCTTCGCCTCAGTTTTATGGACTGTGATAGAAAATGATAGTTGGATATCAACATACGTTTCCATTACATAGATGCTTATTTTACTGACTGGATCAATGTGTATTATGAAATGTGAAAACGTCTTTAGTTATTGATAATACACTGTTTTGCACAACAGTGATATTTTATGGACCAACATTTACAGATCTACAGTTCTTTACATCATTATAAACAAAAAAATCACTTTGCCTTCTGAACAAAACCCTGTAGCCTGAATTTGCCATTTCTAACGCATTTTGAAGGATTGTTTGTGCTGTATTTTGTTGTCCAGTGATTTCTGAAGACAGTAGCATATTTGTTTTTATAAATTATTCTAGTAACCTTCAGCACATAGCAGAAAAGGTTTGCCTGTTCTCAATTTGTGTTTGTCTTGTTTTGTAGCTTTTCAGAATAGGACACCAGCAGTTCCTATGTTCATAATTACATTGCAATAAAGCTTCAACAGTGTCTTTTAGGTGGCTTTGCTGTGTTTGAACCTTCAGAATGTAATAAATTAGAGTTGTGTTTGGGGTATTTTTTTAGTATTCATACGTAATGTCAAATGTCACAGAAGTAGATTTTTTTTCTCATCCACACCTTTGGGTAGTTTGGGTTCGGTTTTTTTTTCTCTCTTAAATATATATTTACTGATGTATACAAAAAAAATTTGACAATTCTGTATTTGATGAATGACCTTTTCAGAACCATAGCTGCTTTTTAAAACCACAGTAATAGAAAATGCAATTGGTTTTACATTTTATTTTAGTAATACTGAAGTTGTATGCAAGTCTCCTCTCCTGCACCTTTCGCCCTTTTTGCCTCCCCACACCCCCAAAACCATTTCTATAATTTTAATTTTTTTTTCCTCCCTAATCCTCTAACTTTTGGCAAAAAGGCCAACAAAAGATAGTAAATGCAAATAGAAGGATATTTCTGTCTTGTTGCTTTGGATGAACTCCATGCCTTGTATGAGTTAGTGGCAACAGTCCCACTGATTGAACAGGTAAAGTTTCAACCTTTGTCTTATATCCAAAGATTCCAAATGACTTTTGCAAAGCTGGGCAGGTATTCTCCTCAGAATCTAGAGTAAATGAAGTGATAGGGAAAGTAGCATCACAGCCTACCAAACTTTCCACTGGCTGAAAAGAGCCAACAAAAGCATAAGTGAGGAAGAAGACTAGACTGAATTTTTTTTTTTCCAGTACTGCACTCATGACCTAAGTGTCTTGTGTTCTCCCCACACCTAGAATAAACAGGCTATTGATGAAGAAAAATGTATTATTTCACTGATTCAAGTGGTTTGGCTCATAGAATCCAATCTGTCTCCTACTGAAACCAGTGGAACAGTCTTCATAAAGCCGCTGTGTGCACTGGTCATCCACAAGCACACGTCGCTGTTTTGTGTTTTATGTTTCATAGTTCTAGTGGTTTCTTCTACAGATAAGTTCGCTTAAATGTAACTTCGGAGTAGAATCTGCTAAATGGAGAATAACTTCCCTAAAGAGAAAGTGAGAGAACTCTGAATTCCCTTAAAGGGAAAATTTTAAAAACAGTAAATACTGTTCTGTATCTTGAAAAAAACCACTCAGAAATTAAGGCCCTATGATCACTGTCCTTTAACATGTATGAACTTATATGTTTGTCCTTTATAAAGCACTGCCCATCTTACTTTTCTTAGCTGCTACTTACATTGCTCTGCTTTTCTTTAATGAGAACATCACATCATAATATTTGCCTTCACAATAAAGTAAAGGTGTGACGTGGCAATTACTATTCCCGTGTAACAGATTAGGAATCTGATGTAATAAGATACAGAAATTAGCATGTTCAAAGCCAAGACTGGTACCTTAACAAAGGCCAGTTAGTTCTGTTTAAATTGATAAAAAGAATATGGAATAAATCAGTATCCCTTAGACATCATTCAAGATCACAGGTAATGTGCAGAACACACTACTAAGAAACCCTTAGGAATTTGCTACTTTATCAAGCTACCTCTACCAAAAAAAAAAAAAAAAAAAAAAAAAAAAAAAAAAAAAAAAATTACCTGAAAAAATAAAACTAACTTTTAGAAGTCTGCTAAACAAACAGCATTATGTAGTGAGAGACACAGTAGTCAGATGTCAGCTCCTTGTCCTTTTGTTCCCTATTAGAGTGAGATTTATTAATAAGTATTTGTAACACTTTTTGGTGCTTTTGGGGTCTTTCGTTTATAAAAAGTAAACACGTGGTGACAGACCAAACAGAATGTGCTCTAGTTTGGTACTTTATTCCCAACTTCAAAAATTTCCGTTTTAAAAAAAAGTGTTATTATTTCAAAGTATTACAAACTGTTTATCTGTAACAGGTGACAGATTTAGTAGGTTTCAGTCAGAAAGGAGAAAACAGGACAAACAATTCCCCAATACATTTTTATATTTACTTAGCACTGCTAATGCATGAACCAGCTAAAAAAACATCTTGTCTAAAGTACAACATTTTGGAATTACTGATTTTTTCACAGCTAATTCTTGCTATTCAAAAACAGTTTCAAAAACAGTAGGTAAAAGTGCCCAAACAGCAAACATAATGGTGCAAAGAGGCTTCTTTGGTTTTAGGATTAGATTGTCCTAGTAAGTCATACCATTTTTTAAAATCAAACCTTTAAAATTCCTTCTCATTTTATCATACTCAAATACACATGAATCATAATTTCAAATGTTTGTATTTAGAAGGAGGCATGTACTCTGTAGGGAGGTGAGTTATAACAAGATACAGGAGTCCTCAGTCATAGGCAGTTAAGCATCTATATCTGATTATTATTCTTGGGAGCATAGTACTGCTATCATTCAACCATTAATTTTATTTCCCAGTGTTTATGATGATATCCTATCTGGAGATCAGTGTTTGCACAGACTAGCTATTCATTTTACTTGTAAAAATGTTCCCCTCTATATGTTAGTTTCATTTGAGGTATGGAAGTCTCTAATTTGTGGGTATTTTTCAGCATCTGCAGAGATATGAAAATTTAAGAGCTGAAGCAGCATGAAAAGAAGGAATGTTTATAACTGGAGAGTGTTGCATTAGCAACAGTATTTCCCTTACCTTTGTCCTCTGCAGCTCAAGTTTTGCGCACTCTGTGGCTGGAGTGGCTGGGCACAGGCGGGAGGACCCTTACATCCCTCTCTCAAGCTGGCCAAAGCTCTGTCTGCAGCTGTTTTTTTACACAGACAGGTTTTGCTGCAAGGTCTGCATTGGGTTTCTCAAGAATGCTAATAAGAAACTGGAAATATTCCCTAATAGGATGTTGGGATACTATGAAATAGTTTGGAGAGATGTTTCTGTTACTGTGATCCACATTCAGCTATAGGAACCAAGTGTTGCTGGGGGGAGAAAGACTGGAGATAAGCTGCTTCATCTTCAACTATTCTGTCCTCTGTCTCACAGTCTTACTTTCTTGCTGTTGAAACTCTCATGTTTACTGTTTCAACCTGTTCAGTGCCTCTCCTTTTCTCAATTCCTAAGAGAGAAGTATCTTACCTGTGTTCTACACAGTCTAGAGGGAGGTGGCGTGAAAAACAGCGAACAGCTGGAAAATAGGAAAAGCCACAGGATTTACTTCAGACCAAAGTGGATCTAAAAATATTGTGGGAGGAGGGGAAGGGGGAAAGCACAGGTGTGAGGGTGGTAAAAAGGAATTTGGAAAGTAAGAAAAAGATGCTTAAGAACAGACTCTGAAAAGAGGGGAGAGAAAAGGTTGAGAGTGATTGGGCTAGGATCTCTCCAGGATGAAGCTGTGCTCTGACATGGTTTTTGTAAATGTTCGATAAGTCAGTCCATACTTCAGCCTTTCTAGGTACTGATAGATGTAAATCTTGTCTTCTGTAACCTTGGCATCCGTGCAAAAAGCAAATACTTCTTGTTTTGCTTTTCAAACATTCAGAATCACTTAAGAGCATCATTGCAAATCTCAGAGTGCTTTATTGAGACTAAATAAATGAACATGCCAGGAGAGATAAAGCAAAGTGTCTGTTGTACCCTTCCCCAAAATGCCCTCTCCCCACTCGGGGGAGTTTTTCAACTGTTGTGTAGGAATGAATCCTGGCACATTAATGCAAATAATTATGTGGTATACCTTCACAGGTGTGTAAGAGCAGTTAGTGGAATGCATGTGGTTATAGACACATGGTTATCTTTTAAGGATTTCTGTACCTGGGCTAGGTACAGAATGCTTAACACAGCCATCTGTCTCCTAGATTAATTAGAGAATGAAGATTAACAATGAAGAAGTGGAAAAGGATGGCTATGGTAGGTGTAGCAACATACGTACTGCAGGGATTTGAGAATTAAGGAATATGGCGAGTATGACTAAGGGAGAGAGAAAATTAATATGACAGGGAGAATTAATGTGTAATGAAGAGAAAATGATGTGTGGTGAAAAAACTGGGAATTTGAGGGGTTTTTTATGTTCATGTGAGAGCATGAGCAGAATACCAAGGCACAGTGGGACCTTTTGAATGTTACAGTAACACCTGTAGATATTATTATAGATGTTCTTCAGAATAATATCTGTAAATGCTTGATCTCTGTACCTAAGAAATTTATACCTCTGGCTGTCCCCAGAAACTGAATACTGACGATAAAGTGTACTTTAGGTCTTCTGCTCATGCCTTTGACTCTGAAATAAGTCAGTGTGTAAAGGACCACTTTGGCACCAGGATCAAAGTAATACCTCAGAGGAGTTGATGCTGTTTTTTGAAGCATTTGGCAGCTTTTTTGACCAAACATAACCCTGCTGTCCAGTTAGAGTACTGAATATTTGGGATGCACATTGGACTGAGATGCTTGAGAAATAAGTGCTTATGGACAATGTATAGTAATAAACATTATACTTCTGTTTACTGTCAGTATATCTATTGACAATACACATCAAAGACATCCTTTGACCTAACCCCTCGTTAGGAGTGTATCTGGATCTGGGTACACCCAGCATGTCCTCATCCCAAGGGAGAATGAAGCTCTCCAGCCTCTGTAAGCTGCCTTTATTTAGTGTTTCTGCAAACATTCAGTCCTTCTTTTCCTCTCCAGTGCCATCCTCAGCTCTTAACAAAGCTCTGTGGAGCAACCATCCCTTCTTCTGAGGTGAGGAACTGAGAAAAAAATATAGATGAAAAGGATATACATGGTCTTCTCATTTTAAATAATTTTAAGATGCTTATTAAGATAGGAACAAACTTCAGGTATTTATTTTCTCTCCTTTTAATGTAGCTTTAGTTCAAACCAATTACTTTATCATAGGAAAATACAGTAGTTTCATTTTTTCCCAACATTATTTGGGAAGATAGGCTAGCTGTGTGCAGACTTTTGAAATGCATTCTTTCTTATTAGTGAGAAAAGTCACTGAATTCAATATATGGCTGTTCATATGTATATAGTGAAGAGCACAGTGACTCTACCCTTCATTGTGAGACTGTGCTGAAAATACAATATCAAAATAAACATATCTGTCAATTGATGTATCCACCAATAAACATGATAATGATGTCATAAGCATTCAGCCTGCACTAGTCTACTGTAGAATATTTGTCTAAGATTTTATCTTTCTCAGTAGCTTTGTGTCAGTGAGACTAGTGGTTCTTGGTGACATCGATGTGTGTGTTGATTAAAATCCTTTGTCAGGTCAGCAACCTGTGAGAATTTTCAGCTCGTGCAAGCTGGGATGAATACACTGGTTCCAGAAAAATGATAGGACGTTTCTTAAGAGGAATTTCCAAATTGCTTTCTTCCCATATTAGATGTCTGCAAGCAATGAACAAAAAATACTTCTCATTATTCTAATGGTGATCTTCACTAGATGTTACTAGCAAGAAGATGCCTGTATCGGTCGGTTCACCTGACTGATAGAGAGTGCTCTGTTGCTTGGAAGGTATTCCTGACTAGCCCATAGCTCACAGTATGTATAGAGTAGACAACATTTAGCTGAACTTTTTTTTTATTCATTGTGGTTTTTTTCTCCCACTCAAAGTGGTAGGGAGGCTACTGAGAGGTTTTAGAAGTGAGATAATATAATAGATGCTGTCACCGTACTAACAGCAAAACTCACCGTTCCCTGTGTCTCCTATTCTACAATTCATACTGCATCAGTAGGAAAGAAAGTTCAATTTCTTCCAGAAATGGAGACCTGGACAAGAGTGATGTGGTCAGTAGTAGAGTAGTAAGGAAGTGGGGGAAAAGAAGAAAAAATGGTTCTGTATCAGCACCTTTGATTAATTAGTTTGACCACCATCTGTGACACATACTTTACACATTTAGTCTGCTTGTGCAGATAGGTACATACATATCAGATACAAATAAAGATGTGTTTTCAACTACATTTAGACAAATTTCATCACCTTTTTGTCAGCTTCTTAAATCTTTTCCAGTTGTGCATATCTCAGCTCTGTTTTTGCAGTGCTGTCTTCAACTACTTTGAAGTTAATCTAGATTCTTTCATGAACAGAGATTTATCTTAACTGAATATAGTGTGTTCAAGAGATGGGCTAAAAATGTAGCATGGAACTTAAAATTTTGAACTACAGCAAAACAAATGCCACATTTGGTGAACTTTTATATACTACAAGTCACTTTCATGCTCCTGACATACCGTGTTTATTAGAAGAGTAAATTTGAAAAAAAAATTAATACTGGGTTTTCAAAGCAAAATAAATCCACACTTTTTAAAATCTCATATATTTATCTGAAGATAAAAATATAGAAATAATTATAAATATGAATGTAATGAGTGAAGGAAGATTTAAAAATGTCATGAACAAATGCTGTTCTGGAGGATCTGACAAATACTATTTGAAAATTAAAAATATGGGAATCACAACTTGCATATTCAGAGGATGGATAACTTTTTATTAAGTAACAATAGGAATTAATTTTAAAACTGTGTTTATTCAAGTGTACTAACTGTTTTGCATTAAAAGACTCCTACAAATTCTCTGGGAAGTAATATCTTTTTAATATAAACTTAACTTTTGCTTTTGAATGTTATGTGTGCCTGTAAAGACAATGAGAGAGCACCTCATTTTTTCTAATGAAATAAATTCAGTTAAGGAATTCTTGTTGCAATAGGATTGAAGTTGATCAAGTGTCTTTATAGAGTGAAGTAGGCTTATAGAAATATACTCTGCTTATTCAGTGGATCTGCTCCTTGCATTTAATCCATGTCATATTTAATCTAGTGATTTTAAAAATCTGTTTGATTAGTCCTTATTCATTAAACCTAAAGGAGAAAAAAGAGTGTCTGAAAGATTGTGGTACACTTTACTCAGTTTTATTTCCATCATCAACAGAGCTGTTAAATGAGTTTAAATTGTAACATCTCCTTATTTCTTCAGGGACATAAACAAACAGCATAGTTTCCTACTATTTCAAAATTCAGAAGCTACTACACTGAGATCTAAAAAAAAAAATCACTTTGGGTTAGGCTTTGCTATCTTCATCTTTTTATTTAGGATAAATTAACTATATATAATTTAAGTAATGGATTTCCTTAAATGAAAGAAAGCATGTGAATGAAGTTACATAGTGTAAAATTTCAAAATTTTAGTTGGCTTATGCCATACAAGAGTTTGAGCATGAAGTTAGAGACTTGCACAAAAACATATTACAACTCTTAATCTTAGCTGACAACTTAAAAATTGAAGCCAATTTTTAAAACAAGTGTTGAATTATAGTGTTGTACAGGTGTGTGTAAAAAAATAAAGACATAATAGTTTTGAAAATAAACAAACTGTTGCAGTTTCAGTTACTTGATTGGTCATTTTTACAATGAAAAGAAACCTGGCAGTAATGCTAAGTTCAATCAATGGAATATGGCATCAGATTTATTAAAATGAAAAAAACCAAGAAAACCACATTGAACAGTGAAGAAATCGAATTTTTTGCCATGGAATTATACAATAAAAATTAAAAATATGCTAAATAATTTGGTTGATATGCCAAATAATTTGTAGTACTTTGACCTAACATTATGATTGGAATGGAACAAATACAAGACAAATGAAGAAGTAAAATATAAATTTTATTAAGATAAATAAAAATTTAAGAATTTATCATAGTCATTAAAAGACATAACTATTATGACTGTTAGATACATGTTTAAAAATGTTTTGTAGAATTACACATTAATTAAGCTTAGTCATGTTCCTTTTGGAGCAGTGGTAAAGCTATTTTTGACCTCAGCTGCACCATTTCCCTACATGAGCAAACAATATTATAATCTCTATTTTTAGCTCTGATGAAATGCTGATTGTCCAAAAAATATCTTAGCCTACTTCTTTGTTTTTCTTTTTTTTTTTTTTTTAAGGAAAAAGAAAAGAAAATTAATCAAGACGAGCAAATCTTGTTCCACCTTGTAAGATAAAAAGTGTTTTACTGAAAACATATTTAAGAAAAGCCTCAAATGTATACTTTCTCTACTTATCTTCAAAGTATTTTCTCATTTTGTTTCATTCCATCATCTCTTTTTCCATCTCATCACTCTCTAGGTTCTTCTTCCCTCAAGAAGACTTCTCAGGCTATAATTAGCCCGAGCATAATGAACACATTTCTGGTACACAAACGAGGCTACTTTAGGTATCACAGCACCACGATGAAGCGTAGTACCCTGTGGATGCACTTGCAAAGCGCTTTTTTTGTTTCCCCTAAAACTGCTGAGCACCAGTAACTTGCAAGATGCTAAATGCCCTGATTGCTCCTGCTGGGGTTTTAATACACTCATTGCCTCCCTATGTGCTCAAATAAGAACAAACCAGAAACATGAGAGCAACATTTTGACCATGGCATTTGACTTCAGTATTATGAATTTCAGAAATGTACTTAAACTATTTATTGTATAGCTGTATTTGTAAACTGATATTTGCAGCACGCTTTATTGTGTCTTTCAGTCTCTAAAACTGAAAATGATGTTTTGTTAAAAAAATCCATACAAATTTATTTTCATAATGCACATATGAATATATTATTGGTCAAATAATATTTGTGACAAAAAAACTGCAGTAATACTTGTGTTAGACAGATAAATATTTCCTTAGATTTTGTATCATTTTTCTCTGATGAATGCAGCACAGGAAATTACCCATACCTTTTATTTTTACAAAACCATTTCAGCTTTGATCAGTTACACCAGTCAACATCCCTCCAGTAATCTTATCTGGTCAGCAGACAAGCAATATTAATAGCTTAAAAGTAATCTGAACTTAAACGCTTGCATTTTATATTAGATGAATTGGATATTTTGGAGGTATGCCATTGTGGCACCTACAAATAGGTGTACTTTTTATCACAATGGGGAAGAAGTTTTCTAGGACCTCTAAAATGAGAACGTCAGGCTCAAACATTTGTGAATATGAAGCATAAGCAATATGGACTAATGAGCTTGTACAATATGTACAAATTAATTATTAAATTTTTAAAATTTGTAATCTAAACCATTTTAAGATAGTACATTGCCAAAAGGAGGTGTGGGGAGGGGTGAAGTTGCACTACTCTGTCTTTTTCTGCAGCCCAGTATCTAAGCAAAATATTTAATGTAGCATTGACTCTTCTCAATAGCTTTTTCTGGCCAGTAAACATGAGACAGATTTATCAGTAACATAATTTTGGTAGACTTTGACACCTTATGGTAGCTAGCAACTTGATCCAACAAATGCAAGACTGGAGATAAAAACAAATTCCTTGCAGAATAGTAGAGGGTGTAGTCAAACTGATACTGACAATATAAAGTGAATTACAACCCAAGACCTTATGCTCTATCAAACTGAGGAATCAACTTTCCTAGACAACAGAAGAGAGTAAGAATGTTTTAGGTGTAATCAAAATAGTAAGGAGAAATAAAGCTGGGAGAAATGTGATGTATTTAATCATACTTTTAAATACAAAGGTGTTCAGTTAGTTCATCTTTAATATCTTTGTCTTTATTCTGATTTTGAAGATTATGGATAATGTAAGATGTGAATTCCCCTGTTTCTTTCCATATGTTCCTAGAGCAAAAATAGTTTCCCCTCTTCATATGGATTTCTCCAAATAAGGAATGAAGAAGCTGTAAATTAACTCCTCATTACTACAGTACAAATGTATACTTCCAATATGCTGATTTGAGGGAGAAATGAGGAGACAGCTCTTTGGAAAACTCTGTTGAAATCTGTCTTTCAGAAACTTCCCACTTAATTACAGATTTTTTTTTTTTTAAAGCAGCATTTAATTATTTGTGTTTATACATGCAAAAGCAACAAAGAAAACAACAACAAAAACCCACAAACACCAAAAAAAACAGCCCAAAACTTAATTAACTGGACTTTGCAGTGAGTTTCATTACATTTATAAGTCCTTGATTCTGATAAGAAGGTAGTACAACAATGAATAGGATGATCCTGTCAAAAACTCCCCACAACAGGACAAAATAATCTAAACAGCAAAGGTGACCAGGTACGAAACCAAGATGTCAGGCCAGAATTGAGCAACAGAGCTGTAAAGAAATCCACAACAGAGAGCTAAATGTCCTTACTTCCATGTGCTGTTGTTCAGACCTGTTGATCTCAAGAAGTTATCTTTGGGAAAGGTGGATTCTACCTCCTCCTGTTTTTATGATTTCTTCACTACCACTTGCACTTCACAGTAAATACAACATCTGTTACAAGATGTGATAACATCTGTTGTCAGCTAACAGGCAAATAGACTGAGCTAGATGCATCAAATGATCCAGAATGATAGCATTTATGGGTCTCTGACACAAATAGATATAATAAAAATTAGCAACAAACACAGACTTTTGCATCCACCAGGACATTAATCTCTACTACTCTTCTCTTATTAAAAAAAAAAAAAAAAAAAAAAAAAAAAAAAGCTGGATTTTTTTTCAAATGACCATGCTGCAGCTTTATGGAAAACAAATCCCAAAGTATAGTATTTTTTGGAAATTATGTATGTGAGTACATAATTATTTTGGGAAATTATGTATGTGAGTAGCACCTATATGCTTAAAGACATCAGGCATCACATTATGAAACTGATCTATTTAATATCATTATAGCTTAGAAAGTACTAATTTTTTTTTCACATATATAAATTTTTGTAATGAAGTTAATATTCAAATATTTAAATGTATTTTTGTCTTGTTAATTCAAATGTTTTGACTTTTAGACACAGCCCTTTTTTTACCTTCTGGCTTGATACTCTGCTTGAGTTCAAAGCCAGCATCTGTTTCCCTATTGTTCTACCAGAAGTTTTCTGCAGAACAAATAAGTGATACAATTAATTGCAAGCATGGAGATTAAAAACAAGTTCCTGACCTTAAAAAGTCAGTAAACAGAATTATCTATTATAGTCCTTTCACTTTTGTCATCTTTCATTACATTAACAAAATGTATCCATTATCTCCATTATTTAGCCCTTTTCAAGGTTTTCAATAAATCTGTACTTCTCAAGGTTTTCAATGATAAATTTTCAAATATATCTATTTTAATTTCCCACACGTAAGATTTGTTTGTTCCTACATCTTCTTTCACACAATAATCTCTAATTTATCTACTTCCTTGAAATGTATGAACGTTGCTGTATGAGCTTACTTAGGGCTTTTCTCCAAATTCACTGTATTCTCAGTTCATCATTTTGAAAATTAACTGCTCACCAGTTATGAATTGTTGCTAAGTAGAGCTGAATTTCCACCTTATATAGTGTGCTATCTCATTGTGTGATTCCACGTCTTACCAAACACAGATAATTTTTTGTGGGGATTGTGCCTCTTCAATCACATGACAGTTCAACTTCCTTTAAAAAAGTTTTCATTTGCCTGGATGCAGAGTAAAACTTGAAGCCCTGTATGCTGTAAAAGTGAATGTAAATAAGAAAATTACATTATTTCATATTACTTTGGTTCAGTGGGGCTATATTTTGAGTCTGTGTTTTGATTTTTCTTTTTTTAATTTGGATTTTCTGTACAATTTTAGGTTTTGACTGATGTTTCATCTTTGTGAGTTTTTATCTTTTATTTGCTATTGACATCTCTTTTCTTATAAATGATTATTTAGTAGTTAGATATGCATATACAATTTGGTAATAGTTCAAAACTTTTAATCCAGAAAATGTTAAAAATAGAAGAAGGCTGTTGCTTATGATAAGGCAAACTGCCATTAAGAACTGAGTTTCCCAGGCATGCTGGACACCCTGCTTGAGGACTCTGTCTTTATACACACATACATATGTGTCTGGAAATGGATAGAGAACAAAAAAATAACTCAAGTATTGTATTCCATTAGATACTAGGTGCTACATATAAATCCTTACAGTACTAACCTCTGCTGCAAAAATTACTTCTAGCAAAGTAGGTACCCTGACTGGCACCCAGGATACTGTTTCAGTGCAAAGATATCCAGTGAAAATCGAAGGCAAACAGCGAGATTCACATATTCAGCTAGGAAAAGCTGAGAAACTGAAGGCATAACTTAGATGCCTAAATACTGATACGATATGAAAATGTGTGCCGTTCTCTAAGATACTGTTGGATGACTCCTGGAATGTTTAGAAATTATTTCATTTTTGTATGGACGAAATGGAACACACAGTTTATGCATCAATATTAACAACACCTGACATCAGCAAGCACAAATAGGAAGGAAATTTCATTTTTATGTCATGTCTGTAATTGCTTCTATTTATTCATTTATTTATGGAGGGGCATGTGCTAGTAACTGATATTAATCCGAAAACAATACTACCACTGACAAAGAAGATCTAGCAAATGCTTTGCAATACCCTGAGAATATGAAATTTATTTATTCATAGTTATAAATACAGGGTGTAAAGGCCACATAAAAGTGAAATGAAGTAAAAAAATCTACATAGATGACAGGGGAAAAATGCTATCAAAGCATAAGTGCTTCTATGTTTCTTAAAATATAATAGAAATCTGACTATTTTGTTTGTTCTAGACTTTCTCATTTTCCAACAATAGCTCAACTAGAAACTAAACAGGTGATTGCATGTCTGGTCTGTTTTCATAGTTGCTCAACACTGATCATGATTTAATGAATTTTCTTTGGTTTGAAATATAAGTCTAGATATGCAAGCAAGGGTCTACATTTACCTTATATAATACAATGGGATCATTATTAAAGTACTTAGTAAAAAATTATCACAAAACAAATTCTAGTCCATATTAACATTCAGTTTGTCAAATAGCACTTAGAAAGTATTTTTTGTTTTGTCTTGATATTTGTTCAACAGAAACTGAAAGGAAAAGTGTGGGAGTCATCTCTACCTGTGGATGAATAAGTAGAAGAATGAAATAAATTAGGCCTTAAAGCTTCAGAGCATGTGAGACTGCACAGCCTCAGTACACCAGGGCTTAATCTCTCCAGGTAACAGCAAGTCTGTAATTCTGGAGGGCTCTTAATAACGACCACGTTCCTGCAGTGTTACTATGGTTAGTGTCCAGTTGGTTGTAAGTATGTGTATCATGAACTATGTTATTGTTAGCTTTTGGCATGTTACGTTTTAGTTTGGTACAAAAGACAATGTGGGGCCTCTCAGGGCCAAGCTTCACAGAAAGGATATCCTGTCTTTATCGGCTTGGAACAAGACATAATAAAATAGAGTTGTTGCAAGCACCATGAGACATAAAGGTGAAATGCAAAAATGCATCTTCAATTTTTGCTGCCAGATGTGCTCTTGTTGAAGTTCTGAAACCTCAAAGTACTGAAATCTTCAGTCACCCATCTTGTCTACAGCCATTTGAGATTCAAAGTGTCTCCACAGCTACATGCCAGAAGAACACGTACATGGATAGATGACATTACATTTAACAGCAGTAATTACAAGCACAACTTCTATTATTTTGTGTGGGTGCTGGGTCCTGCCTTTGGCTAGTGCTAAGTTACTACACCACTGGTCAGTGGTGAGAGACTAAACAGAGTGAGAGACTTGTGTTCTTAAGTTTAATAAGAACCAAATTCTCAGCTTTCTGGGGAGAAAAAAAAATTAAAAAGGAAGGAAAAAGTAAAGAACTATTACATAACTGAATGGTGCTGGTTTGACACACTTCCACTTCTGTTGTCAAAATGTCTCAGTGTAGAAGATAGTTTAACTCATTCATAGGACTCTAGGTCCAACTTAATATATTCAAAATTGTTTCACACATTTAATAGTTAGATAGGAAAACATTAAGCTTTGCCCATAAAGCTACTCTTTGGATGTGGACCTTGAATACTCATTGACTTCTATTCTGCCTATTTTTTTATGCTTCTGCACAAATTGGGAAGAATTGTAGTCTGTGTTTTTTACAGAATAGTTCATTTGGTCGTTTCTTTTATTGTAAATGTTAATATTTTTGTCCTGATGTTTTTCCACCCTATGCAGAATTTATCTACATTATCTTAAGTTATCTTAAGTTTTCTCTAAAATCTGTATGGTTAATTTCTAGCTTCTAAGATACTTACGAATTTAATTTATGCAAACTGATAGTGAAAATTATGTTGAATATGTTGGTTTTTTTAATATGGACTCTCTACCCATGTTCATACCACAAACTAGATTTAAAAAAAAAAAAAAAAAAAAAGCTAAAGCAAAGCAAAAACTCTATTACATGTTTCCTGAACCAAAAATTAGCCAAAGAGTTGATGTGAATTCCAACTGATTTCCTAATCAGTCACTAACTGAGAAATACTTTCAGAGTTTAGCTATTGAGGGGTGGTCAGCCAATATAAGTCAAGACCTTCTAAACATAACTAGTTTCTTAGTAAATACACATATGTAAACTGTAGAACTTTACACTTGATATAGTCGTCTGGCCTTACTTTTTTACACTGTAGAAGATAGTTCCTTCTAGAATTGACTTTTTAATTACTGAAATCCATAATAAGTTCCTAAAAGTGCCTTTTGCTTTCCTCTATGTATAAATGAAGTCTACCCCAACGAGCTCAAGCTTAGGTATTGCAGATACCTAAAACTACCTGAGTTGTATTTATTATGTTAGCAAATGTTTCACTTTGTTTTCCACTCAAATTAGCTTGCCTTCAAATATCTGCAGATCAGCCACCAAGATCAAACCCAAATGAGTAGCTTTCAGCCTTCAACCACAAATACATTTGATTACCCTTGGTGACCCCAAAGATTAACATTGCATGTGACATTCACAATAGC
Source organism: Certhia americana (assembly GCA_018697195.1). Lineage (NCBI taxonomy): Eukaryota > Metazoa > Chordata > Aves > Passeriformes > Certhiidae > Certhia > Certhia americana. The sequence goes on along the minus strand of CM031857.1, from coordinate 73,756,718 downwards.
TGATGGATCATCAAACTCCTCCCTGACAACTGCTGAACAAAAGTCTTCTACGCTTTTGCATATACACACTATTCTTGATTTAAACATGATCTGTTAGTGATCACACTATTCTGTCTAAACATGATCCAGCCTCCAAGTTCCTTAGTGTCTACATTCCCATCACACTCAGTCTTTCTTCAGGTTTTCTGTTTCTAGAGTTTGGAACAACAGGATTATTAGTTTGAGACAAAAGGGTTATTACTGCTATGTTGGTGTATTCGTTGTCTGCAAATAGAAGAATTTTGAAGAGCTTCAAACTGGAGTGAGAAAATGGTATAACTTTAAAAGTTGAAAGAAAAATATTGAATTGTGTCAAAACATCCCTGCACATTTTCAGTTTGGGACTACTCAGAAAGGATGTTTCTCTAGAAAGAAGATAAAGAGGTTCAAGGTATGCTTCTAGAAACAGCAGAGGCAGAAATAATGACCTTCTGATGCCTTACTACTGTTCATTTTATGATCAGTTGTGGAGAACCTTGATGTGAGAAAAGAAGTCAAGCAAGGAAATACGTAGCTTTGTAACTTGAATGATTGTGAAGATGTAATTAGACATAATAGTAATACCTGACAGTAATTGTTCTGAAAAAAATAGTGGTTTGGGACCTGACGTTCATAAAAGGAATATATTTTCTTTATAATCATCATGGACTATATTATGAAATATTTCATTTGTTGCCAACCTGAAATCTTAATATCAGATGAGGGTAGCTGTTGTACCAACAAATTTGTCCTTTCACTCACAATTCTACTTCCTTTCAGTTCTTACTTTCAGCTGTGCCCTTGTGGTTAGGGAAAGTAAAATTATTTTAAGATTATTTTGAAACCAAAGAGAACAGCTGTGCTTTAATGGAGAGAACAGCAATATTTATATGAAGCAACAATATTTATGTCAATATTAAAGAGTATACATATATGTCTTTAGCAAAGAAAAAATTATGAGAAAAGTGTGATTAAACATGCTCAGCATTATCTTAAGCTCCTTGAATAATGCAACAGCCTCTTGTCAGAATAGCAGTTGCTTTATCATTGCTCCCACTTTAGCCAGTTTCTGGAAATGATGAAATATGATTTCCTAACTCAGTAAGAGAAACATGAATTCTGAAATTCTTCAATAAAACAAACTTTGTATCTTCATTGTAGCTTGAAATCCCTTCCCATTACTTTTTTTCCCAAGGTTTGTAAAAGTTGTCTTGAATAGCTAGCCTTTCCTCCACTGGATCTTGAAGCAGAACATCCTTTTAACATTGCAGATGCATTGGAATTATAAACTAGTTCCCTTTATGGGCAATGATGCATGGTCTTTCAAAAGAATGACTCCTGTCTGCTAAGGACAACCAGCATGCACCATTCTTACATTTCTATTTTTCTACAGTAAGAAGCCTACTAGATGAAAAGTATATGATTTAGACAGCTATGATTTAGTACAGTCAGATCTCTTAATCCGATTCTCCTATTGGTTATCCTTCCCAACCCCCTTTCTCTACAGAAATACTTTGATTAGATGGAAGGCAAACCAAATTTCACATGTCTTTTTATTGTATTTTTGGAGAAAGACAACAAATATTTTTTTGTTCCAAAGTTTCTACCAGTGATATGACCGTGCCACTAGGGACTAGTTTGACCTTGTGAAGAACATCCAGCCAAGGTTTGGCCACTGGATAATCACTCCAGTGTTTAATGAATCTGAAGCACAACAACAGAAGCGGATGGATGTCTTGACAATGTCGCCAGAAGTCAGGCATGCCAATGAGGTAGAAGACATGCAGGAAAGAAAGAAATGAAGAATGGAAGGCAAAGAGATTGAGGAGAATCACAAAAATACCCCACAAAATGCTGCTTCTAGAAGATCTCTAATGTGATTATGAAATGAATGGGCAAGACACAGATTTTTCACGGGATGTGCTTAAGAGAGTTTGCAGTTAGAAGAGAGAAACCTCAGTAATACAAATATCTGTGGTTTTGTTTCTGCATAATCATGGACTACAAAATATGCAAGCAATATTTTGGAAAGGAAGAACTAGCAAATGAGCCACAAACCGACAAACCATTAGCAACACAGACTTCATTCTGTCTTTAATCAAGGCTCTGAAACAAGAGCAGATGCAATATAATAATGCTTATAAGACCCCCTAGTTATTTTATAGGATAAACCTCCGAGGTTTTACCCTATATCTGATGCTTACACATAACTGACTAGTCTAGTGCAACTTTATACTACCCACTTTTCTGGATGAGTTGAGTTTAAACGGAAGTAAAGAGAAAGGAGATTTTACTTTCTCAGTAAGTAAAAAATATTAGAGTTGAATACAAAGACAGTGGATTCAATGTACCATATGACAGGCCAAATTTGCCATGCCACCTGATTAGTCAACCTGATTAGAGTCTCCAAGCAGCTTGCACATGTGATTTAAAATAGCATCTCTAATGTCTTTGTAGTAACAGACCATGTCAGGAAGAAATTCTGCTGGTTGTTTGTATGCAAACAGTTTTGTTGCCCATAACTCATAACATCCTAAATTTAGGGAGGTGATCCACCTTCCCTAAAGATTGCAGGCATCATGATGTACTCACCATGACACAATCAAATGAAAGCCAGCAATAATGTTACAGTTCAGATGAATCAATTAAAAATGCCATCTTGCTAGAGGGCACCTTTCACCACAATCTGCATTGCTCAGAAAGCAGTTCAATTAGACAGATAATGCAGTCCAAACAGAAAATTTCCCAGCTGTCCAGTTTAAAGACCAAGTTTAAAATTGGTGTGCATCTTATTTTAAATTTGATTCTAACGTGGACTTCTGCCAAAAGGAATAAAAGGCTGTTTTACAGAAATATTTTAGTGATATATATTATTTTCTTCAAGGCTTAAAGGACAGTATAGAAGAAAACATGAAACTGAAGGTAAGAGAATTTAAAATGAATTAATTTAGACAGAAGTTTTATGGGAAGGAGGGGAAACAAAAAAATATTCTTTTCCTTTCTGTTAGGGTGTTGCTGCTTCCAGCTGGTTACAAGATTTTTGGCCTTTGGTCTTATGAAATGGTATAAATGACACCAGCTGAAGTTGAAAGGTCTCAAAACGAGTCAGTAACCTCATAGCATGATAAGCTAGGAGAAAAGCACATTTCAGAGCTTTTGTGTGTTTTTTGATACATGAAACAACTATACTTATGAAGCTTTCATTTTGCTGCAACTCTTGGGAAGAACATACTGCTATTTGAGTCTATTATCACCCTGTTGGGCTCTCACTTGTATTAGTTTGCAAACAGTCAGCCTAAGAGAATATACGTAGAAAACCTTCAGAATGACCAGTCCTAACTCTAAGGATGGAGGCCAATGGTGATAATTTTTTGAAAAATTTATTACATGATTTCTGATGCCTTTCTGTATGTGTAACATGCTTTATTACTCCAATATTTTTTCCTTATTATTTCCTAATAAACCTGGTTTATAAAAACATTGGTATAAGTAAGCTAGCATGAAGCACAATGATAAATTATTATCAGGCCAACTGTGCATGCATTTTCATAAAGGCATACAGAAAGACCACTTATTTTTTAACAAATATCTCAAATTCTTGTCCCAAAACCAGGGACAAGACATTACATCATCTTTGTCTTTATTGATCATTAGTAAAACATCTTCATATGATCCCCTAAGGAAATGAGACTCCTGTTGCAACGCTGGCTGCGTGGGTATGGTACGTATATGCTACCAACTTAATTTCAGTCACTTTCTGCTTGATCAGTTACATCTTACGGAGAGCTGGGAGTACGAAAGATATGTAAGCTCTTGGAGTTTTCATGAGAATTGGTACTTGGGAAGACCAGACCCTCTTAATATACATCAAAGAATATCTTCAGCATGAATTCAGCCCATCATAAAGGCTAGGGACTGCAGAGAGGAAAGAGCTGTAAAACCAAATCAAACCAAATAAGCAGCTTTGGTAGGGCTAGCAATTCACTGCCTGCTACGAACTTGTCAGTACAAGAATTCAATTTAGCTGACTTGGATATCTTGTTCCCACCTACACCTTAGGTAAGAGTCCTCACCAGCACTGGCTATCTGAGAGTTATTTACCCAGGCTAGTCTTATTGGCTATGTCTGTAGTGCTGAGTAAAATAGGACTAGTCCTGACTAATAGCACTGTTCACTCTCCAGGAAACTTAGGTACTTTTTTGAGAAGATGTTCTTCTACAAGCACACAAAACCTAGGTGTAAGGTATCTGATAAAGACGGACAGAGTTCAGCTTCAGATTTTCACTGATTCTGGTGCTCACTTAACAATTTTAATGTCAATAGTTGCATCCATGTCTTATACGGTGGCTTTTGCTAGGAGAAAATAAGTTGTAAATCTGAGGCACTTCCAGACAGCAAAGAATCAAGTATTTTAAGTATTTATCCAGTGTTTGAACTCATTCCCTGATGATTTTTTTATTTCACAATAGGGTATCCATCGTCAGTAGAGCTAACAGACATCTCCAGAGCATGAGATAAATTGTGCTAGAAAAGACCTTTGACAGTGGAAATGTATGCAAAAAGCTTAGAGTAGAAAAGCTGCTTTTAAACAGTTTAAATCAGGTATGATTAATCCCATCCTGGAAACTACTGAATTGTTCTTACAATACCTGAGTTCTTTATACTCAGTGATGAAGACTAGGTTTTTTTGAAGGTACTGTAAGGAAATACAATTAGCTTAACTTTGCTTGTTAAACTGAATGAGGCAAAATCACCCTTTTGAGAAACAAAATCTAACTATTGAATATCTAGGAAACTTAACCACTTGCTTTAGAAAGACAGCTTCAACAAACTCAGGGCAATTAGGTGTCTAATAAAGATGAGCAGATTTCTTTTTTCAGATTTCATTAGTTCTTGTGCTCGTTGAAGAACCTTAACAACATTAGAGTTGTTAAATTTTAGTATTTAGTATTAAAATTAATGCTTATATTGTAATTTTTATCATCTGTTGCAACAATAGCAGAAGATCACAAAAAAATTCCAAAAGATTTGCAGGAGAAGGCAAACCATGTCTGATTTTTCACCTATACTATTAATATAATTTGTATTATTAAAAACTTAAGTCTAAATTGAGGAACCTAGGAACATTTTTCAGCTCGTGGATCCAGGTGGTATGATCCAGCTGCTTTCTAGTTGTATGACAGCAATTATAGCTCTTTGGATGAGTACAGAAGAAACTGTGGTGTATTCAGTAAGACCCTTTGCTTGGCACACCATTGTCATAGTTTATGCTGTGAAGATTTAAACAGAAGTTTAGGAGCGGCAATTTTTGAGTGTGGGGTGTGTGTATATGCACATACATATATGTATACATATATAAAAATACTTCTTTAAGAATATCCATAAAACATTATATGAGTTTTTCAAACAATTTGTTAACTAGAAGATCATTTACGATAAAAGAGACATGCAAATAAATAGCACACTAGGAATCAAACAAGCTACCTGGAAGAACAATCGGGTCTACTTGATGGATTTACTCTGAAGAGCAGATGCATCAGACTGAGAATAACAGCAGAAGACAAAGAAAAAAAAAAAAAAAAAAAAAAGAGAAGATACTTTTGTACTGGACAGAAATAAAATTGCTCAAGGCTGCAGCACTGTGGAGGCTTGGGAGAAATGGTAGTGTTTTCCTGTCCCAGGGAAAGCTTGGAACTGATTCCAAAAGGCCATAGTCAGGGATGGGCTGTAGCTGAATTGTTTCCTCAGTCTCTATGGCTAATATATACACAAGGAAATCCTTATGATCAACCATAAGCAGCCTTTAAGGAGTTTTTTAAAGTTATATTCTAAATTCCCCTCTGACTTTTTTTACGCCTTTTCTAACTTTCTAATTATTTTCTTCAATTATTCCATTGAGCAGTTTTTCCTGCTTTGCTAATCTTAATCTTGTTAAAAAATATTGTTTCCTCCTTTAGGGTTTTCTGCAAACTTTAGCAGAAAAACAAACACGTCATAGGCCCATTAAACCAGTGGCACTCCCATTAAATAGGAATGATCTTTCAAAGCAATGATCTTTTACTTGTTTATTATCTGTCTGCCAGTCATCTAGGGCAAACCCTGAGGCTACAGCTATATGAATAAATGAAAGGGATAAGGGCTGGTCTCCTGATCCTGATCACAGCAGCAAGCACACCCACAAAAATAAAATAATTTCTCATTCCCACACAAGATGGCTTCTTGCTTACTGCCCAGAAGAGAAAAGTCTCTGTCCAGTGGTATTTCCTAGATAGCCTATAAACATTGTCTGACAGAGCCTCTTGAAGGACTGAAAGCAGAGAAGCTTGTGTGCTAGCAAATCACATTGCACAGGAGACCATGTGCTGGTGGTGCTTGAGTATACCTTCGTCCTGTTTATTAGTACTACAGACATAACAGCAGGGTTCAGGCATGACTGAGGGGATAGCATTTTTAAAAATTCTGGTTCCTTAATTATCTTTGTTTACTAAAGTATTTGTATCTGTCTTTGTATAATAGAAATTGTCCATACTAGGAGCTGGGAAGTAGAGCTAAAAAGAAATAAAAATATCAATATTGTTCACTTCCCCCCTGCATATTTTAGGCTTCCTTCCAAGCCTGTTTTTTTCTCCATCTCCTTCCTCCAAAGTCTTGCTAGAAGAAAATAGAGGGAAACAGCAACCTTTAATAGAGAGTCACTATTTCCAATATAAAACCAAAACCAACTTCCAAAAAAAGAACAGAAGTGCAGTTATGTAGAAAGTCCTACTTAAAACATATAAAAAAAAGACCTCTGTTAAGTAGTGGTATTAAGGAAAAAACCCTACATAATAAATACATTGCATTATAGAAAGCTATGTTCTTAACATATTCAGAATAATTAATCACTTTGATTAATGGCATACAACATATCACTAGCCTTAGCTATTGTATGTCACAGAATACCACAGAATATTTGTAAGTATTCACAAGTGGCTACATTCATCAATTTCCATATTTAGGAGAAAAGTAATGAAACATACAGAAGAACAGATATGCTGGAAACTGTATCTGTGTTTTTAACACAATTTTTTCAGTTGTGCAGTTTTCCAGTTTTGTCTGGAAACCAAGAATCAAGAGGTTTAGCTCATCATGGATTTTTAAAGAATCTGGTTCAGAGGAGCTGACACTGTCAGTGCTATTTGAAGGCTGAGATTCTAACTCACAAAACATGATTTTATCTGTCTCAATGTTTATATAATAATTGAATAGATTTTTCAACCTATAATATCTGGGATCATTCTTTTACTCATTGGAAAGGAATAGCTAACAAATAATTAAACCAAAATTCATTTTTTGTTGGCAAAGCTTTGTCTGTAATGTACTATACACAATATTTTTCTCTAATGAGCTCAAGCATCCTTCACAGATAAATATGATATTAGGTTGTCAATTCTTCAACCAAAACTATTTACTAGTGCCACTGGGCAAATTAAGAAGAGTCTGAAATGGCATAAAACTGAGCCATGTAGTTTTTGGTTTCTGGAGAACCATTTGTTTAAGACAGACAGAAATTTTAGGGTAAGTGAAATAAGTGGGTGCAAAGTCGGCCAAAATGAAATTACTTTTCCAAACAGACATAGCAACAGTTACTGCACATACGTTGTAAATTCTATAATTTTTCTTTCTAAAAATAGGAAAGCTATTAAGTTAAATAATAATTAAATAGTTTTTTTTTTAAAGTTTCTCTTAGCAATATTTTGATAAAGATGTCATTTGAAGATGAAAGTGAAAATTTCAGAGCTGCAGTGGTGGGAAATTAGAGGTTCAGCCTGGAAAAAAGGTATATATTTACCTATGAAAATATTAATTATGTATTAATAATTCTTTCTAATTGACATCTGATGCATCACTCCACATCTGCTATAACTAGCTCTATAATAGATTCCAGTCTACAATCACCCAATGTTTGCAGGATTTTCCACCAGGGAAAATATTAACAGAATGGATGTATTGTAAAACCAAGACTGAAACAGTTTCTCATTATGATTAGCAGGCAGCTGAAAATGATTAGCAAGTCTCCTAAAAATTTGAAGGACCAGAGAAAATCCTTCAAAACATGAAGGCTTATCTGTGCCTGGAAGCCTGGGCTTGAGATTCTGTTGAAATAATTCTGATATAATATGGATAAAGCAGAAGAGCAGACCAAGACAATGCATTTAAGAACCTCAGACCTGGAAACAGTTGTGAGGAGACTGTAGCAAGGGGAATAATGTGAGAAGGGAATAGGGAATAGTCCAATTGGAAGGGACCTATAATGATCATTTAATCCAATTCCCCCTGAGAGTTTCCCTTATCCATCAGGGATGACTGTTCAATTTGTAAAGTTAGATTTACTTTGTTGAAGATTTCTCTCTTTCCTCCATACCGCTGTAAAAACATGGAAGTAGGTCTAAGCAGTCTGTTTAAAATCAGTTGCATTAGAATGTCAGATTACATTAACCACTGCTTTTTTCTGTTATTAAGGCAATGAGTGCTTTACTAGGGGTTTTGAGATTTTTAGGTTTTGGTGGCATAGATGCCATAATACAACTTACATTTACACAAATGAAAATCTTCTGTTACATTTTAAATTTTCACTCTTCTTTACTTTTTGTTTTTAGTTTTTTAGGCTTCTACAAGGAATTGTATTTCCTTGATATGTACAAGTTGATGCTGACTGTTCACATCAGCTCATAAATATATATAACTCGTTTTTATTTTACCTGAGATAGCTTTGCTCGTATTTTCTAGCTTTGCCAACAAAGTAAAGTTATGAGGTAAAATTCTGTAAACTTTTATATATGTTTTTGAGGTAGTGATGACATCTTCCATGCTGAAGAGCCCAGGTAAATACAGCTTTGGAATATGCTCTTGTTTATACTATGTCCTTCCCAAACTCAGTATTTAATACAACACTTAAATGCTGGTTCATATAGCATAGTTCCACCTACACGGATCTTCCTGTTCAGCAATTTTTGTATAAATTTTGGGGTTTATGTATATATTTATTCTTTCAGAGTGATGAAAATTTCAATTTGAGACACACATAGAAACAACTTTACAGTATCTGTAAATATTTCAAAACAACTACTGAAAATCAAGGGAAGAAAAATCTGAACAAGCCAAGTAAATGAAGGAAGGCTAATATTCAGTAATCCAAGGTACTGTAGATAAAACTCATTCTGATGTATTTTCACAGTTATTCAGGCTCCGAGAAATCAAATGATGTTGAAACAGTTACATGTCAAAATATATAATCCCCTAAATCTAGTATTTTAGGAATGCAGGCAGAATCTACTTGTTGATTATATTTAAATACACGGCAAAGCTCTAAAGGACAGCTGGGTGGCAAAGGGTAGGACATGTCTGAGTCCCTTCTCTCACAGTCGGTGGAAAGAAGCAGGTGATTCTTTGGTGTAATTTAACACAAATTACGAAAGAAAACTTAAGCTGGTCAGATGAATTGTATACCAAAAGTTCTCTCCAAGGAGACCCTATAAAGACTGGTTCAGCTGCAATTGTTTATATGACTGATGTCTACAATCTGCTGAGAGGTATTTTACCCTAAAAATCACTATGGAATTAAGATTCATTGATTTTGTAACCTGAGAGTTTTAAGTGTAAAAAAATTGACACCTTTTGGAAGGTTTCAAGTGAAACCTGAATTTGTTAATGTAGATATTAATCTCACATATAATGTAACCTATTCATAGTAAGAATAGTTTGTCTTCCAGTTTTAGTTTTAAAAAGCAATGTGAGCTGGTACTATTTCCAGCTGTTTTCAAAGTAATGCATTTGAATATATGGAGTATAATCATGTTCTCTATGCAGCTGGGATGAAGTGGGAATATTAACTCTGTTTTATTTATACAGTTACCAATGCACTATTAAATTTAGCTGAAATAATTTGTCCAAATACATATTTTTCTAAAATTCCTTTCTTAATTACCATTTTGTCCACATAATGAATAAGGACTGTTTGGTTAATTTCCATAAATATAATTTTCATGCCTTAAAAGTCAATATAATCTTTAAAATTCTTTCTACCATTTAAAAATTATTTATATTCTTTTTATATTCTGAAGAGATCTAACACTATACTTGTATTAAAGCTAATTTCTTCCATTTTTATATGTTTATTGTTTATACATTATTATTTATATTGTCTTGTAGTAAACCAAAACGGTTTACTAAGGTATTTCTTTAACTAATTTCTTAAGCTTTAAACATAAGCACATTCTGAAATATGAAGAATAACCCTTTGATTATCATGAAGCTGTTCAAAGTTTAATGTATGACTCGATGTTGCAATTATTAAGTAACTACTGAAGCATTGCTAAAATAAAACCCCTCTGTTTATGGTTTTTTTCCTCAAAAATACACTCTCATAGAAAAAAAAATGTAGAATCCATTATTAATAGCAATAATTTGGTGTAACTGGGAAAGTGCTCTCTGTCCAAATTTCATTAAAAGCACCAGTCTAATTCCAGAGCTACCCAACTCCATTATAATTCCATTATAAAAATTATGTGTAGACTTTATCATTCATGTTTCCTTACCATTTTTAAAAGCTAAAAAAAAAAAAAAAAAATCCATATAAACCATTAATTACTATTTAAGTTTTGGGTTGGAGAATGGTGAAAATCTCAAATTAAATTTGATTTCAAAAGATACATCTACTTCTGTATGAAATGGCATACCTCCCCAGTTTACTTCTGAGCCCTCATCTCCTTAATATTCACACTGTATAAGCATTAATTCCTTTATGGTTCTTTTTCTGGTCAGAACAAAACTCAAACAAACAAGCCCAGTTTCTTCTGCAACAAAGCAAACAGCTTAGGGGACAGTTCACTCTGCTGGCAGTTCTCATATTTTTCAGGTGTAACACTACATACCTCTTAGTAGAAACCTTTGTAGTCTACTTGTGCATGCATGCAAAGGCATATCCACACCAGAGGTTTGATAAAACAAATCTGTACAGCGTGCAAACAGTACTAATTATTCTATCTATTATCCCTATTTCTTATCACAACACTAAAAAAAACTTGAGAACTTTCAGCTTTATGTTGAAAAACATAAAATTTGGCCTTAATCTTATAAAAGATTTGATAACATTTTCCTACATTCCCTTTTTCATGTTTAGCTTGCTGGTGCCAAACAATAGGACAAGAGGCAGCAGGCAGAGACAGATGCACAGAAGTTCCACCTGAATATGAGGAAGAATATCTCTACTGTGCAGTAGGACTGAGCACTAGAACAGGCTGCTCAGAGATGTTGTGGAATCTCCTTCCCCAGAGACACTCAAAAGATGTCTGAATGCAATGCTGAGTAAAATTCTCTATGGGACTCTGCTTGAGCAGAGAGATTGAATTTGATGACCTTCAGTGGTCCCTTCCAACCTCAACCATTCTGTGAGCATGTGAAGCCCTTCGTGCATTTTTTTGGGCTTCAGTACACACTGTAGAATAGTATTAAGGTCATAAGGGTGAAGAAAAACGTGATTTAGACATATCTCTTTTTTTTCTATTACCACCTTGCCTTCACAGAGGATTGACAATGTCCATGGGAAAGGAATTTCCTGATACCATTCTTCGGCTCTTAGAAGGGTCTTGCTTAGTTATCTTACATTTTGAAAAAGGGGCTTGTGCAGATAGCATCTACCTCCTAAGGAAAACTTGACATTCATGGTTTTCTGTGGATGAAGTTCACCACCAGAGCCACAGCACTCCTGACAGAAGCCAGCTGAGGGCTCAGATATGATACAGAATGCAATGGTGAATATTATTTAGTACGGGATCCAGTGTAAGAGGAGTTCATTTTTAATTCCAGTCATCCCAACTGACACAGAGACATTAACCCTAAAAAAAATGTCATCAGGTATTTTGTTTACGAAACAGATACTGTGAACTATGTTAGATCACTTACGTAAACAAGATGTTTGAAGAATAATAAAAAAGATACAGAGTTGAAGATTTAATTATAAGATTTTTTTATTAATACACTGAAATATATGTTTAGTCCATGACTCCTGAAACCATGAAGAGATAACTTTTTAGGTCAAATCTCACACTTCTGGATCTTATAAAGCAGTATCTTTTTTCTTGGCTAAAAAGCAGGAAAAAACCTGTGATGCTCTTTTAATGTATTGAAATGTACTGAGTACTTATAAATCAGTAAAATTATAAAAAAACCCCTAATTTCTTAACTGTCACTGTTAAACAGTATTTGCAAAAAATGGAAGGAGATTCCAGCTGCTTAGTCTTTCCTTCCTTGATAAATATTGCAGTTAGGTATTTCTCATTGTAGGTGCCAACAGTAAAGCTTCAAATTTCTTCTTTTGACAAAAGTTACAGTTTCTGAGGAAAATAAAAGTCAATTTTGCTGCAAAAAAAATTGAAAAGCATGAAAAACTACACGTTGGGATAGCATTGGAATTCACTAGATTAAATTTTCGTTGTTTAAGACTCATGCCTACTTCTGGAGGAGGCCACTTGAATAATAGTCAAGTGTATTATCACAAATTAAATTAATTTTGTTTATATGGTATCTTGATAAAATAGACTCTCTAGTCAAGAGTTAAAAGATACAGTTCTCATTGGTAATGCTGCTCCTTTGAGGTACTGAGGGAAAAAAAACCCACTGTCGTTTAGATTCGGATTTATCATTTGATTACTCCTAGTATCTATCCAAAGGTCTACGTGAAACAAGGAGGCATAACATAACACAACACCTGCTTCACAGAATTATTATCTTCTAACAGCAGCACCTGATGTCTGATGCAAAGATTTTGTCTGTTTAATACTAAGATATAGAGTGCTTTCAAACTACCTACACCTAGAGAGCCAAGAGATTCAAAATGGGTCAACTAATTTATTTCATAAGTAGTTGCAGGACAGGGATATCTACAAGCTGAAAATTCCTGTATTAAGGTATCATAGTATAACCAAATGGTTTAAACCAGGATATAAGGTTTGTCCCAAAGGAATTTCCTTCCATCATAGAAACAAATGAATTCTTAATCTCGTGCCTAACTACAAAGGCACTTACAGATGCTGGGACATACAGAAATAATGTGCAAAAATAATACACATGCTTATGTGTATTACTGTACCCTTTTTTCAACATAAACACGAAACTTTATTGGTAAGTTACAAAATATTTTTGTCCTTTTCTGTATAGTCTTAATTTGCATATAAAGACAGAGATGTCAAAGTTCACAAGCATACAAATCATGGAGTCACTAAATAATGCTTGGAAGGTTTTTGGAGGTCATAAGAATCCAATCTCCCACATGAAGGAGGACTGTTACTCCATTCGCAGGTCAGGGGTGCTGCCTGAAGTGCTCCAAGGACAGTCCTAACAACTCCTTGTCCCGAACAACCCTCCTGACGGAACCTCCCAAGACTGCACATGTAGCACTTTGGCTACATCATCGAGCCCTACTGTCACCTTCATGGCCCTTTAAGTAATTACAAGCAATCACTAAGCTCTTCATTAGCCTCCTCTTCCCACCAAAGCTCAGTTCCTCACCCCATCTTTCTTGCAGGGCACGTTTTAGACAACGACTATCTCAGACACCTATTACCAGACCAGTTACTCCTGTAAGGGGCCCCGGCACTCCCTGTCATCTGCGAGCTCCCAGTGTCCAGAAGAGGGGCACTGTAATTTTCCACAGTCTCTTGGTCACCTTTTTGTGTGCAATCGGCCAGTGACGGGATGCTCCGGGCCCGCGCCACGGCCTCCACCTGGTGCTTCCTTGGGGCCAGCTCCGGGCCCGATGCCCGGGAGCAGTGTGATGCCATAGCGGGTACAGACCTTGGTCCTTCCCCGCAACAAGTCACGGCCAGCCCCGCCGCTCCTGGGAGCTTTCTGGCCGTAACCCCAACCGGGACAAGGCGTTTCTGCAGCCGCAGTAGCGGCCGGGACACCTTTGAGTGCCGGTAAGGGACTCTGCTCCCGGCCCGGCAGCGCCGTGTCAGGGCGAGCGGGCAGCGGGCACAGCGCCGGCACAGACGGGCACAGACAGCCGCCGAGCTCGCTCTCGGCCTTTCCCAGCTGCCACTTGCCGAGGAACGGGGCCCGGGAATCGCCGCCCGGTTCCCGCTCTCCGCAGCTCCCCTCGGCTCGCCTCCTCCCGGGACACCCCAGCCCCTCGGCCCTGACGGGAGCCGCCGGCACCGGCCCAGCCCCTCCCGCCGCCTCCGCCGAGCGCCCGGGTGCCCTCCAGCGGCGGCGAGACGGGCCCGCGCAGCCCCGCAGGGGGGACAGGGCCCGGCCGGCTCCTCCCCGGGGCCATGAGGGGCACCGGTGGCACGGCACGGCACGGCACGGCACGGCACAGCACGGCACTCCCTCGCCCTGCCCTGCCCTCCCTCGCCCTGCCCTGCCCTCCCTCGCCCTGCCCTGCCCGCCCTGCCCTGCCTCCCTGCCCTGCTCTGCCCTGCCCTCCCTCCCCTCCCTCCCCTACTGCCTTCCCTGCCTTCCCTGCCTTCCCTGCCCTGCCCTGCCCGGGTGCAGGGACGAGCGGCTCCCGATCCCGCTGAGGGACAGACTGCGAGGGCGCCGGGTTTTCCGCCACAGAGGGGGCTCCCAGGAAATCGGGCAAATCAGATGAAATCAAAGGCATTAAGCCGGGTGGGAATTTTGCCTGCAAATTGTGACTGTCAATAATCCCAGGCTCACACTGCTGACAGTAGATTGGTAACCCATTGCGGGTTTATATCTGAATTGGTTGGCACTTCCCATACCTCCATCTCTGCTCTGCTCATTCCGTTTGTTTCAGGAAAAGGGTTCCCCGTTGATTAAGGAAGGGAGTGACCCATTTTGTGCTGCCTCTTTAAGATGCTCTATGTAAAGTTTGGTTGCTAGGGTCCCTTTTTTTTTTTTTTTTTTTTTTTTTTTTAATGGATGCCAGATGTCGGGAGAAAAAAGCAGTTTATGTTCCAACAAGCCTACAGAGTGGATGTACATTTCTAGCTGTTAGCAAAACACTTGCTAATTACAATACTTCCTTCTCTTTAAAGCACGGATAACTTGCACAGTCCTTTTTGCTAAACTGTGACTGAACGTTATGGTACCAGTGCTATTTTCTTTTTCCTTTTTTAAAATTTTTTTTTCCCCAAAGAAACTGCAATAAATGTTGAAAATTCAACTAAATTCACTAAATACCTTAACTGAGAATGGGAAGAGCTAGTTTCGCTTTTTGTTTTCCCTGTTTGAAAGCTAGAGAAAGTAGCATCCGAGTGGCGAACAGATGGCATCAATCAGTCAGCACAAATCCTGCCTAACGTCGGTGTTACAGTATAGTACTCTACTCAAATGAACATTAATTTTGGAAACCAAAATGATTTTTAAAGAAGTGTGTTGGTGTAATTTTGTCCTTGTGGTATATTGCTTCAGTTATTAAAAAATTTTCTTTTTGGAGTGGCTGGATAAACAAGTAATTTTTAAATTATTTATAATTCTTAGATAAATGGAAGGGGTTTTTATTTTATTTAAGAAACTCATGTTTTATCAGAAGTAAATCTTTTGATAACTGTCTGATAAGAAATATCCAATGGACCACTTCTGTTCTTGCTATTATTCACTAGGCAGACTGATCTGTCTTTACCTCTGGGCTAATCACGTTTTTTTCAGTCCTGTTTAGTGTATTTTGCCTTTTCAGTAGTGTATCAATCAGTCTTTCTCCTATTTTTTCCCCTTGCCAGCCCACCCTCTGCCCACATGCATGGGAAAGGGGAAAATTGCCTCACGTATTCTTCTTCTTCCAGCCGGCGAGTAGGAGGTGTTTTATGATATCTTATTCCTCTGTAATAGGGAAGTCACAGATTTGCCCTACTACATGCAGTTATTTAAATCTCTTTTTAATCCAGAAATCTACGTATGCAATTTATGAGAAAACTTGAATTTCTTTTTCAAGAGAGTAAACAAGATTTATAACTTTGGTCAGAGTCTAATTTGTGTGTACTTACTGATTAGGGTTATGGTTCCCCCTTTTTTTGGTAAACCCTGGAGAACAACTGGAGGCTCTTCATGATTTGTTTAATTCCTATGCAAACTGCTGATGTGCTGTGAATGAGGTTATGGATCTTTCTCAAGCTTGGGGATGGAGAAGGAAGAGCTTTTACTGTCTGTGGGGGCTCAGCTTCCCTCATCACCCCTTTGCTGTGGGAAGTGATACTCCATCACCACCTGGGAACTCAGGGAAGCCAAAACTCACCCTCTCACTCCAACCCCTTGAGCTGTGTATTAACTACCACGGTCTGCTCTACGCTCCTTGATCCCCCTGGCTCACATTTCTCAAGCCACCTTCCATTGCTGCCACTCATCCTGTTTTTGTTACCAGCCACAACCTGCTTGCTCCTTTCAGTTATATTGAACAGACCCCATGTCTTCCACTTTCCCGCAGAGACAGGAGAACAAAGCTGCCTCTTCTCTGGCTTTCTCTTTTGAGTTTGTGGTACTGTTTCTTGTGGGGTGACCCAGCAGCCTTGCCAAACTTGCTCTTAAGCCACCTTTCAAGTTACTGCTTGAAATCCCCCCTGAAGGGTGCCAGCCAGCAACTCAGGTCCCTCATTTCCCAGGTAAGTCCTCTACTCATGAGCATCTTCACCACCAGCACTCCTGCTTTTCCCACACTTCACCCTGGGAAGAGGATTTTACCTCCTGGACAAGGAGAATTGCTGTGAAGATGGGGTCAGGACCTATTACAGTTCACACTTCTCTCCCAACATCACCTGCTGACCTTCTTTGGGAAGTTCACTGTGCAGTGACTCCATCCTTCTGCAGAGACATTGAGGCTTACAGTAAGCGGAGAGAATGAAGACACCATATTACTCTTTGTAAGATGACAGAGATGCTTTTGGAGGAAGCTGTAGAGTTTTCTTCATTGATAGACTAGTAAAGAGTTAGGATTAATGTTTTTAACTCTGAAGAGTATTTCATGTAACAGCAAGTAGAAGAAAAACATTTAGGCAAAATGGCTTGTGAGAGAAAGACATCGCAGTCATCTCAGATTCTGATGTTAGCAAACCACACATATTTTGTTATAGTGGATGATAAATTTCAACCAAAACCTCTTCAAGGACCAGTTGTGTTAGTTTTTTGCTACCAGTTACATTCAGAATATAGGCTTCTAATTCATGTGCTAAGAATCAGGTTGCTAGATTTAGCTGACTGCCTTTTTATCCTGAAAAAGTGAAAATTCAGACCCTAGTCTGGGCAGTTTGAACATGATCCAGAGGTAGCTGCCTGCCAGAGAACAACCTGTTCAGATCCTCTCATTGCTCAATATTCTTAACTCAGTCAGCTTTTCCCATATCAGCTGTAGGAACCACCTGTTATGTACCTAACAAAGTATCAGCTGCACAGGTAGTACACAGAACAGCCTCATCTCATGAACTGAACTTGAGGTTCACATTCATGGAATATGAATTTCAGAATATTATAATAGCTCTTGCAATAAAAAATGATTCCTTCTCACACTGTGCTTGTTAATGTGAACCCGGGCTAATCTAAAATGAGAAGAGGGATAGCGATTGCAATGGGGTTTTCTGCTTTAGAGGAAGGTAGCGTTTGAAGTAGGAGACCAAGTTTAAAAAGGGTTATATTTTTCCCTATGGATGAATAATCTGGAAGGGAAGTCATAGCTGTTGAAGGAATGATAAAAAAATGATTTTGAGTGCTCAGCTGTAACCAAACAGGAGGTGATGTGTTTTTTACTTTAGACTCCAAATGTTACTGCATTTCTAAATCCCACGTTCCTGATCACTTAGGAAATACATAGTAATGCTTTTTCCCTAAAAAGTACTACTCATCTACATTTAAAATTGTTTTCAGCCAGTCATGAAGCTTGAGTATTTTATTCCACAGAAAATTACTTCTGCTTAATTTGAGATTAGTAAAAAGCTCTATGTATGATGATATTCAGAGAAGGTATTAAAGGAAAAGCAAACACACAAACAAAAACAACCAAGACCAAACCCAAATAACTGAACCAAACCAAACCAACCAATCAACAACCCCCTTCCCCCCCCCCCCCCAAAAAAAAAAAAGTCAAGGAAAAATATAACTCGTAAATCTTTTCCTACAGTGATTAAAATTAAAATGTTAAGTATGTTCTCATTTGTATAATATATGTGTGTATTTGTGCATGGGTGTGTGCTTGCAGATGAATGCTTTAGCTGTGAAAAATGAGATGTATTACCAAGTATGCTGGGAAATAAAAAAATACTGATTTTTCAGTTGTTGACCATTTTAGATATCTGTATTATAAACTGAAGAATGTGGAATTATCAAGATTGTGTTAGAACAGAACAGTCTAGAAGGAAATGTATCCATCTTGCTTGAAAAACTGTATTTCAAGCAAAAGATTACAAATGCATGTATGCATGTTTGTTTGCTTTAAAACAAATATTTTTTTATCTTCCAGAAAAATTGTCAGTAAATACAGTGGAAATGAGAGCAATCTCCTATGGATATTAGCAACCTCCCCATTTTGTTAAGGTTGTACAGTAAGGTGAAAAAAAAAATCCTCAGGAGAAAGAAGCTTTAACCTGTTGTGGTTAAAAAACTTTGAGTAAAGATGTTTTAAATACTTTGAGAAGGATTGTATATTTTATCATCATTATTTTTTCATCAGTCACTTCAAATTCAATTTGTCACACCAAGAGAGATGCCTGGAACTTCAAGAATCTGAACATGATGTAGATAAAACAGATATATTCTTACCTCCTTTCCTAAGAAGAAACAATCACTTTGACAACAATCTTCAGGTAGCAAAGTAATTTAAAACCAACATTCACAATTTTGACACAATTTTAAGGCAAGAGTCACATCTTAGCTCTTTATTGAAGGCACAAAGTGAAATGGAAGAAGAAATATACAGCTGCAGCAGCAATAACAGGAAACCAGAAGAAAAAAGGGGTGGGTTCTCCCTCTTGGTCTGAACACGCTCAAGATAAAAGTAAGTGGTAATGCTACTTGGTAAGTAGTTTTGTAACGGGTGTCCTGCCATTTGGAACATCCTACACACAGAGAGACATACACACCAGGTGCATGACAGTGAGAATCTGGTATCTTTATCTCTTTGATAATTTTGGAAGTAGATTCTTAATTTTTCAGGCAGACCTGGAGTGATTTGAGAGCCTGAGTAAAAGGACTTTTGACTCAGGAAGGAAGAATACCCAGGAGCCATGCACACAAGTGTTTTACTTTGAAAACATCTCCCCTTCTACTTCTTCTCTCCTAGATTTTCATTAAACTTAAAATTTGTACAAGTTTTGTTACTGCTCTTAGGAATGAAAAGGTAGATTATTTTGCAAAGTGGAAATATTCTGTTACAAGTTTGGATCTTTATAATTTCTCTGAACTTTTCCAATTCTATTCAGAAGTGTAACTGATGCAACAGCAATCTTAGAGGATGGTGGCTACCTCCAAACTCTAGTACTTCATAAGCTTAAAAGCTGTCTTTGGTTTTTCTTATTTCTCTTAAGCAAAAATAAAAATAAATTAAAAAAGAATAGGGTTTTTTTGAAGAATATGCAGGAAATGTATCAAACAAGACAGATCTATTTCCTCCACTCTATTACATGCAAAGTTCTTTAGATCATATATTCTTTTTAAGTTGTGTGTGCTATGCTGTTTGTACAAATGTGTAAAATATTAATACTCCTAAAACTCCAGAATCATGACAATCTGGAATCAGCTTTTCCTTGTTAATTTAAATATTGCAATTAAAATAGTATCAAATAAAATACAAATAATAAAAAAAAAAAAAAGCAGCAATTTTCAATCAGCAATTTTCTCTAGAAGATAGTGCTCTTTCACCCTTCCCTGTTGAATATGAAATTCAGAGGATTTTTTTCTGAAGAGATCCATACTCGTGCTTGCAATAACAACAGGTGGCAAAATACTAAAATGTAGCTGGAAAATGGGCTTCAGTGTTACCTCCATTGAGTAACATAGCTTTGGGGTTTGGGTTTGTTTTAAACATGATTGTAGTATCAGAGGAAGTGGAAAGATTTCTCCTGTGTGCCTTTACTAGAGCAGATACTTCTGCAGTGTCTCCAATTGAACTAAAACAAGGTTTCAGATTAAGCTGACATTTTTTTTTCCAAATTCAATGGAGGAGGAAATTGGTTTCCTACTAGGAAAAATGACTACTATGGTCAATTGATTTCAGTAAGTTTGAAGCAGACAGTCCCTAATTGCTGATGCGTGGTGATGGCAGCAGTGCAAGTAGAATTTTACAGCAATTATAGTACCAGAGGAAGAGTGCTAGTGCAAAGGGAAGGTGGTACATGCAGTATAGAAATGATACAGAAAAGAAGCCAAAGAACAAAATATAGCTTGCAATGAAGCATTTTAAGGAAGATTGTGGAGGGACAGCTGCAAGGGGAAAATTGCTTGTAGTAAAATATAAGCCTGTGAGGGAATAACACATCATGGGTTATTTGGGACTCTTGGAAAGGAAGTTTTTCTTAGAAAAATATTTGATGTTCTTGGCTGTCACTTCTTTCACTGGCACCCTCTGTTATAGCTAGTTATTCATTATCAAATGACTAATTACTATAATAGTTGGCATTAACTTAAAACCAAAACACATTGCCTCCATCCTATTCTAGATTTGGTAGGATAGAAGAAGAAATAAAAGGAATTTTAATTAATTTGGTTTTTTTTAAAATACCTATAAAACATTCTAGCTCTCTTATTTTTTCCATATCATTAAAATAACTGATGGGGAAGCAAGAAGTGCCTTTGGAGACTTTGTGAAGTGATGCAGGCTCAGAGATGAGGTTTGTACTTGCACTTACTCTCAATGTGCTTCTGTCGCAGGCTACAAACACCTATAAGCATCTTTGCTTTCAGGAATGTGCATGTTGTCTACATACTATTTTTTTCAAGCCTTGTGCTTATCCTCATCTTTTCCATATATGTGATTGATTGCCTGTAGATGGGACCCTGATTTTCAGAATTCTTTCTGTTTTACTTAGGTCCTGTTACAGCATCTCAGTTTCATGACTGAACAGCCTCATCACTACAGCAAAAAGTAACTTCTGAAAGCCTTGAGTTTGACAGTCACAATATGTTTTGTAAGTAATGATTGTTTAAACTTGGCAAAGTGATGTTTTTAATGGCTGTGGGGTTTTTTTAATGAAAAAACAGTAGTATTAAAGTAATGAATATTACCAAGAGTAGACAATCTTTGAGATTAGATTCACTCAGCATTGGAGTGTAAACCAGTTATTTTCTTATGTTTCTCTTCAAGTGTCCAAATCACAGCAATCAAAACGAATTCTATGTTGTTTTTTAACAAATCTAAGTGTACTGATGGTAGGTGCAGTAGGAACTGACGCTAATTTCTAACAAGGGTGACAAAATTCTGGGAAAAAAAAATCTGTCTCCTCCAGTATTTTCAAATCTCCTATCAGGGCATGTTTAAGCTGGCTCCCAGCAATGCCAAAGCATATGTAGTCAAGCTAACTATTATCAAGTATTTGTGAAAGTTCACTTTCTTGTCTCCTAGTTTAGGTAGGTGCTGTGGTCATTTGTGTCCAGAGAATTTTAACAGGAGCTATATCTAATATATCTAAATATATACAAAATTTGATAATTGGAACAATTGATTTCAGAGAAATTGTGTCTTTTGTTAGTCTCATAGATTGCTGGCTTATATTAAAAGACATATTAATCACCAGCCAGTAATTCTCTGCATATTGTCTAAAAAACTAGTTTTCAGTTCCATTTGTCATTTTCTTTATGACATTTTCTTGCAGTATATTATTTACTAGCTATAATATTAGCTTCATTTCTTTTCAGTGAAACTCCCACTAAATGTCATGTTTGATATATTTTTAGATAACTAAACATGAGATTTGATTTACCCGACTCTCAATTAAAAGTGAAAACAGAATAAAATTAGAGTATTAATATTAATTTTTAAAAATTTTGCTAACATTAATGTATAATACAAACAGACACTGACAGACTAAATCTCTCAAGTACTATTGTCGTATTATTACCTCAGTTGCTACTGATTATCTTACAAAAATAACAGTTTTAAGAAAAGCAAACAAAACACAACTGGAATAATTTGATTTCCAGAGGCCATCCAAATTCCAAAAGCAGCACTCATGCCAACAAAGGCAAGTTTTTATTTTCCTTTATTTTGAAAGTGTCTAAGTGTTTTAATTAAAAATTTATTCACTTTGTCTCCTGCTAAAATAACCAGACCCACACTTCTCTGCAGCCTGATTTTTGATTTTCAAGTCAGTTTCATATGCAAGGACGCAGTCCATAGGAAGACATCAGTTCTGTTTATCAGGAGAAGAATTACCTCCAATGAAGCTCCTTGCTGTGAATGCATGATTTCCTTTATTTCCTGGCAAAATATAAAGTTATATGTTCATATTGCTTTGCTTCAGTGAAAAAAGAATTTAGTAAACATAGAGTATATATGTATAGAGTATGTCTCAGAAAGAAAACAGAAGTGAAAATTAGTAAATTCTGCACTCCCATCTCCTCTGAGCAACATACAAAGACAATAATAAAATAAGAGTGGAGGATGGAGTTCCTCCCACTGTCTGCACTGGTTGTCTATATATATATTTCCCATCTTGAAGTGTCTGAATACCAGCAATATGTATTTATATCACAGAATCATAGAATGGCTGAGTTTGGACAGAACCTCTGGATGCCAGCTGTTCCAACCTCTTTGTTCAAACAGTGCCACCTATAGCAGTTTTATCAGGCATGTGTTCAGATGGGCTTCTTAAAATATCTCTAAGGATGGGGACTTCACAGCCTCTCTTAGCAATGTGTGCCAGACCTTGGTCATCCTTACAGTGAAAAACTGTTTCCTGATGTTCTGAGGGAAACTCCTGTGTTTCAGTTTGTGCATGTTGCCTCTGATCCTGTCACTGGGAATGGCTGAAAAGAGCCTGGATCTGTTTTCTTTGAACCCTTCCTTCAGGTGTTTGTACACACTGATGAATTACGCCCTTGAGACTTTTCCACACCAAACAGTCCCAGCTCTCTCCACCTTTCCTAATAAGAAAGATTCTCCAGTCCATCATCAGCTTTGTTGCTGTTTGTTGGACTCACTCCAGCATGTCCATGTCTCTCTTGTCATGAGGAGCCCAGAACTGGATGCAGTACTCCTGGTGTGTCTGCACCAGTGCTGAGTGGAGGGGAAGAATCATCTCCCTTGACCTGCTAGTAGCACCACCCTTAATGCATCCCTGCACACCAATAACCCTCTTTGCCACAGTGGCACATCTCTCTTGGGTTTTTGTGTGTTTTTGTGGTTCCCAGGAATGCAAAAGTGCTTTTCCCCAGCACTGAGATCAAAGGAAAGGCTGAGAGCTGTCTCTTCTGCTTTTTCAAGGTTGTTTATTCTTTCTTATCTATACGTTTTCTTCCCTGACCCACAGAGGTCTGTGCAGCAGGTCAGTTCACAGCAAATAACACTGCCCCAAAGGTGACGAGTATCTTTATACTAAAAATTACATCTACTTTGTTTATAGAAGATTTCCAATGCCTATCTTTCATGTTAGGAAGTCAGGCTCTGCGCTAAACCAACCAAAGATGCCAATGCCACAGCAGAATATGGAGAAGGGTAAGAAGGAAGAAGAAGCCCTAAAGCCACATGGAGACTCCATGTTGTGTTCTTCTGCTTATCAGTATAAAAACCTCATAAATGTATTTTTCACCCTGTGATTAACTAATTGTCACTCTACTTAAACTCTCATGGTCTGTAAATCCTCACACAGAGATGGTAATTTCTCACAAGGGCTAAAATCAAAGGCACAGTTTTTGACTCCTTGCCAATGTCTCTCAGGACCCTGTCTGGGTCTGGAATCACCCAGGACAGTAAGAGGAGTGTTATGGATTCTGGCACATCTTTGCCTCATGGTCAATTTGGTGTCCAACAGGACCCTTAGGTCTTTTCCATCTATGCGGCCCCAGCCTGTCCTTGGTGCCTAGGGTTGTTCCTTCTCAGGTGCAGGACTTTGTGCTTCCCCTTGTGAAAGATGTGCCAGCTTCTGCATTTTTCTTTTTTCTTTCTAAAGAAGGAATTCACATTCCTGCTTCTTTGAGGTAGTTAATATTCATATTTTTTTGCCACATTTTGGAAAAACTATGGTCACTGCTTT
Source organism: Certhia americana (assembly GCA_018697195.1). NCBI lineage: Eukaryota > Metazoa > Chordata > Aves > Passeriformes > Certhiidae > Certhia > Certhia americana. The sequence continues at coordinate 73,732,527 of CM031857.1, read as the reverse complement.
GCACGTACAGATCAATCCGTGTTTAAGCGCACTTGAGGACTCTGAGATAAGGAATACCTGCCATGGAGTTTTCTATATGTGAGTTTAGTTGCACTAATTGACCTCATGCTGGGTTAGAGGGTTTTAAACTCCATTTTCTATTTCACTCACTTGTGAATTTGTGTGAATTTCTTTTTTATTATTTTCATATTTGCAACATAGCTAGAAACTTTAAATAAAAAGGAATTTTTCGTGTAAAAATAATTTTTTTATCATTAGTTCATATTTAAAATATCTGTAAACTAGTCATATTTAAGATAAGAATGACAGTTGAAAACAGAGGTCTTGATTCAGCAAAGTATTTAGTGTCTAATTTAATTGTGAGACCTTTACAGTCCAAATGAATTCTATTTGGATAGATATATCTAAATATATCTAAACTGTTTCAGTAATGTATACAGAATATTTTTATTATATATTACATAAGAGAATTCAGACCTAATGCCCTCAATTATTTGTATTAGACTCATATATCCCATTTATTTCTAGGCACAATCAACTGTGTAGCTACAGAGCTACCCCATAGTGCATCTCAATTATTTCTATTCATCTGATTAGTATATTTAATATTTTTGGTGCCACTACCTGAAAAGAGTGCTACTTAGCCTTAATTAGAAATTTAATTGTATGTTTGGAATGCACAAAGTGAATTATTTAGAAACTGTTTTATTTGTTGCAACAGATTGAAATTTCCAATAATATTTGTTTGGCTTATATACATACATATATATGTATACACATATACATCTCTGTGTGTGTGTGTGTGTGTGTGTGTGTGTGTGTGTGTGTGTGTGTGTGAGTGAGATTGGATCACATACAGTATTCAATAACTGCATAATTATGTCTTATTGCATGTTTTGTGTTTATGTGTTTATATCCAGCTGATTTTGTGAATATAGCACATCAGTTTGCCTAAAAAACACAGTGTGTGTTTTCCACACTAATATGTTGGAATTATAAATAACACCTAAACCCTCATATTTACTTTGTAGCAACATACATTTTTTCCTCTAGATGGCAATATACTGCAAGAAATATTGTCAATCTGTTTGCAGTATTTTTAAACATTGAATTTGGCAGTATCCAGAAGGTATTTAAAGTGAAATTACTCACTCTTTTCAGCTGATTTTTTTGAGGGTTGTTAAGTGCAATATAATATATAATTAAGAAAATCCTATGAAATTGGAAGAAGTAAATGAGTTAAACAAAAAATAGCCAGTTATACTGCATTCAATGCAAAGATACTTGCTTATAACTAATGGTCACATGGGATTTTACATCAAGGTGACCTGTAAAAGGATTTCCCAAATATATTAGAATTTTTCACATAAATTACTGTAGGAAATATGATTTTTACTTTTCCATATCAAGACTTTGAAATTCCATATGGATTCATTGCATTTTCTGATTTGATAACAATTTAAAATACAGTATAGCAAAAATAATTTTTCAAAACAATGATCAATGCAATTATGGAAAATTATGTATAATTTACTAGAGGAAGAGACGCTGTTGTAGAAGTGATGATTAAAGAATATAGGAAGAACTAAGCAGTCTTAAAAACTAAACAGGACAGGTAGTATCTTTTTTAGTTATCTTTGGTTTTTTTAGAACTAAACAGGATAGGTAGTATCTTTCATATACCAGATGATATAAGCAGAATGTTAAAACAGACATTCTCATAAACCAGGCATCTCAGTCAAAAACTTGCATTTTCCCCTGTTCATACATTTTAAACCTAGCTTAATCTTTTTCTATGCTAGTATACCATAATAAAAAGATAGACTGTATTTTCTTGAAAACATTAAATGGAAACTCAGGGGTTTCATGTACATCTGGAGCTCATATATTTTTATATACCCTTTTAGAAAATACTGTGTGCACCTACTGAAAAATATATGAATTGAGACACTATTTCAACCATATAACACTCTTGAGATATCCTTGTTTCTGTACATGAGTTTGACTTCTTTCTCTATAAAAATAAACACTGATACTTTATTGGAAGACTTTAACCTTCTTCCTTTTCAGCAGAATCTGACAGATCAGTAAATCAGCCCAGAAGGTTTATTCATAGTATCTTCCCCTGAAACTTCTAGTGTGCATTCCAGAGGAATTACTCAAAAGAAATATTTTCCCCCTTACTTTAGTTCAATAAAGAGATGATCTGGTGATATTATCCTGAGTGTGCTGAGGATAAGCTCTGCAGCTGGGGAGCTCAACCAGCTGTGAGGTATGGCCATAAGAAAAAATGGGAGGGGGCAGTGAAAGGGGGCAGAAATGGCAGTTTTATGGCAACACGTCTGCAAATGTTTGTAAGTTAGTCATACAGGTCGCCTCAGGGTAACTCTGTGGGTTTAGGGACAGATTTCTTAGCACTGTGCATTTATCCTCTTAAAAAGGAAGTGTTGAACTGGTATTTTTTGCCTTCTGGATCTGATTAGGAGAAATGCAGGGGTACCTGATGCTAATAAATACGGGAAGGGAAGGCACAGATCAGGACGTCTGGGCTTTGGTGAACACTGATAGTGAAAAAATTGTGGGCATTTCCTTTGAGATGGCAAAAGGATGAAGATGAGCTCACTGTTGATTGCAGATTTTAAGATGACTCAAGCAAGAAAGACAGGAGAAAAAATGCTCCCTGGTTTCACTGTGCCAAACACATAAAAGCTTCAGATATGTGAAAGTTAAGAGTGCAGTAGAGGAATTTGCTAGCTGGTTTCTTTGAGATAAAAACCTAAAGGTTGAAAGACTAGTGGAGGGGCTGCGCTGTAAAGCATAAATTGCCTAGGGAGGTCTGTAGATATTTCTGTGGACAAAATACTTATGAAGAAAAAAAAAAAATTGCAGGAAGAATGGAAAAAGACAAAAGTTCAGCATACCTCTTAGCTACTTGGAATGCAAAATTCCCAGTTTGAACAATGGCACTTTAAGAAATTGCCACCAAAATTCAGAATATCACACTACTGTGGTGTACTCAGACTTATGGAGCCTGCTTGTAGCGTCACAGCTGCAAAGTACTTCAAGTGCCAGCAACACTGGTGCTGAGCTATGTGGTGAAATCCTGGATGTGTTCTGGAAAGAGACAGAGTGCAACATTGTTGCAGTGTTGCATCTTCTGCATAAGGTGCTGGTGTTTGGTCAGCAGTACGAATATGCTTCATGCAATGCTTCTTAATTAAACTCCTTAAATGTTTATTGTAATGCATTGGGAGTATCATATTTGCCTTTAGGAGTCAGTCAACCAGCTCTTGTTTCTGTTGTCAGGAAGTAAACATTGCCATACTCCTTAATAAAACCTTGCCCTTGACACTGAGGAAAGGATGCACGTTTAAGGTAGAGCACTTTGGTGATTTTCAGCTGCTAGATAAGCCCTGTAGGATAACTTACCAGTCTTGGGCTACTCCTGTCAGTGCTGTGACCTTGTCACCTTTGTCACTGGAATTAGTGAGATGTGTAACAAAAAGCTCAAACTGTCCTTACCAATGATATCTTTGTCATTTGTATTGCTGAGATCAGGGAGTTATGCCAAAAACTGTTAATTGGGAAGTATAAAAATATGTATTATTTAAAAGTAACTATAGATCAGAGGTGGCTGCATAGTAGTAATGGTTAGAATTCATCTGGTTAAACTAAGAGGCAGACATCCATTTTTGGAACTGTCACCTCAAACATCTATCCTTTCCTGTGAAAAAACAAGCAGATCCAAAAAGTAATTAATTTCATCCTAAATTAAGCATTTAGGACAGGTTTGGCCAGAAAGCATTCCTTTCTTTCTATTGACTAGTTTTAGACACTAAATTTAGGTAAAGTGAATCTCACTCAGTATCTGCCCTGAACAGCCCTGGCTGACTTGGTATGTGATCTCAAAAATAAAAAAAGCTCTACGATCTCTACATATGAGGACTTTTTTTATTGCTCTAATGAGGATGCAGCAGAGTTACAGCAGTTTCAGTTGAGAAAGATCTGTCCTGTAATGTTGTTGTAATGTCTACCACATTTAATGAAGTCACCTTATTTTACTTAGAATGGTACTGGTAACCTATTAGAAAATGAGGTTTGCACTAAAACAAGTAAGTTTGTTAGATACTTCCATATGTAAATTTCTGTAATGTGAAAATAATACTGTACTGTCTTGAATCTTTTAAACTTGTTTCCACTTGTGCTAGCTTTGAATGTAAAATGCTATAAACCAACAGTATCTGCTCGGTAGTAAAAGCACTAAACTTGTTTTAGAGTGTGATAATAAATAGGATAAAGGGCAAGGAAGATAACAGTGATATTACTTTGCTGCAGAGGGTTGGGAAAAAAATTTAATTGATTAATAAAGAATTGTTCCTTTACTCTGTATTCAGAGAAGAAATTATTTCTATAAATTATTCCTTAAGAAATCTGATTGTTTATGTCAGTGCTAGAGCAGTTATCATACAGTTGTACACTGGGACACATCTTTTTTCCCCCTGAAAAAAATCCTTTTTGATAATTTCATCCTGTACATTCCCTTTGAAGAACTGATTCTTTTGTGTTACCTCTGACATAACAGGGAACGTATCATTCTTGAAATACAAATTTTCTTATATATATTTTAAAGATCTCGTGTAGTATCTATACTTATTTAGGTTTTTTCCCCATTTTCTAGAAAGTATGGAACATTTTTAATTCATTTAAACATAATGTAGGATGGGTGCTGAAGCACTATTCACAATACCAGCATATGGATAAAATCACAGGAATTAACAAAATTTCATGTAGCTTTTGAGGAGCAGATATTTTGAAAGGAGGCTGTTAGAATTGCAACCTGTACTATGGATTTAATCCATGGATTCAAACCAATCCTAAAAATCCTAGACAGCTGTCTGCAATACCAACTCAGAAAGGCTCATTCCTTCTACACATGCCTTTACAGGTTCACTTGACCCAGTCGTGGAGCCTATAAGGGGACTGCCCTGCCTTTGACTTTTGCCAAGAGCCTTTATGAAATCTCAGGTCTAGGGCAACAATAGTCAGAGCTGAGTCAGAGTTACTGAGTTGCATACAGTTATCCCTACCCAGAAAAATAGGGTATAGAGTGGCCCAAATCATGCTAACTATGTGTACCCTGGATGCTTAAATCAAAGTTTGCTTTGTGCAGGTATTAAATTGAATTGTAAATGTTTTTCTCTAACATATTTCATGGGACAATGATGCCTTGCTTCTCTAGAAGTGGTGCCTGCCCTCCCCAGTCTGCACCACAATTTCCACCACTTTGTTTTCGGTGGTATGAGTGTTTGCAAGACCATTGCCAAATCAGGGAGCTATTCTTGCAGAGACCTTGCACTACACGGAATGAGCTTGTGCTGGCCCCAGAGCTGTCTCAATGCCTGAATCCTTGTGCACTCACAAGGAAGACAGTTGGAGTAAGGGAAGGATGGCCTTCTCATCAGCAAAGTCAATTTAGTTTAGATCCACCTGTGTTCTTAGTCTGTCCTAACATATTTCAGAGTTTCACAAAGCCAGTGTGCTTGTCTCATCATATTACTAAAACTCCCTGTAGGGGGAAAAAAAAAAAAGTGTCAAGACTTTTAGAATAATGTCCTTTTGCACATTTATAAAGAAGATAAATCAGTCAAACATTCTGACAGTGTATTTCTATTTTAAAGATGAAAACCCATTGGGTCAGACAGTAACCTCTTCCTCTGTTTTGCTGTTTGGGCTTCTGTCTACTGATGTTGATTAATAATCAACTCTTACTTTTCTAGGGTAATTACATATGACAGATCATTAGAATTTCCTAGAAGGAGTGATGGAAGATGTTATAACTTCTGATACTTTTTAAGACAGATTTTGCCTAGGGATTCTGTTTCTAGTAGTTAGAGCCAGATAATAACTTATAAATTATTCTGACATAAGACAGACACAGTAAATAAGTTGTATCAGAATAGTTCAGTTTCTTTTCTATGGGTTGCTATCTGTTGCTGCTTTTTTGCTTGCTGGAGGGAAGAAAAATCTGATGATTCTAAGTCCCCTATTTTAATAGTCAGAGCACTAGAATATGTTTCTGTAAGTTTTTTGTAATGATCTGGGCCTGAGTTTCTTCAACTGTAAAACAGGATTAATTTTTCACAGAGGTTTAACAAGACACAATTAACTAATATTTAGGACATACTTTGAAATCCACAGATGGAACTTTAAAAAAAGTTGGTTCTAAATGAAGTGTGTTCCAGAGATCTGTGTACGTTACTTGGATAATATTCTGCCAAAATATTCTGCCAAATATGTAAGTATCAATCAATCTGTAAGAGTGAAAACAAATTTAGAATTTCTAAAACTCAGTACATCATGGAAACTAATTAAATTAAAAGAAAATGAAATGTTTTGCTCCTGGTATGGAACAGAATCTACCTGACCTGATTATTTTGAAGCAAACTTCATCTTCCATATGTCAAGAATGAGTTTTTCTTTACAGACAGATCATAATGGGACAAGATCTGGACACATATTGTAAAAAAAGATTTTTATTTTGATTAACAAAGGAGCAGGCAGACATTTTGTCTCTAACATTGGTAAATACAGATTGATGCAGCTAACTTCCCTTCTAAGGGAAGTGCCCAGTTAAGATTGCAGTTGTTCAAATCTGCTTGAATACCCACTTAAGAGAAGTATAAATCTCTCAGGACAGGATTAATTGTAAATTACAGACTGTTTTACTTTGTGAATAGGAAACTTGCATTCCTGCTATGTTTGACTGTAGTCCAACATGGTGCCTCAGTTGCTAAATTTATGTAATGAAAGATATTACTTATTAAATGAGAAGTGAGCCATGCTAGTAGCAAGTCCAGCTATTCTTTCTGCTTTAAATAAGTACAAAAGAAGAAAAACAAAATAAAGAATGTTAAGCGACAACAAAGCCCCAAGAAAAATGCTGGCTTTCTGATTATTGAGATCTACTTTATTTTTATAGTGTCATCCTGTTCATGACAAGGTAAATCAGTAAAAGCACTAAACGAACCAGACACAGTGTAAGCAATGGATGAATGTGCCAAAATTCTATTTGTGTTTTATACATAATGGCATAAAAGCAGACAGCTCAAAAACATGCAGATGAACCCTCAGTTTGTCAGGAGTTCAGGGAACAAAAAAGCAGCCTGCAGCTAGCTTTCTCCACCTATGCCTGGCACAAATACAGTAACTAAACGCTGTATTTTATTGCTAAATAGAAAGAAGCAAATGGTGAAATTTTAACATCAAGCAAGAGCTGAAGCTGGCAGAAGAAGAAAAACAATAGCACTAAAGAAAATAACAACAGCAAGGAGAGAGTAACATGGTCCAAAAATGAATAAAAGACAAGGGACCATATCCAAACCCAAAATGGATTGTAAAACATGGTCAGAGATAAAATATTCCCAGTGGAAGTAAGTGGGAGAGGCACCGTATCTCATATTGTGGTCAAGTAGAGGATTCTGAAAATCATCCTTTTTACTTCCACCAAATACCATTTTGTGTCTGTGCTGTTATCTGTTTTTTGCATTGCATATTTCTTTCCGTGGTTTTTAGGGGTTACTATTTTAATTATTTTCATCCCTTTTTTTGTTGGTGGTGGACTGTTATCAACAAAAATATGTAGCATATGCCTACTATTGGCCTCATCTGTCAGAACACAGCTAATTTTGGATATGTTAATATGTGCTGAATGAGGCATGTAAGCGAAGACTTTACTGTTTGTTTAAAAGGCTAATTTTAATTTTTAAGGGCCTTTTAGAATCCCTTATAATTATCTCCCAATAATAAAACAGAAGGAGTCCACAGCTCAAACATACCTGCAATATCAGTACCCCAAATGAACACAAATGTGAGGTTATCTGACAGAAATGTATATATATATACATAATAAAATATATTTTATATAAATATATATAAATATATATATTTATATAAAATAAAGCAGGTGTGGAGATTGTGAACCTTCTTCTAGTGAAATGGTGCATGTGCAGATACAGATCAACAAAATGGCTCATGCAATATCCAGCTGCCACCTAAGTGCTGAGATGGTTACGGGCCTCCTGTGCCCATCCTGGTGGTCCCCCTCTTCATCCACTTTTCAGACATGCTGAACAGATTGTTTGATAAATTAACAGAAAATTAACATGACAAAGGAAAGCTTAGTTTTCAGGTCCTTCAGAGGCTGAAATCCATCAGAAGGGCATTTCCAGGAATAGCCAGAGACATGGTAGAAGCGGAATGTGACCTGCACATTGGGGTATGAAGGCAGAAAATGAGGAGAAAGGCTTGGTGTCTACAGCCACCTCCTGTAGTAACAGCTGGCTCATATCTATCACTGAACTACACCTTCAGAAAGAGAAAATCCCTAAGAGCAAAAAGAAGGAAGTAACAAAGCATGACACAACCTCTGTGATAATGTATCTGTCATTGAGTAGAAGCTGAAGAAAGTGAGCATTTAGTGAAATGCTAATAGTTCCAACTTTGCAACTCTAGGGAAGATTACCCCTTAAAAGAAAGGAATAAAATTGCACCAAATAAGTTACCCATCAGTTTCTTTTGAATGGAAACAGTTTATGTTTTGTGTCTTGTTTATGGCTATTTAGCTCACAGAAGGGATAACGAAATTGTTACTGATGGGAGTGGTTTTAACAAAATGGAAGCAAGTTCTGCTGAATCAAAGTGAATTAGTGATTCAGGGAAATCATCTGGGAAAATATAAAATGGGGAAAATTCCCTAGGTTTTGAAATGAAGGCCAAATAAAATGAAAGACAATCTGATACTGCCTTCCTCTAAAAAAAAAAAAAAAAAAGTAAAAATCTTCAACCAGGATATGTGCATCATGCTGTGTCCAAGACATTTATGTGGGTGAAAAGCCAGTGTGCTTGTTTTCCTTGTCCAGGTGGATTAGATTGTGCCAGTGTAAATTCAAGGTGGTGTGCAAAAATGCCACTCAACAGCTCAGGGTAGGTTGGGAGAGAAAGTTTCACTGTACAGTCTTATGACAGAGAAGAGTGAAAGAAAATACATAGGGGTGATCCCTAAGTCAGGAACAGAGGAATTGCCATGAATTGCCAAACTCAAGACAGTGGCAAAGAGATTTCCCTTGAGATGAAGATCTCTAATGCAGTATGTTTTGTTGCAACCAAAAAACCCCCCTGAAATTTGCTAGATGGAGAGCAAGACTGGAAAGATGTAAGCAAAAACTATTTTCTACATGTATCTCATCTTCCTATTAGATGGATTCTGTGTTTTCATGAGTATCTTGTTCTACTTGGTTTTACAGTAAGATCAGAAATGTATTTTCTATAAGAATAAATTTCTCAAAAATTCTGGCCCCCTGTAAGGATTTTCTTTAGTTGTCTAGGGAAGCACAACTGAAAAGATTCCAGAATAAAACAGGCAGATAGAATAGGTGGCCAGATACCTAAATCTCATTTAGAAAAGATGTCCTCTAAAGAAAACTTTGGTCAAGTTGTTGACAAAGATGAACTGTAGGAAAGTCTGACAGACTTGAAAAATCATAGTCAGAGGTCTCCAGGAAGAAAGATCTTGCTTTTTTATTAGGACCTCACAATGAGTTTGCATACGATTTGGGTATTTTTGCAACTGTTATCAATTTTTTGTAAACTGAGACATTGCTGGAACAGGTTCAACTTGCAGCGAATCAAATTTAAATATTTAGGTGGAATTATAGTTGCAGTTGAAATTGCTTGAAAATAAGATTAGATCCCTCTCAGTTCTGAAACTTGTGAAGCTACAAACCTAAGCAGTACAACTCTGTGACAGAAAATGATTTTGGCTTTTGAGTGAATAGAGAAATCATCCTACATCAAATTTGTGTAACAAGAGAATAGTGCAGTAATGGAGATGTGTTTGAGAGTTGATAAGTGATGACATCATCATTTAAAAAATGAAGACAGGTTTGTGTGTAAGAGATATAATGTGGAGGTTGCTGTGAATAAAATATTAAAAGCATGTGTCTATGTTTTGGGTTCCAGCCCCCCAGTAGTTGCACACTCCTGTGATGCAACAAAACAAAATAGAGCGTGTGTGTTGTCTTTGGTGAGGATATGACACATATTCTCTTCTCTAAATACCTTGTTTGGTCACAATATTTCTTGGTTGCCTACAGAAGGGGCTTTTCATGATTCAGCTTGTAGAAAATAGTAAATGCAACCATAATATTTGTCTGTGTATGTATTTCAATAATTTAATTTTACTACTTTCCAATATCTAGATTTTTCTTCCTCACAAACAAATGCCTTCTTTTTGTAGGCAGTCCCTTTGACTACACTGGAACCAGTTATGATCAACATTGCTATTCAGAGTGAGTAAGGGTGTTGCAATCTTGTCCTTAATGTGCATCTTTTCCACAATTTATCACAAAATGGTCTTTTTGATTTTTCCCTATATTGGGAAAAATGATAAGAAGAACAATTTTTAACTGTTTATAATAAATTTTTTATGATATAGCTAAGGAGAGGGAAAATTTTCTAATTTCATTGATTCTTTATAGGTATAGTACACACAATTTCATAGTGGATTTTGATTTTTTTAAAGCAGGTCTTTATTGTAACACATTGGGTTTTACATTAGTTATTTAAAAACAAAATTAGTGAAAATGTTAATGTTCTCTAAGGAACTACCCAGGGAAAATGCAATATCCATTACTGTTAAAGCTTCTGCACTCGCAGAAAGGATGACAGATAAACTGGAATGTGTCAGTTCTTTAATTCAGTTACATTGAAATGTAAAGACTCCAAAAGAATCTTTGTTAGGTTTTCAAAAAGCTAGCACTTGGATTCCTACCCAGCTGCAATGGCACAGTGTGGTACTGTCTGTTACTGGTGCCAGTTTCAACGCCATTGCTCAAAAAGGTTACTGAATATCCCTAACATCATTTGGGCTGCAAAATGAACTCCTCACTCAAATGAACATGTCTTTCCTCTTTTCATTGTGAAGACAGTACACTGAGAGCATTCGCTAATTCATTCTCATTCTGTTGTATTTAATTGTAATTTTCATCCCTTTTTTCTTTTGTGCTTAAGTCTTATTTTCTTTTCATTTTTTTACCTGAAATACAATAATGTTCAATGAGATAAAATTAATATTTATAGACATTATCTTCAAATTACACACTCCACACACCAAATGTTAACTTGATAGATTTCTGCTTTGGTCATTGAAAAGAAGGATTATTATGGTTTTATAAAAGAAGTCTCAGCTCTGTGCAAGAGAATCAGATTGGGAGTGATTTAATTTGAGTTCTAGGGAGTTAGTTATAACAGCTAGGATAGTAGCTCCAATATGTGCATGGGTTTAGCTGAGTTGGGTCTAACCCAAATTTTTCTTCCCCAAAAGCATATTTTTTGTGCTAAGCAGAATTGCACTTGTACCTGAGCAGGTGCAGTTTACAGTGAAGTGCGTAAAACATAACACACCCCATTTTCAGTTCACATTCTGAATTACATATGCTGGGAATACTCAATTCACCCGTATTGCCTCCCCTCAGAGGTGAGGATAGCTAAAACCAGTTCATCTACTCTCTATACCTCCCTGTTCCAAATGACTCTGTGCCAGCAAAGAGCAATTTTGAGTTGCAATTGGATCTCATTGATTTCAGTGAAACATCATTTGTCATAAAGCTGGGAAATTCAGTTGGAAATCAAACTCCATATATTCTGTCACTGAAAAATTTGAAGATTTGTCCTGCTGTAAAGCAGTGAAAAAAAAAAAGCAGTGAAAGGTGTGGAAAAGCAAACTCTAGAGTTCATGGAGTGGTATAATAAGGTTCTTCAGATGCTTAAAGAACAGTTGCATAACTTTTAATGTAAAGCAGTCTCAGTATTTCAGTCTACTTCAGAGAGAAGGAAAATACAACTCTGCAGCAGGATTTTAAAGTCAAATCAAGTGCAGTAGTGTAACCTTATCTGGAATATGAACAAAGAGTGGTTGTCAAGAATTAATGAATGATCTGCTTCTGCCCATAGATGGCTGACAATAATGGTAAGAGAGTTTTCAGCTGTTTGATACCTTGTTTCAGTATCACCATTGTAAATTAGAGTGTGTTAATGATTTAAAAACAAAAGCAAACCAACTGTTGCTGAAAAATAAGTAGATTATGTTAAAGGTAAATCTTAATCATATTCTCTGGAACATTTTTATTGGAAGCCTGAGGGATGCATAACCTACAGTGTGAGCAAGTCCTAGTCTTTAAGTTTTTGGGAACATGTAGGTTTCAGCTGTCAGGCAAGAAGAGATGTATGTGCTGCTTTTCTTTAGGATATATTATGATGTCTTATTCAAGGTCCTTGTCTTACATATGTGGTTTTAAAAACAAAAAAACCAAACCAATAGTGTTGCTGATAAAATTGTCAATACTCAAAACTATGAGGTTTTTTTAACTATGAAGTTATTCTGGCTTCCAGGAAACGGGCTATGCCAGGTATTTCCTCCTTCATTTACTGAACACTGGGATCTTGATCTTCCATTGCTACTAACATAAACAATTATAGTTATTTAATAAAAAACAGTAAATATTTATTACTTTGTATTTTGAGTTTCATGATACAAATTCCCAGTTTGTATTTCCATTCACACTCTTACCATAAGAACACTGAAAGACAAGTTTTGTACTTTCCTATATATTGACTTATACACTTAGAATAAAATGTGAGTTTGTGTTTTGAAAACATTTTCTCTGAACTATGTCATTTTAGTTGTTAATTTTTCTCATAGATGGAATAGTTGTTCATTAGCGTGTGACAAGGGTGAACAGGTTGATTGAAAAAAGTAATCAAAGAAGGCAACTAAATCAATATGTTTTCAATGCTTGTCTGTAGTTTGGACAAATTATTACCCAAAAATAGGCATAAATTAAGTTGGATTAAATTATCATTTCTTCAGAAAGATTGCCTCTATCTCAAAAAGCATTGATTAAATGTGTTGAAACAAAAATCTTGCCAGTTTTAGTGTTCTTTAAGGGAGTTCCTATAGTAAGTATGTTAAAAAAATGGTATGATTTATTTTTTTCATAACACTAGCTCTATCCCCAAAGTGACACAAGTGGGAAATCCCATCTGTGAATATCATCTGCTGCATGTTAAATTACTCAAATTGGGTTTGGTTATATCAATCATCCTCAAGCTTAATGCAATTCCTGAGGAGGTAGTTAACCTTAATATCAGTTACTGGAAGAGTTTAAATTGTTATTTTTAACAGGGTACTGGGCCATCCTATTTTATAGGAACATATTAGATTTCCTCTAGTTAAACTAAATACTGAAATATAGGTTCAAACCCACTGATTTATGAAGAAACAAATTCAGTTCAGGCACAGTAGAGTGATAATATTGTCTACATTTAGAACAAGACAGAAATACTTGAAAGTATTGATGTAGTAGTAATATTTTGAGTATTTAAAAATGCATTTAATAACTTGAATTTGCTGAACTAAAGTATGAGAACAGATATCTCACTACCCACAGAGAGAGGATAATTGCTTTTAAGCAAGGAGCAGTTTAATGGTGAACCTTTCAAGATCTGAACCAACAATGACCAGAGGCAGCTGCTAATCAGTTGATAGAACCTCCTTGTGTCCTCTAAAGTTGAATCAGCTCCTTCTGGATAACCCAAAACTGTACTTCATGACAGACTCTAATTTCTAAAATTGGATCAAGCTGACCAGCTGAAATGTATTAATTTATTAGCTGCTATCAAATCAGAAATTTGAACCTTGTCATAACACTGAGGCTCCACAGAGCAGGCACCCAGCACTGTGTCTGTACTATGTTTCAGGTAACCTTCTGTTTTTATTATTTTTTCAGATTCTAATCTGATTGTAACCATTAAGGCGAAAGAGAAATTAGCAAAATCAGTCCTTTTACTTCTTAATTATCTTTTTCTGACTTGTTGAAAGGGTCATATGACAGAATAATTTGTTTACTTTTCCAATATGTGTATTAAAAAAAGAATACATTCATCCAGTGAAGTCTGAAGTCATAATGCCAGATTATGAGTAGGCAGTAATGGTGCCAAATAATAAAAGGTGAAGCAATCAAGCACAAAGTGAATGACCAAAGTTATTTAAAATACAACAAACACAAACCCCAAAAATTGTTCTGGGTATTTTTCTGACTAAAGGATGACTGGAAGATTGATTTACAGAAGATCATATTGAATATAAATATAAATTTTAGGCTATTATTTTTAGATTGAGAGAAATAAAATATGAAGTAACAATTCATTCCAGTTGACTAGACTTCATTTCCAAAGCAATCTCAACATATATTAAATAGAATAATATATATATAATTAAATACACTAGAAAAAACACCGTAGTGAAATTTATGGAAAAAACTGCATACAATTTGATTTAAAAAAAGAAAAAAGGAAAAGTAAACATTTACATCAAGCTACATACTATTCTGGAAGGAAGTTAAACAGTGTTGAGGCTCACCCAGAGGGATGTCAGAGATGCAATCTGACATATTAAGAGGGCTCTCTCTGCAAAAGCCTTTGAAAGAAAATGTGTTTCCTCTCATTCTCTCAAGATTATACAATATTTAGAAACAGTCAGTAGTTCCAACTTTAGTACTTCCAGTTGGTCCCTGATGTAGGTTAGTTATATATCATTTAAAACTTGTAACTCTGAAGCAAATTTTCAGGATAAAAAATAAACTATTTTAGGCTTGAGAATGAATGTAGGCAGAACTGTACACAAGAAAGTGAAAATACTTAGAATTAGTCTTTTACATCTTGACAGCTAAATTTATTGGGCTGTGTAATGGTCTCTCAGGGAAAGCAGTGAAAATTCAAGTATTTGGTATTTTTAAATAGGTTTGGCAAATGTGTAGTGGATATACAAGAGCAAACAATTACTTTGGCAAACAGAAAGACTATAGCTGTCACCCAAACTATCTCATAATTTTGATGGGTTCAGCTTCTGTTTGACACTGGCCCCAGCATGGATCTTTTGCTCAACTAAGCAACTGCTCAGTAATGCAATTTTGAGACCATACCAATGAATTTTGCAGTTTTAAAATAGCATGGTAAAAATGGGCCAAATCAAATGGAGCAGCGCTTTTTGCACATGTGAAAAAAAGCATGCAGAATCTGAAAACTCTGTTTCTTTCACTCTCTCTGGGTCATAGAAGACTTTTTGTTTGTTACTCTAGATCAACAGATTTCCTTCTCTTCTTCTGAGTTTGTGATTTGGGAAATCATTAATAAAATATATAGATGATTGCTAGAGGTCCCTTCCAACCCTAACAATTCAGTGACTCTCAAACATGCTTTCCGAAAGAATAACCTTTGGCATCTCCATAGTCAGGACCTAGGAACTTTTCTGGACTTATGATGTAGTGGGAAAGCAGTAGAATTCATCACTGGCACAGTCTTCTCTGTGACGATTCCTGATATGTCAAATGAATTTGGCAATAGAGGTACGTGGAATAATTGGTTAAAATAGTTCATTTTAGGGGTGATTGAGGCTGTCATTATTTCTCTTCAGCGAGTCTTCCTGACAAAGAGATCAGAGCCATCAGTTTCTTTTGCCTGACACCAAGTCCCAGTTTTTGTCACACACTACAATAGAAAAGTATTAACAGTTTCCCTGTAAGGAGGTGAATTGTCAGGTCTTGTCAGTTAGCCAAGACTTCTGCAATTATTTGACGTGCTCATTTTAATTGTAGATTCTCACCTAACTCCCCATTTATAAAGTACCCCATACCTCAGTTGCATCTTCAACCATTTTACACCTATTTTTCCTTAGTCATCTCTGAATCTCCTCTCTGACACTTCAGATAGGATTGAAGCTTCCTTACAGAAGCTTTAGCAACTGGCAATCAGCATGGAGCTTTCCAACACACTGGTGACACAAGATGCAACTTTTCACAGAAGTTCTAAGCAATTCTGGTTACCCTCTGCAAACTGTCACAGCTCCTAGTCCTGTGACAGAGGATCTGTCTCTGACAGAGGCTTTGTCTCTGCAAAAGAGAACATAGCTGCTACTGTCTTACTGCTTTCAACTGTAACTGACACCATCAACAAAAACCAAAAATTTTAATATCCTGACTATACTTTGGCATATTACAGGTGGCCTTAGGAGTCATAATTGGCTAATCAAGTAGTCAGTTTTACTGAGAAAAGATATGACATGTATGTAGAGGCAATATATTTTCTTAGAATAGCCTGTATAGTTGGAAAAAGAACATACAGTCCTTTCTTAAGTCTGTTGTGGAAGCAACAGACTTCAAAGTTAAATATGAGTTGACAATGCCTGCTCAGTTTAATTTGTTTTGATTTCTCTTTACATTTGTGCCAAATTATTGGCTAGTGGTAACAGAAAAAGAAAAAAGAAATGAAAAAAATCACCTTTTTTTATAAGCTCATTTAAGTCATCTTTTCTTTGCTTCCTTCCTGTACTTGTACTTGCTATCAGCTGAATTATTTGCTCCTGACTTGTACTGGCTTTACCATTTTGTACCTTTAATCTCCCTACAGCCCTTGTTGTTTTTTGATTGTTGGGTTTTTTTATTTTTCTGTAAAGTTAAGGGTTTTTTTTCCATTTTAATGAGGTGAATCAGTTTATCTTGTGATCAAATTATCACCAGCACTTGTTGTAAGTAAGCTGTAGGAGTGTGGGCTAGTGCAGATGGAAATGAAAAGCAAAAGTTTCTCCTTTGAGAAAGAAAAAGCTTTCAATCCCTGCAGTATTTCAGAAGCCTACACTGAAACCCTATGGGCAACTTGATGTTTGCTCTCAGTGACAATGGAAACGTTTCTGAAGCTTAGGGATGTAACTTTTGCCATATATCCAGGATAGATGTGAGAAGCAAATACACTGGTTTGTGGAATAGGTAACTAAAAAATAGGAGCCAGCATTCAAAACACAGTGCAACTTCCAAAGGTGGGAGTAAATTTTGGAGTTAGAAGGAGTTTCCATAAAACAGAAATTCAGATGGAGCACCGTGCAAATATTTGCTGGAACTAAATGCATGACAAAATTACCTATCTATGAAAGGCATTGGGAAAGACTCACAGGCAGAATAGAACATGGTACTAATAACACCAAGGTTGTGGGTTCAATCCCCATACACATTTATTTCAGGATTGAACCCAATAATCCTTGTGGATTCATTCCAACTCAGAATATTCTGTGAATCTGTGAATATAAGCCCTTATCTTGCAACACACTGTTTTAGCCACAAGAGACTAGAGTGCTAGCAAAAATGAGATTTGGGATTCCAAGCAACAGTGGTTGTTTTAATTTGTTGACATTTAGAGGAAAGAAAGTCACAAAAAATTTTCTTTACCTAATATAAAAAGAAACCCTCATAAAACTTTAGATTCAGCTGATTGCTTGCGTAAAATAAAGGGTGAATATTCTTTATGGATAAAACTATAGACAAAAATATTGGTAACACTAACACTTTTCCTTCTTAAACAACTTTAAAAAAAAAAGCTTTGAGATTTCAGAATTTGTTTATTTGATCCCTTTCTTCATATGATTAGGACATTTCATGTGGAGAAAAGCACATAAAGGGACATCTGAACCTGTTTTGTTTGGTGTTGTTTTTTTCCCTCTAACTGTTCCAATTGATGGGTGGTAAAGCAGTTCTATGTGTTCTTTCAGGTACATATCTCCTGATCAGCTGCAAAGATAAATGGTATTGGAGGAGTATAGCTGTATAAACTTAGTGAGAAAGCTAAATCCCGTTAAAATATTCTAGTCAACACTTTGACCTTGAATGCATGTTTACTTGAAATGGTAAAAGAAAAAAATGGTTTTGAAACAGAGATATGTACTTATTTTCAAAATCGTAACTTCTTTTTAGGATTTCAGGGCTTGTCTTTCTACTGATTCCCTGTTTCTCATGGTTGTTTATTTTAGAGAAGAAGCTATATTTTTGGAAAAAAGACACCAGACTCAAACTAAAGATTTTAAATGTTCTTTCCATGCCTTTACCTTCCTTTCTTCCAGAAAATTGATTAAAAAAATTCCTTTTGAATCCCACTTTTACCTTCCACTTCTCATTCTTATCCTGTCTTTCATTTCTCTTTGAGATTTAAACTTTTCCATTTAATTTTCAGTGAAGAAAAAGGAAGAGTTAGTAAGGGTCTTGATTCTGTTCTCCAATTTTTTTTTTAAGTGCAAGGGAACATGGAAGGGAAAAAATCACCTTTGAAGTATTATTGTTTCTAAATTATAAAAATTCAAAATAATTAAAAATCATAACCTTTTTCAAATTGATTTTGTATAAGCCATTTAATTTATTATAAATTTATAATTTATTATAAATTTGCTACTTATTTATATTTAGCCATTTATTTTTAATTTAAAAATGATAAATTAGCATTCTCCTCTTAGCTTTTTTCTGGGTTTAGTGGAAGTCTGGTAGTTCAAGAAGTCTTATTATTGCATATGCACTGCACCCAGGAAAGTGGAATCTGAATAATATTCAAACCTTAAATATGCCAGAAGCAAACTGTTAGTAAGTGAAGTGATTGTAGGAAATAGAGGCTTTATTTTTTTTTAATTTTACAGTGGATAAATTTGGTAGAAATTAAAATGTGGACGTTACCTATTGAAAATGTATATAGTTAGCTATGCAAAAAGTTCTTTAAAAATTGAAAAAAAAATTCTAGCTAGAGAATTATCTGGTTTTACTTATATTCTGAGAAATTAGTACGTCAAACCACTAGATATGTATACCAGAACGTATGCCATTAATTTGGATTTATTATGCTAATTAAAGTGAACTCAAGAATCACATGGAAATTATTATTTTTTAAAATAAAATGAGCATTTGCAAAAAAATTAATATACAGCTGGTCCCAGGAAATGCACAAACTGAATTTCCTGTTCAACAAAATACCATGTGAGGTGAGAAATTGTTCTTAATGTAGTAAAAGACTCAGAAATATTTGCCTCCATTTTTGTTTCAGCATTATTGTAATTTAGGCTTAGTCAAATATTATTAAGTGCTTTAGGGTGATACTCAAATTCTGGTGCATTCTGTTGCCACTCAAATCCGTGCTGCTCTGCCCCCTGCCCCATCCTGTTCCGCCAACAACGAGCTTGTTTTTTCACCACAAAGCAGCTTCCTGCTTTTCATGAAAGCACTTCTTTCAGCTACCACCTTAAAATTCCTTTTTCTGAAATTTGTATAGAGTATGGAGTTCCTTTGAACAGCAGAGAGAAGACATAGAGAGAGCAGGACTGGGAGAAGAACAGAGATAGCTGCCATCTGCCACTTTAGCTAAACTGAAGCAAATTGAAAAGGCTCTTCAGCACCAGTTCTTCTTTCTATTTATTTGTTTAAGCCCATCTCATGAACTAGGGAACAAAATCCCTTCAGTTAAAAATGCACTTTTTTTCTGACATTGTATCTTTCTTTTACTGATTGAACAGGAATATTTTAGAAAATCAGGGTGCTGTGTATGATACCAAATTTAGTTGGAACTGGGAGAAAAAAAATGCAATCCAAAGCCCATTGACAGAATTTAGAATCTTAGAGTGTATGCAAACCAACCCAAACACTCCATATTTTCAAGTTGAATGTTACAATAATGAATAGGAAAAGCAGTCCTGTAAAAGAAGGGAATATGCTGTTAGGGTTAATGCCATGAGAGAGAGAGCTAAGAAGCTGCAAATTTTAACATTAACCTACATGAGCAGTCCCCATTGTCCTTATTATCCTTAGAGCAAGTAGGAACACAGAACATGTTTATGTCTATTGGAGAACACAATGTGTTTGGGACTTCGATCAGTCACTAGCTGTAGTCATTGTGTGAGTCTTTAGTCTCTGTGAGTCACAAAAGACTGAAAAAAAAAAAAAAGAAATCACTGAAGGCAAGGCTCAGCCTTATTCCATATGGTTCTGGAAGATTTGTAGTTTTTCTGTTACTATGCTTTTCAAATTTGTACTTCAGATCTGAAGGAAATTAACTAAGGACAAATCTTGGCCAAATTTATAGGTTCAGCATAATAAAGTCATGAGATGCAAAGACATAATAATGATTTCCAGGAAAATGCCCAAGAAGCATGCTGTTTATGCTGTATGCAGACTCAATTTAGAGTCCATATAAGCATCTGGTTAAACTTGTGCATGCAACAAATAATTAGCAGTAGCTGTTACAGTTATGAAGATGAATGGGAAAGTTTTAAAATTGGAAGTCCATTACTTAGCTTGTGAAATTTACCTATTTAGATGATAATCTGATTAATGGAATATAGAAACTTTTAGGTAATACTTAAACATATTTCCTTTCTGAACCTTTATCTTATTTTGTGATATAATTTACATTGATATTTACAATGATATCTCTAGAAATGTAATGAGTTTTAAAACTGTATTTTCAACCTAAAGAGCAAGCATTAAATAGAATATGAAATGAAGAAACATAATAAGAAATTGGACCATATGAACTCTGCAGTTATGTGTTATAGTGTGACATTAGACCTATGGATGCCTCTAGAAATCCCAGGAGTGGCATGACAATCTTAATCTGGAAAAAAAAAAATTTAACTCACTATATATTGCTTACAAGATGTTCTAGATGATAAACTCTAGGTATTTTAGCATGAGAAAGCTAAGAAGTAGGCAAACTGTAAGTATCAGAGGGTTGGTGGTTTACAGAAAACTTCTTAATCTGTTGACTTTTTCGTTATATGTGGTTTTACTATTTTTGAGATAGTCACCAAGAAAAAAGTGATCTGAAAAGATATGCTGTATCTTCAATGTTCTGAAATTAGTAAAGGCTTTTTTTTTTCTTATATTTTGTTTTGTTGGGATTTTTTTTCTCCCTTTTCTTTTTCTTATTTTGTTTCCTAGTGTGATTGCTTCGTTATGGAGCCAAGAAGATTAGTTTCTTGTAGGAACATTCTCTTTGCTTCTAATCTAAATATATGTCATGCTATTTTTGAGACAGAGCAATAAACGAAACTGATGTTTTGAAAACCCTGCAATTTAAATAAAGAAGAATCCTAGAAATTTAGAAAAGTTTATTTAGCATGATAATATATATTGATTAGGCAGGGAAAACAGATTTGTGTTTGTTAAGCAGTTTTATAGTTATGAAGAGATGCTACAACAATAAGGGAAAACAAGGGAAAGAGGGAAAAAATTAAATAAAACTAAGTAGTTAATAGCCAACATTTACATTAGACTTTAGTTTTGCAAAACATGAATTAATACAATGCACACAATCTAATAGATCTTTCATTCTATATCAGTATTGGTGGGTAAATTCCTTCCATGAATTGTGTCACAGATGTTACCAGGACAACCTATGCAGATAAAGTGTTTCTATTTGATTAATACAATGTTCACCAAAAGAGAATTCCAGCTGATTCTACAGACCTTTGAAATCAAGCAGTTCAACACAAGTTGTGGAGAATGAAAAGTAAAAAACCTTCTGTGGTACACTGAAGTTATGAGTCTGACAGGTTTTTAGTAAAAGGAGACAGGAGAGAGATCTGAAAAGCTAGTCATTGTGGGCTCAGTATGACTTGAAATTGAAACACATAGAGAAGCATTAGTCCCAGCACTTAGGAATTGGCAAAGACCAGGGTTATGAGATTTTTCCTTTTTTACTGTGGAATCGCTGAAGTGAAAATTCATTAAAACTTTTCAACAAAAATTATAATCATTTCTGTGAAGTAATTGCTATCTATTTTACTCAAGTGGAAGAAGAGAGTCATACACACAGAGCTGAATTTGAGAACAGCTCCTAGTTTTGATCTAACTTGCTTTCTCATGGTCAATGTAGATCAGCATGATTTTGAAAATAATTTCCAAAAAACACATAAAAGTCTTAACCATAGTTTAAGGCTTTTTTTTTTTTTTTAAAAGTGTATGTGTTATGTATATAGACTTGAAAATTCTGACGTGCTTCTTAGAGTTTTCGAAGTACTCTGTGAGCATGAGCTCCAGAAGGCAGTTATGGGTATAGATATATGATAGAGATCAGAGATTCTCTCCTGTAGGATATAGAGGCACCCATCTACCAGCCAGACATGATTTCGTGGGAGTTTCATTGCTCTACAACACCTGGGATATTTTATATTCATATATCATTGAGCAATGATAATTGGAAGGTTGTGGAGATTAAGAAACTTGTCCCAAGAAGGGAGAAGGTAACTGCTGCACCTGTCTTCTAAAAGAGGAAAAAGGACAGTATCTGGCAAGCTAGAGTGTGCTCACTTGACAAAAGGACTTTCCTTCCTTTGCTCTCTGGGAAAATCAGAGATGTCTGGCATTGATAGATGTCTAAACAGATGTGAGCAGAGCAACCTGAAGTGACTGTAGCCAGGAGGCTGACTATATCCTTTAGTCTTCCATTTTTCAGGCCACATACAGACTACTGCATACAGTCTTCACTCAACGTGAAAAAAGATATCATCAGGCTGGGGCACTCTAAAGGATGGCCACCATACTGGTTGGAAGTTGATTACTTGCCCTGTGAGAAGAGGCTGTATCTCAGAATATAACTGAAGTACTAATGTCTGTAATATTGAACAACCACTTAAGTAGTACCCCAGAAGTTTTTTTAACTAATCCAAACTGATGAAAGCTCTCTATTCATTAAGACTAGTTACAAAAAATATTTAGTCAGTATTTAGCCGATGATACAATCTGTTGAAGAGGTTACAGGGTTGTTGTTTCCTTGAGTCAATTAGACTCAGGATGTCCCTCACATCAAAAGTAATCAACCCAGACTGAATTACAGTACACACATGGGGGCATACAGACCAGATGCTGTATAGACTGCACAAGCATACCGTATCTAGAAAGCCCTTTCATTTAGGTGAACAGCAGCTGTTTTACATTGCATTATTGGTAAAATTGAGCTATTTAGAGTCTAAGAACCTACTGCATGTTTGGTATTGCTCAAAGAAAGCAATTATTTTATAATAACAATATGTCTTACGATACAAGACCTAGGAATGTCTTTTCCTACTACTAAAAAAAACATGTTGATTCTAAAAGAAATGTAATGGCAGCCTTGAAAGAACTCATACAGAAAATTTTTATATGAAATACCAGAATTGTTCTTATCAATTTACGTTTAATTAGTTTCTATGTGGAAATTAAGAGATAGGTTGTACATTTCACACATAGGTCAAGAACTCATTTTAGCAGTTAAAATGAATTTCCCAAGTCAAGCATTTCAGCCTGAAAGGTTAAAGTGGCTAAAAACAGAAAGGTTTTTCTTTTCTGTTCCTTCAGTAATTCCTAGTTAAATCCTGAACAGCTATAGATTACTGCACGATTGTGTCACTTTGCATGTAATTAAGAAGATATTTATGAATTGTGATAAAAACATTCCATGTAGGGCTAACACACATCCTGAAAGTGTCATAGGTAGTTCCTCTTAATAATTTATTATGGCTACTAACAGCATGGCACATTGACCTGTGGTTTGCATTGAACACCAACTGCCATCTGCACTGATGTATTATCTGCCAACATCATTACCTCCAGATACCAAAACACATTTAGTAGAGAGTGGCAAGGCATTTCCTGTTTGTGATATTCCAGGTTAAGGAAACTTGTGAAATGATTAGAAGAAATAGCAGGCAGTTAGGTGGAATTGCATTCTTTCAGGGCTGTGAATTTCAATGAGAATAAAGAAAGCAGAAAAGCTGAAAAATACTCTCATTTCTATTTCACAAATTGTAGATTTCTTGGCCTTGAAAAACTAAATGTCAGAGTAAAATGAGAGTTTATAGCTATGATATTTCAGATTTAACAGAAAAAATAAGTATTTTCCTACCAGTGTAATAAGACTTCAAAAAGACTTAAATTTCATTATTTTATTTAGGCACTCTCTAATGATTTTAGATTTATTTGTTCTTCATTAATTAACAATTAGTTAACATGAAAGCAGTGCACTGTGAAGCAAAAGATACCATTGACCAAGCCGGAGACACAAAATAAACCTGTGTTTATCCTGAGGCCAAAACCAGAAGTGCTGGAAACATGGACCAGAGACAACTGATTTTATTTCCTTATTTTTGCCATGAATGATGTGATATATATCACAATTTGTGTGGTGAAGTTTTACCATCTTAAGTTATGCTTAGATTTTAGTAGGCATAAGGGATGTGTCTTGATTAATGAAATAGAAATCAGGAATTGGTGCTGAAGTTTATCTCTGCATTGACATAATTTGATAGATTTTGTTTTGCATGTGTACAGAAGTGCTTGACATAGGCTGAGCCTGTGAGAATTCCTGGTGGAAATAGTGTTGAATGCTTTATAAAATCATGTCCAAGAAATCATCATGTTACAGATGGCATTAGTTCAATGTAGTGTATGCAGTACACAGAGGCATCTCTTCATGACTGGTAAATCCATATTGGAAAATCCATATTGGAAAAGCTGACATTCCTGTGCATGGCAATGCAACCTGTGCACCACGCTGACACACACAAAAAGAACCAAACCAAAAAACTCCTGGGAGCATCAGGGTCTAACTCTGCAACCTACTCACAGTGGAAGCTTGTATCTAGTTTGAACATTTGGGTTTGCCATGTACTGGTGGAGCTACTGCACATTATCTGTAGTTTATCAGAATATTTCTTCTAAACATTTTTGCTTTTGAGTGGGAAAAATACATGCATTTTAAGAGGTAGACTTGAATAAAGAAGAAAAACCCAAGTATTTTGTGAGCTGACACCAAAGAAAAGTACTTGCATAATTTGCTGTGGTAAACCACCTCTAAGTACAATTTTTGTTTTCCTTTAAAGTTAAATGGGAGGTGATGGAGAGAAAGTGTAATAGAAAATGATATTGCAGACTATTTGCATTGTTAACCTAAAATAAAAATAAGTGGAGAATACAAATTAAGGTTTCCATAGCAATAGTAGTTTGCAAGTATTATGTATCTGAAGCATTTGCAACTGTTGACTGGACTACTGCGTACTTCACTGAATAGTTTGTGCATTTATGAGTTAATGACTCTATGGAAACATTTAGCTGTTATGTTTATGGACTACAATGGAATAAATCAGCTCATTTCCAATTTGGTATTGTTTCTCATCAGTTTTCAATAGCTGAAAAGTTTCTATTCATTCAAGAATTAGAGCTTAGTTGATTCTTATTTATAAGTATAATATTTATAAATATAACAAGTTTCTGACATGTTTACTTGCCAGTAAGATTTGGGTGAACTCCCTTGCTGTCCTTGGAGACCTTTATCTCTTTCCTCCCTGCCCCCATGCTTAATTATTTAACTAGATCTAGTTGAAATAAGCTATAATTGGTTCTCTATTGTCCTTAATAAATTAAAGCTCAGTACACTTAATTGGTCTTGTGGAGCATGTTACCTCCATTGGCACCATAACGATCATTCAATTACTTTTGAACTATATATATTTATATGTTTATATATTTTGGTATGTTTACATATTCATAGGCCTTTTGACCCTTTTAATCTTGAAGATGTTAACAGGTCTCAGCCTTATTTAGCTGGGTATCTAACCAGCTTAGCTCACCCCTCCAACTAAACCAAGTAAACACAAAGGAAGACTGTTGTATTAATTTCATCACTGAAGCCTCAAAACCTGGAAGCATTCAAGGATGTGGTGAGAGGATGTCAATCACAGCCAGAAGGTCATTGTTACCACCGGATCTGATTACTGCTGGCCGTTGTCTCCAGGAGAACAAGGGGTTTCAGTTCAACTAAATTACAGACAACTAACATCTCATTGAGTCAGAAGCAAAACTCTTACTAACTCTGAAAAGATATTTAGGCATGGAATAAAAATTTAATGCAGTAGTTGAGATGAAAATTAGAATCTGGGCTTTTTAACTTGCTGCTGAGCATAGCATGGGAACAACTATTGTTTGATTTTTAATGATGAAGGAACTGAGGCATAGACAATTACCTGGAATCACAGAAGGGACTTTCCAGAGACATTCTCAAAGAAGCTGCATGGCTATTAAAGAATCATGATTCTCTTTTCTTGTTTTATGAAGATTATAGTTTACTACTGTAATGCTCCAAACCACTGCTGATGCTATATAAGCAGACCTTGATTACTCTGGAGTACATGAATACATTATATCAGCTACAGGCTAGACATCTACTTATATATGTCCTGTAGTAAATTATATTTCAAAGTCTTGAAAGGTGGGAGAATATCATAAATCTAATCGATTTAAAAAAAAAAATGATGAAAGGAGTTTGAGAGGGGTGTTTGTTTTTCATAAACAAGCTAGTTAACAACAATGATGTGGGGACTGTGGGTGGTATTCAATACTGCATTCCTGTTGCATCTTGTATTGTTTGTTCAGAATTAGACAATGGTGAATTAATAAGAATTTTCTATGGATATATTAGATGGAGAGAAATCATGACTTCCTCCTATTAAAGAAAACAAAAAAAAGCTGTGTATTGACATTCTTTGGATGAGCACTTTTATTTTTTGTTCAATTGAAATATTTTTTTTGTAAGTATCAGAACTTATTAAAAAAATACTCCATCTCAAAATGCCTTAAAAAATGAAGGATTTTACTATTAGTTTGCCGAAGGAAAAAAAAAATCTAACAAGTAAAATTTAGAAATTCTTTAAAATCTTTTCCCTTCTGTTGACAAGTCTTCAATGGGACAATGCATTCACAACAAACAAGGAGAACAATTCCCTGTACAAGTCTCAAGAGTTGACTCTTCACAATTAACTAGCTAGCAGCTTTTAAGAACTGCGTGGTTTATTAAGTGTTCATAAAATGAAGCAAGACTGCACAAACTTGTTCTGCACTAGTCATTTCTTTAAATAGTCAGTAGCTAATACATCCTGTATATTCAGCTAATAGGAAAGGAAGAAAAAGCATATTTAGTTTATCTATGTAAAATTAACTAATGCAGCTTGGATAATGAGCATTCTGGATAAATATGGCACCCAACAGTAGCTAAATTAATGGTTGTTTTTCAACAGCATATGGAAATACTATAAATTACAGGTATCAGTTCACAAAACATAGCTGAATTTATCAAAACCAATCTCAACAAATACATTGCAAAACACTGATAAATCAGCATATGATGCTGGATTTTTTTGACTACTTT
Source organism: Certhia americana (assembly GCA_018697195.1). Taxonomy (NCBI): domain Eukaryota; kingdom Metazoa; phylum Chordata; class Aves; order Passeriformes; family Certhiidae; genus Certhia; species Certhia americana. Next base: position 73,705,431 of record CM031857.1, on the reverse strand, counting down.
GTGTCATCTGTGTACATCCTCTTATTTATAGAGAGACACATTATATATATACACTTACATTTATATGAATATACATACATATATATGAACCTACATGTCACCAGTAGAAGCCTGCTGACAGCAACTTAAAGACCCCATTTACATAGGCTACTGTCGCTATATGCAAAAGTAATTTCCCTTACTTTACTAGAATCCATGATTTTCAATTTAAAGTAAAGAAGTAGCCCTAATTTCCAGTACCATATGGGATTAGATGGTATTCATTCTCTCATTTTGCAGAACAAAAAATGAGCCTTTCTTTGTCTATACATACAGTAGTGCATGCAAGGATAGAGGGAATAATTGACATGGCAAGAGATATACTGGGATAGTCTTAATCACAATTTTATCCATAGGCAATTTCAGTTCCTAGATAAAGGAAAGAGTTAATTTTTCATCATTGACAGTTGGATTAAATAATGGTATGTTTACACACCAAAATTTTCTGTACTGATGCAACAAACTTCAGTGACTTGAATACTATGCTTATTTTAGATTCAGTATTGACTGCTAGACATTCTGCTAAATAACTATTTATATCTTTTAATCTGACTGTCTTTGTCCCATTTTCTGTGAACTCGCCTGTCCTCCAACAACAGTGCCAGGTTGTGAAAGAGAGGAAAAATATATTTTAAGTAACAACATTGAGTAAAAAATAAATTAAAATTAAAAGAGAACTTTCATATTGAAACAGTCAAAAAGATGTGAATTTCAGAGGAGCTCTATCAGGAAAATGGTATTTGCAAAAGAGGCTGATGTGAAGGTTTTCCTTGACCCTCATAAAAATCTTTTAGCTATTTTAAGTTCTTAGAATTTAATTTAAATTAATAAAGCAAAGCTTCTTTGAAAGATAAAAGTTGTGCTCATCTTCTGTCAGATTTTCCTAAAAGAGTAGTGTGAGAGATAATATACAAACATCACCTGTGTTCATAGAACCAAAGGTGTTTATTGCTATGAATTTTCTTCCAGTAAAGAACTGCTCTTGTCACTTGATATAGCAAAGGCATTTTGTGTGGTCCCATCACTGACAGGATGGAGAACTTTCCTTTACAAAACTTGTGAAGCCAAGGGTGTCCCAGGAAATACAGTGTTACCTGTAGGTAGATTATGAAAGTGAGAAGGGAAAATCATCAATACAGCATCACATGTGAGATACATGCATCACAGCAAAACTCAAGGGCTTTAAAACTTGCTGAATGCCACCTCTTTCTTCATTACTTACTAATTATCTGCTTCTTTTTTATTTCACTGCCAAACTGCTGCTTCTAAACAGAAAGAAATTCTCATCCATGTCTTCTAATCCATTTTCCACAGTTCTCAGATGTAGAGCAGTAGAACAAGAGGAACTAAAGTCTGAAACAAGGTCATGAAAGTGGCTTTCTTGATCATGCCAAACAGGAGATCTAAACATGTGGAGGTGAATATAAAAAAATTAAATATGTTTGCTGCTCTCTCATTCCTAACTTAGGTATTAGCAGAATAGTTCAGACTAATTTTTTTATTAATTTTTAGAAACTGATTTCTAAAAAATTATTTGTTGTAAATATTTTTCTGGTCATCTCCCCTACCCTCCCACTACTACAAAAGTTTTAGTATTTAGAAGGGAGAATTTTTTTTTTTTTTTTTTGTAGGTAGTTTATATTTGAGTTAAGCGACCTACAAGATTGCCTGAAGATTCAAATATTTTCAGCTCCTTTGATGTTTAGTCAAAACCACTATCAAAATAGAGGGCTAGGCATAGAATATTGGCAAGGAAATAGTTCAACTCTGTAACCAAGGCTGAGCATTGCTAAAAACATAGAAAAATATAATAGGCCCTGAAAAATGTATGCTATAGTCAACTATACACGTAATAACTTTGATGCTCTAGTTACTATTATTATTATTATTATTATTATTATTATTATTATTGTTTTTTTGTTTGTTTCAACTCTGATAGCAGTAATTTACCTTTTTCCCCTTGATGATCCACATCTCAATCCCCTCCAATCGAGACCATTCCATGCAGAGTTATCCTTCCTCAGAAGGCATAAATGTTTAAAGGCATTGTAAAGGCAGCTCCAGTAGAACTGTTTTAAGAGAAACATTCTGAAGTCAGCTCATGTGCCCAGAGTTAAAAGCCAGTGACTGCTGTTCTGGTACTCGGACTTGAGAGTAGGATGGAGACAAAACCATCACAGCAGAATATGAAAATAAATCTGAGGAAAACAAGAATAGGATAGGTCAGGTGTCCCCCAGATAGGGTCCAGTTTAGACAACCAAGACATCACCTTAGATAGTGACTAATTCTGCATAAAAGATGAAGGCATTAAGTGACAGCTAAACAATATAATATAACAAACTCCTTCTGACCTGAAATCATCATCTTAAATGATGTTGCTGCCAGACTCATACAGATATTTACTTTCTAATTTCTGTCAAGCTGTTTGAAGGTGCAGGTGCAGCCTTTTTTAATTCATGCCTGAAGTGTTACGACACTTGTGCCCAGTCACATCAGCATTGAACATTAGTAAGTCCAAGTAACTGAAGATACCTTTTTTTTTTGCATAAATGGAGATGATCACTACTGTTTTTGAATTAAAATGAACAAGACTATGCATGTGTTCACACATCCATAGCCATGAGCATTCAAGTATATTTACTCAGGTCTGAAAACAACTCTACAGTGAGGGAAGCAGTGGGAGCATTGTTTCAGGAGGAAGCCAAGAGAGAGATAAGGAGAGCTCCTTTTAGGCTCAGAGCTGACTGAAAACCAGACTTGGACTTATGAATAAAGAGGTAGCCTCTTATTTATTCTCTTTGAAGAAAGGAGAATTTGTAATCTTCCTTTAAAAATAAGCAGAGTTATGTTAAAGAGATACCTGAAGTAAGTTTCTTTAGTTTGGTTTGGTTTGGTTTGGTTTGGTGTTGTTGTTGGGAACAGCCTGACACTGGTTCATTCCCAGAGCAACAACAGCTCATCTGGAAAGCTATCTGTTTAAATAGCTTTTCATATCTTGATGTTATCTACTTAGATTTGGGTTAAGATGCAAAGGGACACTTTTTCAAGAATATGACTTGAAAATAGTTTATACTAAACAATACGTTCTTAATTATTGCACTTTGAACCAAAGCATGTTCTTGCTTGTTATGGAAAAGGGTCCAATTCCTCTGAATAAACAATCTTTTCTCTCTGTGCCTCTTTTTCTTCCACTCATTTACAGGTCCCACATCATGCTTCTTTAAAGGGAGATACATTGTTCTTTGGGGGGAAGTTATCCTGTCAGCCCAGCTTGTGTGATGGTTTCATAAAGATTTACATGGAAAGGTGCCACACAGTAAGAAATTCCCACCTCTGCTGAGCCATGCAAGGGCTTGGGAGGAGGCACTGCTGACTCCTACATGCCTGCAGAAATGAGAAGATCAGAGATACAATTGTGTACCAGAACAGGGGACACGTACAAACATGTCAAATAAGTGTATTAACCTCAAAAATCTGGTAAAAACATGTTGTCTTGAGGACATAGGTACTTGTAGGTGATATAGTAGTTTGTCTCCTCTGCTTGTATATCTAGAGGCACAGAGATATCATGCAAAACTGTTCTCCCTGGGATAAAACAAAAAGACCAAGTAAAACCTGGCAGATTGTGACCAACATGGGGGTTTGATCTACTCCTAATCACGCAGTTTAGCTGAAGAAAGTATAGCATAAGGTGTATGAAGATTTTTACATAATGCCCCGTATAACTAAGAGGAGAGACCCTGAGTGAATAGAGTTCCTTAGCTGAGTCTGGTAGGACAAGGCTTTTCTGCTTAAACAAACACAGTCAGGCTCCTCTCTTACTGACAATGATAAAAATTGCCGTCAGTGGAGTTTAACAACTTTAAAATAGGCAACAGGAAACACTGATGGCCATAAAACTTTGGAAAGTACTTTTCTAAAATGAGAAATAAGCTATTTCTTGTGGTCATTTTTCTTTTTTTGCAGCATTTATACATTCAGTGTAAATTAAAATATTTAACATCAGATTAAAAAAATGAGAAAAGACAGTGGAAACACAGAATCATGTCAAATAGACAAACTGAGATCAACTTTATAAATCACTAGTTCTTCTCTGTTTAAATTGTTCTTGCTATTAGCTACCACTGAGCTAAGTGCTTTAGATAATGTACTTTTCAAGGAAATTTAAAAAAAAAAATCAAAAAATATCCAGAGTGTGTAGGTAGTAATTAGCAGTAATGGGAGTTTGGGCACAGTGGCAACTTACAAAATCCTCAGTTTAAAACTAGTTTATCGGATACTTGTTGCAGGCTGGGAGTGGGAGCACTGGAGCACGAATTAACCCTACACCTTTCCAGATACACAGTCTTTGCAAGAAGTTGATTTATTAATCCTTTGTTTTTTTTTTTTTTTTCCTTAAGTTCAGAGTGTGTTTACTTTTCAAGAATTTTTATCCTGAATGAGCTTTTAAAAATTAATATAGGAATAACAATAAAGAAGTTTTGCTATTTGTTTTCTTCCAGCTAAGAGAGCAGTCACAGTTTTTATTATTTCAGTGTCATTTAAGGCCAGTCTATATACACATGATATTGAAAGCCCTTAACAAAGTGCTGAAAGTACATTTAGTTATTTTAAGGGCAAGACTGACTATGTTGTGTGAGATGTAGTACAGACTGTGTCTTTAGCACAGGATTTGTGGACACATGCCAGAAATCCACCAGATGTAATAAATTGTCTTGGGAAGTTACTCTGTTAACTAATTGACAGTAACCTGAGGCTGAGTATTCATGAATTTGTTCAGCTTAAGTGGATATCTTAAAAAATCGTTTACATTTGGGTATTTGAACAATATTTTATGTAACAAACGCCCTTCTGGGCCAGGAAGGATGATCATCACAAACCAGAGCCACTTGAGGCTGCCACCTACCGGGACAGAGGGAAAACACACGGACTCCAGCCGGGCATTCCAGTGCGTCAGTGGTGCCGCTTCAGGATTTATGCCATTTCGAGAAAGTTTAGGTGGATTCCCCTCCCCATCTCACCACCACTAAATTTAGGAAAATATTATGGATCAGCATTGGCGAAAAATCTCTTTTTCAGACCAAGGCTCTAGGTTATTTGAGAAGTATTTGCAATTGCAGTTTTAAAACGTATTTTCAAATGCCTGTGCAAGATCATATTTTCTAGAATTGTTGAGTTGTGTGTGCAAGAGAGCATATGTAATCAGCACATCCAAAATCATCCTTGACAGCTCTGCAACTACAATATAGGCACTACCTGCACAGAGCCTCCGCTGTAGGATCTCAGGTTTAGGATGAGATAGTAGTAGAGATATTAGTTTTGATACGTAACTGACCAGTACTCACAACTGAGTGGTTTAGAGAGATAGTAACTTTCCAGATATCGTGTGGATAATAAATATGACTAATGCTTCTGGATAGATTTGACTATTTGCATCTGATAAAAAAGCAAGAATTGAAATAGAGAAAACATAAAAAATTTGGTAAAAGCAAAAAAAAAAAAAAAAAAAAAAAAAAAAAAAAAAAAAAGGCGGTAAAGTGATTCCAGGATTCAGTTTTTTCTAATTCACAATTTTTAACAAAGCATAATTTATGTATTCTTTTTAAGAAGAAATATTATACACTTAATATTTATTTAGAATACAACTAAAAAATACCCAGCAATGCGATTTTGGTGTGCAGAGATTTATCAATGTACAAATACTTTTTCATGAAAACAGCATTTTCATAATGCATCACACAGGAGATAGTGGACCAAATAGTTATCTTAAAGTCGTCTGCTTTGTGGCAGTGTGACAAAAAGTCTTTATTATCTTGTAGAAATGTATACTGTGAATTTCTCCTGAAACTCAACATCACAGTGATAGAATTTGGTCTACGTTCTTATTATCTCTGCATCAGGACTTTACAGAGATCAGAAGGGATACACAGTTTGACTTCTGTCACTTTGATTCCACTGGACTTCTTAATTGCAGTGGCTGTTACTTGTCTCCACTGTCGTGAAGGTCATAGAACAATTTCCGTGATATCCTGGTGTTCTCACAACTTTCTGACACATCTCCCTTTGGAGCTGAAGTGTTCTGTGCTTGGTCTCTGTACCAAGAGCAAAGTCCCTGTGGTTGGTTTAAAGTCCTGAGAGAACTAAAAGAAACACATGTTCTTTTTAAGTTGTCCTTTTTAAACTGCCGACCAGAGAAGTTGTTACACTATTATGAGCTGCTGAAACAATGGTCCAGGCTTCTATGGAGTAAATGACATGAGACAAAATGTGAAGTTTTTATGAATTTGGCCATGTCAGCTCTAAGCTGGCACTTTATGTTAACAGTGCTGAGATAACTGAATTGTATCTTGTTCCTGTCTTCATTTCATGAAACTCCTAGTTAAAACAAAAAATATATTTTTGCACTGGTGCCTAAAATATTGATTGATTCATTTTCATGTTTTATCTCAGAGGACTTTAAAAGCACATTTTCACATGCAGAAAGCAGGTATAATAATTTAATTGTTAAACTGGAAAGTTTTAGTTGATTGTTAAACATACTTTCCAGATGCTCAAAGTTGTAAATAACTGAAAAAAAGCTGAGAAAAACAAGTATTTTCTCTTTTCCCAGTCAAGTGCCAAATAAGTCCACCCAAGTTGCTTCTAATCATGTAAACTCCTCGCCTCTATCTTTTCATCAGCCATAACTTGTATTTGTTCCTAGCTATGAAAATTTTAGGCAGGGGAACATAGAAAGAAAGGAGATCAAAGGAGAATTTTCTTAGAATTTAGCTCAGATCTATTATAAAATATGACTGTAACTCTCTGGCTTGATCTAGTGTTTTTGTTTTCTCCTTTCCCTTTCCCTTTCCCTTTCCCTTTCCCTTTCCCTTTCCCTTTCCCTTTCCCTTTCCCTTTCCTTTTCCATTTGGGACAATCATGCAAAAGCAACAGAATAATGATAGAAGTTAGGTAAGACATTACATTTTACAACAAACACAATTTTATTAATTAGCATAACACCCAAATGTAAAGTAGATTTGGGAAAACTTTCAGGATCCAAGATATTATCTGTAGCTTTAGTAGTCAGTTCAGAACATTGAAATGTAAGTTCCTAGGCTTTCTTACATATATAAAATGTTAAATAATTCTTTAATAATTTAATTTCAAGATAAATGTTGAGGCTTTTTCCCTAAATTTCTTCTGATAAATCAGCAAATACTTTAGGGTGAAGAAAATGCCTATAGTCAGAATTTTCTAAGTTATTTTTCTTAAAAATTTCAAAAAGCCTATTCACCTCATAGATCAACAGGAAATCTGGAGAAATGTTCATGTAAATACATTTGGTATCAGAAGCGCAGTTTGTCTTTGGATTCCTTGGAGCTAAGGACCTGCTGATTTTAGGAAATTTAAAAAGAGCACAGTCCTGTGTTATGCATTCTGCTCTCCTACATTCTGCTGTCTCCGACAGCATTCATCTCATGAAATGCAAGGAATAAAACTGTTTGGGTTTTTTTTTTTAAGAAAAGAGATGAGTCCCTTGTTAACTAGACAGCTTAGGAGAAGATAATTAAATATTTTCATTTATGACATTCATATACTAGATCAGCTCCTCAACTGACATAAACAAGGGCTTTATTACTGATCTCAGAGGAATTACATGCCTGGATCACTTTGCTTATGGAGATATGTTGCTCTACAGCAGTACTACACTATCTCACAAGAACATGGCTATTTTCGATGGCTGAGCTCTTAAGTGCAATGTATCAGAAAATCGTGTGTCCAAAAATGATAAAAACCTTGATGCTTAAGATATTTTTTGTTTCAGATGTCATATTTTACTCAGATGTATGTCATTTTTTGTGTCTATGTAAAGTATAATATCTCAATCCAGTTCATTTAATAAAAGGCAGAAAGATTTTTGGAATTCAAAGAGTGTAATTTTAAGGATAGCTGCTGTATTTTTTAGGTTGTGGGACTTTATTCAATTAAATGTATCACAGGTGACTTGGGTAGTCACTGTTCATGAACCTGTGACTTCTCTTTCTGAGCTTCATTGGACATTACAAGAAATTTAGGAAAATAAATTGCCTAAAGCAAATTCATATGCTACTCAAAATAAAAAATAAGGTGCCATAAATTCTGTCTTTTCTGATCCCTGAAAAATCCTGAAACAGATAATGGATATATATGCACTTAATCTCATTTATCTACAAGAGTATGTAGTTATATACGCTGATTTCACAGTGATAATTCTGATTATTTTGTCTTTTCTTCAGGAAGAGAAACCAAAAAGAAATGAGAGTTCCCATGACCTACATAATATATGCTATAAAAGGGACAATTATTAGTCATGCATAATTCTTAGAACATTAACTGAGTTATATTATAGTGTCATTTTTATAATTCATCTTTGAATCAATTAAACAACTCTCAATAGCAGAGGAAAGTTGCCACCTATATGCCTGTCTGTCACCCCACAGACTTTAGCATTTTTGTTCACATTAAACTATCATAAGGAAGTTAAAATAATTTCTAATCACAGCTACAAACTCTGCAAAAATGTTCATCCCTTTGCAATCTGTGTGCAAAAGAAGGAAAATATCAAACCTGTAGTCTGTAAGTAATGGACTTTCAAGGACAGAATGTTTCTATAAATGGAGTTAATTGGGCAGTATTCATTTTTGCTCATCATAGTGTTTAGCAGCATTTCAGAGCCCTACACAGTGAATGGCGAAGGCCATTGATTTTTTACGATACTTCAGGATGCCAAGTGGTAAACAAAAATTATAAAAGGCATAATACAGTCAAAAAGTGCATGCAGAGCTACATTCATTGCTTTGGATTTGCTGACTCACAGAAACTGATTCCAGTTGTATTCTCATGATGATAGCTTATGGTAATAAAAGGACTCCCTAAATAATTTCAGCCCTTGCATTCATTCTGGAGCTTTTTTTTTTTTTTAATTCTGTGAGAATTGCTTCTAGCATGTGCAGTTCTTACTAAAATATGTAATAAATAGGCGGTTCAGACCACAGGTGTTCTGGATTCTGTCTTTGCTAAAGACAGAGTGGTCTTCATTTTCTCCTGAGTCTGTGGTTACTGGAGAGTGCAGATACCACATACAGACTGTGTTTTAATATGTGTATTTTAGAACGATGGAGAGAGATTCACCTTGCTTACTGTGTTTTAGAACTCCATTTCTTAGCTAATCATTCACCATGAGCTTCTAGGATGCTCGTATTTGATATTGCAGCACAAATTTATAACAAGGCAGATAAAATGTGCCTGTAAGTCCCACTTTTCTCCTGTTGACTCTGAAAGGAGCCTTAGGTGACTAGAGAGAGATCTGCAGTCTGAATGCGTGACTTTATTTGATATAATTAGACATTTACACTGTGATTCAACTCATGGTAGGCATAGCTGAAGAGTGAAAGCCCCAAGATCCTAGTACAGTGTAGAAAATATCTTTATAGAAAACTACAAGTAGTTTTAAAGTCGTGCTGGGTGGAATGATCATTCAGGGACCATTCCATTGGCAAAAACTACTTCCTTCTCCCCTTGAATTCTCTCCTTACTGGAAGACAGCAAAGCAGAATAGACAGAATAGATCTGGCTTTAATCACAAGAAATGACACTAACTGAAGTTCTTATTTAGAAAAAGTTGTTTAGAAAAAGTATTTTTTTCCCAATAGGAGAAGTAAGGGACCATCAATTATATCCTTTTTTCTTGTTTCACTAAACTATGCAAGTCTGGTCTTTTAGGTCTTTGGGGTCTTTTATGAACAACCCCTTTCTTTAACAGGCCCATCAGAATTATGCAACAACAGAACTAACAGTTTGTTAGCTGGATGGGATTATATTTGCTTTGGCTGTGCTACAGTGACAGTTCATTGGATGTGAGAAAAAATTGGGTTTTGTCCTCTTACATTTTATGGTTGCTAGATTTTTAGTTCAGAGTATCAGTTTTCTTGTATGGGTCTCTGAATGCAATCTACCATTTTTCACTTCTATACTTCCCATTTCATTAATCCAGCCTTTAATACTGGTTTCAGTATTGAATATCCCCATTGCATCATATTCAAATTCCATCTACAGCTCCCAGCTTTTAGTGTGGTGCTCCTACAACCAAAGTGTTGTATAAACCAGTTTCAAGTATAGTCTGGAATAATATATTTTTCTCCCATTTTCAGTCTGGATGGTAAAAGTTCCCCTTCTGCATAACACGTTGTCCCCTTCACATTTAGGAAGTAATTTACTGAGATCAACTAATTTACTAATTCATCTACTAATTTTATTGTCCTTGTGTAAATAACAAGCTTCTCAATATGGCATAACATCAAATGTTTTACTACTTTTTTACCACCTCCATCCAGTCTGCTGAGCCAGCAACGACTTTCTCACTTGGCATCTGATTCCCATCCGTGTGAACAAAATGGTAGAGTTAAGCATAGATATAGCCATTTCACCATCCCCTTTTCTGTGGGCTGCTCCTAATTCTGGTTTTATTTTGATAGTTGTCAAGAAGGAAGGAATAAAACATCGTATCTGAATGAAAGTTTAGTTATTAACTGCACTGATCTATTTTACTCTTGTTATTTTGTAGGAGCTGCTTAGCACAGTGATAATGATTCACAGTATTGTGACTAGGTATAAAAATATCTAAAAAGTTAGGCTTATAGCTAAGTTAAATCATGGCATAATTCTATAGACCAATTCAATCTATTTTACAGAAGTGCATGAAAACAATGCTTTTAGAAAACAGATTCCCTTTCCATTCCAGGGTTATGAATTAGGGAAGATGATTTTATGATAAGTATCTGCGCTGGAAATATCTGTGTTGTTTACTAATACTGCTGTTGCAGTAAAGATTGAATTTCTAGAGAACTTTTCACAGAAATATAGGAGGATGACCAATAATATTCTTACTGATGAGTAGATTTTGGAATGAACAAATTATAACCTCTTTAGAATGATAATGAATAGATTCTGCTCAAGCTTTCATATTCATTCAGAGTTGTAAGTTTTTTACTATCTTTCTGCCAGTTTGTGCCCAAGAAGTTTATCACTTCCGTCCTCCTTCAGTTCCCCAAGCTATCTGCCTGCACTGATACAAAACACTTGCAGGAAGTGCAAGACTGATTGGTAGGACAAATGCTCTTAAACTATGCCACAGTCTCTCACTGATGGAAAAAAAAAAAATCTAACAGAGATTCTGTTGGAGAAAGGCATTTTGAGTTTTAGGATCCAGTCCTCTTAAAGCTAACATTTAACTCCCTGTAAAATCAATGGAGAAAAGCAGATGCCATTGAAAGACTTCTGAGAATGATTTGTTCAGTATTCTAACTTTGAGTGTAGACACAAATGAAGTTATCCTGGGAGAAAAGGAATACATTTCATAAATTGTTAAGACAGATTTCTTACCCTGAAAATACTTTACACTCATGCTTTATATTTATTCTAAAACAAAACTACATACATAATTATTATTTTATAGCTTTTGAGAGAGGTCTGGTCTTCATCCCCTAAAGTCAATGGCAGTTCTCTATAATTTTATTTCTTTTAGAATATAAGAAAAAATCCCTTGACATATAAACTAATGCTGGGAAAGATATTTGAGAAAATGAAATGTCTACAAAACATTTGAATAAGGATTCTTATTCTTGTTAAATAATAAATTGTTGATTTATTTTATTTTTGTTGTTGTTGCTGTTTTTGTTTTGTCTCTATATAATTTCTTTACAGGAGAAAACCCCCCAAATATTTCTAGTAAGTGCTCTATTTGGAACAAAATCTAAATTCTTCCCATGGAACTAGAATATAATGTTAAATGACAGTTTCGGAGCTATCTTCTTACACACTTGACTGGATGTCTGCTCTGAAGTAATTGAGCCAAGGAAAGAGCTAAATGGTTCTAAAGTAGGTCAGTGATTTTAGTTTCTCCGAGGGGCACTAGATGGCAGCGTTAACCAAGGTACTGCTTCATTTCAGGGCGTTCCGCTAAGGGAGGACACCCCCGGAGAACCGTGTGAAACGTTCAGTTTTATTTTCACATTTTGTACAAGAATCCGCATTAAATATTTATTGCAAGTTTATGCAAGTTCCAGGGCTTGTGACTTCATAAAATTTGTTTGCGTGAGTGGTACAGGAAAGGGCAAATAATGTTCAAAAGGGAGAATAATTAAAAGCCCATGAGAATAGACAGGGAAGTGGAAAAATCTTGATATAGAACGAATACAAGTGGGAGGGATAAACGAGGGATACGTTTCAAAATGAGAAGTAAAGGTTAGAGAGGTCACAGGGAATGCCAGAAGAATCAGCGGAGATTAGTGGAAAAGCATGGGAGATCATAAGATTTTGAGTAAAGGGTCTGGACATCAAACCAAGAGATTTTTCTTCTTACGTATGAGAATTACTGATCATTTAACTGATTCACCTTCAGGGAGGTACTACTATTTAAAAAGAAATTTTGAATTCAAGCTTTTACTTTCTCTATAATTGACAAGGATGAAATCATAAGCTATGCAGTCGTTGCCCAGTGCCTGGGTTTTCAAAGTGAGTCATTACAGTTTATTTGCTTGACTCATGAGATGGTGATGGCAGAACAACTCACCTACATGAGTCACTCCCAAATCTTAGTGACACTTGCTTCAGGACAGCTTTTTACCTTGAAATCCATCTGTCTGCATACCTGTCAGAGAACTGCTGGTCAGACTAATTCCCAACAGGATGCTAAAGCTGTCTGCCAAGCCAGCAGCTACCTCTGGGCAGCTGGTGCCTGATAAACTGGTCAAAATTCTGTGAACTCCTGCCTGCAAACTAGGGTGACCTCTGTCTTTGTGACCATAACCTCCTTTTTCAGTGAGAGCAAAGAAGAAATGCCCTATTCAACCTAACAAGCCTCTTTAGCTTGTTTTTCTGCTCAGCAGAAAAAGCAAGAAGTGGTGATGAATCAAAATTTTATTACAGTGATAAAATTACCATGAAGTTTGTGCACAACATGATCACAAAGCCATAGACAAAAAACCCGAGGTTTTGGTTACTTCTGGTCAAAGTGGGAGTAAGTTTTAGGTGGGTTTAGTGTGTTTACCCTCTCTGGATGCCAGGCACCCACCAACATGGCTCTCTCTCTCCCCTCTACAGCTGGACAGGGGAAATAAAATATAATGGCAAGATCATGAGCTGAGATAAGGACAGAGAGAGATCACTCATTGATTACTGTCATGAGCAAAACAGGCTAGAATTAGAGACATGAAATAAATTTCTAACTAATAAAATCAGAGCAGGATAATGAGAAGTAAAATTAGCCCTTAAAAACCTCCCCCCCATCCCTCCCTCCTTCCCAGCCCTACCTCCTCCCCTAGCAGTGCAGAGTGGTGGGGAATGAGCACACACATTGCTCAGGGAGAAGAGTTCTTCCTCTGCTCCCGTGTGGGATCCCTCTCAAAGGAGACAGTTTTCCATGAACCTCTCCAATGTGAGTCCGGCAACAGCTCTCTGCAAACTGCTCCAATGTGTTTCACTCTTTCATGGGGTGCAGGCTTTCTGGGACAGGCTGCTCCAAGCATGGATCCCCCATGCAAACACAAGTCCTACCAGCAAACCTGCTCCAGTGTGGGCTCCTCTCTTCATGGACCTGCAAGCCCCTCACAGGACCCTGCTCCAGCAGAGATTTCTTTCAGGTTTACAGCCTCCTCTCAGGCACTCACCTGCTCAAGTGTGGATCTCCTCCATGGGGTATAAAGGAATCTCCACATCTCTGTGATCCTCCATGGGCTGCAGGGACACAGCTGCCTCACCGTGGGCTGCCCCACAAGCTGCAGGGAACCTCAGCTCTGGCACCTGGAGCACCTCCTGACCCTCCTTCTGCACTGGCCTTTGTGACTGCAGAGTTGCTCCTTCTGCGCATTCTCACTCCATTCCTCTTTGGCCACAATTACATGTGCACAGTAATTTTTTTTTTCCCCCCTCTTCTTAACAATGCTATCATGGAGGCATTACCACAATTTCTGATTGGCCCAGCCTTGGCCCACATCACATCCATCTTTGGAGCAGCCAGGGAGTGGCTCTGCTGGACATGGAGGAAACTTCTGGCAGGCTTTCACAGGAGCCATTCCTATAGCTCCCCTGCTACCAAAGCTTGGCCAAACAAACCTTACAGAGTGGGACTGGAAGTGACATGGTCCTGGGCCATGGCTGCTCTTCCTGCTCCCCAGGAGATGTGTTGGCAGCCTGCACTGGCTAGCTCTGATACTCCTTGGGTCAGTGGCCTTGAACCCAGCTGCTGAGGAAGTGTGGGAGGAGAAAGAGCTGGGGGAAATTAGGAAGAAGTGGGAATGCTCCTGCTTCCCATCCTTAGGAACTACTCAGGTCTGAGCTATCATGTCTCTGACTGACCTCATTCCTGCTGATCCTGACTCTATCTTGCTGACCTGACGTCCTGGCCTGGCCTCAGCCTGTATCATCCCCATCCTGTCCCCATCCCCAGGGATGCGCCCAGTGGAGGGGCTGGGGCTGCCCCAAGACCCGAAGTTGTTCTGCTCTTGACAGGGGGCTGTAATGGTCCTTGGGTGGCCAGCCCCTTGTTCTGCTGCCTGGTGGGGAGCCTTCAGCCTGAGGAAAACCTGGATAGGCTTTCAAACAATACTGGGGAAAGTAATTTTGAAATCATGCTTGAACACAAAACTGAATTGTCTATGCTGTATGCCACTAAACACTCAATTCCCACTCTGAAGTGCATTAGCAGCAACCCTGTACATGAATCATGGTGAGGAATTCATTGTCACACTCTGACCAGAGCAGGAGAGGCCTCACACACAGTACTCATTCCACTTTCAGCACCAGGTGTTAAAGAAGACATAAATGGTTTAGACAGAATTCACAGGACAAAAATAAAATATACTAAAAGGTTTGGAAAGCATGAAGCAGTCAGGCCTGTTCTGCACTGTTTGATCTTGGAGATGGCTAAGATGGAATTTTTAGGAAATGATCAGTAATACAGAGAAAAAGTTATGACAATAGTTTAATTGGAAGAAAAAAAACTGTTTTATTTTTAGTATGAGAAATGTTATTCTAAGTTTGAGAATGGTGCAACACTGTGAGACTGTGGTTCACTGTGCTTCACTGATTTTTTGCACAGTAAGTATAGAGAATGATCTACCTCTGTAATTTCTGGTCTCTTGAAATATCTTCCAGACCCTCTATTCTATTTGTATTTTTGGCAGATATGAACTCCTGCTAATTTTTTAAAATTTTGTATTAATATTTATTTATTATTTTTCTTATTTCTCTAGCATTAGTGGCAATTCTCCATTGTAAGGGGAGCAGAGAACTCAAGGTCCCTTAGTGGAAATGTTATGATGGAATTTTGCACTAGAACGTATGCACAGCTCAAACCCTCAAGAGCAAGGTCATCCTTAATCACACTTCATTAACTGCTGTTAAAGTTCCTTGAGATATTGCAACATAGGTATCAGTAGCATCAAGTACACATCATTGTGAGATACTTCCTGCATTACCTGAACTGCACAGGTTATAGCTTGGAATTTTAATAATTAGAAACTCAGGGATATCTTACAGCATCTGGAAGCGTAGCTATTTGGTGAGTAGGCTAAAGACAGCTAGCTTACTTTGTGGCTGAAGGTTGTGTTTATGGCTTAGTAAAACTTGGCCTGTAGCTTTATTACAGCAATCATCCTTGTAGGGTTTTTTTCTTTTTTTTTTTTTTGTGACTAGAGGTGGCTTTTTTCTTTTCCCCTGCAGGAAAAAAAATACTGTATAGTTTAAGAGTATGTTGTCATCCCTATAGATTTTCACAGAATACTGTGACAGGAATACCGGATTCTATAAGATGGTTTAAAGCTCCATAGGCATCTTCTTGTTCTATTTTTTCTAAGCTATCTTAGTGCAAGAGAGACATATTCCTTGTGTAGAATTCTTGCTGCATAAAATGTTATTTTTCAACATTAAATTCCATGAAGATCACCAAACCAAAAATATTGCTGCATTGCCAAAATCAACTTGAAGTAAAATAATGAAAAAAACACCCCAATATGTATTTTATTACTGAAGGAAGATAGAATAAGAAGCAAGAGATCAAAAGGACTGGAGAAATAAGAGTTCTTCAGTTTCTATGGTTCAGTTTTTACTTTTAGCTAAGAATGGCAGAAAACTCTGTTTCAGAGGTTTCTCCCTGTTTTTCTGCTTTTCCAGTACCACCCTTATTTTCCATTCTGACCTTTTATTTCTTGATTTCTCATTTAAAAATGTTTTAATATATGGTATTAAAAGATATTTTTTGTTTTATGATTTCAATACTGAAATTGTTGCAGTTGCTTTTAAAACGAATACCTGTGTGATTGTTACATTACAATCAAGTCTAAATGTTACACATTAAAATAAGAATAATGTCAAACCCAATGAAAATAACTAAAAATGTCATTTCCCTAAATTATGACAATGCAGGATTCTACCAATAAATATTTTGTTAGTGTTCTTATTACTGCTTAGATATTTCTACCACAATAGAAATTTTCTACCACAATCTCTACCACAATATGGGAATGCTGCTAAACTGTTCTAGCTACTAATCTCAAATAAACCATTAGATGGCAATGTTCACATGGCAGTACCTTTGCAGCACCACTGGAAATTTTAGGGCATTGTGTGTTTCTATACATTCGTTTATTTCTTATTCTAAGCATTAGCGTTTTATCACTTTTTGCTTTTCTTTTCTTTTTTTTTTTTTTTTGTTCTTTCTTTTTCCTTTTAATACAAGGCTAAAAGAAACCAGACATGAGAAAAACGCCAGAGGTTCTCTGCCTGTAATGTCATACACTGCAGGACTGCTTTAGAGCTGCAGCTTAGTCTTTATTGTTACAGTTTCCCCAATAAAACTTCATTTAAGTAATCAGGGCAAGGCCAGGCATCAAGTAGTGCAGATTTATGCCCACCTTAGCTGTGTAATGAGGCATGAGGCAAAAGACCATCACCACCTCATCTATTTTCTTATGATGCAAACAAAATAGCCATTTAAAAAAATTAAAGGCTAGAATTTAAATGTTTAGATCTCAATGTGATTGAGCTTTAATATCCTTAGATTTTAAAAATATTTAAAAAATATAATAACAAATTGCTGGTAAACTAATTCCTGTATATCTTTGAAGTTCTTTAATTGAAATTAATTTTCTTCTAATATGTTAATATTATTATTAATCTGTAAGGTCTTTATTTTAAACTTTAATCTGAAAAGGTTCTGTATTAGTGTTGTACGTTACTTCTTTCTGCCTTATACAGCATGTAAAGTCCAAAGATATTATAGTACTGATAGTAGGATTCACACTGTCTTCTCTACCAGGTTATTACAGTGGAACTTCTGGAGAGGTGAGTGGACATGTTAAGCTACTTGGTTGGGTTTTGTTTAAGGCTCAGCCTGTGAGGTTCAAAGAAGGGACCACATCATCCACTGATGCAGAACAAACTAGTACTTTGGCAGAAAGCAACTGATTTTTTTTTTTTTTTTGTGATCAGAAGGGATTTGTATGAAAAGATCACATTTTGGAAACATTCAGAAAGCAAATCCCCTAGAGCCAGGAAAAGGTAGCACATTTCTAAACGTGAACTGCTAGGACAGCTGTCCATTACGTTCGCCAAAGGTTCCAGTAAAGCTTTCTCTGTTAAATACATTAATAGGTCTGAAGGATAAAGCAGAAATGAATACTTGCAGAACATAATGAAGTCAGTGTTGTTTTAAGAAGGATGGTCACTTCAGCACATGTGTCTGAGTGTGATGTCCCTGTTGTTCATGTCCATGCTAATAAACTTAGAATTCTTTAAGAATAAGTAGAGAGAAAATAAGTTTTGATGAAGGGACTGGAGCATGTCACAAAGGAAGACAGGCTGAGGCAGTTGGGGCTGTTTACCCTGGAGAAAAGAAAGCACAGGGGAACCTCATCAAAGTCTCTATAAACTCTGTTTTCCACACAGAACCATACAATCTCATGCTGTGGTTTAACCTCAGCTGACAACTAAACCTCTTGCATCTCTTTGTTGACTCCCCCTGGCCTGATGGGATGGAGGGGAGAAGAGAAAGAGTAAAACTGAGAAGACTTGTGGGTTGACATAAAAACAGTTTAATAGGTAAAGCAGAAGCTGTGTGCACAGGCAAAACCAAGCTCATCCCTCTCAGTTTATACGCTGAGCTGTGTGCTGTGCTCCCTTTGCTCAGTTGTGTCCCCTCACAAATCCTTCTGCCCTCCAGCTCGGTGGAGTGGGTTGAGACTGAAAAGGCCAGGAAACTCTGCAAACATTGCTTAGAAATAACAAAAACCTCCTTGAGTTATCAACACTGTGTTCAGCATGAAACCAAAACACAGCCCTATACCAGCTACTGTGAAGGGAATTATCCCAGCCAATCCAAACACACTTTTTTATGCTAACAAGCAAAACTCACCTGAAGTTATTAACTTAGTTTCCACAGCTGCTTTTTAAGGAAACTGTGGGAAAAAAACCCATACCCCTGGCTCTCTTTCACCATCATTTTAGCATTAAGAGGAAAAAAAAATGTATATATAACACATATATTTTACACTTGTTTTGTAAATCATACTTTTATTTAAAAATGGATTATTTTAGTGAATTCATGATAGCTTTAAATGAATGACCTATTCAATATGAGTTTCCATTTTTACACAGATACAATTTTTTTATGAAGGCACAATATCATGATAAGTATTCTTCATGGCAAAAAGACAGGGATAGACTTTTTAATACTGCTCAGAAAATTTTGTTTGGTGAAATCTGTTTCTCTATTTTCAATTTTTTTTTTTTTTTTTTTTTTATATTTTTTTATTTTTTTTTTTTCTCTTTATGTGATTTGTGATTTGGTTCCTAAAGAGCAAATGGGCATTTAAAAATATTTCCAGGAAAGGGAAATATAAATCTTGAAGAAAAAATATTTCTCGTAACTCCTCTGTGATTGGAGGGACCGGAACATTTTATTTCAGAAAGAAATGGTAAAAACATAACTTGAGAAACATTTTCTCCCAACTTATCTACAAAGCAGACATCAAAACCTGATCTAGTTCATGCTAGGAAACCTTAGTGATCAATGGAGAGAAATATGTCCCTTCTAAAAGGCAATACATCTGTCTCACACATCTGCCTTAAAATCACATGAATCACCTCCTGAAAATGCTTACTTCTCTCATTTGGTAAAAGGGGCACATGTGATGAACAGATACACAAAAGTTTTACTTTCAAATTTTCACATAAGAGCAGGTTGCTTATACTTCGCTAATTGGGTTTTTCGGTACTATTCTGAGATCAAGTTTTCTTTCAAGATGCCTTTACTTCAGGTCAGAAGCAATGTCATTTTTTAAGGGTCTGGCAGCTAAAAAAATGTAGCAAATGTATTTTTATAGTGAAATTATTATTTTCTCTCAATATTGCTGTTGGCTCACTTATGTATGTGAAATTAAAGCCTCTCACTATTGTGGTCCCTACAGTGTGAACCTCTCAAATTGATTTGGAAACAGGATTAGCAGTGGTGGCTTCTTTTGAAAATTTTCTATTTGGGGGAGCAAAGACAAAAAGGCTAGGACATTGCTGACTTCCTTGAGTGTCCCATCCCCTGATTATTCCTGCTTGCTAGAGAGGTTCCAGGGCCAAAAGAGTCCTCAAATATGCTCTGGTACTCCCTCCACACTTGAGCTATACATTTCTATTTGTATTTCTGCCTTGTTTTCTATATAGAGTTCTGTCCAGTTAGAGATGTGAATTATTCCCTTAATATTTTCTAAGGGAGAATTCTAAAAGAAAAACATATTATTAATGAGTTTAGATAGATTTTATTTCCATTTTTTAATTCTTGTTTTTATTAATGCTGCCTCATCTGAATTACATTAATGTTAGTATCAATCTCTTTGCTTTACATTTATGAATACAAAAACACGGTACTGGTGCTTTTTTTCCAGGCACAAAGCAAACCTTTTTTTAGATAAAACAGTTTCAAATCTACTTCAAGATTACCTCCCCTTCCCTCTGTGCATTTCTTCCCCTGCAAGAAATATAGTCTTTTTTTGAAATTCACTATAAGTAGTAAAACTCCTCAAGTTTTTCAGCAAACCAACAGTAATTTTGCAATGGCCTTTGTAAATGACTGTCATTTAATAATGTTAGAAGGATTTATCATTTCTTACTTTGTTAGTTTGCTGTACTAATACAAGATTAAAGGTAGTGTAGGGCTTGTCATATCACGAGTGCTTATTGTGGGTTGTTTAAAAGGTAACAGAAAACTTAACTCCAGTTAATGGCAATTAATTCAAATTAAAAAAATTAAAATTAGTTCAAATACTGTCACAGACATATATTCATGGGTCATTAAATAAAGAGCTTTCCTAACATGTCAGAATGCATTCAATTTTCTAAAATATGCACGTTTTCTGAAAGTAATTAATTTAAACATTATCCAATCAATTTTTATTAGTTTTGGAAAATTCTACCTCTTCCTTACATAGTGTCCTAATGTATCCTCAAGGAAATTCAAATCAAACTACATCTTGATAAAGAAAACAGATCAAGATCTCTTTTTTTCACTCCACTAAGACAATCTATGCCCAAACCTGTTGGTCCTGAAAAGCAAAAAATTCTTGGAAATGAGGCTATTTTTCTCTGGGAAGGTGGGTAGGTCCAGGCCGACTAAGGGGAGAACAAAAGACACGATAATCAAACAGCAGCACGAACAGAGCAAAGGCCACTTTGCCGCCTGCGCTGCAGGAGATGCCTGGCTCCCCGTGGCTGCCTTTGCACTTTCCCGTTTCAAAGGCTGACACTGCAGCAGGGTGCTTGACCTCTCCAGAACCGCTCTGATCACAAGACACCCCGAATGCAGCCTTGTGCTCAGTGAAACAGCCTGATCGAGGATGCTCAGCACCAGGAAATGAGCGCACCCACAATTTTATTGAGCTAAATTAGGTTCCTCCGGCTTCAGTTAACCCTCGGAGAGACTGCAGAGCTTGTGTTGGAAGTAGCCCACACACTCAGGCACAGCTTTCCCTTTTATTACTGGTGACAGTAGACTTGTAGCAGTGCTGACCATGGTTACTGTGCTTGGCACTTTTCACCCAGGCACATAAAGGAAGATAGCCCATGGTCTGAAATTTTGTGTTGTAGATGACTGGGAAAATCCAAAGGAAAGGATGAGCAGAAGATTTTCCCAGCAAGAGTAGAGGAATACTAGAGTGAACTTTCAAGGATGTGATATGGATGCCATAAGTTTTAGCTATTATATTTTTTAGACTCTGTGCTGTTTTGGTGAGTAGTTTTAGGTTTCATATTAATTGCTACTAAGCTCTCTTTGCAGTGTAGATAGACAAAACAATTCCTTCTCTAGTTTGATATCAAGGACAACTTTCAGACCTAAGAACAAAAACAACGGTGAATTGAGAAGAAAAAACAAGGAGGATGGAGCTTTGTAACCTGAAGCTATGGCTGGACAACTGACTCTAATATACCAATGGACCAGAACTTATAAAAATGTGAGACCTCATGATCTCTCATCCATTTTGTGACCATTTTGGGTGCATCTTGGGTGTGGTCTGGCTGAACTCTTGTGCGGCCCAGATGTACCCACTGAGGCCTTTTAATAAATACATGCTTTATCATTTTGTTCTGTCCAGTCTCTGTTCCAGGTCAGCCTCCAGAAAGCATCAATATAATGAAGGCAGGTCATTAGGATTGGAAGTAAATATATGAAAACGACTGATCTACAGTTAAGGAAAGATCAAAGCTGTGTCCAGTCATTACTTGTGGACTGAAAATCCATGAAAAGCATGAAACGTATTTGTGGTTATTCAAAATATTTAAAGTCCAGTGAAATATTCAGATAAATGGAATTAAGGGTAGACTATCACAAGAATAATGAGTAAGCAAAAGCATGCTGCAAGGAGTCAACCCAGATTTAAATAATTTGCCATGGATGAACTGCTTCTGCAACTGCTTCTCTCTGGAAAAGCAAATGCATTCCCAAACTATATACACTCTACTTTTGAAGAATTTCTCAAAAAAAAATTGCTTGTTTATGTGTGTTGGAAGTGTATGGTCCGTATTGCAAATCTGCATAATCTACTGCTCTGCAGATTCTGTTTTGCATTAAGATCAATGAAAAAACTCCTGTCAATCTAAATGAAATCTGCACATAACTTATAACCTTCTTAAAAAACATGGGATTTATCTATTCCTGTAAATCAGAGAGGTTTCCAGCTTATCTAAGTAAAATCCTAGAGCTAAGTAAAAAATCCAAGGGAAGTAAAATGTTATTATCATATTTTATTATCGTATTCTATACCACTGTCTTAATTACGTACAGAAAATTGGGAGAGAGAATTAATATCAAGTAATCTGAGATGTGATACTGGTTTGTCCTGAAAAAGGGGATATATAATTGACTATTTTCTTGTACTATTGAGGGAAGATCTCAAGTAATCTGGAAAAGATCATATAAAGAAGTATCTCATATTATTATCATTTTGTTGTTGATGAATTTTAATGTACTTAATATGATAATGCATCCTACTGAGATGGTCAGTGAAAACAAAGTTTTCAGCTGCCTAAAACCCAATGCAGCCATTACACTTTAGGTCTTTCAAGTAACCAAAGAATTCAAATTTGTCTTTTAACATCCGTTGGATCTCTTTTAAGTCCAGTGGGAAATATAAAAATTTATCCAAGGCTAAAATTAGTTAAAGAGGAAAGTTCAGCAGGACAGGTGGAGGTGATGATCTCTGGTGACATTCATCTGTGTTTTCTAAGGTATCCTTCCCTGATGATTTCTTCTATCCTCTGTGATGTATTATATTCAGTGCCTCATTTTTTGATAGCAGTTTCCTGGATCACAGGTGACATTTCAGCAGTGGGTTATTTCTTTGTTGGGAGAAAATGATTGGCATGCCACAGGATAATTTAGCTCAGCTGGTGTAATTCTGCTAAATGCATAGCTCCTCTTACTAGATTTTCAACAGAATTATTAAGGTGAGACAAGTGGATTAAAGATTATTGATTCAATCTTTGTAGTGGGAAGTTCTCTGAAATGGTGACTGTATTTTGGTTTTAATTTGACTGTTCCTGACACAACAGACTTGTTTTTTCATAACTCCTTAGAGAGATTTTAGATGGGACAACATTACAAATTATTAAATTATTATTATATACTCAGAAGCATAATTATTAGAAAATTTGTAAGATTATAAGAATATTGACTTTGCTTCATTTTCCTGTTCTGATTTTTTTTTTTCTTGATGGTTTAACTGATACTGTACAAATCCTTATTCATGTGTAAGCATCCTTGAACACTTGAGACCTGCAAATTTTTAGTATAAAATAGGACAGCATTTCCCTTGCTAGCCAGGATAAAAGCCTTCTTTTATTTTTTTTTTTCTCTAAAGATACTGAAAATTATTCTTCACATGAGAAGTTTGTGTCTTTCAGCTGGTACTTCTGGACATCAAAAAGTCTTAATATTAAGCCCTAAACCTTCTGTGCTACTGACTGTTTATCTGAATCACTCTTCTTTTGGCAACAGACTTGTCAAACTTGGCTCAGTACTGGAATGGAGGGGTTATATGGCTATAAATCTTTGGCTTTCCATGTCCACCCATAAGGAAATAATTGACCAGTTTTCCCCTTGAAGTTGTGAAAGCCAGTAGGAGGTATAGTAATGATTAACTAAACAGAGGCACTTCTGAGCTCTGCACCATTAGCTTCCTGTGTGAGGGGTTGTCTCTACAGCATCAAGGCAGAACTTATTGCAATATTTTTAAGTAAATGTTGTCTCTGATATTGAAGCATATCAGTAGGATATTATCAAAAAATGCAATTATTATTCTGTAGAAAACCCTGCATGAAAGCCTCACAACTATAATTTTCTGTCCAGATTAATAAGGAATTTTCTTTCTTTTAATATTTTTGCATTTATATGTAACTCTGAACTGTTTGTACCCAAGCATAAAAATTGAGAAGTATCTCAGAATAAATAAATAATTAAAAATTTCACATTTAACACTCAAAGAGACATTAAAAATGTCAGTTTCCCTTCAATTTCTGAAAATAAATGAGAAATGTTTTTTCAGAGTATTACTTTTTTAAAATAAAGTAGTATCTATAGTTAAAGACAGGTTCAAGAAATCAAAGAAATGGTCACTAAAAGAAGACTATTAATCTTGTAAGATATTCTACATAGACAAATCCCAAAGAGTTTACTTCTCGAAGGCTTGCTGCTGAATCAGTGCTTTGTTGCACACAGAAGCTAATAACAGTAAGAGATATCTAAAAAGAGCTGCAAAGAAAGCTTTTCTGTACAGGAGAGACCTTTTTTCAAGCGTACTAAAGAAAAAATTCTTAAAGTTCAAACACTTTCTAGAAACAGAGACAAATAAGACATTTTTTCAGCTCATGTAATGACCTACAGAAAAGCTTTGTGTGTGAACACTCCCTAGTGCCCCTGAACCTTACCTCCAAGTTTCAAATCTTCTCCTGTACATTTTGTAGGTGAGTTGAATCTGGAGCATATCTCTGCAAAGCAAATTATTTTGCTCTTCTGTCAGGGTTAAATAGAAAGAATGCCAGATATCATTGCTGTCCATCTTCTCACATAATGCCATATCTGCCTACTAATGATAACTATAATCTTTAAGATACCTCTTTCCTGAATCCTGTGAGCTGATTAAAAGTGATTCAGATTAGTCAATTTTAAATGGATGCACCATTTACTCACCTGAATGAGTATAGCCAGTGAGATGGGGCTATACTCACAAAGTACACATCTCAGAGATGTTTGCCCTAATGGTAAAACACAAATAAGGAATTTTCACCCTTTTCATCTCTTAAGTTTTCTTGGGCCTCTGGGTTTTTCTGTCTGATATGATTTATTTCTGGCTTGTTTCTTTTCGTACAACTCCTTTCAGTCAAATCACATTTTTTCAAATAGATAAACTGAGTCAATTTTCAAGTAGCAGAGATCACATATTTTCTGTGATATTGTCAAATATATAAAAGTAGTCAAAAAGATAGACTTTGGCATCTTGTTACTTTTAATGTTATATTTATAAAAAGTATTTTTAAATACCATGGATTTTGGAAGAGTATCTTTATAATGTTTGAAATATACAGTGATACACTGAAAATATAGAGATTGGGAGTACACTATGTAGAAAGAACAAAAGAAGTCAAAATCACAGAATATCAAAGAGAGATTATGAGTGCTTGTGTGGAGGCAAAAAAACCTATGGTTCCTTGCAGGATTATGAGACTGTGCATGAAAAGTTGATTTTGGGGTTTTTTGGTCTGTGTTTTTTTTAAATTTTCCATTGAAGACAGTACATCATCTCTTCCACAACATGATCCTAGAGGATTCCTGCAAGAAAATCTTGGCCTGTCATTGCTTTTTCTGGTTTAGGTTATAAAGGGAAGACTCAAGTGTATCTCATGACATAAAGAATCTACCCACTCCTACATTTCCAGATTTTAAACATATGGGAGAAGCAGGCAACTTTAACTATCAAACTATTGTCTTCAAGGATGCATCCCAGCAAATAGTTTCCTTTGTCCTTTGACCAGATCTTCCTATGTGCTCATGCTGGTAAATATGATGCCTGATTCCATCTTCTAAACTTTTGCTAGAGTTTGATTTTTTCCATAAGGGCTCCTCTGTAACTAAGGAAAATTTAGTCATTACTGAAGGAGAATAGATACTGCACTTTCTCCTTTACTTTGAGCATCTTTTAGGGCCATGTTTGGTGATAAGCTTATTGAATGAGTGGTGCAGATAGTGAAAAAATCAATAAGAAGTTTACAGTCAAAGGAAAAAAAATAGAACAAAGGACTGAGAATAGAGGAAAATAGGAATTCTAGTTTGTTTTCTTTATTAGTTCATGGGGTAGATTCTGATTTATGAGTTCAAAAGCCTTTCTATTTAAAATGAGACTTGCAGCTTTGTCACTCAAATTAGAATATCTGCTTCCTTCATTTTGCTGGTGCTGTATTTTCTTAGTGCAATATTTGGTATTCTTAATCTTTCTGGCAAAGGGGAAAGGATTGTGGTTGAGTGGATGGATCCTTTACATTGAACTGGTTGTGCAGCTAGTGATGGTAATTGTAAAGGTGAGGGATTTCCCTGTCCTTATCCGATCCCATGAGATGTAAAGTACTATTTTCTCTTCATCCTGCTGAGCAGGAGTGAGAGTAGCTTGGTCAGAACATGGGAGACAATATCAGTTAACTCACCACATTGAGCATTACTGTAATTCATCACACCCCATTTAAGCATAAGAAAAAATTTTCACTGTGAGGGACACGAAACCCTGGAGCAGATTGTTCATAGTCTGTGGAGCCTCCATCCTTGGAGATATTAAAAACTCAACTGGACATAGTCCTGGTCAACCTGCTCTAGCTGTCCTGCTTTGAGCAAGAGGATTAAATTGAATGATGTCCAGAGATCCTGTCCAGCTTCAACCACAGAGTGATTCTGAGGTAGAAGTGGAGATGAGTCTTTACTCATTTGAACCCTGGGAAACCTAAATAATATATGTTGACAACATGAGGAATAGAATAACAACTTCACAGGAACTGGACATATTTAAATTAAAAAAAAAATAAAAATAAAAAATTACCCTATCTTCTCTGAAGTACTAAGAATTAAATAGATTAATTATTTTGAGCTTACTTGAATGACCTTATTTAAAGCTTTTGACATTTTATAAATTTTATAAATTTTATTCTATTTTGTACTAGTCACAGTTTAATAAATCAAAAAGACAGATGAAATGAGAAAATAAAAAATCAACAGATTAATTACTGAAGTCAGTCATAGTTTTGGCAAAATGGAAATTTTTCCAAATTCCAAATGGAATGCATTTTTTCATCTTAAATCTAATTCAAACTTGACAATGAGAAATGATAAAAGCTCAGTTTTAAATTGTAGAAGATATGAATAAAATGATTTGTACCTTTTTTGGGGAATGTCTCTGGGGAAAACCCTGATTGTCTCTGTTTTCAAAGTTCATGTTCACACTGCAGAAGTAATTCAGAAATTACTGCATCTGCTGCTTCCCTCAGCCAGGGATCATGCAAATAAGTCTTCCAAAAAAACCCAACCCATTGCTGAATGCCTCTGGAGGCATTCAAATTGCTGACAATTTGTTCACAACATTCACAAGTTGAACAGGCTCAAAAACGTTTCTGAATTATACTGGGAACTGCAATAATTCTCATTTTCTTGGAAAGATATGACTTTTGATTTGTGCCTTCCCTCTTCTTAATGATTAATCCTTCAAGGTTTGAAGCATTACTCTTGACATAACTGTGTACAGCTTGAGCTGGCAGTTCATACATTTTCATCAATAATTGTCAAACCACAATTGAATGAAAAACAGACCCTAAATGGTTCAAGTGTTAGCAAAAGCTAGCAGTAAGAGCGAACACTTTCCATCTTAATGAGTGACATAACTACAACATGGTAATATAATCTCTGGAATCGTGTCATGATCTTACATCAAGTTTTAATGACTTGAGACAACATAATCTTTTTCATTCCAGAAAAGTATTATACAATGACTGTAGATAGAAGATATAAACAAAAGTTTTCTTTACTCTTGTTCTTCATATTAAGGTGAATCAGTTGAATTAGAGACTGAAAGTTACCAAAATCAAAATCATAGACTAGAATATTCAGTTGCTCACTCCATTCTGATGGTTTTGTCTGTAAGACTCTTATACATTTGGCCTTAGGAAAGACATTCTGCTTCCATGTCTTGTATATGTCCCAACATTGTTTCCATGAGATTCTGCTCTATGATCTTCCCAGGGGGAGATGGGATGATAAACAGTTTGCAGTTATTTGTACCTTCTTTTCTCACCTTATTAAGAAAATAGGGGTGATGTTTCCCTTGTTGGACCCTTACCTCATCTTCAATCTTTTCTAATGGCAATCATTATTCATATAATCTTAAAAAAGAATGAAACTCATGGAAATGTTGGGGAAATGCTTATGGAATTCAGATAGTATTTATTTTGGTTTCTTTTTTTTTTTTTTCTTTTAGTAAAAAACAGATAGAGGAGGTACAAAAGCACCAATATACATTTTTGGGATAATATTTTTATTTTTGTTTCATTTTTAAAATTATGTTCCTTTCTGAATTCATAAGGTGAAACATTTTTCTTTTTTTCTTTAACAAACACAAATTTTTTTTTTTTCTGCAGATTTGATTACATTTATGGTACACAAATAGGCATTTCCACTTGAGGTAAAATATTAATGCATGTGATTTCAATGAAGTGCAGTTCTATACATAAGTTTTAGATACCTCATGTAGCTGATGACCATCCAAATTTATTATTTATTTACTGTCTATATTGAGTGCTCCCATGCAACTTTCTTTATTCCATTTTTTTCCTGTACATATGTTAAGATGCAAAGCTCCAAGGCTATGGTTAAACACCATATACAAAAAAGACTGCTGTGCAATTGTCAACAACTTATGTGGGTACTCAAATTGTGAAGTACAGCACTGGTAAACAAAATGTAGGAAAAAACCTTGTCCGCTTAGTTCTAGCTCTGTATTGTAATTTTTAATTTTATGGAATAACCATGAGCAACAGAATTAGTATTGCACTTTCCTCTCTTCAGAGTGCAGCACTAGTCTCCCACTGGATCTGGAAAGTTTCTTTTAAATAATAAGCAATTTCTTGCTGTAAACCAAGATTTGACCTTTTATTTATTTGGTAGATGAGTTCCTAAGTGCAATTTACTTTGGGCTGATATGACATTGACAAGCCTACCAGAATCTGAACTGGACAAAGTGTCATTAAGTGGAATACTTTTTTATCTGTAAACATGAAAGTCCCAGAAAAGCTGAACTCTGTAGAAACCGGGAACACCTTAATATTTTTCTTTAAATGACTAACAGTGTTTTTCTTATACATATATAAGCCCTCTAATTATAGACTTTGTGATCATATTGAGCTTTTTTTTCATCCCTCCATTTTATACTTTTGTTTCAAATGAGTGCAAGTTTTGTTGAGGTAACAATACAACGAAGCACAATCAGTTAAATTAAAAGCTTTTTAAAAGCTGCATAGGAAAATTTCTTTTAACTTAATTCCCCTATTCAGAATGGAAATGTGTTTGAAATAAATGAACTAACAAGGAGCTAATTATACTTGTGTTGATTGCTTTTCAGTTAGTTCCATAGTGTGAAGTTTCCCATTCCGAGATCCTGCTGTCTTGTACCAATATAAATTAATAATTATAAAAGATGCAGTTGAAAACCAGACATAGAAAGGTCCTGGAGTACCAAAGAAAGATCTTGGAATATCAGTTGATTGACATATAACTCTTCAGCTGAGAAATAATAGTCCTTTACACTGTGAAGAGGAAAAAAAGAGAAAATTTTATATAAATAAATGTATATGTACCAAAAAAAATTGAATATGCACATCTTAATATGCATTTATATATATAAATTTGAAAATACAGTATGTCAGAGCTTAGTTACAGATCACTACCACAGGTTCAAGATGCAGCTGGATTTCTCTCACCACAATTTCCTTTTTTTCTTTTTGCATTACAAAGAAAATAATTCTTTAAGCTCTTCCTCAAAGATACAACATGCATTTTTTAATTTGTTCTTAACTGTCATTTTATTACCCATGTAATATTTTTGGAGGAGCATTTTTCTAGTAATACTGGCCAAGAGAGTGAGATGAAATAATTTTTCTTTATGCTACATGTGAAACTGATTTAGTGATTTTCTTCCATTTTTACAAGAGCTTGGTAATTGCAGTTTATAGGTCATTGGAATAAATACTGCAGGTTAAAAATGCTGAAGTCCAAAATTCTTTCTGATGTTAACAAATACCTTAGTAAAATTTATTTTTCGTATTCCCTTACTTAATAAAGATGTTACATATGTACATAAAATAACAAAAAAGTGGGCTTTCTTCAGAGATCACGCTTCACTATGATCCTTTTCATATTTAGAAACCCTAGGAAGTCTGTGACCTCTTGTCACTTTTCCTGAAGAAAGCATATTACATATAACAAAGATTTAGCTGTATGATAGGTACAGACAAAATGATATCTATTTTGTGTTGCTAGACAAGATTTAAGACCTTAGATTTTATGGTGGGTTTAACTTGGCTGGATGCCAGGTGCCTAAACTCCATCATTCCCCTTCCCAGCTGGACAGGGGAGAGAAAATAGCGTGGAAAATGACTCGTAGGTTGAGATAAGGCAGTTTACAAAAGCAAACATGAAAGTTTGCACCCTCACAAGCAGAGAAAAAAAAAAAAAAGTTTGTTCTCCACTTCCTGTCAGCAAGTGATGTTCAGCCACTTCCCAAGAAGCAGGGCTTCAACACCTGTAGCAGTTTCTCTAGAAGGCAAGCATTGTAAATAATGAATGTCTTCCTCCTCCTTTCCTTAGAATTTATGTCTGAGGTTCCAAGATTTTACTTACGTGGCTCACTTGTTTGCAGCATGTTTCACTTTCATGAATGATCTCTTTGATAGCCACTGTGGTCAGGTCTACCCCTCAGCCCATCTTTGTGTTGCATCTCCTCCTAGATGTCCCAACATTTCATGGGCCCATGGGGCTATAAATAGCTCACCCTTCTGTTCCCAGTCCAAGTCCAACTGGGCTATTTCAATTTTGGCAGCCCTACCTGCCTGTTTTGATGTTTCTCAGCGACATGACTTTTGGGCATGTGATCATCAGAGTTTAGGCATGTGAAAGTATCTCCAGAGTGATGGTTTCTAGCTGTACAGCAATGTCTCTTCCACAATGAAGCAGCTCAGAGGGGTTCATCCCTGTGCTGCCAATTGCTCTTCCACTGCTGCAGACACCCTCACAGGGCATTAGCCACCATCCAGGAGTCAGTGAAGAGAGAGAGTACAGGCTACTTTGCTCATTCAGCAATCTCTGGGGCTAGTTGGATGGCTTTCTCTTCAGCAGATTAGCTTGATTTGCTTTTTTCTTCAGCAGCCCCAACAACTCTTTGTGTGGGACTCCACACAGCAGCTTTTCACCTCAATGGTTTCCTACCACATCTGTCAGATAGAGCATAGCCTTTTTCATTTTCTGGTAACACGTTATTTGATGGGGCTTCTTGGGCTTAGATCACCTTCTTATGTAATACTCCAAAATCTTTTCCTTCTTGCTAGTCCATAATCTTTTCCTGGGTTATTGGGTTTTCCCACTGTAATCTATGCTGCCTAGTGTAGTACTGGTTGGGATGTGTCAAGGGGATGTTTCCTTCAAACACCCAGTATAGCAAGGCAATCACAATGCCAAGAGGAGACAGACTTCTTCCCAACAACTTCTGAGATGGCTCAAACTTCCTCATGGGATGCTAATATCTCTTTTTTAGTTGGAGTGTAGAGGATTTCTGACCCTCAGCAACCCTGGCTACAAAACCCTAATGGTCAGCCTTGGGTTTCTCCTGATGTCCTTTGTCAGAGGTAAAAATAAACAAAATATTTCTGGCCTTACTTTGAGTTTTGCGCTCAAAACTGTCAGTATTCCTGACCGTGACTGAATTTATTTATGGATCTCTACTCTCTCTCTGAAGTACAACCATGGTATCTGAACTACAGAAAAATGTGCTTGCTTACTTTTAAACTCTATTGGTTCCTAACCTTTCATGAGCACTTAATTCCTCACGTGGTAGGAAACAATCACACTGTAGAAGCCTGTGGACCATGAAGGGTAATTGGATAAGATCTTTTGAAAGATTTACAAGTCTGCCAAGGATTGTGCCAGCTTAAAACTCTTTGATTCAGTGTGAAAAGATCTGAACAATTTTGACCTAAAGGTTTAAAGAGAGACCTTTTCTGTGAGAGTGTAATTTAGAGCCTGTAATAAAAGCATATTGAAAAACACCAGAAGGAAGAAAACAGCCATAAATTTTAGAGCTTAATATTACATTACAAGATACTTTTCAGTGACATATCCTCTTGTCTTGCAACAGACCTCCTTTGCCTCAAACGGTTTTAATTGTTTCTTCTAAGGCTTACCATGGTAGCTCATCCATAAAAGGATAATAGGAAAGCCATTCGGTTAATACATCTGAGAATGTGGACTTGCTTTCTTTCTCTGTGCAGGGAAATATACATGAAGTAAGACCAGGTCTTTGGACAGTATCACAAGTAAGGAATAAGGAGAAGACTCACAGAGAAAATTAGGCAATTTATGTGCAAAAGGTAGGTTCTCAAACTTATTTAATATCTAGACTACCTTGAATACCCATCAGTAATGAATATGCAGTGAATTGCAAAATTCTCTGTGCTTAATCATTTCTATTCCTGTGCAGCTCACTATGGGCCAGTGCAGTGCCCAAAACTGCAGAATACAGAAAGAGGATAATTTCTCCACTTTTCTCACCTGGAAGG
Source organism: Certhia americana (assembly GCA_018697195.1). Classification (NCBI taxonomy): domain Eukaryota; kingdom Metazoa; phylum Chordata; class Aves; order Passeriformes; family Certhiidae; genus Certhia; species Certhia americana. The sequence continues at coordinate 73,672,973 of CM031857.1, read as the reverse complement.
TGCAGCTGAGCCAGCCCAAGTCTCAGATAAATGTGAGGTAAGGCAACTTCTGATCTAGAACACAATTCGTATGAGGAGCAGCTGAGGGAGCTGGGGTTGCTTAGCCTGGAGAAAAGGAGGCTCAGAAGAAATCTTATGGTTCTCTACAACTACCTTTTGAGGTGGGAGGTCAGTCTGTTCTGCCAGGTAACAAGTGACAGGATGAGGAAATGGCCTCAAGTTGTGACAGAAGAGGTTTAGATTCGATATAAGGAAAATTTTCTTCACTGAGAGGGTTGTTGAGCATTGGAATAGGCTGCCTAGGGATGGGTAGAGTCACAATCATTGGAGGTATCTAAAAGACATGTAGATGTGGCACTTAGGCAAGTGGTTTAGTGGTGGACTTAATAGTGAATAATTAATGTTTGGACTCATTGATCTTAGAGGCCTTTTCTGATCTAAGTTGTTCATTTCTCACTGAACACAATGAGAAATACAACATAAATTGTCTCTGGAATTTCTTGGAAATATGCTTGTGTAAACTGTTATAAGCATATGTCTGTACAGTAAAGATCTCCACATTGCCACCTGTTCTTTATATGCAATTTGAATAGTTTAAAAAGCAAATCACTCATAGGTGTCATTGGTTCTAATGAAGGGGTCTAATTCTCTCTGTTCTTTGAGATATGTGATTAAGTCAGTCCTGGACTCAAAGTTTATATACAGGACCAGTGTTTCCCCTGACCCACTGCTTTGCAGTGCCCAGACACACAGTACCAATTGCATTCAATGAAGTCCTTCAGCTTCCACAGCTTTTTATTCACCTTCAGATAATATTTCCTGTCTTCCCCCATATTTTCTGATTGCAGGCTTATCAGATTTGTTATCCATGTGTTCTAACTTTATGATGTGTGCCCATAAGCAGAGATTTTTGGAGGCATGTGACATGAATATAGGAATGAGTAATAACTTCATTCAGACTCACAATTACTGAATTTTAAACTAAGACTTGCCCTTAGGCTCCTGTTTGAATTGCAGTGGTGTGACTAACATGCCTCTAGGACAGCCAAGAACAACCTCTGTGTGGATACCAGAGGGGAGTGTATCCAGACAGCATGGACCTGCAGCACCGGCTGAGGAGGTATTCTTGTCAAATAAAGATCAAAGAGCAACTGTGAGATAAAGGGAAAATCTCTGGGGCACTTCCAAATCCTAATAAAAGCATCAGAGACTCCACCACAAACAGCAGCTGAAGAAGCACAGAGAGAGAGACAATGGATCTGCTTAAAGACGATGGACTGAAATAATGTATTTGCAAATTTAGAGTTTGCAATAAGGGGACGGGAATTTCATAGAGTACCTAATTTGCTGTTGGCTGAGGGGGTTTGGGATTTTTTGCTTGGTTAGTTGGCTTATTTGGAATGCATGCTTGGTTTTGTTTCCCCTGATGAAACTGAGAAAGATAGTTCTCACTCTGGCCAAATGTATGCTGATGCATACTTTAATTCCATTAAAACCACTACAGTTTTAGAGGTGCCAAAATACAGGAAAGCAAGTTGGAAATTTGACCACAGGGCTAAAAATTAGTTTATATTTTTTTCCTGAAATACATATTGCTTCTACCTATGTATCTATCTGTAAATTCCTAGGCATAATTTTCTAAACTAGCTGGAGCTTGGTAAGTATGAAGGAAATTAGGATTATCTCCATAAGAGTTCAGGTGACCTCCCTGTTTTCGCATTCTGACAAAATTTAGACAAAATGGCACATGATAAAGATGACAGCTGAGCATAATTTTTTTTTGATATTTCATTTTCTGTGGATAAGCCTTCAGAGTGAAAGATTACCACAGACAAATTAGAGAAACACTGCCATGAAAATAAATTAGAGTTTGACATTTTGCAGGTTCCCTGTGACATGATGATTGCTGCTTTAGGAATATTTCAAAGCGCAATTAAATTGCATCTCTTACCAACAGAACATAAATCATTATCTGTAGTTCAGTGGGATATCTTCAGACCATACATTTTAGAGAATTTATTGTAGTTTATCATATTGTGTACCTTTAGGGAGTCTTAATCTTTAAATAATTGCAGTAATAGTTGGTAGGAGACCTGCATTAGATGCGCTCAATAAACCAGGTTATTGACACTCTAAATCAAAGGAATTATATTGTACTGTTTTCACAATACTTAGGTATATTTGTGGTGACAAAAATGTAGCCTATTCAATATTATGCAAGATAGTATTTATTTATCATCTTTGCTTTCTTAATCATCTTTTATCACCTTTGCTTTCTTAGACGTTTTTCTAGCTTAAGTAAACTATATATTAGAACATCAAAGCTAAACATTTTATGCTCCATGAATCACAAAAATAGATTAATGCCATGCAAGTATGCATCTGCTCTTCCAAATGGAAGATTTCCTCAATGAACACTATTTACCATTATGCTCCCTTTGTACTATTGGGCTCTGCTCTATCCCATTTTAAACAATATAGAGAAAACCCATCTTTGAATTCAAACCTCATCTAATCATTGTCTTTTCAAAATTATGTTGAGTGTTACCACTTGACTCAATTATCAGTGGAGAATTGGAGACAGTGGAAAACCCCATGGAGAATATAGTGAGGAGAAGTGCTAAGGCTGCTCTACAAACAAACATGGCAGATGGAAAAGTGGAGATGGCAGCACAGTTGCTGACAACCAGTTTCACAGCAGTCTCACTGTTGTCCATAAGAGATACTGGGGTAGGAAGGTCTGAGTCATGCCTGCCACTGGGAACAGCTGTGGTAGGCTGACCTTGGCTAAGGGCTACACTCCCACCCGGACACTCCCTTACTCTCTTCACTGGGGCAGTGAAAGAAAATAGGACAAGAAAGCTCATGGGTCAAGATAAAGACAAGGAGAACATTTGCCAGTTAGTATTGTAGGCAAAAAATTATTTACTGGAATAGTTTCAGGGAGTGAGAAAAAATAGACAAACTTTAAACCAACAATTTTCCTCCACCCTGTCTTCCCAAGCTCAACTTCATCCCAAACTTCTCCATCTCTTCCAGTCTGATCAGGGGTGGGGCTGGCAAATGGGGGTTGTGGTACTCTTCTTCCCTCATCACACTTTCTCTCTGTTCCTGTGTGGGCTCTCCTCATTATATATAGCTTCCTTCAGACATATCCATCTACCTGCTCCAGAATGAGATCCTCAACTGACTACAGAGAAATACCTGCTCCAGCAAGGTTTCTTCATGGGCTGCAGGGGAGTTTCTGCTGCTGTGCCTGCAGCACCTTCACCTCCTTCTGTGTTTTTATCCTTTTTTAAATATATCATTACAAAGGCACCACAGGCTAGGCTGATGAGCTCAACAGTGCCATGTAGTGAGTCCATTTTGGAGTCATCTCTTTGGGCAATGTTCAGTCCCTGCTCTCATTTCACAGAGGCCAACCCTGCAAACCCCACTGACAAAACTTTGACACCTACACATGAAACAACTACATATACACTCTCTGTTCCCCTTATTTGTATAAAAACTTGGAAAATACCTCAAAATCTTGCAGAAGATGTAAACATCAGATGATACTGGCTACAGTACTTGCAAATAAAGAACTTCTTTGAGTTTTTTTTATGGGGATCATCTTTTTTTTTAAGATTTTCTTCTCCTCTGTATGTCTACTTGAAGTGCAGCTGTAACCAATGCAATAGTGGTTACAACTGGTCCCCTGTTGAGCACTCCCTGAGGAGCGCAAAGAAGGCAGGAACCACTGAAAGATTCAGAGGATTAACTTAATTTGGGACCAATGTGTGGAGAGCAGTTTGCTAAGGAAAAAAAAAAAAAAGAAAAAAAGAAAAGAGATTGTTGATATTTTACTCACTTTCAGAATTCTTTTAATAGGCATAAAACGCATACATGGGTAAATAGAACACGTCAAGTGAGGTTCTCATGCCATGCCCTTGGAAACCAGTTGGCTTGCCTCCATCACAGAGGTTCCACACCTCATGGCTGCAGAATATATGATCTGGCCCTTAACTGTTTTTCTGTTCTTCCCATACATCCAGCAATCTGAGGATATCAATATCTCATCTTCTCTCTGTAGCAACATCTGACCAAACAGGCATTTGACACAGGATAATGATTTTAGCAGTGCAGGAATCTACACATAGGGATGGGGAGGTCAGTCATTGCCCAGGATCACCAGGAGTATGTTTGTGTTTAACTTTTTAAAACTTAAACTTAAAACTTTTTAAAACTTGATTGTTTAGTGTTTCTGGGTAGTCACTTCTTTGGTTCAACTGTCATAAATTGCCCAAGAAGACCAGATGCTTATACATATATATAGATGAGCTATCAATTGCAAAGTCCTCAAAAAATGTCCTCTAAAGAGAATTGGAAAAATCAGGAAATTTTGCAAGCTAAAATACTGAATTTTTCCGATGAAACTGAAGGAAGCACACAAGGAAATTAGAAGAATAAAAGGATTTAAAAGATTTACTATCAGTCTAATCATCCTTCCTAGACTTCTTTTTGGACTTCCCCATTTATTCTTAAAATTTTAGCCTTGCTGTCCTGGTTGTCACTAACTTATTTTTATTTTTTTTTCTTTTTTCTTTTTTTTTGTCTTAACAATTGTTCCTGATATTGAAATGTTATTGGATTCTCTAGTTCTGTCAAAGAAAATAGTATATTCATGCAGTCATATGTGTGACACTTCGGATCTAAACCCAGATGACTACTCATCTTAAGAAAACACAGGAAGCCCTGCATTTTGCCATTTCCCAAAGACTGATCTTTTTCTTGTTCATTTCCAGCAGACTCTAGTAACTGAAAAATGTGCTTATTAGATACTCTCTCTCGAGTTATGACTTTCTTAGTAATTGTTAATGCTACACCAAAGCAAAGAACAAGAAATATAGTCATGGTTGGGGAGTGGTTTATAAAATGTACATCTCTCTTACCGTATATTTCAAAATGTGGAGATTGCATTATAGTATCCTTCTTTGGCATTGTCCCTAACTATAACACATTTAAGCAGAAGTTTGTTTTCTAATTTTCCTACTTTCAACTGTTACTCAACTAATGAGTTTCAGACACTTCTAGATATTTGCGTCTATTTCTTTCATTTATTTGCCCCATTGTTTTCCCTTTCGGCCTGAAGAATTCTTTCATCTTAACAAAAGTAATTCTGCAGCTCTGAGACTGCACTGCCTCTGCAGAAGTATGGATTACTCCCAATATTTATGTGTTTTGTCTCACTCAATTTTTCACAATTATATGAGACTTGCATGTAAAAGTTCTATATATTCAACCAGACTTTTATTTCTGTCTTATATGTGGCTCCTGGTTATGTGCCCTTCTTCCAGTTAAATCATTACAACTTCCTATAATTACTGATCTAATTCAACAGGTTTTTAATCATGAATTTTCTTACATTTGCATTTGATGAGGAAAGATGCATTACAGTTATTCTCTCTACTAGCTAATATTCACTGAAGTATTCTCTAAGTAGAAAAAAACTTGTTAAAAGTAGACAATGATGATATGGCCTTTTAGGACATCCCTGTTATTACGCAGCCTGAAGTGTAACATAGTGTACAGAGGGGAGGTGTAAGGCAGATGTGAGTTCAGTGACAGTGCAGGGTTATTCTGAGATGATTACAAAACCCTGACATTAGTGAAGCTGGTATCATTCCCAAAGAGGATGGGTTTATAAAGTTACAGCTAATAAAGATTTCAGGACTGAAACTGACCCACCTTTCCTCTGAAAAATGAGAATAACTGCAGATCTGCTCGGAGCTCAGGTAACACTGCCTCAGCAAAGGGTTGTGTGTGAATAAGTTATCTCCTGCCACAGTGGATGTATCTGTGGATATACTTGTGACATTGAGAAGTGACTGTTCCCTGGCCCTCTGCTCCCTAGAGTCTGTAAAGCAAAAGCTTTTTAAGATATACTAAGGGCTTTTTGCTGTTTTGGATTTCTGGTGAACATGTCTGGAAATAACTTGTGCTTGTACATGATTTGACTCATGACATCTGAGAGTATTCTTTTACCCAAGGAAAGAAAAGCTGTGATCAAAACAATTCTGACCTCTACAACATACATGATGTCTCAATTGTATCCTGATAAGAATCCTAGAAATAATAAATTCCAAGGCCAGTTGGCCTGACCTCTTTCACAGAGCAGGTCATAAGATTTTATTCTGCAAATCTTTCAAAAACCATAAAATTATGTTGGTGCTGAACTCTTATGTAAAAGTTTAAATCTTTTGAAGTCACTGCCACAATTATGCATTTGCCAGTTGAAGTAAACACTGCTGACAGGGAAGGAGAGGATGTGAACTCAGACCACTGGATGTGGTAGGGCTGAGGTTGGAGTGGGGTCTAACTTCACTGCTTCACTGTAGCACAACATGAAGAGCTGATTTTGCTTTTTTTTTTTTTTTTTTTTTTGGTTTCTACCAAGCACTCATTGTACGTAATTTAAAAATTTTTGACTGCTGTCTTGAGCAGGTCAATTGCTTTGATGGAACTACCATTCTCAAATACTTTATTTTATAAAATTGAAAGGCTTACACTTCCTTTCTCTTTCTTTTTTAGCATATCAATCCTGTTTCCTCATCCTGTACCTAATAATACATATAAATAGATTCTGAACTAGTTTAAAAACATGAATAGATAGAGTGCTTGCTTTTCTTAAATATGAAAAAAAGTCCAGATTTATTTAATGGGCTCAGTATACCTCAGTATAGGCCAAAAGCAAGCAGGAATAAAATATGAATATGTTAAACCATGTAGGAGAAAGGCATGACTGAGAAGTAAACTAAATTGGAGGTAAAGAAACTTTGAATCTTCCAAGGTTTTACCCTATCCACTTTCAAGACCTTAAAATAAAACCATAGAAAGTGTCAATCAAGTTTTGAACTACTTTTCTCAACACAAGTTCTCCTTCATCGAACACATTTTTAAATTCCTTTTTCACTGGTGGAACACAGAAGCATACACGAACTGTTTTTTAATTGAGTCTATTTAATTAAGATTTTAATTCTAATGTTATATAACATTAATACAGGTCATTTATCAGCTAGTATTGCAAACTTGATTATATTCTTAACTGTCTCAATCAGCATAATTTCAGGAAATTGGAAAGGAGTCACAAGCCAATTTAAAAATGCACATTGTTCTTATTTTACTGCTGAATGAAAAAATCTGCTGATCTGAAGGTCAAATTTCCCTTCATGACTATTTTCCATAGAAATTTTCATTTCTTTTTGTCTTCCCTTTCTAAATCCAAGAGGTTGCATACTTGTAGTTACACTTCCACAACTGTAAATGAGCACCCAATGCTATTGAAGTACAAAATTAATAAACTGAATGTTTTATGACTTTGTTACTGATGACAGTTTGTGAGTATTTTAGATCTGCCTCAGATTTATTGCAAACTTCTGCCCTATTAACATAACTAAGTAGGTCACAGAGCATGTGCATGCAGATGCATACAGATCTTCTTTAATCTCCCTTCAGAATTCTTTTAACTTCTTAACATGAAAATGAAGGCTATAATCAGAACTTTTTTATATTTCCTGTGAGGAAGAAAAATGGTACAAACTGATACAATTCACGTACATCTCTTAATATAAAAGAAGAAAAAATATCAAGCAGTGCAAGTAAGCAAAACTACATTTGTAGTTACACTACTATAAAATTAACTTTGAGAGAACACAGCTTCTTTATATTTCTTTAAAATCACTGAAGAAAACTTTAAAGAAAAATATTTTTGCTTTTTAGTTTTCTTGCTGCAGACATTTACTACTCATATATTATCTAGCTTAATAGGATTATTAGTTGCAGCTCCCTACTTTCAGAGTTTGGCATCATAAAGAATAACTAAATGGAGCAGAAAGTCTAAACCTCTTCAATAGAAAAAATCAGCTTTAATACCCAATTCTCTTTCTGATGCAATTCATTATGCAAGTCCCAACTGCAAGTGCTTCACAGGAAAAGGAAAAAAAAAATGTGGCTATTCTCATGTCTCCTCTCCTGGATTCTCTAAGTAAGTTCTCTCTTTCTGTCCTACAGTTGCAGCTACCTTGTTTTTTCTTCTAATCCCCCAATATATGTTTGTCTTCAGAACACATCAAATCTGCAGTTAGAAGTAAGTTTTTTCTTCTTGCTCTTACCATTTTTCTCCTTGCCATCTCCCTGAATATTTGACTCTCTTTTTAGCTATGCATAAGCATCTACATCTTTTATTAGATCTAAATATATGCTCTTCTGAACACTGAAGATAGAAGTCTGAAGATAAAGACACAGATGCTTTATTTTTAGAAATTTCTGCCTACCTTGTAACAACACTATGGAAGGATATAAAGGGGCTCAGATCAAGAAGAAGTATAGTGACATTGCTGCAACAGTTCATGCAGGGTAACCAACACTGTGAAATGTGTAGTGTAGTTCCAAATGGGGAAAAACATACCCACAGTATTTCCTGTACTCAGTGCAGTTAGGCATGGAAATGTGTTGAAGTATCTCGGGATTATAAAAAAATGTTTTTGTGTGTCTCTGCTAGCCGGCTGTTTTCCTGACCCTGAGAATGTAAACAGAGTTTTTTTCTCCCAGCCAGAGATCTTGAAAAGGAAAGGCCGTGAGTCGTCTCTTCTTATGTTTTCTTCATAGTTTATTATTTCTTATCATTACATTCTGTTCCTGATTAGCAGAGCTCTTCATTGCAGGTCAGTTCAAGGCACAAAACTCCGAATCCTCTGAGTACCAAATTCCAAATACCAAATCCTAAAATACCAAATACTAAATCCTAACTACTCCCACCCTCAGGGTGGAGTGCTTATTTATACTACAATCCACATAATCAGTATTTATAATACTTCTCCAATGACTATTATCCATATTAGAAGGTTAGACTCTACTCTAAGCCAACTATAATGTGCCACCTCACAGCAGAACATGGAGGCAGATGAGGAAGAAGAAGGAAGAAACCCCAAAGCCATGTGGTTCCTCCATCTTGCCTTCAGCTGTCTGCCATCCTAAAAACCCTATATATCTAAAATTCTCACCCTGTGATAAAACTACACACTATTCTACTGTCTAATACACACTCTTGAAAACTCTGCTTCCTTCCAGAGCCTAAAAGCCCTTTTTCCATGAACAAAGGTTAAAAACACTGTTTGTCAGAGATCTTAAAATCTCTTAAATATGCAAAGGATTATTTCTCATAATTCCAGACTCTGACAGAAGTACTGCAAACAGATTTTCTGCCTTTGGAAGGGTCAGAGATATGTGTCTGTAAGCATGCATGGGAAAAATCAGATTCTGAGGATGACTATAGCAGGGGTCATTATATTGAGAAGCAGGATGTATAAGTTAATCAACAGGAAATATTAGAGAAGAACAGTTTCCTCAGGCTTTTCCACAATGAGGCAGCACAATGGGATTTAAGATGTCCATGTTTGAAATTCAGAAAATTGCTTTTCAGCCTTTATTTTGACTGATTTGCAGTACATTCCGGAATTCCAACTACAGCTTTCTAAAACTACTCTCTATTTGCCAGGCTATGGGGTGTTTTGAGGCAGCATATTTATTCCTCGTGTAGTTTCTTGGATAAATTTTTTCCACTTCATACAAACTATGTGATATCTGGGGAATATGATTTTAACTCTTCTGTGCTTCACCTGGACTTTGTCAACTCAAGGGCAGACTACAAGATTGCAGAATCAGTTTTTTGTTTCCTTTTTGTTTTTTGTCTTGTATGGCTTTTCCCCCACTGCTTTCAGAAGGGAATTTCTGCCTTAAAATATGCTGTATTTGTAGGCTGAGGGTGTTCTCCATCTCCTCAGGTGTAGCTGAGAGTTAAACCTCTGAATGCTATCATGGACTCAGCTGCCATTCCTGGCTGCATTTTGGAGGAAGCTCAGTGCAATGGAAAGGGTCTCACTGTTTGTGGCCAGTCATAATTGAGTCAAAAATTGACCCCTGGCCTTACAATTTGTGTAATGCTCCTTGCCTTCAGGCCAGCAAGGGCTAGCCCTCTATGTTGCAGATTCATCCTTAGTGGGGGTGAATCAGGATGGTACAAAACACATCCAGGGAATAAATGCAGGGGCAGTCTCTAAAAGGTTCAGTGCTTGAGCTGGCTCCCTGATGCTTGTGTGCCAAGGAGTACAGATGTCCCTGCAGTGCCTCTCTCTGTGCCTCCCTGCTGCTGGAGGCAGAGCAGGTAGGACAGTGTGTCGTTTGCAACTCCCTGTAGGACACAGCTGTGAAATACTCTTGATGGCCTTGAGCAGGATGTTGCCTTGGGATTTGTGGGCACGTCTGGAAGCAGAGGCTCAGCTGCCAGCCTACCTGCTTTGCAGGAGCTGTTTGCATAAGTAATGCAGGAGCCCTGAGGATGCCTGGCAGCAGAGACAGGCTCCTGAGGACCTACTTTTCAGACCTAGGTGACTACTGACACATAAATGGCACTTAGGTGGTTTTTATGAGCCCCAGCAAACATTTCAAGTTATTGAGGTCTGAGGCTAGTAAGGTTTCCAAAGAATCTTAAATGGGATTTAAGCCAATGCAAAGAAATCCCTTGAGCTGCCAAAATATTTTGAATATTAGCTACCTTGGATTCTTTTTTAACATGTCACCTTAGTGTGAATTGTTATTAGCAATGAAGAAATAATTTTATGACCCTGTTTTAAATCACACGTATTTGTTTGTTCTCTGTAAGAGCGAAAACTCAGAGAAAAAAAATGTTTTTCTGCTTCACACACAGCTCTGTGGCTGAAGTGGGTGCAAGGTATCCATTTGAGCCTAATTACCCAACTAGGCTGAACACAGCCAGTCCAACAAAAACCCAGCTGTAGTTTTCAATTGCCTTAAATGAGCTCCTAAATAACTATGTGGAGTTAAACCACTGCGCAGAGAACACAATATAAGTGCATAGAAACTCTGAACACCCAAGGCTCTAGAGTGCTCAATTAAACTTTCCTTGATTATTCAATACAACAGAAGTGTGCAAATTAAAGGCTTTCATGCTACAGCAGGCTATGACCTCATTCTCAAGTTTCAATATTGCAATGTAACTTAATTAAGATATTCCCCATACAAAGCATAACCCTAGAGGTAGCTTTTGTTCCAAATACCTCATACAGGTATCTCTCCTGCTGTTAAGTGAATGGCTCCTGGTGAAGCAAAATAAATATTATTCTGGCATAGACTCACTTTTTTGTATACACTGAAAACACAGAAAGGAGCAGTATGAAATCATTAAAGCATTTAAATCACCATGCTAAAATACAGTTGCTAAAAGGCCTCATTCTCATTGTATTCAGACTATAAAGTGCCTTAAAATAATTTTTGAAGAACCCACACTATTTCCTGATTCTGTTATAGATACTCAGTTTGAATAGGCACAAATTGTGTGGAAACTTGCAAATGTAAAATTTTTGCCTTTTTTAGGTCAGTGGTACAAAACCAGTAAAAATCAATATGCAGCACAAAGAACAGCCTCATCTCAGGATGTTTGTTGGTTCATATGGTGTCATGAAATGTTGGGGTTCTAATAACTGTGAAGTACACTGGAATCACTGCACGAACGGCCTTTTAAATTCAGTGAGGCATTAATTATATGGATGGAGTGCCAAACACATGAGAAATGGTTGTGTGAATATGCTGGTTTTGTCCTTTATATTTTAGAACCAGTAAAATTTATTATTCACTCTTTTTAAATTGCACTATCAAAATGGAAATCTTAGGCAACAGAATAATTTAATCTCAGTACCAAGTTACACTTGACACCAAAAATCTTTTCATGTGGTTGGAACAATTTGTGCCCTTCTAAATGTTTAAATTAAGTGCCAAATTACATTGCTAATAATGATGTTAACAGTATACTGTTGCTTTGCTTTGAAAAGCTTTTTTCTCCAAATAATTTTTAGTGAATTCAATTATTGAAAGCAAAAATGCATCTTAATTTTATTATGAAGTTTGTTTGGCCACATTCATCTAAGCAGACTGAGAAAGCCATGTGACTTTAAAGTTTCACCTCAGTTATTAGACAAATTTATCTGTTGCTTTATATTATTCACACCTTTCTTTGACATTTTCCTGTCTTTCATTATCTTATCATTGTCTTTTATCTTTCATTTAGAAGCTGATTAGAAGCTGGTTGGATACCATTTTTTGACTCCACATCAGTCAGTTCTGTTATTTTCAGAATGAAATTTTCAGTCCCATTTCAGGAAATTAAAAAACAGGAGATCAGCATTGACAGAAGAATAATTTCCTTTGTGCCAATATTTTCTTCTATGTAGGATATAAGCCTAAATCACTTCTGAGGCAACTAAAAGCTATGCTTTGTAATCTCTGAATTTTAGGTACATAAGAACTGTATTGGATCTTAGCAACAGCACTGAAGACAGAAATCTCAGTTCATCAGGCTAATACTCAATATAGATATGTTACTTCTGAACATGTATGCTTAGTATATTTTCTGAAAAGATTAGTATTTTCCCCCTCAAATTAATTCATCTACAGTAAATTCCAATTGCATAAAATAAGTAAATAAATGACGAATTCAGATATTTTTTCTGATAATTCTCTTAAATTTGTGAACAAAATTGTGAACAATGTGAAAATTATGTACTTTTGGCCAGCTCATAGGAAACTCAATAATTGGTTGTTGTGGTCCCACCTGGAGCACTTCTTTGGTGCAAACAATGGACTCAACACCTGATGTCTGTACTTTCTCACTTAGTATTTGGGTGTTAGGTCATGCTATCACAAAACAGCACAGGCCTTTTCTCAGTCTGTGTAATCCTGCCAGTCAGTTCACATGCTTTTTAAAAGATGACTAGGCAATGACACTGAAGGCAGAGGACAATTACATTAGGAAAAAGGAAAAAAAAAAAAAAAGATAATTTTGCATTAGGTTTGAGGTAAATATTTTATTTCATGTGTATTTTTCATCATTATATTTCACCTATTTTTGAAAGTGGCTTTTGACATATCTCTTTGATCTATAGTACATTATCTACAGTATAACTTTTGAATATAGACATAAATCTACAGAAGTGGGAAATCTTTTTCTTCAGCTTGCTGTCAGATTCTTTGGTGGTAGGGTATTCAATCAAGAATATAAAAATGCCTCTTCACTAAAGCTGTGTGTGAAATGACATTTGTAAGAAATAAAAAGCTAAATTAAAAAAAAAATTAATCTTATGTCTTATGTATGTTTGTATGTGTATAATGCCAGCACTGGTCATTAGAAAATCTCTCTAAAATTACCCTGAAAAAAATATGATTCATCCTTATGAATTTAGTGCTATGAAATGCTAGAGTGAAAATATAATTAATTTCACCAAATGGAAATAAATATTTCACCAAATGGAAAATAAATAATGTAAAATACCTGGTCATTAAAATGTCCTCTGGAAAGAGAGACTAATATTGAGATATTTTATCATTAGGACTTGCTAGGATCAGAAAGAATGAGGGAGGAAGGCATATTCATTAAGTCAACAGATGATTCTCCAGAAGAATCTTTTGCTTGTTTCCGCCACCATCTGATGTTTTTTCTAGAAATTGTAGTTGAGAAGCATCATTTAATGTTCAGTAAGTCTAGCAAATAACTATGCAATAGCCACCTAACTTATGTATAAAACAAATGCACAATTATTTTTATTGTGCAATTTTATAGTATTGTGAAACTGCTAATAAAAGTATTATCACTAGCTTCCAATTTTTTTATGTGTTAACAGTAGTGCAGCATTTTCAGGGAAGCAAATGAAAATCAAGCATTCTTTGTTAAAATAGAACTAATATGGAAGTACTATTAAGGAACATCTGTTCTTTTACCATTTTCAGCTGCCCCAGTTGCAATGATCATCCTTTTTAATTGCTAAACACCTGTCTTTTATTATATTTGATAGCAATTCTAAATTTCATTTAATTTCTAGTCTCTTTTCTGATTTTGAAAATGTTTTACTTCTATAATGTCCATTTACATGGTTTATTACCTTAACTCTTCTATTTAATCTTGAGAACCATAGAATGATTATGGGATTAATTGTGCAGGGAAGCAATATTTCTCCCTTTTAGTATAAACCAGGTACCGGCTCTCCAGTCTTTCTGGGAGAAAGGAAGGAAAGGAAAGGAGCGGGAAGGTGCGGGAAGGGAAGGTGCGGGAAGGTGCGGGAAGGTGCGGGAAGGGAAGGTGCGGGAAGGGAAGGTGCGGGAAGGTGCGGGAAAGTAAGGGAAGGGAAGGGAGAAAAGAGAGAAAAGAGAAAAGAGAAAAGAGAAAAGAGAAAAGAGAAAAAAGAGTGTCTTAAGTATTAAAAGTTTCTGGTGCCAGACATAGATTAGGATGAAGATATAGTCCTGCTTCTCAAGGCACTGCCACTGACTACTTTCTGTCACTGTTGAACTCATTAAATGTCTGAGTATTGCAAATACAAGCAATAAATAAAATTGAGCTAAGGTAACCCTTCCTTTCAATAAAAAGCAACAGGGGAATAGTATATGTGACACCTTGCTCTTACTTGCTCTGAGCATCTTCCCCCTTTCTGTCACATACTAACCCATGAGGCACCTGTATCAAATCTGTATTTTGTCTTCTGTATCAAAACCATGACACAGGACAAAAATTTGGTATGTCAAAAGAGGTTATTTGACAAGACAGCTTTTCTACAGTACGTAATTGTTCTTTGGCATATACGAAAAACAAAAGCTGATAAGTTACTTCCTCAAAACAACCAATATTTAGATCTTCCTTACTCATATATGGGATCAGGATCATGGAAAGTGTCATACTAATTCATTATTGATGATTCAATATATATTGATGATTCATGATATGTATTCATGATTCATTATTAGAATCATAGAATAATTTGAGTTGGAAAAGGATGTTTTAAATGCCATCTAGTCCACCCACTCTCATACCTGAAGAAGCCATGCTGTCTGTATGGAATCACCTCCCTCTTCTCCATTTGCATTAACATAGATTCTAGGAGGATGGTCTGCTCCATGATTTTCTAGACACAGAGGTGAAGCTGACAGATCAGTAGTTCCCAAGGTGCTCCTTTCTACCCTTTTTGAAGATGGGTACGAGTCTGGCCCATCCTAACTGACACAGGAAATCTTTCAGTCAGCAGGTACAGTGTGTCAAGGGGAAAAATTTTTCATCTAATCTCATTATTATTATATGCTCTGAAGAATTAAAATTAGCTTCTATTTTATAGCTTCTATTTGTTTGTTTGGTTTTTTAAATGGAGTTTGGTACTGTAGCAAGATTGTCTCTATGGGGTGTGTGTACATCCACATATTTATGTATAGGAGAATTCTACAGAAACAGAAATAGCAGGGCTTTTTATTTTCTATCAGTAGCTATGCAATTATTAAATGTGAATATTTGCACATCAAAATTTCTCAAACTAAAAAAGCTTAAATATTAATCTCTATTCAGGTGTAAGACTATTGAATCTCCTATTATCATTTTCATGACTGTGTTAATTTAAGGCAAACAGTGAGAAAGGCTCATGAGCTACAATTGAAAACATGCTGCTTTTAATGCTGTGTGCCTTCTATGTTCTTATTGATACCTCTGATATTCATACATGTAAACAACATGCATAACATATAATGCATTTTTATAGTTGTTTGGATTTTTAGGTCTCAAAGTGTTTGATTAAAGGATGGCAGAATTTTCATATCATGCATGCTGAAGGTTGGCTAAAGGAATGTCAGCATTTTTGCTTTCTCAGCTAAGACAAATGGAAAAAACTGGCAGAAGAGTTGCCTCTCAAAGCTGAATCGTTTTCAGTTCTCATTGCAATTATGAATCTTCCAGTGTCAGCTCTAGGCGTAAACATAGATAACACTGGCTGAGATCAGCAAATTCTGGGAATGGCCTGGATGAGCCCATGTCAAGCTACTTGGACACATATCTGTGCCACCCTACAATGGATACTGTAGAGCTGCACCCGTAGTTATAAGCCATGTAAGCCATAGATCATACAGGGCCCTGGACCTGTAGCACACAGGGCTGCTCAGGCGTAGCCACAGAGTTACAGTGAAATCAGGAGTCCACCTACTTAAATTCAGTATGGTGACTGAATTTATTGATATTCTACTTCCCTAAATTTCCAAATGAATACAGAGAGTGTTCTTGTCTTTTCTGCCACTGACAGTCTGTTTTTGAGCCCTACATTTTCTTCATTGCTGCTATTATTTTTGTTCAGTTACAGACTTAATTAATCAAGCCCAAATCCAAAAGCTGAGCTTCATTAATTGAAAGTTCAGTCTCAGTGTTTCCAATAAAAAGCTTGACATCAACTCTAATGATCTTCAGAAGCATTTCATTCCTTCCAGAGGTACATCTTTCCTCTTTTTCTGTCTTTCTGTTTCAGATGTCAATAACAATTTCATTATTAATAACAAGGAAATTGGAAGTCTTTAATGTGATGGTTATGCAAGGCAGTTTGAGATTTTATCAGAGCTAACATTGGCAATTCTTAGCTCTAATAGCCTGTGGGTGCCTCTGAAAATACTTTGATTTGTTTGTTTCTCTATCTTTTTGTGCCTTGTACTGTTATCTAACTGCCAGTGGTCTGAATGAGAGTTCTTCACAGATAAGTATTGCTGGAGCCAGATGACTTATTATCTTTATCACTCTGCTTCTCTAAAACAGAGAGTGACAAATTCAGATGTTCAGATGTTTCCACATTTTTAGATATTGGTGATTATTATGTGATTCAACAGTTTAGTTTGCCAAGTGCTTACTCATTTGAACATACTAATGAACTTGTAAAGAATACTAATTTGGTCTCTTTCAATGAACTAGGTGCTGAATAAGCCTCCAATATGCTGAGTACTATGTCAGTCATCTTACCTTGTGGCATGTGGGGTTTTGTTCTGAAACAATTAATTGACCAGCTTTAGAAATGCCTAAATATATAAGTAGGCATATTTAGCTATCTTAAAATTGTCAGTAAATCATATTAATTTTTTTTAATAATTTTTATCAACCTAGTTCCATTTAATTAAGAGCTTGTGGAATTTTATATGTAATTCTTTCTAGGAAGAAGAGGAGGGGAAGGGTGAGAGGAGGAATTAGGAGGACAGATGAGTAGGAGGTGGGAAATGGAATAAGAAAAAATTCCTCTTGATATATTTTCTCACTCCTACTTCTGACTAATAGAGTATGGCTTTGAAAAGTATACTTTGAAAAAGTGCACAATGTTGACTGTGATTAATGCTCACCAGTAGGTCTAGCTAACTTTTTTGGGACTGAAAAAATGGAGAAATTTAGAGAAAAATTGATGCTGTTGATAAGAGTACCTGTGACTGAGAAGTGTGCTATAACAGGTTGACTTAAAATAACTGAGAAAATTATTTTACCCTCTGCTGTGTTCTAAGTAAAAAGGCTTCCAGAAGCTTGCTACCTGCTGTCTTTTAATATGGTAATTATGTCTGGGCAGGTTTTTTTCTGCTATTAATCTATGCTTTGAAAAGCCCGATGCCAGTATGTAAATATTAAATTTTCAGACTGTGAATCTGATAATTTAACCATTTTACCTGGGGAAAGACTGTGAAGAGTAGCACTTATTTCAGCAGATAAGAATATTGTGTCTGTTTTTACATAATCAGGTAGCAGCTAATTAAATGTGACTTCTTTCTGATCTTAGATTTGACCCTGTATTTCTCTAGGTTGCACATGATTTTCCATTCCTAAAGGCTGTGGCACAAATATTTTCAGAAGGAATAGGAGGATGAATGCTGGTGACAACAAACTATCTCTCTTATGAAGAAATTGTGTAATTTTTTTTCTAGGAAATATTAAAATGTATATTGGTTTAGGGTCTTTTTGCAAACTTTTTGCATAATTAGGGGTTTTTTTCAGGGTCAGAATTAAAAGTGTGAGAGAGAGAATTTTTGTTTGGATTTGGATGTTTATTGACTTTTATTTAGTTTATAGCCTAACTGACCATTAGTGCTTCTACATGCTTAGTTAACAGAGCAAAATGGAGTATAGAATTATGCTTTCAAGATCATCTAATTATGAGATATTAACTAATGTATGTTTTCTTTTAACTTAATTAATTATTTATGTCTCACACTGAGGATTTTTTCTCTTAATCATACAAAATTATTTAAATTTATGAAGAAGAAGAAGAAGAAGAAGAAGAAGAAGAAGAAGAAGAAGAAGAAGAAGAAGAAGAAGAAGAAGAAGAAGACTACGGTCTAAAACTTATATATATATATATATATATATATATATATATATATATTATTATTACTATATTTCAAAATGTTAAATTCTAAATTTTTTACCCTGTGAGATAACACACTTTTATTCAACTACACACTCATAGTCTTAGTGTTATCACTTGATTTTGGAAGCCTTTTTTATGGCCTTAGGTCAAATGCAGTGTATCTTTGAGGACCATTCCCTGTCAGCACAGAAAGTCTGAAATTCTCTGTCTCCAGGGTTCCAACAGCCAAATAGCACAAAGCTCTGACAAACTCACTGCTAACTTTCCACTGATTAGAAAGCTCCAGGCATGCAGAACATAGCATGGGAGCTTCACACTGGATAGATCTCTAGCCATCAAATTCATAGAGACAACTACTGTGAAGAATTGTTTTTTCTTTGTTTTCCAGGCAAACTCTGTAAGTTGTTGTGGACAATGAAAACAGTGATGTGTATTATACTGTCAGACTTTTAAGCATCCTTGGACTGAAAATATCCTTTTATGTACATTATAACCTTCATGCAGCCTAAGATCATTGTCAAGATTTTAATTTAATAATATCGTATTTGGTTTGCATGGCCATGGGTTTGGTAGTGGGAGGGCTACAGAGGTGGCTCTTGTAAAAAGCTGCAGAAGCTTTCTGTGTGTCCAGCAGAGCCAGCCAAGTGACTTCAAAGATGGCCATGCCTCTGGTCAAGGCTGGGCCAATTAGAAATGGTGGTAATGTCTCTGTGGTATCAAAACAGAAAGTGAGGGGACAGCTCTAATTGCAGCCAGAGAAGAGAACATGTGAGAAGAACTCTGCAGACACCAAGGTCAGTGTAGAAGGAGGGGAAGGAGGTGCTCCAGGCACAAGAGCAGAGATTCCCTTGAAGTCTTCAGTGCAGCCCATGGTGAGGCAGCTGTGCCCCTGCAGCCCATGGGGGGCACAGGGATGCAGAGATCCATTTGCAGCCTGTGGAGGTCCCTGTACTGAAGGTGGTGGATACCTGGAGGAGGCTGTGACCCCATGGGAAACCTGTGGAGAGAGGGGGCTTGCTCCCAGACTGAAGCAACCTGTCCTTGGAGGACTGCACCCAGTGGAAGAGTGAACCACACCACAGAAATTTTGGGAGGACTGTAGCCCATGGGATGCACTCATATTCTGCAGGTTGCCCGGATTGCTGCTAGTGAGATGGAACCATGCTGGAGAAGTTCATGAACTGTCTCCTGTGGGAGGGACCTCATGGTACAGCAGGGCGATTTCTCTTCTCTGAGCAGTGGGAGAAGCCTTGGGTGGTGAACTGACCAAAACTCCCACTCCTTGTCTCCCTGTGCCTTTGGGGTAGGAGGCAAAGCTGGGAAGGAGAGAGGGGTGAGGGGAAGGTGTTTCTAAGGGCTTACTTTACTTCTCATTATTCTGCTCTGATTTTATAAGGAACTCCCTTCATATCTCTTAAGTTGAGGCTGTTTTGCCCATGATGGTATTTGTTGAGTTATGTCTGCTTTCCTCAGCCCATGAACCATTTGTTAAATTTTCTCTTCTCTATCCTGCTGAAGAGGGGAGTCAGTGAGCGGCTTTTGTGGATGCCTGGCATCTGGCCAGCATCAACCCATGATACAAATTTATAGTATTTAAAACAGCAAGAGAAAAATGCCTTAAGGTCAATAGAAAATGGGATTTGGAATCCATTGCAACTGTTCTCCTTATCCAAATGGTGTGTCGCTATCAATGTCACGTACCAAACCATAAAACAGCTTCTGATCCAGAAATGGAAGTGGAGATTCTGCAATTCTGCATGTGTAGCCTGTCTGGGAGACTCCCAGTCTCTGCTGTACTGGCAGGACTGTGAAAAGTGTACTCAGGTATGCTGCAACTTCTTTTCATCAAGGACAAACAGTGGGTTTTTCCTCAGGTTGTGAACTAAAGTAAAAACTAGCCTTTACTGGGTGCATCTGGGCTCACCTCAGCACTGGAATTTCAGTATTCTTTGATCCCTTTTTTAACATTCTTTTAAATGTTAATAAATATACAGTGAAGCTACGCATTATACTGCAAGAGCAAGTAGTGGTCCCAGTTTACCACTCATTTGTACATTGCAAGAAAGAGTGTGGAAAGATTGAACTAAAACCCACTCTTCTTGCCTAAATCCTTTATATCTTGAGATCCAATAAAGTCACCTAGAAAATCACAGAAAGCTGGTTCTCTGAGTTTAAAAAAAATCTTATTTATTACTTACCTACTCTTAAGAAGAAATTAGTAGTCCTGTTTACCCAAGGATAATGTGCTGAAACAAATATATGAAGAGCTTGTGGGTAGTCTTTTCTTTAAATGCCACCAATATTTTATTAAAGCTCCGAATAGTCTTTCTTCTCATCTTTAGAATGCCTTATGAAGTGTATAACCAACCTCAGTAGTTTCAAATTGAATTGCCCTATAAGGATAATAATAACTTTCAAATCTCACAGAGTGGCCCACTCCAAAAATCAGCTCTTTACCATTATTTTGCCATTTTTATTTTATTGTGCCAACTCCTGTCTGACTTATTCTTTGGAGACTCTGTAAAATGGTTATATTGAAAATGAATAAAGTAAAACCCCAGAAACACAATACCAAAGCCCTAAAAGCACTTGAAAAATATGAAAAATGAATTATTAAGTAAAGATACAGTAAAGACAGTTATTGCTCGATAGAGTGCAATTCAGTAGAATAGAAAGGAAATTATATTGCAATTTACAAAAAGTTTCCTTTTATTATACGTGTGAACGACAGTTTCAGAATAGGAAACTATAGAGTTTGAGAACTAAAAAATTTAATGAATAATTAAATATATTATGAATTTGTTTTGAGTAAAAGTTGGGTGCTCTCTCTCTTCAGTGGCTTTAAACACATGTTATTTTAGTTTTCTGTCAGGAATGTACTGTATAGGTCCGTAGAGACTTTTTTGATCCTCTGTTTGGGAAATGGTTGCAACATGGAATTTTTGTTATTTCTTTGCTATTGAAGTGGTATTTTTGCAACAATGTTTATTTGCAGAAATTCAAGTAGTAGCAGTGGAGGCTGATTACATGACAGAAAGTTCCTTCTCTGCTCTTACTTATTTAAGATTAACATCTTTGCTTCACACAATCTCCTTAAATATTTATTTATTTTTATGCATATTGCTGTGTAAAATACAATAATAATTTAATATATAATAATTTTTCTGTGTAAAAGTGAGTTATGTGGGAAAAAATTTCTTTTCTTGTACAGCCTCAGGGGGCATTAAACTAGAATGAGTCGAAAAAAGAATGCTTCATCGTTGACTTGTTGCTTATGAAGTAATTTGCATGAGTTCAAAGGAAGCAAAAAATGCTACTGTTTTGTTATGAGTAATACAGAGAAATAAATAGGTGCAGCTGCAGCTGTGCTATTAATGGTGGGGAATTGTGTTTCTCCATAACCACTAATATATTGTGTAAGTAGAAGCTTACATATTGAGTTGATCAGTCATACTATCAGAGTTATTCTGCTCTTGATTTATAGTTTGAAAGTAGTGCAGAATCAGCCTAAAGGCATCAGCACAACATAGGATCATAGATTTGAAAGAGTTAGAAGTTTAACTACTTAATGAACAAAAGTTTGTGGTTTATTCTTGTAGATAAGTAAAATTTGTTCGATGAAGTTTGTAACATGAGGAAAATCAATTGTTTTTTTGATAAGTGCATAAATTCTTGTACCTTAATATTCTTTTAAAATGGATGATTAATTTCTTGGGTATGTGCTTTACAGGTTTTTTAAAATCTACAGAAAAAGTAGATGATAGTCTTCTGATATGACTTCTGTAAGTACACAATTGAGCTTTAATTTATCCATGGCTGCCTAGCAGAAGTCCTGGAGACATTGTGGTAGTTCTCTGACAACATCAACTCAATGCTAAATAGGTCAAAATTCAGTGCAATATTAGGAAATGTTAGACCTATTATCCTGCTATGGTATATCCACTACATATAATGTATATATGTAAAAGAGCGTAGAATCAGTCACATCTTGATTAATGTCTGCAGTAAAGTTTACACAGGATTTAAGAAGGACAAGAAAGGTCCACAATATAATTAGGGAAGATAAAAAACATAAGGCAGTATGGACCAAGATGTGGAAGAGTTTCAGAGAGAAGGAGTTTTGTAGTGAAAAGAAATTCAAGGTGTCACCAAACGAAACAATTGCACAGTAGATTTTAAAATGGCAGAAAGTCTGGGTGGTTTTTTTCATTACAGAGACAGAACAGTAAGTTGTAGGGCTCATCTGTGACAAGGCATTCTGGAAGTTGAAATGGTGTGTTAGTCCAAATAATGGCACGGAACAAAAGCATCTATCAAGCACAGTGTTCTGTAGTCAACATCTGAACCTGGAAATCCTAAACCAGAGGATTTATAGAATCTGGAAAGATATGCCTGTGGAACTTTTTCATAAACATTTCCCCTTAATCTGCTACTGACAAATGCTGTGAAGATGATAGGAAAGGAGGGTGTAATGACTGCTTCTCTACTGCTAAATAAAACATGGTAAGGGACCTTCCTCTGCTTTTAAGGCCGAGTATTACATCTTGGCTGAAACCAAACTTCCCTTGGCTACAGATCTCTTCTGGGCTTCATGCCATGCTTTTTTGTTCTTAGAAAATAGTTATAATTTTGTGGGAGTTTTGTTTGTTTGGGGTTTTTTCCTTTTTTGTTTTTCAGTTCAAAGTGTCTGAAACAATATGAAGGCAGTTCACTGGGTTGGTAAATTCATACTACAAGTCTGAGAATATTTTTGCAAGGTCTGGGATGTGTCACAAGGGCCAGCAGGGACACTTCAGGCTCTGCAAGCCCTGTTGAGATATAGTGTGTGAAAGGGGCCAAGGCTGATGCAGTCTAATTCAGACCACATATCAGGAATGGCAGACAGCATGTGGTGTCTCCTGAACTTTGCCTAGGCACTGCCCCAGGGGATGCTACTTGGCACAGTTTAAATCTGACCTCTGTAGCTAAGAGTTAAGCAGTTCACGGGATGGAAGCACCACTGCTCAAGCTTCTTGCCTTGAGTGTTTTTGTTTAGCAGTATTTTAGATGCACAGACTGATGCCTTGCTTTCCCAGTGAGGTTATAACACAGCTTCTGTTTGAGTTTCTGGGAAAGGTAACTTGAAAATATGATGTGTTTACTTTTTTATCCGAAGGGAAATCCCAGAATAAGTTTTTACGGTGAGGTCAAACAAGGTTGAATATTATATTATTCATAAAGACATGTTTATTCTTTGAAGCTGTTTCAATTTAGGGTAAGCTAACCACAAAGTTCCTTATCCTTAGACTTTTAAATCCCTGTATGAAGTTCCCCCTAGCACCTTCTTTGTTTCTTCTGTAGAATATATTTCTTTTATTAGTCTACTGTCCCAGAAAAACCCTTGAAAAGTGATTTAATATGTTCTCTCCATTTTTTGTGTCTTGGATATATGCCATGTACAGGCTAAAGTACCTTATAGTTTGCCTAAAATACCATATGAAAAGAGAAATTGTGTGTAACTCATCAGTGACTTTCACTATGGTCTATATTTCTATTCCAATGTATTTTCATTTTATTCAGTGGAAGAAAGATTTCAGCCAATGGAAACAATTAATGTATGTAGAACAAGGGTTTTACCAGAACAAAGAACAGAGAACTTTAGCAGAGTATGTAGGCGCAGCTGTAGACATAATAAATTGTTTATCTGATTTAGCAGAAAAAATACCTATTCTGGAATATGGTTGAGGCAGTTAAAAACAAGGACACAATAAAGTAGGATTTTGGAGCTTTCCCAAAAATTAGTTAGAAAATAATTATTTTTATTTGGCTGAGAGCCTCAAAAGACATTCTTGATGCTGAATGCAGCTGCAGGGACATGAGAGATGGCAATCATTGCATGAAGAAAGGGACACTCTCCTCTCTAAAGCCAGCTGAGGCTCCTTGGCTCATGAATACTGTGCTTCTCTAGCAAGATGTGCCACTTGTGGCAGTAGCAAGCCTTGTGGCTTGAATGTTTTGAGAGTCATAAGTTACCCAGAAGCCAGAGGCTTTCCCCCCTTGCATTACAAAAAAGGTGGACTGCAAAAGAAGCAGAAGTTTCAGATCACAGAAACAACTCTGGAGGGTAAACCAGGATGCTGACCCCAGTTCTCACTTTTGTCAGGCAGCAACAGTGAACACACAGAAGATGAAGGAAACATTGGAATCTACAGAAAGAAGGAAAACTGGAAAGGGACTTATTTACAAGGTAGAAAAATGATGGATGTATACATTGGAAAAAAACCCAACCCAGCAGCTGAAAATGAAACAAATAAACTCCTGATGTTAAAAATTTATCCAGGAGACTTCATATTTCATTTAATTTTGGAAAGCTGAGCTCCAAGTGCAAGTGTTAGAGAGAAGAGCAGTACACAAAACAGTATCTCTGGCTTCTCAACAATGTGTAGTCTCTGTGGCAGCTCCTTTGAAATCCCTCAGTTCGCCCCATGAAACAACTGTTACGTTGTTCTTGGAGCACATTAGTTGTCTGCAGGCTCCATCTCAACTATTCTTTGAATTCAGCAAGGCACTGAAGTACTACTCCAGGCCTTTGCCTGGTGGTTCAGGACTATAGCAGGTGTAATTAAGCTCAGGCATGCTGGTAGGAAACCCAGGATTGCTCTTACAGTGTGTGTGCACTTTAAATGAAGCTCCTGTTGTTATAAAAGAGTCTGTTTTCAGTATCCTGCCTTTCCTATTGCAGCACAGGACTGTTCTGCAGCAGGGAATCCTTTTTTGTAACAGCAATGAGAACTAACTATGATGGGTCTCGTGACATGTACCTGCAGGACCTGGGTAAGGAGTCCAAAGAGGAGGATTACAGGATTTTGAAACCATGAGTACCTAACTTAACTCTTTGATGCTTACAGTGAGGATTTTCTGATACTTAAACAGCAACAAAATAATTCATATTAACAGTGGGATTGTTATTATTCAGACAGAATTTACAGAGATTATATGTGAACTCCTGGAGTGTATGAGCATGCTATGTCATTGTGCATGGTGCATTATCTGAGGAACCTGCTTAGATCTTTTGTCTGAGGAAAGCCCTGGTGGCATTTGTCTGTAGATGTGTTGTGTTTAAATTGCAACTGTCCTAATTTAAGTAAGTAACTATTTCTAGTAAAGTTAAATATCTCTGATATGCATACAGATATGACTGTTCAGAACATTAAAACTAAAATGTCCTTACATGCCTCTTTAAGAGCATAGATTGCTGTAAATTTAATTTTCCTCATGGAAAGCAAATAAATGGGTTTTGCTATCCTTAGAGCAAAATTCGAATTCCAGAATTTTTAGAACAGCTGTAAAATTCCACATATACTGTGGATGCAACTCCCACTAAACTGATCTTAAGGAGAGGAGAATATTTGCCTTCTTCAAGATCATCTCTCTAAGAACATATAATAAACTTGGTATATTCAGTTGCCTAATGGCCTTTTATTCATTTAGGTTCACTGAACTGGGATACTGAAGGAGATACATTGCTTCAAATGCTCAAATAGTTTCTATGAAATTAAATAAATTGTGCCTGAACTTAACTACCTGTTAAAATTCCCTAATGAGTAGAATCTTAGAATATGAGCTGCTTTTGCAGAGACTTTATATGTAATTAATCTCTTTTATGCCACTCTGCAACTTTATAGTATTTAAATGCAGCATTATAATCATGCAGATTCAATTTGAATCTGAGAAAACAATTTGATTGCAATATGGGATGTACCTGTATCAGGAAGAACTCTGATAGAATCCCTTTTCTCAGAACTAGACCAAAACTCCTCTATCTTCTGCATACTCAAAGTCATGAACATAAGAGCATTAAGACTGAACTATTGTATGCAAAGAGACTTATTTTCTGTGTGGTTGAAAATATTGTGAATGATTTTACAGCTAGAGATTATATAGAATGCAACAATGTTAGGGTTTGCTCTTAGATGAGTGCTGTTTTCCTTAATATTATCATAAAAAAACAGTCTACAACAACAGGCCATTGTGATTAGAACAGTTTATTTGGCAAGAATAATTGTCTGAAATGAAACAAACTTCTAAAACCAATTAAAAAAAAGAAAAAGAAAAGAAAAAAAAAAAAAAAAAAGAAGCTGTCAGCAAATGACACAAGATGCTGCTTGCTATTTTATTCCCTTCAGAGAATCTGAAGGGAAAATGGGAATGTCTGGATTCTCAGATAATTTTAACCAACAAACCAATGAAACTATTGCATCAACATTAACATCAAATATAGCTTCTCATGCTTAAAAAAACCCTTAATAATAGAATACAACTCTTATATCTTGCAATATCACAATTTTATAATTTTATAATTTAAAAATTATAAAATTTTTGCAATTTTATAGTTTTTAATTATATTTTGCAATCACAGGAACAGATACCATTCTTTCACTCATTCTAGCATTGCTGTGATTCAGTTTGAGTTCAAAATGACCATTAGAATCCCCAAATCCAAAATTTTTTCAATTTGTTATCACTCCATCTCCTTTGTGATTAAGGTAGTTTACTAAAATAGTGGCTGAAAGGTTCTGAGTCTCACAATAGCAGGTAAATTGCCACCCTAATGTGCTGGTTGCAGAGGGGTGATGACAGTACAAATTGTGACCAGTTTTGTAATCTTTCTGTACATCTGTATCAGGAAATGAGCCAGTTTGGAGCAAAATTCTAGTCAGAGGCTCTTTGATGAAGTATGAAGACAACTTTAGAGTGTAGGTCAGTTTTGGCGATCATACTGATATATTAATTTTTTTATTCCTTTACTTTAAGGTTTGTGACAAATTCGCTCATTGAATTTAGCATATTTGAATTAAAATTAATACAGGCACTATGGGCAAAATATTCCCCCAAAGCCAGCTTTTCCAGTGAGTAGAGCTGTGTGCCATAAGAGCATTGTGATAGTTTGCCTGTGCTTCAGCTTCTGCTCTTTGCCTGCCTAGTGTATGGGGACAATGAGTCTTCGGAAGCAGGCAGCGTGGGTGGGGCTCATTTCTCAAATCCAGACTTCTACATGTGCTCTAATCACTCTGGGCCCCTTTCTAGGGTGCAGCTCATCTTATCCTAATTTGCAGGTCTGAAATAAATGGCAAGGATTGTGCTGGAGAGCTGTCTATTTGTCTCCCTGGATTTTCACAGCACCTGCAGTGAACAGCTCGTGCCGTTGGCATCGCAGGTTATGTGAGACAAACCCTCTCCTTTGTGTTGGTACAGCAGAGCACAATGCACACAAGGGACAGTTCTCAGTGCAGGGGGAGGCTGCACTGTTGCTGTGCTGTGTAATAAATATTACTTCCTTTGAGATAGCTAGACATTGCTGTAGGCTGCATGTGTTTTAACCCCTTGCTGATTTGCTCTGTGTGCAAGCATTTGCACAGGAAAATAAAATAAAATAAAATAAAATAAAATAAAATAAAATAAAATAACGCAGTTGACACAGGAAAATAAAAATAAACGTAAACTAACAATAAAAAATAAAATAAATAAAATAAATTAAAATAAAATAAAATAAAACAACGATAATGATAATAATACCTTTTTTTTGTGTTGTGTTTTGCACCTTTGCTCAGAGGCCACAGTTCTTGTGGGTGTTGTGTCATTGACTTTTAATCAGTAATGACAATTTTTAGGCTTTAGAAATACTCATTCTGAGGCAGAAGGGTTTGTAGAGCATTGCCTGTCAAGGGACATCATCTTTCTGCTCATTTTTTGTACTACTAGTTACGTTTCATGCCGTAATCCTTATCTTTAGAGTAGAAACACATAGGTGTTAATACATGTAAGGGGCTGTGCGGGACTAGCTATCTCTTTTGAATACACCATTACAAAGTGGGCTCATTTATATGACAGATTTACAGATTTACTGTGAAATCCATCACCTGTAATCTACATTTTCTTTGGAAAAAGCGTATGCCAGAGCAGAATTCCTGACATGAAGTCGTACACTTATCAGAACTGTGCACAGAGAAGACTATTAGAAGGAGCTAATTAGTTTTCAAAACTGATTTTAATAACTGTTTCAGCGTTTTCCCTAAAAAAATAAAACTGCAAACTTCCTGTTCTCTATTTGACTGTTCCTTTCTAATCCTGCCCCCTCTGCTGGTTGATAACTGCAGGATCAGTTTTCACA
Source organism: Certhia americana (assembly GCA_018697195.1). Lineage (NCBI taxonomy): Eukaryota > Metazoa > Chordata > Aves > Passeriformes > Certhiidae > Certhia > Certhia americana. The sequence goes on along the minus strand of CM031857.1, from coordinate 73,644,578 downwards.
CGGCCTTGGTTCCCAGTAGGTAGCACCTGAAGACCTTGTTTCATGGATGTGAGCACCATGAAATACATGGGAATCCAGGAGCACCTGTCCTACACTTTGTAAAATGCATTTTTTTTTCCTATGCTGTGAAACTTCTAGGTAATTTTCTCAGTTAAAAGCCAGGAAGACCTTTTGTAACATGGGTTGATGTAACAGGCGACAGAGACCAGAAGTCTTTGAAGTATTCCTTTTCTTTGTAGTTTTCATATTCTAAAATATGGGTATATTGTCAGCTGGGTACTTCCCCATTGGGGCATCCTCAACGGAGAAGGGGGTAATTTTGCAGTCTAGTTGTAGAAGGTGTGTGCCATCCATGCAGCCCTGGGGAAGAGGGAATCCCAAAGGAGACAGATTCACTGAATCAATAGTTATTTCTCTCCACAGGAGTGGCACAAAGCAACTTTATTTATTTATTTATTTAGTTAGTTAGTTAGCTAGTTAGTTATTTTTCAGTAGGAAACCATGATTCATATTTGTGTTTTGTTTGGGATAATCAGTATAATCTAAAATCTGATAAAATACTCATAGGGATTCTAGAGACTCCTGAGAAAGTAGCTATGTAGCTTGTTTTAACAATAGATATTGAAAAGAAATTGAAGAATCCAGATTTTGACCTTTTTTTTTTTCTTTCTTATAGCCTTATAGTACAACATAAGGTGAATGACTGCTATACTGCCCTTTTAACTAGAGGCAATAAGTTTCACAGGGATTAGAGAAAAGAGAGTGGAGGGAATTAGTCCATTCTTTGTGATTGCAACAATGGACATTTTCATTTTCAAAGGAACTCTGGCTTTGCTGCATTCTCCAGTGGTAACCCTGAGACCTGATAATTTGTTAGCAAAGAGTCCTTTCATAATGTAGCTCTGTCTTTTTGACGCCATGACACTCAGCAGGTTGATCCTTTCCTCATGGTTTCCTCACTTGTAGGTTAATTTAACTGACATGTTTAAACCACGGATCAGTCTCGGACTGAATCTTCAGAAATATATATTTTTTTAATGTAATTTATTTATAGCCTATTTTTGTCTTGCATTACCAACTTGTTTTATGTTCAATTTTGAAGAAATGCTCCAAAGATAGAGGTGTCTAGAAGGTCACCAACTATCTTAAAAGCCATCTGCTATAATGTGCAGCAAATTACAGGGCCAAATTTAGCCCTTTTTTGAACAAGAATATCTGTCCAAAACTAGTAGTAAGGTTTATACATGCACACAGCATACAAATTTGAGTTCTGTGTCAGAAACAGAGACAGCAAGCCTTGGATCAATATTTGGAAGATAGAAAACAGAAGCAACTTTCCTCTCTACCGCACTGCTTTTAATGGGGAATAATCTACTTGTTCCTGCTTTTTTGTGCTTAACTTCAATTATTAAGAAGCACTGGGCAGAGCAAGCTACTGCAAGCTACCTTATTTGCCTGAAGGGGATACTGCAACTGTATAAGAGAAAGGGTGTTTCTGTGCTCACTGTGTGGACTGAAAAAATAATACAAATGGTGGTATCCAGACCAAGAATGGCAAATCTAAAAAGCAATTACTTTATCTAGTCTTGCAATTTTAACTATTTTTTGGGGGAATTATTTTTTGAGGAAGAAAAGAGATGCACAGTGTTCTCAGTTACCTAAAGTAAGTGAAACTTACATTCGATTGACAAATGTCTTTTCAGTTTCTGGGTGTATGAGGAGATAGAAAATTTGGGCATATTTAGTTTCTCCCATGCATGCTTCACTTGAAATGTGAACAGAGCAAGACCATGACCTTGGGCATTTTGACTGCATTCAGCTGTGACTTTCAGCGCAATCCTCTCCACAAGTGTTGAAGTTCTAATGCCACTCAGTGTCACACCGAGTTGTTTAAGGAAGGGTTCTTCTAAAATGGAAAGAGTGGATGGAAATGAACTCCTAATAAGGAAAGAATAAGAAAAATAAAGGTTATTTCTTGAATGATATGTCTTCTGGTACAGTCGTTTTCTATTGAAATTAGTGTCTAGTACCTGAAACACACAGGTGGTTAACAGTGTGGCATTAAGATGACTGATGCAATCTGCAATTCAAATCCCCTTCTGCAGAGGGAGGGGGGTAGGGTGAGAGAAAGTAACTCCTCTTAATGCAAAGCTTGGATAGCAACATTATATGCAGTTATACAGGTCGCTGCCTTCTGCATTTTTATAGTAGTAAATCTCTATAAACCACGCTGTACTTGCTCTGCTGTTCAGATATATACAGTAAATCCCCAAGAGACCATACTGAATTTCTAGGACAGGTATGTCTATTGCAAAATGTGATTGGATTTTAAATATTCTCAAAATCTTCTAATGTGCTTTTTATTAACACTGGGCCTTCTTGAACTTGTCTGTATATCCTAGATGTTAAATGAGGCATTGTATTTGCATAAACTAGTCCATGCATTTCCCCGACTTACCTCAGCTGGAATCCTCATTATTCGGATAATGTAGCTTCCTGTCATGTTTGGGAGGGATTCTTGTCAAACAGAATTAATTCTGACACTCTGCTCATATTTGGTCTTTCAGCAAAAGATAGACCTTTTCCCATTAGTATGCTCTCTTTTTTTCTTTTCTTCATATATATATATTTTTTTTAGTAGAACTGAATGCAGTGGTACACAGGAGGACTTGAGTTTTACAGCGAGTGCCCAAGAAGAAGCAGCAAGTGGGACAGAAATGAGCTGCCTGGCCTGAGACTACATTTTGAAAACAGATCATCCTCTACTCACCTATTCCCCAGCCCCCATGAAAGAGAAGAAGATGGTTTTCTGAGCCAGGAATAAATGACAACATTTCTCTGATCCTAGTGGAAAACAACCATGCTGAAGGATGAAATGCCCATCAGAAAACAGTCTCATTGCCAACAGTGTTAGCAAAACCAAAATCCCTGGTGTCTTTTTTCTTCCCAGGAAAACAGAGTTAAATAATGAAAGTAACTTTACCCATTCTGATATTTTAGTGAAAGAGATCAGAGTGATAGTTGGACTTGGAGTGTGAAAATTAAAAGTTAACCAAGGACAGAAGAGAAAAAGAGTGGACTAAATTTTTCTTGAAGTAATCTCCCCAAATGGGACATTGTAATATGTTCACAGTTTAAAAACACATCTGAGCAATTCTAAAAAAACAAAACCAAAACCAAAACCAAAATCCAAAAGAACATGAACTTAAATGCTTTTATAAAAATATATATTTTATATAAAAATATATATATATATTCTATATATATTCCTAAAATGGTTGACGTACTTCAAGTGAAATGCATTCTGCAAAAGTTCCACTTTCTCAATAGCAATGTCTTTTTGAAGGTAGATGTCTCATTCATGAGACATCCTCCTACAGAAAGAATGATATAAAATTGTAGGTATTGTGGGCATAAGAAATGCTGAATACATTTAAATGGATGCCTTGAAAAATAAAAAATATTTTCTTCCCAGGTAGAAGTAGTAGAATATTTTGTGATTAAAATAAAAAAATTCTGACATCTGTAATGTGGCTTAAGGTTTATTCAGCCAGCAGATGTTTTTCTTCAGGCATTAATTTGTTAAAGGGTAGCACTCAAATTTCTTTTGTGAGGTAAGATGAAGATGTCTGCCTTTAAGTGAAGTAATGCCTCTGTGAAGGCTTGTCACAGTCTTATTCCAAGTTGACTTGGTTTGGTTTTAATTCACTTCTTCATACACGATTCTAAAAAATGGTCTTTGATGCCTAAGGAAGCCATCTTGGGTTTCCCCAAAGCTGATGGCAAGTAGTCATAAAGAGGAGCTGACTGAAGTGTTGGATTTGATGGCCATTGTGGGTCCCTTCCAGCTCAGAACATTCTGAATCTGTGAACAACTGAAGAAGCTTCTTTGCTGTTCAGCATCTGGGTCTGTTGATGGGGGTGCAATAACTAATGTGCACAAATCTGCCTAGGTAAACACTAAACTTTTTGCCTGTGCTCTAAAGAAAGAGGCACAGGCAAACAGATTGCCTGTCTGATAATACAGCTCTACTACTACTATCTCTTTGACAACATCTCTTTTCCCAGGTGTTGTTATTACTGGCCTGCTTAGGTAAAAGAAGCTGATGACAGTGCACCACTGCAGTCAGTTCATGCAAATTTGGTCTCTGCTGCTAAATAGGGCAGTCAGAAAAAGATCCTTGGCCTCAAAGCCTATAGACATGCATATGTACAGTTGGACTAATTCAACACAGGTCTGTGGGGAAATTTAAAAAGGGTGTAGATGATAGGGAAATCAGTGCTTGAGTGAGGAAATATCTAAAGGGGTTGCCCAATAACAAAATGACACCACAACTTTTCTTTTTTACACCGTTTCTGCATATATTAATGAGATTTTAAAGCTGGAATTATATTTGTATATTAAGAGAAGTAGGCAAGCACTGGAGAAAGCCCAACATTCATACCTTCACTATGTTGCTTATAGTTGTTACTCATACACAGTCTCTCAGTGATGCCAAACACTCTAAAATTACAGGCTCATTTTCTTCATGCTGTTTGAATCCCCATTTTTAAAATTACAGCAAATAAAAAGTACATTTTCCAAATTATAGCTTTATATAATTTTATAGTACATCTGTGATTTCATCCCTTTTTTATTGATAATTATTTTTTTTTTTAATCTTTGGTCCTAATATTTTATTTTATTTTATTTTATTTATTTGTCATTTTTCTTTTTTTTTAGTCGGAAGACAATCTAATCTTTCTATTTTGGTTCAAGTAGGATACCTGCAGTAATTTTTTCTTACAGTAGATGGCAGATGTAGACTTCATATTTGTAATTCTGTAAATATCTAAACTAGAGGATTATTCTATTTTCTAAAAATCTGTATTGATGTTTAGGAGCACCTGCATGTTAAAAATGTTATTCCTTCCTAATAAATTTTGTTTTAAGTACCACTGAACTCTCACAATGCCTTAAATATTAATAATAATAATTAAATCACAGCTTAGAAACAGAATGGATTGGAATGAAATGATTTCTGCTGCATTAACCTTGAAGTCAAACTTGTTCATTTCTCATGTTTTCATTTTCCTGGCGTTAAGAGTGAGCAAAAATGCTTCTGTAAAAAAACAGTGGTTTTCATATATATAACAAGCACTATGATGGATCTCATAAGAAACACGTTGTCTAGAGCTGTTTCAATTTCTTTCTCTTTTGATTAGAATAGATTTGCAGCTGTAGAATTTTAAAGACCAGATTAAAGTATTGCACAGGTATTTTCAGTGGCAGCTGTTGAAGACGTGGCAGACACTGTCTTGTTGAGATGTGTCACAGATGACCTCAGAGAGGCACATAATACTTAAGTGCTCTGAAGGACCAAGGGAAAGTCAATCAGTCTGAAAAGCAATATGGGTTAGTGCTAATATGAATGACAGAAAAGAAGTATGGACACAGGTTTTCAAAATCTGTTAAGGAACATTTTTCTAGTGGAATTATTACTGTTTGCTTGCAGCTCCAGCCTTTAATTTATTCCAGCTTTGTCAGGCTCTTGCAGTGTGGGTTGTTCTATTATTTTTATATGTGCTCTTACACTGTGCTTATCGTCATAATACCTGAGTGTCTTATTGTAAGTGCATTGAATAATTAACATCCACTGCATATTTGTGCTGTCAGCTTCTCCCAAGGAGGCAAGTGTGTGTGAGAGAGGGTTTTTTTCAGGCAATTAAAGCAATGCACAGGCACACGGTGATATGTGTTAGAGAGGGCACACTCTGAGAAATATGGCTTGTGATTAGAGTGATCTGATGATTCTTTAGTTCCTCTGGTAGGGCTTTTAACTTTCTGTTAGTAGTGTTTTTCAGTACCTTTGGGTGTTTTGCAAAAGGGTAAAGCACCATTGTCTCATGAGAGCATATTTATAGAAAATTTAGCTTGTATGTGTGAATTTAGAAATGATGAGTGCTTATTTAATAGATTTGCAATGAAATCAGTAAAATTACAGTGGGAACTGGAAGGAAATCCTATGCTGTTCTCTGCACAATTTATTGCTCATTAATTGTTGCAGTCTTTCTGTGCCAGTACTCTTCAAAGGATTATTTAAAGTTCTGTAGGAAACAAGTATATTATCTAGATATGCATCTCATTTTTCCTCTCTCTTCCTTTTTTTTTTTTTTTTTTTTTTTTTTTTTTTTTTTTTTTTTTT
>CM031857.1:73492713-73637993 GCA_018697195.1 Certhia americana | reverse complement strand
TTTTTTTTTTTTTTTTTTTTTTTTTTTTTTTTTTTTTTTTTTTCCCCTCCTTTCATTGTTCCATCTGTCCTTGTTAATCAGATGGTTGTCTTGACAGATTAGCCAAGGGTGATACATGTTCTCATGATTGCTGTTTCTGGAAATCAAGCTATTTACTGGAACCTGTGTGCATGATAAATTCTTCTATAGTAACTGCCTGACCAATTTTTCTGACAATTGCCACTGTGAATGGAATAGATGAGAACCCTTGCCATCAAGAATGAAATCCTTTTAAGTAGTGATGCTGGATCCTATCCAAATCTGTTCTGGATTTTGCTCTAACCACATTAAAAATAAAGATTCTCTCTCCTGTGACACGTTCCACTCTTCACCATACCTTCTTCTGACTGACATTACAGATGATTCCATTTGATCTGGTGCTCAATCATAGTTAATATTAGTCGAATGTACTTGTATCCAATTACCAATGTTTTGCAATACCAAGTAGAGAGGAATAGCAAATGCTGTGATCATTTGCCTTATTCCCATTAGACTGCCATTCAGAGTCTGCAATCTCAGTCTAATTTTGTTTCTTTAACTAATGAACAAAGACGCAAAACTCTTGTTTACCCCTCATAAGAAAAATAGACAAACTGAATTATTTTTTTAAAATTTCTGTTTTTCCTACAGATATTTGTTTGTTTTATTGTAGAATCTAAGAATCACAGCTCCAGTACTTCTGTTATGTGCAGTACTGTAAAACCAAAAAAATTCTCAGAGCCTGCATCAGTATATGCAGTAAGGAACAAGAAGTGAATTTGTATAAAGAAAAATAAGAGTTCCCTTTTGAATTAGGCAACCCTGGCTTTTTATTCCTCCACAGAATGGAAAAAATAACAGCAAAACACCAAAAAACACACAGTGAAAACGATGTCTACAATAACGCTAAATCTTCCTTCAGGAGACTTATGCTGAGTTTTTGTCTCTCACCTCTGTTTATTAATGGCTTTGCTGACTATTTACTGATGTTGGGGTCTTCACAGGGTAATCATTGTCACAAACTATAATGAAGTAGATGGATTGTTTCTTGTAAACCATAAAATGTCTTTAAGAAGAAATTAAAATAATAAATAATAATTGTTGTCTAGATTTCCAGCTCAGCATAATTTATAAGACTTGTAGGAAGATGACCTTAGATTTGTCATAAGAAAGGGCAGAAGAAACACCTTATTTCTTTTTGAATTATGAATTCTATCTTTCATTAAAACCGCAAACATAATCCAGTTTGTTACTAAGCTAACAGAATGTAGTCCTCAGCCTTTAGTAATTTACGGTAATAATGAATCAAAATATGAGCCAGAAGCTGTAATGACATTTAAAAAAAGTCTGGTGATTTTGGTTGCCTCACAGACAAAATTTCTGACAGTCAACCAAATCAAATACAAATGCATTAATCTTGTCCCCAAAGAGAAAGAATTTTATCTAGTCCTTGCATTGTATTATTTTGTATTTAAATATATATTAATATTCTTATGCTTTATTCAAATTGTGAACCTTTATCCAAAACTGCATTCTGCTTTTTTGCTTTGGATTACTGTGCAATGATTTTTTTTTTTTTTTTTTTGTTTTTTTTTTTGTTATTTGTCTGACTCCATTTATGCCCTATATTTAACTGTGTCTCAATTTGTATTGTTGTCTTAAATTGTTAACTGCCTGGATTAACTTGAGATTGTGAAAATAAATTGGAATTATGCAATTTATTTAAAATTAAACACAGATTCCTGTAGATCTAGTCCATCTGCTTTGATGCTTTGATTAGCAAAGTCAGGCTAATTAAATTCTGCTCACTGCATTTAAATTCTTGAATGTATTTTGCTCATGGTCATCCTTCAAGCAAGAAGATAATTAAGTGGTGAATCTGAAAATATCCTGAGCTATTATCTTGAATTTGGTCTTGGAAAGGGCTTCAGATGTTTACATATGTTTTTGGGTTTGTTTTACTTTGCTTTGGGGTTTATTTTGTAAGACATATTATGCACTACTGTTCTGCTAGGTAGGACAATTACACTGAGTGGATGGCTACTGAGTACAGTCAATTCAGCAGACTGTGTTTGTGCCTAAATTGCAGCTAGAAATGATCCTTGATTTACATTTAAGGGCAGGGTGAGCCCAAATTGCTCAACTCCTTGCTTCCTCTGCAGTTCACAGCAGACTGTCAGCTTGCTCTTGCATGTGCAAGTGCCAAATTAATTCACTAGTAGATGTGACCTAAAAGGCATGTAATCCAGGACCTCACCATGAACCTGAATGATACTTATTGCTTGTGCATTTGCAGAAAGACACATTACTTTTTAAAATCATAATGAAAACAAAAATATGCTTATCCAGAGGTTGTTTAAAAAATGAAAGACAGTTTTATTAACAAAAAATGGAAAATGAAGGTTGCCTTTATAGGTTACTCTTTCCAGTGTTGTGGGAACAATTGGGAAGGAGTCAGGATAGGTCAGGGAAGAGTTTCAGAATTGTCAAGAGAAAGTTACTGTTTTGAAAATTGAGTAGTAGACTCAGAGATTGGTTGGTTTCTTACATTTTTCAGACTGTCATAGAAAATGTAACATACTTCAAGGATGAGATGGGGATATTTTTTTTCCTGTGCTGATGGAAGCTGTTTCAGTGACAAATAAAATACGGGCAATGAACCACTGAGAGGGAATTCTAGAAAGGCTGTGGTCTTAAAGTCAGACTTTTTTTCTGGCAAAGATGAGACAAAGCTCCAGCCCTGGTATTGCTCTGGGATCATCCTGTATATTTTGAGTTAAAGCATTAGTGGTGGGAAAGGAAACAGGAATGCAAAATCTGGGCTAAAAAGAGGCTATGTCTCTTTTGTCACTAGTTGCCATTTCCTGTCCTGACTTTCTGATTTTTTTCACTGTCTTCAGAAATCAGGTCTTGATTATTGAAATCACACTTAAGATTCATAAAGGGTTTAGGGATAGTGTTTAAAAAACCTTTTGGGTTTATTTGTCTGTATATAAATTTTTAAAATTCTAAATACCTATTCATTTAAAAGTAAGCATACTAAAGCTTTATTTTAATAAACTATGCTTACTAAGAGCCAATATTGACCTACCTAAATAAGAGAAATAATAAGAACTATAATCCCATGTTTTTTTAAAAATATCTTTTTAATTGTTTTTCGTGGTGCACCGAGAAACCTGAGAATGTAAAAGCCTTTTCCCCAGCCAGAGATTAAAGAAATGGCCGTGAGCCATCTCTTCTGTTTTTTCATGATTGTTTATTCTTTCTTATCTCCACATTCTTTCCCTGACAAGCAGAGGTCCACTCTGCAGGTCAGTCCAGGCACAAATCCCCTGCCTTTCGGGCGGTGTGTACTTTTTATTAAAACCCACGTAATCAGTGTTTATAAAAACCTACAATAACTGTTATTCATGTTAGAAAGTCAGACTACTCTAAACCAATTAGAATGTGCCACCATCACTGCAGAAGATGGAGCAGAAGAAGAAGGAAGAAGTCTGAAAATCACAAGACTGCTCCATCTTGTCTTCCCTGCTTATCATTCTAAAAACCCCAAAAATCTAAATTTTGCTATTTCTAAATCTCGCCGTGTGATAACTATTTCTAAATCTAATCTCGCTCTGTGATAAACTACACATTATGCTACACATTCTTGAAAGTTTTTGCTTCATTCCAGAGCTTCAAAAGCTCTGGGATCATCCTGTATATTTTGAGTTAAAGCATTAGTGGTGGGAAAGGAAACAGGAATGAAAAATCTGGGCTAAAAAGAGGCTATGTCTCTTTTGTCACTAGTTGCCATTTCCTGGCCTGACTTCCTGCCCTTTCCATGAACAAAGGTTAAAAACATTGTTTTTCAGAGGTTTTTCATGACTTAAACATGCAAAGAAATATTTCTCAGAATTACAGATGCCGACACTATAATAATAAGAAATACATGAGAAAAGTCAGGGAAGGGAAAGAAGGGAAGCTAATTTTTTTTTGAATCCTGCTCTTAGCTGACGCATTGACAGCAAACTCATCATCACTAGCATAGAATCGTGGAATCATAGTACCATGGACTGGTTTGGGGTTGGAAGGGACCTTAAAGATCATCTAGTTCCAAACACCCTGCTGTGGGCAGGAACGCCTTTGATTATACCAGGTTGCCAGATCTCCATTCAACCTGGCTTAAAACCCTTTCAAGGCTGGGACATTCGCAACTTGTCAGAAGTATCACTCTCTCGGAACTGAAAGTCTTTCTGGGCTTTTGGCAAATATAGAAAGTTAGAATTTCAATATAGCTATTCTAAATTAAGGGATTTATTCAAGAAAGAAGGAACACAAATGAAATCCCAGTATAGGAGAGAAGCTGTCTCCATTTTTGGTATGAGATGAAATTGGTTGTAAAATACAAGTCAGAAGAGATATATGTTGATGCCTGCAGAATATTCTTCAGTTAGGTAATGTTGTTTTACAAGAGTCCTTAGGTGACAGCTTATTCCCCTCAGTTGCCATGTAAATTATGATATTAATGCTAAGGAGACCCTTAAACTCTTGATATTTAATTTAAGCAGCTGTTGAAGACTTTAACATGCGCAAATCTTCTTAGGCATCAGGGCCAACTCCTTGAAGTTTATAAGAAGTTTTCTTTTAGATTTCAGCAAAAATATTTATAGAGCTTCTATAAGAGTGGTATTAAGATACCACTTTGCTTACTATTACAATTAGTTGCTATTAATATTACTATCATTAATTATAACTATTCTTGTTAGAATTGTAATCATAATTTATAAGAATGTTTCTTAATACTTTACTGAGTTCTTACATGTACAGAGATCCCACTGGCATCAATTATTTGCTGTTATTTTTGTTATCAATGATTATGATCAATGATATGTTGAAAATGTTTCAAGAACATTTGGAGTTCCCAGCTGAGCTCCCAGCCTCATTTTGCCAGGCTTTACAAAAACACACAGCAACAGATTATGCCTCTCTTTCAGTATAAACAGATGTAAAACATAAGAAGCTGTTGACGTGATTTGATTAGGAGAGGAATACTTTTAGGTAGTACAAGATTAATTCTTATTTTAATTGACTAACACCATGATTTCAAAAATGCAAATCACTCTGGCTTTAGCAGAGCTTTATTTCTGTCCTTTTGGTGTTGTTCCAGAGTACAGAGGATAACTGTTATTGTGTTTTCTGATTTACTCACTTTAAAATACATTAATTCAGTAATTTGACTTTAGTTTGACTAGCTATAGAAATCCATTGGTACAATATCTAGCAGTTTTCAGCAGCTTTCAGCAGAAACCATCAATCAGATGTTAGGAAAAAACCCAAGAAATATTGTAAAAAAACTCCACCTTGAAAAGTTCTTATCATCTACTCAAGTGACACAATATGAATTCATTGGAACTGAGTCTGATTGAGAGTGAGTCTGTGGCGAATCTAACTCAGCGTGGTTAATTGACAAGCTAGTGACTTCTATTTGTGTTCTCAAAGAACATGGAAAAAGTGATTTAACCTTGAGTACTAATATCTTTATGGTAACTTATTCAGAAGCACAGTATGAAACTAGTAATTTAGGATTTTAGATATAAGTCATGCCTAATGAAAGCAAGATCCCTCATCACAGACTGATCATAGAAGATGATAAGTTGTCTTTCTGACTCCTCATAATGTAAGAGAGGAAATGGAACCACATCCTGCAAAACATAAATCAAGAAGTATTTCCTTACTCAGTTCCATAGAAAGTCCTCTCAGAAGGTTTAACGAAACTTCAAGTTTGGTCTGTTTATTTGCTTCTTTTGCAATGTCTGTCTCAATTTTATTCCCTTTTCATTTCCACCATAAACAAACAATTGCAGCTTTCAGTGATCATTTCCATGTCAGGTTAGAAATAATAGATTATTCTTGAGATTGAATTAAAAATTTTTGGACTCTGGTAAAATATAGGTTGCTTTAATTTCATTTCCTTTTTCAGCGGTCTGGGATAGTTGCAGGTTAAGAGACACCTCATGTTTCAAAAGCAAAATGCTACAGTCTGTATGGGGTGGGTAAGACTTGTACAGTGGCCTCCTGCAGGATACATGTCTCAGCTCAGCACTGAAAATGTTTCATTTGCATAGACATTCACCATGTTGATTGTAACAGAAAAGACAACAGATAATAAATGTGACAAAATTCAGTGCTGCTCAAATGAGAACTTGTTTTTAGCCTGAATGAAAGCTCAGTTGGCGCTTCTGTGATAGGGCTAGTTTCTGAAAACATTTGTCTCATAAGCATTTTTAGAAAATCTTCTTGAAGTGATACAGAAAACCAAAGGAAGTCATAGCTTTATGTTCATGACAGTGAGACAGCACTGTAATTTGAAAATGCTTTCAATAAAATAGGAATGAATGCACTTTCCTTGATCTGACATCTCAAAACATTTTTTGGCTCTTGCTCTTTACAGATATGCCGTGGCATGCCATATGCATTTTTGGCATGTATTGCAGTAGCAACAACTTCACATTTCCTGCAGGTTTGCAGCATTCAGGTAGGTATAATGGCTTTCCCTATTCCTTGCTGTCTTTTATTACCTTATCTGGCAGTTAAAAAGGACATCTGGTGTCTTCACACATAGCAGGCTTCAAATCTCAGATTCACATAAGAAATCTTGAAGGATATCGGACTAAATGTTTTTCTTTAATGGATGATAACCCTTGTCCTAGGATTGGTAACGGCAGGAAACTTAGGTGTTTCTATTGTAACAATTCATAGTGACAATTAAACCCACAGATAAATGGTTTTGGCTTCCTCTGTCCTCTGTTAAACGTCTTAAAGCCAGAGGCTGAAATATGATCTAGTCAGCCTAGACTCCCTTGTCAGCCAAGTAAGAAAGTTATGCACCTCCTAAGGGTGATTCATTCCTAAGGAATGTTTAAGAAAGGTCCCTTGAATTGTCTAGGAGTGTGTCCTTCTCCAAGTAAAGAAGTCTCTGGCTTCAGAGGTGAATGCAACTTTTTCACATATGAAGTTAATTATACTTAAACCTGTCCTTGAGTGCTTCAAGATTTTGATACCTAAAGACAACAGAAGCCTCAGATGGTACAAGGGATCATGTGAACAGTCCTTGCCCAAATCATGTCAAATACAGTACAGTTTAAACAAATGATAAAGATGAATTTATGCTGCGTTTTTTATTTATTTAATTTAACTTAATTTAATTTAATTGGAATGAGATAAGGAACTCTCACAGAGATACCTTGCTACTGTTCTTTTATAGCTGGCAACTGCAACTGGGTGTCTGCAAGAGGCAGAGACTCAAATGCTTTTTATCTAGTGGGGATGTAAAAAAAAAAAAATCATGGCAGGTGTGTGTGTGCATCCCTACATATAACACATTTGAAATTTAAGAGAACAGTATCATACAAAACAAGAACAGTAGAAATTACTCAAGTTATCATAATAGTACTAGCTCAAGGAGGATATCTAAAGGTTCTCTGTTGAAACACTCCAAAATGACCCCGGTTAAGGTTAAAGGGCATTGCTACTTTCACTTTTTTCCTCCTTTCTGTTCTCAGCCTGTGCTGCCACAAGCCAGTTTCTGTGAACTTTGGCACTTGACAGCAATGACTTCGACAGCACAGGCGCATGGAAATACAGGGACTCAGCAGCGCTGTAGCTGAACGCACTAAGCATCTGTCTTTCAATTTCATAATGCAAAGAAGCAAAGAGCAACAGCATAAAGCCTCAAAAAAACCCTCATGCATAAAATCACAAGAGAAAAGGGGTAGCAAGATGAACCATCTCCCTGCTTTTCATGCCCAGCCCCTGTCACAGCACCCCCACCTCCATGGCTTTGGGAGTAGCCAGGGGAATCCCAGCTGTGGTCTGTCCTGCACTTCCTCTTGTGGTCTGTCACGGTGCTAGCATGTGCCATCTGCCCTTAGCCCCAGAGGAAAACAAAAGTGAGCAAGATTTTATAGGGGACTTGCAACATTTAATGGGGATGGATCCCATTACACCCAAGGCAAGAGATACAGCTGAGTCTTTGGTTGGCAGCAGCTTTTTAGAGCACTGCACCTGGTGCCTGCAGATTGACTGAGAGCAGCTTTATTCCAGAAAAATCTGTGGAAGATGCATTACCTGCAAGAAAATGTAAACAGAAGGTTTGCAAGTTTTAAAGGGTCAGGGGAAGCACTGATCTCTCAGCTGGAATGTGAAGGAGCTGATCTAGAGTCAGTTCTTGAGATAGTGGTAAAATTCACTGTAGATTAGAAGATGATAAAATTAACAAGTATGTAAGTAGAGAGGAGTTCTGAATTCAGAAATTAAAACTGGGTTTTCAGAATGTCAGCCCAGTGTCTAAACCATCAGATTTATTTTTCCTTTCTAATTAATCTGAAAGCACATTTTTTTTGATACCTATGAGAAAAGTTGGCAACTTTTCCACACTTTTCCACTATAAAGAAGCTGTGAACAAAATTGATATTTCGTGCTTATTTCTCAAAATATTTTATCCTCAAATGTATGGCTGGGCTTTATGGTAAAGTAAGATATTAAATAACACAGGATCAAAGTCTTCAGTATTTGTTCTGCATCAGGGGAAATGCTATACTGACATAAAAAGTAACTTTATTTTTATATAGTAGTCTATCTTACTGTTCTGCTTATAACACAGTCTGTTGAAATGGTAATAACACCAAGTCTAATGTTCAAAAACCAAACTAAAGAAAAGGAATTTTTTTTATTTTTATCAAGACCTAATAGTTTCCAAAGAGGTATTACAGGGGTTTATTTCAAGGGTTTTATGGGTTTCTCATTTTATTTCCCCTCTAGTTTGGGCTTTAGAAACTCTGAGCTGAGGACATTTGGAAATCTTCACTTCTATTTATATGTTTCTTTTTAAATCACTGTAAAAACCCTTGGCTTTAGGTAGGAGAATAATGAATAAATTAATTATGGATTGCTATAAAGTGTGAGTGCTACTACAACTGTTTAGAATGTGATAAAAATCTTTGTTCACCTTTTCAAACAAAAAATACAGCATGTGTATACTTCAATACAAGCATACTTCAATAGCAAGTGAGCATATTTAATGCTGAGTTTCCTTGAGATTATTGCAGAGTTATAGTTTTTTGATATTAAGCACCATTTTAGTTCAAAAATAGTTTTCTTCAGAAGTAATATGCTAGTATTTGTGTTACCATTAACGTGTTAAAACGGAGAGCATTTAGATTTATTATTAGTAAATGAAAATACTGCTAAATTCACATTAGTATTAGTCTTAAAATATTCTGTAATGTAATTATAGAAAAGAAATTCAGTTTTAATATGTCAGATAGTTTTATCATCTTACAGGCAGCCCTCCAAAGTTAATAATGTCAGGAAATATGAAGTGTTTTTAGCTATAAGATTAGACTTTTTATTTAGGAAAGGGCTTTAATTTTCATTTCAAAAGTAGATTTCATGCCCCATGAAATTTAAATGGTGACATTTAGAAAAAGTTCACTATATTATAATGTAGTGAAAAATTATAGTGTACATGCTTCTTATTCAATCCATCAAGACTGCCTCTGGAAATACCAGAAATCTTTTTGCAGGTAAAAAAAAGTGAAATTCACTGAATAATCAGTTTCACCAATTGTTCATCCTCAGGAGGCATATAGCTGGGTAGAATTATTTACTTTCTTAATTGTATTCATTGGAGTTTGAAAACAAGACTTTGAAATGTATTCAAAACTTTTCGTTTTATTTAATGACACTTCTTTACTGAAAAGGTCTAACTTCCACAGAGAAATTCCAAGAGTACCTGATAAAAATTAAACAGGCAATGCTGGTAACTCTTTCTTAGACTTGACTAAGCAATGCTGTGATCCCACACCACCTTTTCAAAAAGCGGGAGTTGTCTTATGCAAGAAAAAATTGTACCATATGCTTCTTCATAAGAAAATTAGTGAGGAAGAGTTACTTACCTTTGAAAGTCGTCAAGTGAAGCCCTCTGGAACAGCGCTCAGAATCTCTGTAGGCATGTCTTGATGTTTATCATTTCATAAGAAAGAGAGGTGAACATTAAAAATACTGAAGCAAAAGTGAGTGCTTTAGTTAAATGCACTGCCATAGACCATCTCTGCAGAAGTGGAGAGCTGACCCCAGCAAAATTATGGCCAGTCCTCTGTGCAGACAGAGACCAGAGGAGTCAGGATGCAGGAAATCAACTCAGTGGGTGTGCTAATAATGTCTGGGGTAAATTTCCTTCACAGTAACCAGTGTGGAGTTGTCTTTTGGGTTTGTGCTGAAAACAGTATTGATAACACATGAATGTTTTTATTATTGCTGAGCAGTGCTTACACAGTGTCAAGGCCTTTTCTCTTTCTCTTACATCCCACCAAGGAGTTGGGAGGGGGACACAGATGGGAAAAGTGGACCAAAGGGATCTCCCAAACTTTATGGCATCATGTTCAGCATATAAAGCCTGGAGAAGAAGGAAGGAAGAGACATTCAGAGTGATGGCATTTGTTTTCTCAAGTAACTTACACAATGGAGCCAAGCTCTCCTGGAGGTGGCTGAACACCTGCCTGCCATGGGAAATGGCGAATGAATTTCCTGTTTTGCTTTGCTTGCATGCATGAGTTTTGATTTCCCTATTAAACTGTCTTTATCTCAGCCCACAAGTTTTTTTCCCCTTTACTCTTCTGATTCTCTCCCCAGTCCTGTTGGTGGGGAAGTGAGAGAGCAGCTCTGTGGTGCTTAGTTGCCAGCTGGGGTTAAACCACAACAGCAGGCTATCTTCAAGTACTATTGCTAAAAAAAGATTTGTTGTAAGGAGGAAACAGGTCAATTTACTGCCCTTCAATTGCCCTGGCTGCTCTTCAAGAAGAGATGGGTAGTAAAAAGCAGCCATCCCTTACGTTCCCTGGTTGTCCTGTTAACAATACATTTTTGTTAAGCATGTAGTAGCAATGCAGCTGTGACCTGTGATTCATTAGTTTTGTAGTTGGATAGATATATATGAATCCTACTGCTTCAGTTAGTATCAGCCAGAAACTGACCATTAATTTCATCAATCAACGACTTTGCCTCATGGACTGGTTGCAATTAGTGTTAACTAAATGGTGTATAACAGCACGTATAAGCCCTGGCAGATGTTGTGATTCTCACTGGGCTTTGCTTTTTGTTAGAGAAACTGCTTATGCCTCAAAGAGCTTTTTGATATAAATGAGAAAAAAAAAAAGGGTGAAAGAATAGATATCTTCATATTAAAGTTCAAGACCCAGATCCAGCAAAAAACATATTCAGCTGCACCCTTCCCAAACTTTTGGTAGAAGGGTTATAAAAACAGATTTCTATAGAATCATAGAAGGAATGGGTTGGAAGGAACCTTAAAGACCATCTAGTTCCAGATCCCCTGCCTTGGGCAGGGACACCTTCCACCAGACCACATTGATCAGATTTCCATTGAACATCACACTGAGCACCTCCAAGAATGGGGCATCTACAACTTCTCTGGGAAATCTCTTCCAGTGCCTCACAGTAAGGAATTTCTTACTATTAGTCAATCTAAACCTAGATGAGAGACAAAAACAGGTGACAATGAGGAAACAGTCATGACTTCATTGAATAAACCACAGAAACAGGAATGTAGTGGATGGTCTGGGTGTAGAAACTACAGGTCAGATGGGGGAATTTGCTATGTTGGCTTCACTTGCTAGTTTAGGGAGAAACTTTAGCATTATTTAAGATTTTACAACTGATTTATTCTCTGTAAATCATCCTGCAATTTTGAGAGGATCAGTTCAATGGAACATGGTTGCTTACCAAGTTCCCAATGAAGGAGGGAATGTCCTGACAACTTTTTGCAGTTTTTCTCAGTTTGTGAAGACAGTTGTTTTATCAAGTGTAAGAAATAAATCAGGGGAAATAAAAATAATCAAAAAATCAGGGGAATAAAAAGGGATCAAATTTACAGGCATAAAACCTTAGGCAAGGATCATTAAAATTAAAATTAAAGTGACTTGTAATTCCTAAATACAGAGAAGCAGGAAAGTTAGCAGTCTAATGTATGAAGTAGGGGGTAAATGGGAAGGCTTTACTGGTAGGTCCAAATCATGTCTGTATATTGATTACATGTTTCATCTCAGATGTCAACGTTTAATTGTCCAAATTGTCCATGAAATTAAAAATTAAAAAAGGTTGCTGGAGAGGAATGCAACCTTACACACTTGTCTTGACACAAGTTGTACTCAATGAGCCCCATGGGCTAAGACGTTCAGTAATCTAGTGTGCTTAAAAAGTTTATTAAGAATCATCCTGACAGTATTGATTAACTGATGACAAGATAAGATTTAGAAGTGCTAAAACTCTTTGCCAATCTCTTCAGTTTATTCAAAATGAAGTCTAGCTTCCTATCCTCTGGATTTGATTTTCTTATACAGTATCATTCTCAAGTTATAGAATAAATATTTTGAGAGGATCTATTTCACTGGATATGAAATGCCATAATATCTATTGCATGACATAGTGGCCAGTACAGAATAACAACCTGCATATTTGGTTTCCACATCTCAGTCAAGGCAGAGCAGCGGAGTGGTCCGCAAGCAGGTGGTGCTGTGCAATGCAGATGATCCAGCTTTCCAGGGGTCTGTCTGTCACTGGTTTTCAATGTCTCTTACTCTGGGAACTGAGTCAAGGTGGTGAACACCATTTTGTGTTAAGCACCTTCTCTTTTGTATACTTGTGTTGTCAATATTGTTGCTCTGTGCATTATTCCATTGCATTTCATTAAATGGTTATTTCAACTCATAGTCTCTGCCTCTGCTCCTCTCTCATCAGAGAGGGTGGGGGGAAGGGGAATGGCTTATAATAATTCCTAGCTGGTGTTAAAGCACTCCAATACTTTATATACAGGGACAATGAGATTAAATATCTCTCCATTAGTGTTATTAATGATAGCCTTGTTCGTTCCTTTAAGTATTTGTTATTTACTTGTTCCTGAAAACTGCATTTTGTTTCCATTAAGAATCAACATTTTAGTTGTACATTGTTTCCATGGAATAACCTAAAATTTTAACAGATTTTTCTATCATCCTAAAACCTTCTCTCTGTGGACTTATTATGGAGTTCATCTACTACAGAAGAATCTAGATGAAACATAGAGCACAACAGGAATTTCAAGTCTCTCAGCTTGTTTTCTTTAAAATAAGAATTTTGCCAAGTATTCTGTGTACTGAATATTTGTAGAGAGCAAGACAGATAGTTTTTACCTGTTCTACACACTCATCTTTATACAAAGAGGAAAAAGAGATTCATTGCAACAGATACAACAAATTCAGATATCTGTCCCCTGTCCCACAGATATCCTTAACTGAGTTTTCTGTTCAAGAAACCTGCTTTGCAGCCAAAAAATGTTATTTTTTTAGCAATATGTGTTTTCTTGTTTTATTATGTTTTCGCTCTTTATAGGAAACAATCACTGCTCTCATCAGTTTGGGAAATGAATTCTTTTTAAGCACAGATTAATACAATATTGATATAAGCCATTGTTATCTATATATGTCTGTAGTGAACAGAAGTAATTTTGTTCCTCTAGACTTTTTAAAGCTGCAGCATTATTGGCTGTCTAAGTCTCATTGATTTCCCTCATGTAAGCACATGGAGCTTTTTGTAAGTAATGAAATGCAAGGGTTCAGTGTGGTGCATCTTTCATTAGATCTGCAGTGATAAAATCTATTTAATAATGTGTATGACATTGTTTTCCCCTCCCCCAACTTTCATCTGGAATGGAGATGCAATTGAATTGCTTTTCTTTCATATTTTATATGGGCAGATAGTAAAATGCATGATATTTTTAAGACATTGTGAAATTCAACTTTCTTGTGAAGTTAGAACCTTGCTTTTATATATGTATATTTGTTGTGAGAAAATATAAAACAGATCAGAAAATACACCTGCTCAAACATTGGAGTAGTAGCCAGAACTAAACAAAGAGTAAAATAAAAAGAGAAGGAAAGTAATTGTCAAAACCCCACAGACTCAGTCCTCCATGCCAAATATACTCAATCTTATGGATACTTTTATAGTAAAGAAAAATCTATCTGAAGATCATGGGAAGATTGTTGTAAACAAAATTGAAGCTTTTCTTACAATGAAATTAATGAGTGTGGCTACAGATTCAGTTATATCTCATGAAAAAGAAATGTCTAAGCTTTTATTATCTTAAAAATGATTAATAATTCATCTTTTTTGTTATTGAGTCTTAGAATATAAACAGCATTATGTTAAAACATTCAAGTTGAATTTATAAAGCAAGATTCTGAGTCTTGATCAATACTTTAGAACATTAATCATGTGATATAAAGAACTGGAACTGAAAAGAAAGGAGGCAACTGTCCTTTGCACTGCATGGAGAAATATATATTAGTTCAGAGAAAATGTTTTGTTGGGTGAAATATTTGAGCTTGAAATATTGTTATGTCAATTATACTGATGAATTACAGATAAAATTTAAAAAGCCTTTTTCCATGAATAAATAAATACATAAATAAAACTCTCTTTAAATATTAATTAGGTCAACTTATTAAGCCTGACACTGTCTTTACAATGTAGCACACTTTATTTCTTCAGATACAGATGCTATGCTTGAAGAATACTTTAGTGCTGTCCAGTGTCAGAAATTTTGCATCCATTTTAAAATCCAGATGAAGCTCATAAAAGAAAGTCTGTTTCTACACTTTCTTTCTATCAGATAGGACAGAGTTTTATATTTCGGCTACACATTGGCACTTGAATTTTTCAAAGCCACTAATTCTATACCATAGCATAGCTTACTATCCAGCTCTGATGGGTAGGCATCCATTTCTTCAGCTTCCTCTAGTTTGAATCAACTTATTGTTTCAATATCTTTAAATATAAATCCTCTGGTCTCCCTTTCTTCTAGTTACAAATTCATTGATGTGATACAGGTCTGAAAATAATGGACTTGTAAACTGTTGTAAATTTACATAAAGGAAAAGTACAGGGTTTGTTCCTAGGAAAAACAGCTGTTGTGGAACTATGATTTTAAGAGGAGTGAACAGAACTGTGATACAGTGCAATTGAACCATTAAAGTTGTTGTTTACAAGTGTCCTTCAGTTACATGAAATGTTATCAGGCAAAAGGTTTGCCCTCAACAGAGTATGTATGTGTTGCTAGATAAAGAATGGTCAGGGATTGTTATGACTGCCTTCACCATTTAAATGTCAGCTTTCTCCCTGGCTTTGGGCTGGGCTGGCTCTCTCTGAAATAACTCTTGCCTACAGGGATCTAAATGTAAGCAATATGGGTACAAATCAGATGATGTCACTTTGCTTAGAATCATCCCTTGCTCTTTTACTACTTATCACTGCAGATAGTATGTCCTCATATGCATGAAATGCCCCTTATAAATCTGATGATGCTGGAGACATTTCCAGTTGAAAACTTGTATGACTTTCTTTCCCAGCATAGACAGGATGATAAAAGACAGTCCAGTAGGCATTAGTAAGTGGAGGACATAAGCATGGACAGACCCAAGTCTGTCTTCCTCAAATGGTATCAGGTGTATGGGGAGAGGGTAAGTAATCAGTCACCCTCCCTTCTCCTTATTTTGCGTGCTTGAGGCTTGAGATCAAATTAATCAGGAAATGAATGTAATCTAGGGACCCACAGCCTGTATCTGCTCTAAGATATCACATCCCTGTTGTCCACAAAATGGCAATTTTCTTATTTAAAGGGGACTCCTAGAAATGTGATTCATCTGAAGGTAGGAACATGCATTTTGTATGTCTCTATAGATTATAATCTTTTTTTATATCTTTGTACTAGTCAGCATAGAGTCAGCATAGATGCTTGTTCAAAAATGAGTATAAATACTTTGAAACATTTCATAATTCAGAAGTCTTCTCTGTAACTTTATGGTGGTGGTACCTAATAGCCCTGATTAGGGTTTAGAGTAATTTCAACAGTTTTCAGAATTTTGCCACTACTAGAGTAGGCTAACCTCACATTTTTTTCCTATACAGTCTTTTCTCTCAACCTCCTGAATGGTTATTACAGCAGCCTGAGTTCTTATACTACCCTCCCCATTCTCCACTGTTACCTTGCCTTTCCAGTAAACTTTTTTCAGAGATAAATACAAATATGAATAGAATTTATAATTGTCTCTTCTAAAAGTCCATTTCAATAATTTCTCTATATTTTTATCTACTCATGACATTTATGAGCTCTGATATTCACTCTTCTCTTATTTGCTTTATTACTCTGATGTGCAGGTTTTGGAGATTTCTTGTATCTCTTGTGTGATGGAAGGCCACTTAGTATGCATTCCCTTTCCTTTTCCTTGTTTTTTTTTTTCCTTAAATCCTGCTCTTTTTTTCCACATATAAGCCACTTATCTGAAAAGACTGAATGCATTTTTCCTGAACATAATACAATATATCTTTCTTGTACTCTGAAGAAACACTGAAATGAATCAATCTGGTTAAAAAAGGAAAGAAAGAAAACCAGTCTATCTCTGAGTAGAAAAAGCATCATTAATAGTCTTAAAAAAACAAATCATAATTCTATTTTTTTTAACCTAGAACAATTTTATTGGAATCAAAAAGAAGACTCATTACTAAAGCATTTAAAGTTCTGAAGCTTTTTATTGTTTTATTTCACAGACATTGTAGGAATGACACAGAAATTATCAGTATTTACACATTTCCTGGGTTATGTTTTGCTAACAATGAATTTAAATTATTTTTAATTTCCAGTTTAAGCAAAATTTTATTGGAAAGATAGAAGAGGAACAAGCAGGAAGAGCAACCTCTCTTATAAATGCTTTTAAAAAGCCACACTAGCCATATTACATTAATTACAATTTTGAACTCAAGCCTTTTTCCACACTAGCATTAGTTTAAATGACTTTTGCTGCTGTTTGCTTAGAATGTACCACAGTTGAACAACACATTTTGGAAGCTTTCTGAGACATCCCACTGGTATTGACTGGACTGGATGGATAAGAGTTCAAATTCCCATAAAGCTTAAAAATAGATTTTGGAAGAATCCAGTCATTTTAAGAAAGCTTTCCAATACAGAGATTGCTTGTAATAAGCAGTTCATGTGCTGGCCAGAAACCTCACTCAAAAGCTAAAAATTCTGTCTCACCAGTTATTTATCAAAAGAGAGGAAGTCAGGTTACAATCCATCTCTAACTGAGAAATTTATTCTGAAATATTTTTGCTTTGGATGTCTAGACCTCCCAGGTTTTGTCATCCAGTTTCAGCTAGTTTTAGAGCGTTGTTTTTCACTGATTTTTCTTCTTTTTAAGACAATTTTGTTTCCTTTTAATACTGTCAGGCTGCATAAACCCGTAGTCAAAAACAAAGTATATCACAGAATCACAGAATAGCTGAAGTTGGAAGTGACGTCAGGAATCAAATTCTTTCAACCCTCCTGCTCAAGCAGGACCACCAATCCATGAAGTTGGACTTTAACTTTTCAGTGAAATGCGTGGAAATAAGGAACATGAATGGACCTGAGTCAAATATAGGTCCAATCACTGCCCTCCAGATCCTGGTTTTCTCTATATATATTTTGCTTCATTACATTGCATTTAGGTGTCTTTAGGATTGGGAAAGGAATTCTCCTAAATCCAAACCTTGGAGATCAATGGAATAAAACAGTGGCAGATAGCAAGCAGCAAGAAACAACAAAAGCATAGTCCTAGATAAAGGGAAAGTTTTCATACTCATGTTACTAAGTAGCAGAGCAGTTTTGAAATTCAAAAATTCACTGTTTTTTTGGAGGGGGAGAGAGGAGTTTATTTGTGAAGTGTTAAGAAGTTACTTCTGTCAATAGATAGGAAAGAAGAAATGGGACCAGATCGTCATGAGTAGTCTAGGACGGTGAAGAATAAAGAATGTGAGGTGTAGAGATGTTTTGAAAGAGATTATGTATAGGTTCTGTGAGAAAAACACAGCTCATGTCAGTACTTATTAAATGGAAGTGACTTTTTTGACTTTTGGGACACCTGATATACTTCTAAGCACTTAGCTATTGGTAAGGATAGTAGGAGTGCTGGGAAGTGTAATAGTTTCATCTTTGAGAGAGAAATAGCAGAAAAGGTGGAAGGTCAAATAGAATTATAGAATCTTTAAGTTTGGAGGAGACCTCCAGGATCACGAAGCCAAAGCTTTGTTCAAACACCCCTATATCAACTGAACCATTGTGATAAATACCAAGTCCAGTCATTTATTGGATATTTTCTGGGGATGGTGACTGACACCCTGAGCAATCTGTTCCAATGCCTAACCACACTTTCAGGGAAACAACCAGAACCTTCCCTTATGCAGCTTGAGGCTATTTCCTCTTTAGTCCTGTCATTTGTTGCTTGGGAGAAGACATCAACTCCCACCTTGCTACAACCTCTGTTCAGAATTCTACTAGTTGTAGAGAGTGATAAAATTTCCCCACACCCTCCTTTTCTCCAGGCTAAACAAAACCAAATGCCTGGCTGCTTTCTCTCCAGACCCTAAAACAGCTTGTTCCAAAATGATGAAAGTCTGATTTAATACAAGTGATCTCAAGCAATAGAACAGATGACCTGCTTATGCAGTACCAGTTGCACTCATTATCTATTCCTCCGGTTAAACTGAGCAATTCCTGTCCTTTGGCAAAGAAGCTTGACTGATTGTAATTAATTGTTGCTGTAAGCTGGTGCTTTAAATGCCAACAGTAGTTGTGCTTAATGAAGTAAGTGAAAATGAAAATGAAATGGATAGTTCCTTGTCAGAAGAGGAAAAAATTATAAAGAACACCCTGTCTAGAGGAACTGTATTTAAATATATATAAAAGAAAACAACTGTTATAATTTATTAGAGAGCATAAGAGACATGTAAAGAATAAATCAAAAGAAGTGTTGCTGCCCAGCTGAATATGAAGCTGTCCTAGGTAATAGGGCCAAACTGTTATTGTAATATGTGCTACTCCCTTATGTTAAAAAACAAGCTGAGATAAAGCAGAGTGATGTTAGAGGAAGAAATTTTAAGGAATTTAAGGCAAGAAGTTAATAATGAGAAATCATCTGGGAATGCTAAATGAAAAGGAAAAAATGTCACATACTACATGAAGCTAGGCTTCTACACAGACTTAATTTTTCAAGTTTCAAGAACAGTTACTGCAGAAAGAAAGCATTTGGTGATAGATGAAGATTAGTGATAAATGATTAGTGATAAAGAATGCTTTTAGAATCCCCAGAAACAGTACATTAAGATTTAAAATACAAAGATGAAACTTGTAAGGGGATAAAAAGCTAGTAATGATACTGTGCATCAACAGATCTCACATTTTCCAAAATACCTAACAGAATGCCTGAAATCAAAGGTACTTTCTACTACAGTTGTCAGCTTAGCATGCCATGAATCAATATATGTTAGAGCTGTATTTTAAGAGCTTCATTTGAATTTGTTGTGCCAGTCCTAAATAGCTTTGGAAACTCAAATGATCAATTGTCTTTTCAAACATTGCACATTAGAACCTGGAAATATATATATATATATATATATATATATATATATATATATATATATTTGTCTCTGTTTATTTGGTTTTGTAGGGCACATCCAGCTAATTCCCACAGTTACCCTAAATCCAGATGGAACTTAAAGTCTCCCTGAAAAACTTTTGCACCTTACTTTTGTTTCAATGCTGCAAAGATTTCTATGGCTAAATTTACCACAACTACAGAGGACAGGACTGAGTCTGTGATCTAGACTGAACTTATCACACACAGAGCGTCTAAAAACGAGTGCAAGGTTGAGGGAGCCATCAAGAGAGGGAAGAGAAAAGAATATCTTAGACCTGTGGGACCTCTATTTATTGAAACAACTATGGACTTCACAGTGAAAGAAGTGATGCTTGCAGTAGCTGCCTCTATGTGTCCAATCTGTCCTGACAATGTCTGATGAATAGTAGTGACTCTCTGGCTTAGCTTGAAAACTTTATTAGATCAGTAAGAATTGTATTTGCTTTGGCATAAGAACTCTATTTTTCTTCCTAGTTGAAATAGGATAGGTCTAATCATTTTTTTGTTGTGATTTCAACTAAACCTTTGCTGACTGTGTCTGTTTTAAGAAAAAACAAAAAAACCCCATAAAAACAAAAAGAAAGAACACCACCACAAAAAGGTATGCTCAAGGAATAGCCTTCTGCACCAACCTGTGATTGTTTTGGCTACTGAATTCTTAATGTCATCACTTGGTACAGTTCTGGCTGTGCCAAAGTGTTCACTCAAATTTTGTCTAAACATAAACTGGTGAGAGAAGATGCCAAGAGACATCTCCAAAAGGCATTATGGACAGCCCTGCTCCATATTTGGGTCTCTCTGCTCTGTTTAATTCCCTAGCACTATTCCAGTAGACTTTGAATCCTCAAACTCCCCCATATATTTTTTATGACACACTGCAGATCTTCAGTGTATGTGTCATGTAATCTCAGAGTCAGCTGTAGATTTTTCTTCAGAGATTTTGAACTGATAAAAATAGATAAAAATAACAACCAGGTCTCCTTGACAGAAACGTACTACACAAGGCCTGAAAAAGATATGTAGCCAAGAGCTATGCTGTGAGGAGGTGGCTCTGCCGTGCCACTTTGCCTCAGGGACAGAGAATGGCTCTTTCTTCAGCTTAGTTTACTAATATCCATGTGCCAATGTCTGCTGGTCTGCTGGGCACCTAAAAGAACATTTGTTGTGTGACAGCTCTCTGAAGCAGAAAAAACAATTCAGCAAGATCTCAGCTCTTGCTGCAAAACAGAGGCATCTTGTGTCATCCCTTTCTGATTCTCCTTTCTGACACCTGTATCCCACCACTGCAGTTACTGGCATGGTGAAGGGTAATTTTTCCTGCCAAACCTTAACTTCTTTTCTGATATAATTTAATATCAAACATAAATAATTGATGTCTTTGTTTTAAAAAACATGTATCTTAAACTGTAACAGAGCAGATGTACTTTCTGAAACATCCAATAAACTGTCCTCATGGAGGGTTCCTTCTTTTCTAGAGCCTCTAAGGCCTCTCTTGCCATTCTCCTACCTGTTTAGCAAGACGGACCTTCTGAATACTCCATTCCTAAACACTTCACAGACTCCATCAACAAGTCTTGGGTGAGGGGCAGAAATCTAGATGCAGTCTTCCAAACGGGTGCATAGCCCACACTCAGTGAAAGTAGCAGTCTTGTATAGTTACCTTTAGATTAATAAATAATCACTTGAACACAAAAGGAATGTCCTGGTTTAACCGCAGATGGAAACTAAGCCTGACAGAGACACTGCCAGTGTTGGCATGGGGAAGAGAATCAGAAGAGCAAAAGACAAAAATCATGATTTGAGATAGACAATTTAATAGGTAAAGCAAAAGCCATACACATAAACAAAGCAAAGTAAGGAATTCATTCACCACTTCCCATGGGCAGTCAGGTGTTTAGGCAGCCCCAGGAAAGAAGGGATCCATCACACATGATGGGTGCTCAGAAAGACAAATTCCATTATTCCCTCTTCTTCATCTGCTTTTATCTGCTGAACATGATGTTGTAGGACATACCTTGGATCAGCTGGTGTCAGGTGTCCCATCTATGCAGTGCTGTCCGTCAGCTATCCCACTAAGCTTGAATTCCTGATAGGAATTCCCATTTCCTAGGAGTGCCAAACTCCTAGGAAATGGGAGACTAAAACAGCAGTCCTTTGCAGTGGTAAAGCATTTTAAACACTGTGAATCGACTGATTCCAGACTGAGATTCTCAGGGAACCTTAGAAGTACACTCCATTTGTGGTGAGCAACAATTCTTACTAAAGATATATATATATATATATATATATATATATATATATATGTAGACTCTGGGTTTTAGTATAGAATTAAATGCCTGAAGCTTTAGCTAGGAGCTTGAGGATTTAAATTACAGTGTGATAACATTATGACTTTCTTTTTGAATTCTAGTTAAGGGTCTAAACCTAACAAAAAATTTATGTTACAAAATTAATTTATAAACATGAACAATAACACGACAGGCTAAAAGCATATTCAAAGATGAAGGCAGAGGGAGCCTCTATTGTTCTTTCTCCCTGAAAAATGCAAAGAATATGAAAATAGCTAGATAATATTTGGGGAGCATTTGACTTAGGCTAAAATTCTGTAATGCATGCTGAACTCCCAGGACAGCTGTCTTATTTATGGGTTAAGAAGAATGACCTAGACTGGGAATGCATTTTCATGGAAAAATCAGGTGCTATTCAGGACAGAGTAGGAAGTTTAAATTTGTGTATACTGCTAGAAGTAAATTATGGAGCCATCACGATGGAATTAGCATTTACCGGTTGCAAAGTTGTTCAGGACAATTAGTTGACATAGAAATAGAGGTGTGCACGATGAAGAAATACTGGCCTAGATTTTCTGAGTCAAATATCACACTGGGAAATTTAAATGCTAAAGTGCTTTCTGTCTTTATTTTATGCCCTTGCCCATGCCTATGTGTGTTTCACTCTTAATCATCATTTTGCTTCTTTGCTAGAAGTAGTGCTGATTGGAGCGATTAAACAAATGCTAGAAAGTTAATACCCATAAAAGGACTATATAATTTTCTTTTGAGAATTCATTGTTTGAGTTACTCAAATCTTGAACAGTAAATAGCATGTCTAAAAGAATGATATTTCTACAGTGTAATAGGAAATACACCAGAGGACAAAAGTTAATTGAATTAAATATTGTTTAAGATAATTTGTTTCTGTCAAGCTCACATTGGTTGTAGGTAATAACTAGTTTAGAAAGATCATAATTTTATACTTAATTTTCTTGTTCCTGGATTTTGAATAGTGTATTTATCTTGTCTGTGTAATTATAAGACCATCACTTTTTATTTACAGAATAATAATAGGAAACAAACCCACTACCACCAAACCACACCACTTAGAGCTTTTTAACTTGTAAAATGCCAAGACTTTGACATCCTTATAAGAAACTGCATCTAATTTTGTGTGTACTTCCCCTGGTTTCAAAAATGAATGAGGGAAATTAGATTTAATGCACTTATGAAAATTTGAGTTCTGGATACCAGCATGCTATGAATATTATAAATACCAAAGGCATAATGAATCTTTTTCCAGAGTCTGAGAAGATTACAGAAAAATTGCCATAGTTTTCAGAGTCAGCTGGATTGTGTCCCAAAATAAGGCAGAATTGTGCATATACAATTTTTTTTCCTTTATGTCTTGTGTCAGTGTGAAATCCACTGGACTTACAGTGATTTCCATTTACTACAGCTTCTTTCCTTGGAGATCTATTTGGCTGAGGTTTGTAAAGTGTAATGTTGTGTGGAAACCAATGACAAAAATTGAAAAAGAACTGCACAATGCTATATTATTCTCTTGAGATTATTTTACCAGTACTTTAATATGGAGCTCCAAAGTTTTGATTATTAGAAGATATTTGATTATTAGACGGTATTTGAAATATTGCTGAAAAGTTAAATGCTATTGCAAATCTTCACACAGTTTCATAGGATCAACCCTATTTGGACAAATACTAGTAAACAGAAATTTTGTTCCAATGCTACCAGGCTGAAAAAATGCCCTTTGACAATTTTTTAACGTTACCAAGGGAAAAGAAAGAAAACCTAATTTTTTTTCTAACCAAATTATAATTTGAAAAGAAAAAAAAAGAGCGAAAATTTTGAATGCAGTCAACCAGATTTTGAATTTTCTGAAAAGTTCCTTTCTAGATTTTCAGGTTTGGTTTTCCTGTTGATTTTAAAGTATATGCTGGGAACGGAATTGATTAAACAGATTTTGTCCTTGTTATGGGGCATCTAAAACTTCTCTGGACAACCTGTTCCAGTGTCTCATCACCCTCAAAGTAAAGAATTTTTTTCCTAATATCTAACTTAAATCTAATCACTTGCAGTTTAAAGACATTCCCTCTTGGCTATTTCGTGCCCTTGTAAAGAATCCCTCTCCATTTTTCTTGTAGTGTCCCTTCAGGAACTGAAGACCTTCAGTTCTCATTCTGATTGTCAACAAATATACTTTTTTTTCTCCCTAATGAGTGCATGGATATAGTTTTAGTATTGTATTGTGACTGTTCTCATAGCAATAGCCCCTAAAAGCTGTATCCATAATCCGTGTAACATGCTGTGTTTATCAGTGCACACTGTAGGCAGAGCTGCAGGGGATGTGTAGCATGACAGGGAGGTTCTCTGCATTCCCTTACCAGAACATGTCAACTGGAGTGAGTTACAGGCTCCCAGACCCCTCACTGATTAATTTGCAGTTTGTGTGTTCCACTTTTCTATGTAATCTTTTAGGCAGCTGCAAGACTAATGCTCCTTGAATTTGATGAATACCTAAACAAGAATACTGCAACTACTGTTGCATCATGTGTTTCCTTCCATATATTCTATTCAGAGAAACGAGATGTTTTGCAACCCATGTTCTGCCCCCCTTCTTTTTTTTTTTTTAACTTGAAGAATCAATTTATGGCTAATAAAGAATGCAAAAATAAAATTCAAACCACACTGTAAATAAAACATAATGACTTGAGAGGTAGTAACTGCTCTCAGTCAGTGGCAGATCACCATAATAAATCAGGATGAGTATGCTCCAGTCTGAAAGAGATGGATCTGCTGGCAGGCACTTTTAATAATGTTTTAGGAAGGTGAAAGGGCATATTAAGATGTAACATAGTAAAGCTGGATGAAATCTTCTGTTTCAGTTGTAAAAAGAAGTGGTAGGTGTGCCTGAATAGCAATTCCATAAGTATTCTTGCTCAGTCTCTATTAGTGCAATCTCAAAATATTTTGTTAGCTTAAAAATATGTTGTAAAATGGCAAATTCGGTATGTTGAAAAATCTTTGGAACATTTTTCCAGATGATGAAGGAAGCAGATGAGGTAGTCTCCCTCCAGTCTCACCTTTAAGTTCACTGAGAGAATAGATTTACAAAAATTTACATAAATTTGCAAAACCAGGGCATGTGTGTAAGCTTCTATATGTGCTCATTGCACAATTTTACCTTTATTGACCTTTATCTTAGCAGACACTCTGAATTTGAGCTGGAGTGCTATTGGTTTCTGTGATACAAAATATACCATGTTTATATGGTATATGTTTCATACAGATATGTTTCAACTCATATCTGTAGCCATACCCTATGAAAAGCTATGTAGATAGGCACAAATCAAAATTCTATTCCTACAATCTAAAAAAAGCCAAAACAAAACCCTACCTGAAAATGTCCTTGAGTGAAGACTCCAAATGGGGGGTTCAGCTACAACCCTTAAATACCTGACGTTGTCTGTCTCAGACTGGAGCTGAAATGTATCCCAGACTAAATTTTCCAACCAAGAATTTAAAAAGATAAAATTTGGACCTATGTTTTGTTCCTATTCTGACACTGATATCTATGATATGACTCTTTTTCATGTAGACTTTACCATTTATCAGTGTTATAGCTGTTTGCAACTGTATTTTTTCATGTATTTTTCATCTAAAAAGCATCCACTAATCATCTGCTTTAAGTAAACTTAAAACTCATCAATGTATTTCTTTTTTTTTTTACATGTTTTTTCGATTGGTTTGGAACTAATTTGTGAGAACTGTTTAAAGCTTTTTGTTTTTTCTATCCTGTAGACAGATAATTTATTTAATCTATTCTATATGAATATTTTGCAAATCATCTGTACCTTATAAGGAGTTGGGACTTGTCATGAAAAGCATTCTTCAGATTTCATGGTGAAATTCAGAGATTAGTTTCTGAAAGATCCAAAAGGCTTGTTTTTAAAACCATTGTGAAGCTAGCATCACTGTAATCTAGACATTAGAAATTGCTTACTTAGTACAAGTACTATATCTGCCTTGAAATCCTAATTTCTTTTTCTTTAAACCTTTTAGAAATGTCCCAATTGATTGGATGATTTTCATTAGAGAAAAGAAATTACCTAAGACAGAGAAATTTAATGGGGTTTTGATGTCACTAAGAGCTTTGCAAATCCCTGTATTTGAAAAAGGTTTGCTTTAACATGGAACAGTATTCTAAGATTACCTCCCACAGAGAGCTGAATAACCCATTTCACTGTGCGTGATGATTTATCTGCATCTCTTCAGTCAATTGGGTAAGTTTGCTTCCATTTGCACAGAGAGCATTTCATACGTAAAATGTACAGAATCATAGGTAATTGTCTATCTGTTCCAGTAAGCACCAAAAAAAATTTAAC
Organism: Certhia americana; assembly: GCA_018697195.1. NCBI lineage: Eukaryota > Metazoa > Chordata > Aves > Passeriformes > Certhiidae > Certhia > Certhia americana. Next base: position 73,611,752 of record CM031857.1, on the reverse strand, counting down.
TTAATTTAATTTAATAAATAATGAAGTTAATATTTTAATATTTTCAATTATAAGCTTTAATAATGGCATTTATTTAAATAATATTTTTATTATTTATTTAAATAATAATGAATTAAATTAAATTAAATTAAACTAAATAAAGAACCTATGGAATTTTATGAATGTACATACTTAACACATAAGTAATAATAATGCAAAAGAAAAAAACAATCACATAGTTCCCAACAAACATCTTGTAGTAAAATTTTTGTGTTTCCTTGAACTTCAGCTTTTTCATGTTTATATTGTGGCACATCTATACATAAATGTTCTTACAGAGAAATTCAAAGCTATACTTAGAACTAAGCCAAAAACTTATAACCACAGTTCTCTCAATAGCATAAATTCAGTTGCAGAGGGAGCATTTCCAGTTCTAGTTGCATGTGATATTCAAGAAATTTTTCCTGTAAGACTACAGGAAAGTAGTAAAAAAAACCTAATGAATGTTGTAGGATGAAATGTAAATGGATAGGAAAATTACTTCGAGGATGCAGACAAATGGCAGACCACAGCATACGTGACTGCAGTGGTGATGATGCTTCTGAAAGCACTGAAACCTGGTGGAGGCAGAAGGTCATGAAGAAACATCAAAGAGAATGTGCTGAATCTGAAAATACTGTCAGCTTTCTTTATTGTGGTGCATGGGAAGAAACCTGTTAGCATGATTTAACTCACAACCAGACTAAGCAATTTGGTGTTAAGCCAGGTGTTGGCTGTTTGCTTCTGACTAGGAAATTTCATTCTGAATGGAAAAAACCCCAGACTTAAGGGAAATGTTGAGGGTGTTGGCAGAATTCAAAAGATTTATTATGCTCAGTGATTTTTTCAGCACTATCCACTTAAATTTCTGTGGTGGTAAAGCCAATACCATTATGTTAAAATAGAGTTTGGTAAAAAGGTTTATTGCTACAAGAGAAAAAAAATCTGTAAAAAAGAATGACAGTGTTTTGTATCAGGCAACTACTTCACTTTAATATCATATATTATAATAAATTGCCCAAACTGACAGTTTAAAAGTAAAGAAAGACATTCCCACAAATTCTGTTTTTCTTTGAGGAAATGTTAAAAAAGCTGGTTGATTTTCACTTGGTTTAAAAACTCCCTGGGAGATCTTGATGCTTAGGCATATTCTGTAATGTCCAGAAATGCATTTAAAAACCTGTGTTTAAGATCAGGCAAACATCTGTTTGAGAGCATTGTGCTACATTGCCTCTGCACGAAGTGGTCCATGGTGATTAAGAGAAGAAAACAGACATTCAATGATTGCTGGGTCATTGTGCCCTGAAAAGATGGTTTCTAAGATTCTTATTTTCTACATTAAGAATGAAAAGTATAATTTTTTAGCTGTTTTTAGTCTGAAATTACTCTTTGCATCAGACAAACTTGAATAGAAATTAACAAATATTTTGTTCTACACTTGATGCACCAAGAGTTTAGAATTAAGTTCATAGCTACCTGGATCTTATCAGGTTCTGCTGCTTCACCTATATTATAAAATATAAACAAAAATTGTCTTACATACAGTTTTGCTGAATATAGTCTGGATTTGAAAAGTCATTTAGAATGGTATACAGAGATTAAAAATTCTTTTCTAAAATAAGCCTGAATATAAGCTCTGGCAGCTTTCTTGAAAGTTTATTCACTGGCTCTTCTTATCTTTCAGAAGTGGCATTATCACTCCACTGGAAATGTCAGTTACCCTTTAGTAAGTAGGGCTAGCTCCCAATCTGATCACAGATAAAAATTGTTGTTAACAGTCCTGGTAATTGACTGGACTACACCAAATTTCTTATATAACGTAAATACTGTGCATTATCAAGGTGTGGAAGAGAAAGCTGCTTATCATATTAGCATACTTTGTATACTTGAATCTATAAATGGATTGTATTAAATAGTTGCAAGATTTAAAAAGCATTAGTTTGAATGTTTTCTTAGATCTTGGTCAAGACCAGAGACAACTGCCAAACAATTTTTGTGACAGTGAGTTTCAGATCTACAACTCCAGTCTGCCTTTTGAGAGACCCTCATATCTCTAAAATGCCATCACCAAAAAAACTATCACCTGGAAATATATAAATGTGCTGAAAGAAATGTATTTTAAATCCTGTAAAAGCTGGGCAAAGAACTAATGTATTGATTTTTTCTCTATTAGCTTATGAAAGACAAGCCAGGTCAGAGCAAGACCTCTGTTAAGCTCCACTCAGATTTCAAGAATCAGTTCCAGAGGTAAGTCAGGTTCAAGATATCACTGTAAAATTTATCCACACTTTCATAGGAGAAGGAAAAAAAAAAAAAAAAAGTTTAGCTGTGTTTAGATCTCAAAAAATTTTGAACTTATTTGTTTCTGTGCTAGTATCTGGTATCCATGCCACACCGCACCCATCTTGCTCACAGGTGTTAATCTGTGCTGACTAAAAATGCTACTAAAAATGATACACTATACTGTCCAGATGAATGATTTCTACATAAAGTTTCACTCATCATATATTTGGGGTTCAAGCTGATGAGAAATCTCATATAACTAGATATGAAAGAAACCCATTCTGTTCTGCAATGTCTTTTCACATACCCTTAATGGCAACTAGAGTGCAAATGATAGTCAGGAAAAATACTTATTGACATGCTGATCAATGCTAGTGCCATAAAAGGATTTACAGGCAGGCAAAAGTGAGAGTTAAATAATTTCTGTAAAATGTTTTTTTTTGGTTTCAGACCTTAACCTCAGGACAGAGACTTAGAGGAGTGAGTTTAAGCAGATCAAGAAAGGCTTTGTCAAAAAGGTAATAGACTCTGAACTCCTCTCAGCTAAACTTCATGCTGTTTCTGAGAAGAATTTTTCTGGGTATAAAAATCTATCATTTGGCAACCTGATAAAGTCACGAAACTATATTTAAGTTGATGAAAGACACAGGAGGAAGGTAAGGAAAAATACTGATGATACAAAATCTCCATAGTGCATCAAAGGTCTGGAAGATCAGGTTGTTGCTTTATTTTATTTTTGCTTTTTACAAAAAAGTGAGATTTAATAATTTAACATTAATTTTAGGAAAACAAATAGAGGCTATTTTTGACGATTTCACTGAAATTAAGTGTTATATAGGAAAGGACAGATTCTGATTGAGTCTGATAACCATATATTAAGACCCCACACACTCTACTTGTCCTCACCGGGACAAATACTGGAGCTCAGTTAGAATAATTCTTTGAAACAATTTCTAACTCATTGAGTAAGTCCTAAAGAAAGTACGATAGCTGTACTTTTCAAAGATTCATTCCTTCAAACACATATAATCTTACATATTTATGAACCTGTGCATTTTTAACAGATCAACAGAAAAGAAAGCTCTAAGGCAAAAAACAGTTCCCTTCCCCTGCTATACCTTAGAAGAGACTGTTCTCTTGCTGTGACACAATAACAGAAATACACAGTGCTTCAGAAATACACAGTGCTTCTGCCAAAATGACATGTTCTTTTTTTTCCTTAAATAGACATAACTTATAATAAGTTCTTCAAGTTCTTCTTTCTGAGTCTTTGAGAGGTCAGAATAACTTCAAATAACATAAAGGAGCAATAGTGAATAAAAAGAAGCATTACATATAGTCTTATATGGACTTAAGGTATGCCAGAACCAGCAGAAAAAAATGCACTACAAATTAATAGACACAGTATAAACCCAACCAGAAAAAGGGACAGAAAAGGTTCGATTTTAAAATTTGCACTACTATTTTACAAAAGAAAAGTCACAGCACTGTAGCTAGAAATAAACTACAGTAGTGACAACTTCTATAATAGTTCATATTGAAGTCAATAATTTTGAAGTTCAAATTTATAAAGTAAGGATTCTCAGTTTCCTTTTTGTCTAGATAGCAACTAACTCACAACTGCCACAATAAGGCTGGGCACAAAAAGAATCATAATTTTTAATGGTAACTTTTTTGGATTGTGACAAACACTTCTCCATGTACACCCTGAAAGGTAAAAGGAATGTTAAGCTGTAACTCAAAGAATCATAAAATATTCTGAATTAGAAGGGAAACACAAGGATCATCGAAGTCCAGCTCTTGGCCCTGCATAGAACTATCCCCAAGAATCACACCATGTGCCCGAGAGCATTGTCCATACGCTTCTTGAACTTTTGGTCAGGTTGGTGCTGTGACCACTGCCCTGGGGAGCCTGCTCCAGTGCCCAACCACCCACTGGGTGAAGAACTGTTTCCTAATATACAAAGGAAACCTCCCCTGACACAGCTTCAGGCCATTCTCTTGGGTCTGTCACTGGTCACCACAGAGAAGAGATCAGTGCCTGCCCCTCCATACCTCCCCATGACGAAATTGTAACTGCAATGATGTCTCCTATTCTCCAGGCTGAACAGACCAACTGACCTCAGCCACTTGTCATACAACTTTCCCTCGAGGTCCTCCACCACTTTTGGGACCCTCCTTTTTTTGGGGCCCTACTATCATTTTTATATTGTGGTGTTTCATATTGTGGCCCGAATTGTTTAAAAAATACTCAAGATGAAGCCAGAGCAGAGTGGGACAATCCCCTCCCTTGCCTGGATGGTGATGCTGTGCCTGATACTCCCCAGGACAGGGTTGGCCCTCCTGGTTGCCAGGGCACTGCTGACTCCCATTTGACTTGTCAATGCCTGGGAACCCCAGGTTGCTCTTTGTGGCACTGTTCTCCAGAGCCCAGCTAATCATTCTGTGCATACATCCAATGGTGCTCTGATGGTGCCATGTTCCTGGTGCAGTATGTTGAAAATTACTTTCTTAAACTTCATATGGTTGATGATTGCCCAAACATCTAATTTTTCTTAATCTCTCTGCAGGGCTTCTTCATCTTCAAGGGAGTTCACAACTCTTTGGATTTTAGTGTCATCAGTAAACATAGTGTTTGTCCAAGTCCTGCATCCATGTCGTCTATGAAGATGTTGAAGATGTGGAACTCCATTAGCGACAGGTCACCAGTCTGATGTCACCCCATTCACTGTGACTCCTTCAGTCCAACTTGTGAGCCAGTTTCTCACTCACCACATGATGTGTTTATGCAGCTGTTTGCCAGACATTTTGTCCAGAAGGATACAGTGAGAGCAACAAAAGCTTTACTGAAATCCAAAAAGATTACATCAAATGGTTTCTCTTGTTCAGCTAGGTGGGTTACTTTGTTGTGAAAGGAAATTAAGCTCAAAAAGCAGAATTTTCCCATCATGAAAATGCTCTGATATCTGTGTTGTTGTTCAGGTGTTTTTCAATAACTCAGAATAATTGTCTCTATAATTTTACTAGCCACCGAAGTGAGACTGACAGGCCTGTAGCTTCCACTGTCATCCTTCTTGCCATTCTTGAAAACCGGAATGTTAGCCAGCTTCCAGTTAACTGGAACCTCTTCAGATTCCCAAGACTGTCCAGAAGTCATAGAAATGCTTCAAAATTACATCAGCCAGATCTTTAGGCATACTCTTGCATGAATCCTATCCTATCCTAATCCTTAACTTATATAGGAGGAATCCAGCTTGAGGAGAAGTTCCTGCACAACTTCAGGGTCCGCTGAGAGTTCATCATTCTGGTCCTCCAGCTCAGAGCACTGAGACCCCTTTAGTCCTTCATAAGTGTTGAAGAACAAAACAAAGAAGGCATTACACTTCTCTGCCTTGTCTGCCTTGTTTGTGAAGTGGCCATCATCATCAAGTGACAGACCAATGATATTTCTGGACTGCCTTTTGCTAATGACATCTGTAAAAAAATCTATTTTTATTGTCCCCCACTTCTGCTGAGGAACTCAAGCTGTTTGAAATTAATGAATGAAGACTAAAAACTTTCTTTGTCTGAGACAGTCAGCGCTTGTATATGTCACACAAATTGTTAAGCCATATGCTAGCACTTAAGTCTTGAATCTTGAATCTAGAATTAAGTGAATCCCTTCATGTGTGTTTCAGAAATTGCTGTCACATCTTTTCAAATTAATTAGACATATATTTTAAACCATAAATTATCTTTAGATCTGCATAAGGGGTATTTCAGTAATATTTGCTATTCACTGCTTCTTGCTTAACTCTGAATTGCCTGTAGGTACCTGAACAAAAATTTTTTTTGGCCTGTAACAGAATAACTTGTTTAGAACCTCAAGGGTGTGTTAAAAATTTGGAAAATGTTTTAATGAAAAACTACTAATACTAGGGTCTGTCATTGAGTAAGATACTGATTAGTATAACAGACCTTCCTGGTAGATTTGTATGGAATATACTTTTTGGTGCTCCTGAATGTTTCTAATGATTTTAATGCTTTTTAAAAATAAATGTGTAGGAAGTGTTGGCAACATCCATCTTAAATTTTTACCATCTGAGTCTAGGCGTTTACTAGGAAATCTAAATTTACTGCAGCAAATCTCTTTGACTTTTCATTGATCAGTATATATGAGAATCTCTTATGTTGATAGCAGGATCATATAACAGATTTCTAGATTTTTTTTCCATGTCACTCCCTCCTGGGGCCATCTGCCCCTGCCCCAGTGATGCTGGAGCAGGGCTGGCTTCCAGTTCAGCTCTGCCCTCCCCAGCTCTGGGCACCACTGAGCTGTGCCCACCAGCAGGCATTGGTTTCCTACAGGTCCCATCTTATGTCAGCTGCCATCAGATAGGTGATTTGTAAAGCTTCAAGTGTTTTGTAAAGCATTAGGCTCCCATGTTCAGGAAATGGAAATAATCCCCATAACAATACAATCATGAGTCTAGAAGAAAATTCAGATAACAAAAAATCAGGTAAAAGCTATATGCTATCTTAGTGTATAATAAATCTGCCCAAATTCCACCTATCGTACTTATTAGATATTCACCGAGTATGATAGAAACATAGTAACCTAAATTTAAGTGAGTTGAAATCCATGTTTGAACTCAAGAAAGAATTAAATTACTGAACAGTTCTATCTGGTAATGGCATTAAGGCACACAGGCTGTTTGCAACAACAAAACATTTTGGAGTAGTATTGGAGGGGAGAGGGAATCAACACTGGATCAGATTTCTTCAAGCTATTCCTTTCTGAAACAATGAGTGAGATGAATTTACTCCTGAATATGCCCTCCTTGGACACATTAGAGTCATTTGAGCACCTCGTAGCAGAGCAATAGACTAATCTAGTTTGAAAATGCTGTGTGGATCTGATCAGCATTCCTGGCTTGGTAATATTTTATTTGTCAGAAGAAAAAGACCCTTGGATCACCCCAAAGTGATGTTATCAGCCTAAACTGTTTAAATCTAAGAAGAAAGTGGGAAGGAGCAGTAAAATAACATTTCTTCATTCAATCACCAAGAAAATTTACACATTTGGAGAATTTCAAAACTGCATGAGGTTAGCCTACAGGATTGATTAATAAATTTAATTAAACTAACACACAGCTCATTCCTCCCAATTACATATTTAGCTTCAAAAAAGTACATAAAGTCAATAGGATTCTTTGCTGTGCACATGTCTAAATCTCTGATTTGTTTTCTTCTTTAAATAGGGAGGACAGCCTGAATCTGAATACACAAACAAGCCTCTGAGTCTGCCACTCTGAATGGACTATTACCAGCAAAATTTGCAAGGAAATCTTACAACACAGCTACCTACTTTAGCAAATTTCAAGCCAATATTATCTGATTGCAAAGCTACTAAGTTCATGTACGTTTTAAATATAACAGAAATTATTTGCTAGATAGCAGAGTGACAAAAAAGGGCAAACCCCTGTGAGCATACAGCCATTTTTAATAAAGTTGATGCACCACATTTTGTAAATGATTTTATACACTTTTACATACAATTCATAACAATTTAGTGTCTTTAGGAAAAGTTGTATGACACTGAAGGGAATATCTAAGTAAAAGAATAATATCTAGCTTAGCTACAAGAACCGATCCTCATAAGAATTTTAAAAAGTTATGTTGAAAACTGAGAGGGGTATGTTGTTTAAAAATATTATATTAAATGTCCATTTGGCTTTTAAAAAAATTTATTATTTATGTGTAAAGTCCTTCGGGTACACAGTGCACACAATTTATTCTGACAAGTTTCTGCTCTCTAAAGATTTATTTAGTTATATCAATTTTGAAACGGAAGGACAAGAGCTGTACAAAGTTTTATAGATCCACATGCAATATTAATTTGCATTAGCATTTGTTTCCTTTGCTATCTGTGATTTTTCCTAACAAATTTTAAAATTCAGCCAAATTTTTCATTACTACTGAACACTAAACATCTTTCAGAGAATCAAATGTACTCTTAGGATCTTCTCCCTGAATAACATAGTCAGCTCAGAGACCATCACTGTATACGGATTTTATTTTATTCTTTTTGTGTATTGCTATAATTACAAAAAAAAAAAAAAAATCTACACTAAATTTCAGTGCTAACGGTTGAATTTAATCACGCTGTCACATGAAACCAAAAATTCAAATGTTTTGAACTGGAACAAAGTTCTTAGTGTCATCTTTTTTCCACATGAGTGAGGAAGAAAACTAGTCACTTATTTCTGTAGATACTGTGTGTAATACCTACATCATTAAAAAAAAAAAAAAAAAAAAAAAAAGGGAGTGGAAGAAATGGTATCATGTACTGCAAAACAAAAAGAACTTGAGAGAGCTGCAAAAACAATTTCACTCTGGAAGGGATTAGTTTATTTTTCATTATTCAGTTAATTATATTGAAAAAATAAAATGCTTTCCTAAAATTGATTTATGATCAAGTATAAGATGACTTCCCTATATTTTCAGTACCAAGTTACAGGGAATTAGTCTTTAGGAATACATAATGGCAATCAATGTCAGCTAAGCTTTTCTTTTTTTCCCATCTTCTAGTTTTGCCTAATTAAATCTGGGTGACACGACAAAGAAATTTCCTCAAGGGCTGTCTGATGTCACTTTTCTATCAGCATAATTTTATTGTACTGTGCAGCTCATCTTCAGAAAGTAAACAAGGCAGAGGTAGGGAGTGACCTCAAATCTGTCCAAACCAACAACACATACCAGAGAAGGCAGAAGAAGGAAATTAAAAATCTCAGCTGGTATAAATCTGGCAATCTATACAGAGTTTTCATTACTGACATTAATGTACCACAATGACTGACACACTTGAGGAATACACCTGGTGCAGGTAGCTGGGCTCGAAAGCTGCACATAGACATGGAGGTTGAGCTCTTGAGTGTGAGGCCAAGACAAGAGGCTGGGAGCTGCCAACCTTTGGGATAACACAGGGCATGAAGAGGGTGGTGTCAGCCAGGTGAATGGACACTGAGAGACACAGAAGGAGTTAGGAATTGCTGAGTGTTTGGATAACAAAGGAGATGAAGACCAGGTGACCCATCGAGGTGGATGGACACAGAGAAAGGGGCAGGAGCAGGGGGAGACTGAGGGGATAAAAGCCCAGGGGTTCTTTAGTGAGGGCTTTCTCCTCAGAGGCACCAGCTTGGGCTGTGTCTGTGGTACTGCTCCGGGAATAAATGGCTTTCTGGAAAGAGGCATTGGAGACTCTACTGTGGGGAACGTGGTCTGGCTGTGTGAGTGGGGTGAGCGGGGAACCAAGCAGGGCTCCTGTCGGGTCACTGGAGCTGCCTGCTGGGAAGGGCCTTCAGTCCCAGCAGTGGAAGTCTGGCCTTGGGGAGGGTGAATGGTAGGGAGCCTGTGAATGGTCAGAGTGGGAAGTTTCCTTAGCTGTGGCTGAAAAGCTGAGTTTCTTTTCCATAATGCTCCTTAGCTTGTACAGCAGATAGTATGAAGTGCCATTTTAAACTCTGGTATTTGTACAAACAGCTGTTCTAATTAGCTATATTATATAATTAGTCTTAACAATAGTAAGGGAATTTCCTCTGTACTCTTGTTGCTCAGGGAATTTTGAAGAACTGGACAACATATGGTTTTGTCCTACTGGTCTTTATATCTCTTGGTATCCTAGACTGACTTTATTTTGTCATTCTAATGTAAATAATGAATAATTTCATCAAGTCACTGGAGTTACAGGACCACCATAGAATTCTAAATAATCATTAATGGTATATCTGGAGTCATCAGTTTGGCTTAAGGATACCATCTAATACGTATTAATGAATTGATTAACCAAAACTGGTAGCAAGAATCATTTGAAGGTGCATGTTTGTAATTTTCAGTGACATATGTGTAAATCTTGTGATGTCTAGAAAGAAATGGTCTGTCTGAAGGAGGGAAGGCTTTCCGATAAAGTCTGTGCTGAACCAGGAACTGGACCAGTTTCTTTAAGTGTTTTATTTGCGAGCTGCAATTCCCAATCAGTTTTTCTGTGCTAACTTGACTTCATAATCATGTCAGTAATTTCCTGGATGTCTGTGTGGAGGCTTGAGTTGTTCTAAATGTTTTTATTTTTATTTTTTTAAAGAAAGGCTACTCAGGAACTGACCTGGCCAGCTGTCAGTCAACATTTGGCAGAATGGTTATTGTACTGATCTTCAAAGGGAATCAGACTTTCTGAGAAGGGTTTTAGATGGAAATGGAAAAACTGGTAGTCAGTGGAGACAAAAGCAAATTGCCTCTATGTATTAAATATTAAAAAATATCTGCTGTCTGGATCCATATGAGGACTTGCATGAGATTTAAGCATCCGACTATCTCTACATATTTTCCTAATCCAAAACTGCTAATGCCCTCATGCCAAACCTGTTAGCTGCTGACTGACCATGTAAATGTTTATTGGTGCAAAACAGAGAGATTTTTAATATGAGAATCTTGGTGTGCCAAAAACATTTTACATCTAGTGCAATGTAACAGGTTTGCTTGTACTGCAATATCTACAGCCTGTTCCTTTGCATGCCTTGTCTGCCAGCTCAGATCTGTCCTGCATTCTCAGATGATAATAAAACAGGCTTTTGATGAGATAGTGAAAAGAGCCAAGTGGAGACTCAAGCAATAGGAGCAACTACAGAAGCATCCAATACAGTCCTTTTCACTTTCAGATTTGTGCTTTGTTCTGGACTAGTGGTCTGTTTGGAACAAAATGTGCCACAGATAAAGAAATACTTGGACCTACAGTTCCAGAACCTGGAGTCCAGTTTCCTGGTTGGAGTATGGTTGGCTGAACCTACTTTATCCAGCAGAGCACCCTGTTACATCATAACATTATAAGATTTTGTCATAAAAGTTGGCAAGATTATTTTAATTAAGGAATTAGAGTGTGATTTACAGGTTTAAGTCCTTGTTTTTATGGTAGGTTATGTATTTACTCAAAGATCACTACATGTGTATGCTTCTGTGATAAATAAATAAACAAATAAATGTTTAAGTAAATAAATGAAGGGGAAAGAATAAGGCATGGGATTAAAATCTTACTTCTATGCTCCTGCAGTTTTTAGAAGAAATGAGTCACCCTTTAGAAGAAGGAATTGAGATATCAATTGCAGTCCTGTTCTAAAGGGTATGAATACTGAAAACAGATGGAGCATACTGGAAGGTGTACTCTTTAAGTCCAAGAGTTCTCTATTCTGATTAACTGCCTAAAAATTATTTGGTCATTCTAGTCAACCTTTATCTTCAAAAGAGAGAAATTGTCATCCTTGTGGGGTGAAAAAAGCTGAGATATGACAGAATTATTCTTTGAATGTATCTGCCTCTTCCCAGAGACTAGAAAGGTTGAATAGCTTGATTATAAGGTAGGTAAATTCCATCCCTACGGCATGCAGGGTCTTTTTCCTTTATCAATTAACTTTTTTTTTTTTTTTATTCTGGGTGTATCAGAACAAACTACACTATACTAGACAACTAAACATCTAAAAATAAGTCATGTAATAATATAGACATAGAAAGGATTTAAAAAAAAAGAGGGGTAACTTCGAAACAAAGGAGTTAGATGGGAACTTTTCACAGAGAGATGGAATACCTTCTGCAAAGGCACTTTTGTTTGCTTGTTTGTTTGGTTAAGTTTGTTTTGGGATTTTTTTAGTTGATCATGAGGACCACTAAGGATTTGAAGAACTAGAAAGGGGAATTACAGAGCTCAGTTTGGTCTCATGAAATTAACACTACTACCCCCAAAGCAGGCTCTATTTGCTCTAGAAAAAAAAATGTAGAAAACAATATAATTTTGGAGTGCTGTGGATTTTTTTTTCTGAAACAGAGATACTTAGTAGTTAACACCTTGATAGGATTGTACATAGTAGAGAGTGAGAGAAAGAAAGCACATGCACAAAAAGTTTAATCTATAGTCATGTTATGTCTTCCTTTGATTTCTAAGAATTATAACTAAATTTTAAAATCGTATCTAGTTTATAGCTCTGTTTATATGGAAAACATGCTCAGTTAAAAAGATATTTATAATATTTATAATGACTGTTTATATTTGAAGTGATAAAGACTTGCTTGGCTTTCAGTATGAAACTGAATAAATGGCTGGTTATTCCTACCTTTGATATGTTTGGTGGAAAGAAAGGTAGAGGAGATGAGAAAATTAGCTACTCTGTTTAAAACGAGTTTTTACTATTAGGAGGAAGTGTACAAGCACAGATCTATGTGTAAGAGGGCATACAATATGAAATAGGTAATACAAAAGCTGTTCACTTCTTTCCTCCCAGATGCAAAAATTCAGGTCATAGGAGAACATTTCCCTCCACACTTTACAGTTCAGACTACTGTGACTGAGGATAAAAGCCAAGATGTTTGTTTGTTTGTTTGTGTTTTTTTGAGCAGTCAGTGTGGATTTCTGACTGGAAGTGTTGTAACACGTTGGTTTTAACTATTGCAGAATAGGTAGGTTCCTACCCCTCTCCTATTCCACTGGATTTATAGGGAGAAGACAGCAAGCAGCTGTGTGGGTGCTTCCCAGCTGGCAGTGGTCAACCTATCACATAGTGGAGATGTTTCTAGCAGATAAATACTACTGTGGAAGTAACCAAAGCAGAATTCTTTCAAGTAATTCAGGTAACATTTATTGTTCCTTTGTATTGAATGGGAGAAATAGAAAATGAGTCATCTAACCTATTCCATATTTCCAACATGAGAGAGACCACCCTCTCAAAATGTATTTCTTACTATTTAGTCAGTTGAATTCTATGCTTTACATCAATAGTTGAGGTCTCATCTAAGATTTCCTTAATGAAGATTCAACTGAGCAAGAAGCTGAAATATAAGTAATTTATCATTGCAAGAAGAACCAAGTAACTAACTGAGGGATGACTTGGATAGGCTTGGAGAACTGAAAGACTGACTACATTATTGCATGACAGGAAAAAGTTTCATTTTGGGAATACATATCTAGGTATTAGCAGGAGGCCCATGTATTTCTTTGTTTCTTGCTATATGAGAGGCAGACCAATGTTTGAAAGAATTATAGTATCCACCTGTGGATGAAATATAAATTTATATTTTAAGAAGTTGAGAATGGATTAATGGGCTCATTCAAATCAGATATTAAAGTCACAAGAGTAGAATAGAAAAAAATATGCATAGGAACAAATGACTCTGGTGGGAAGAAGCTTTATATCACAGCTGAGATGATATAAAATGAAATAAATTTGAGCTAAAGACTTCCGTAATAGGTTACAACTGTTACCTAATGCAGCAGAACAGAATTTTCGGCAGATAAATTTGCTGGACTGTTATGGAGGCTTTTAATAACAAATTTATGAAGAGCTCTGTGGAAAAGGTAGGTGTCAAGAAAGCTATAAGTGAAAAAAAAAGAACAACAAGAAAATATAAGGGGTTTGAGAAAAGCCAAACAGTTTGACAGATTTTAACAGTCAGAATCAATTGAATACCATAACAGTATGTAGGATATAATTGAAATTGTATTCCATATAATTCCTTAAATATTCTATGTTTCCTGGAGAGCCATAGCACCTGCAATATATTAGTGGCACGGTCAGATGTTAAAATTAAAGTTAGCTTAAGTTCATTAAGGTTGTACCTTCTTAAAGATGCCTATAATTATTTTAATAGGATGATATGGATGAAAATTTATTTCAGAACCTTGCCTATATTCAAATTAAGATGAAGTCAACAGCTGTAGGCTTAGCATGAAACATTATATAGTTCAGCATGCTAATTTAATTTTAATTGCTATTGCTAAACAAAAGGTTAATTATAGAGCAGGAGAATAATGTTGTGGAAAAGGACACCAAAGCTCTGTAAACAGATCCATACTTAAATATTTCAAACAGGTAGATGAAATGTCAGAGTTGCACAGAAATTAAGGCACATCTTAAAGTCATGTTATTTGTGTTGTGTCTGGGAGTAACAAAACTCCATGCCATAGCAGAATTCATCCGTTATCAGCAGAAGTAATACATAGCAGACAACTTTTTCGTCTGGGCCATTCTGGCCAGCTTCAGGGGCAATGTTCTATGCTCTTTGCCTTCTAAATGCAATTGAACGGTCCTTTCTTTCCTCTGAATTCCCTCATCAATCCTGTATAATAACATCTGCCAATTCACTCTTCCATTTCAGCCATTCTCATATGGAATCAGTCACACAATAAACAGACTTCACTTCTTGACTTCTGAGTTCTTGGCCGTACAAATAATAGAATTCCTTCACTGTTTCAGACAAAATGCTTAGCTTCTTTAGATATCTAGCACAGAAAAGCAACAGATACTTAGGGTTTAAGATATTTGCTGGGAAATGCTAATTTCATCACAGTTCTGCGCTCTAATTTAGAATATCACCTTAATGAGTGGAATATGGAAAAGGAGGGAGCTGCTACTGCTTTATTTTCATTGTCCATGAAAATTCATAATGTTCAGGTTTTTTTTGTTTTTTTCATATCCAGTGAGCCAAAATCTTTTCTCAAGTATGTATGTATTCATGACTTTTTTTACAGCAATGGAAATTGTTCATCTTTATATTCAAGTTGATTTTGTCACATTGATTTTTCTTGACATTTTGTGTAAGCCTACAGAGAAAAAAAAGCAATAAATATAAACTTAAATGTGAGAAAGCGTGTGGATTTATTGACAGTATGAAGTTTAGAACTACTCAAAGTAATTTTCCGTGTTAGCAATTATTTTTGAGAGAGAGTGGTCTTTGAATGCTATTTGACTTGCTGCTTTCATTTTTGGGAAAATGGAAGCCATGGAAACCTGCTTTTAAAATGACTATGAAAGAAGTTGTCTTAGAGCAAGTTACAACATTCTAGCAATAACTTTGTCAGTTACATGAACTACTTCCAAGATGGTTATGGAAAAAAGTAAATTTCCTTTTGAGAGTATCAGTAAGTTCAAATCAAGAAGACTGGGTTTTATTTTCTGGTTGTTTTTCTGGCTTTGTTTTGGGGTTTTTCAGTTTCTTTTTGTTTCATTGTTTTTTGTTTAAAAAATAAATGACCCAAAAATAAAACAGTACATTTTTGATTCAGTGATGTGAAATATTTTCAAAATACTTCATGTTATTATCGTCTCCATGGTAGCACAAGTTCTCTTCTATATTGAGTAAATTATTTGTAAATATATAGGCTTGAAATATAATACATGATACCTGAAATTTTTAATGAAATCAGTTACATAATCAGGTATTGATTGTGCTTCATTTTGATTTTCCTTCAGAGATTTTACAGCAATGAGATGTTTTCTTCTTTCTTTAAAGGTTGAGTACACAGAGAGGAGGACTAGATCAAGCTGAGACAGTTTCATTTTTAATGTGAGATTTCCCATTGTTTTTTTTCTATTACTTTCACTTAGAATCATGGAATCAAGAGACCTTTAAGATCAAGTCCACCCATCAACCCCTAACTCACTAATTGATATCACCCAGTGCCAGGTGTAGACATCTTTTGAACACCTCCAGGGACAGTGGCTCCACCTACTCCCCGGGCAGCCTATTCCAATGCCTGACCTCCACAACAGTAAAAATATTTTTTCTAATATCTAATCTGAATATCCCCTGCCTCAGTTTAAGGCCATTTCCTCCAGTTTTCTCACTGCAGGCATGGTAAAAGAGACTAACCTCCACCTGGCTATAACCTTCTGCCAGGTAGCTGTAGAAAGCAATGGGATCTCCCCTGATTTCAAGAAAGATTTCTTCCTGTAATTTGAATAATCAAGGAAAAAAAAAAAATTTACAGCAATGTTATCTCTCAGCCTTGTTCTTACAGGATTACATATTCTGAAGCTTCACACGGAGTTGAGGCTGTCTAATTTTACACTTAAATCTCTCACCTCTCATTATCCTGTGTTGATTTTGACAGTCTTATTTAGCCTGGTAATGTTATCGCCACTCCACCATTTGTATTAAATATTGCTGAAGTCCATATTTTGTAACTTAAATTTTAATTTTAAAAATAATTCTTTGCTGGTATTGAAAAGTTTTGTTATTTGTTAATATTGTAAGTTATATAAGCACCTGGGAAACAGCATAACACTGTTACTCAGAAGTGGTGTACCATTTGTAAATGTACTTTGCTGTAAATGTACACTAGTTTCTTAAAACCTCAAGTCTGTTTAATCTGATGGAAATCATCTGTGGACACCCTCTGTTTTAAGTGAGAATGTTTTCCCTGCATTTAATTTTTTACAAATATTTAGGGTAAGGCTATTTATCTACAATAGGACCTTTGACTCTACTATTTATGCTAGTCTTCTTCCCGATCACAGAATCATCAAGGTTGGAAGAGACCCTCAAGGTCCTCTAGTGAAACAGCCAACCCAACACCTCCATAGTTATCCCTAAGCCATATCCACAAGTGCCACATCCAGACAGACACTTCTTGAATGCTTTTAGAGTTGGTGATTCCACCACCTCCCTGGGCAGCTTATTTCAATACCTTACTATATGTTCAGTAAATTATTTTTTCTCCAGTATCTAATCTGAGCCTTCCTGATGTACTTTAACACCACTTCCTCTGATGTCAGTTCAATCAGCCTGATTAAGAGCTGCCTACAGATTTCTCATGAGGGAGAGTGGAAAGGCAGACGCTGATCTCTTCTCTATCATGACCAGTGACAGGACCTGAGGGAATGGCCTGAAATTTTGGCAGGAGAGGTTTAGGTTGGGTACTAAAAAAAAAATCTTCACTTAGAGGGTGGTTGGGTACTAGAGCAGGCTGCCCAGGGAAGTAGTCACAGCACCAGCCTGTCACAGTTCAAGAATCATTTGGACAATGCTCTCAGGCACACAGTGTTACTCTTGGGGTGTCCTTCGCAGGACCAGAAGCTGGACACAATGATCCTAGTGGGTCTCTTCAACTCAGGATATTCTATGATTCAATTTTTCTATCATCTTTCTCAATTGTATCTTAAGTTTTTCTAGTATTCTCCATTGGTTTCAATTTAAAAATTTCCAAATCATTCAAATGCATTAATTATGTTTTACAGAATCCCTCTGAGGTACATAAAGATCACATAGAAATAATGTAGTGTATTACTGAAATTCAACCTACAGTAATGTGATGCCTGCAGCTGAGTAAATAAGGTATGCAAGATAATTTTTTTAACGATTCCAGGAAGGAAATGAAAAACAGTTGTATTGAATAGAACACCCAGAGGGGTTTTAGGCATATAGCTTACAATACAGTGAATTAGAATTCAATTGACATAGTGTCATTGCTATAAAAAAATGTTACAGACCTATGACAGTTACCTGGTATTATATTTATTGACTGAATTTAACTGCCCAAAACTTAGATGAATCCTGCCAGGTGTTATTAGTAGAGTTCCTAGAGCACTTTTGTAAGATCTTTTTCTGCTAATGGATGCAATAATGTTTGTGATGTTATTTTGCTCATCCTTGCTTATCTGCATCCCAAAAAGGCTTTGTATTGCCTTAGTTCAGGCACTCTATTTGCCAGTGCTGTGTGGATATCCTGGATACCTTAGATGTCTGAAATTAGTCTAGGCTCCTATATTTATGCAAACATAACAAGCATGAAGGATTTCAAAGCAACTTCAGAGTGGAGATGCCCAGAGTGGGATTTGGCTCCAAATTAAGAAGATTATACACAAGTATTTATTTTCAAATTATATATCTAAGGTCTTGTAGTCATTGGAAGTTAAGGACTTAATAAATTTGCCCAAACATAAGCATCTGATACCCTGTGATGGGCCCCAGGACATCCTCCTGACTGTTCTCTTACCTTATATTGAGACCACCCATGTCTTCTGTTGGTGCTATTTTGCATCTGCCAGCCATATCTCTGCATTTCTTCTTCCTCAGACTGTATGAACAGGCAGTAAATGCCCACATGAATGGAAATGAATAAAGTCCCTAATCAACATAGGGAATTAAATCTGAAGATGAATTTAGCTGACTATATAGGATGTCTATAATGTCTATAATCTGGAGTTTAAGCGGATTTACACAGTCTAAAGGAATTAAATTTACTAATATCAAGAATTTTGCTATTGCATCCTACCTGCAAGAGTGTGTATCCTCCCTCGTGCTCATTAGTCATGTCAAGTGCTTTTTGACTTTTATGAAAATCAGTGTTGCTCGATTCAATGTAGTAATAACAGAAGGCAATACTTGGTTGGCTTCTTTGCCATTTAGTGTTTATATTATTGGATTTTCTAAGGGAAGAAAGAACTTGGATATGACTTGAGGCAATTCTGATTTCACTGCCAGGAAGCGACTGGTTTAGTGTAACCCACCTTGCAGGGCTAACAAAGTCTAGCAGAGATTTGTCGTATCTGTGTACACAGGGTTTGGTCCTGGGGCTTCTTTTAACCCTTCTTGCCTTAGGTTGCAATTCTTGAAATGTTGAGGTTTTTTTCTGTTAAAAGTGCTTGAAATAATATGAGAGTATCATTTGGCTTATAATTAAGTTGATAATAATTATCGTTAATTATTAAGTTGATATAATATGAAACTGAAGGCACACAATGAATTTGTAAAAGTGTGGCACAAGGGATTCGTGTGAACCGTTCAGGCTACAACATTCTGTAGAATGCTGGGAGGTGAAAGTATGCAGATGCTGTAGTTTTGTTCCACATCCATTCTTCTTCTGGAGAGTCAGCTCTGGAGTATATTGTCATTCATTTTGTCCTTTATATTGTCCTCTGTACTATACTTTGTTTTCACTCTAGAAAGAACTATTTACTTCACCTAGGAAGAGAGGTTGGTGGTGAGTTAATCCTTGGCATGGAAAACTGTGGGAGGACAATGCAAGGAATCCAGATTTATAATTTCCCAGAGAGATTAAAAAGTTTTTATGATAAGTTTAATGATTTTTAAATATAGTTTATTTCAGGTTATGAGAATCATGATTCTAATAGTTTATTTTCATAAAAATGATTAAAAAATGGATTTATATGCAAGGGCAATGTATTTTTTCCTTCATAAAATTTAAAAATAAATATCACTATTATTTGGTTTTGCCACCATCAATTCTATTATCAGTGCAATTTTCATGTAAAAGTTAATGTGCAGACCAAATGTTAACCAATCTAAATTCAGGCATTCAAATGATGGACCTAAATAAGCATTCTAGTTAAGCTGTCTGTTTTTCCTGCATACTGTGTTGGATTTAGGTGGTAAGGTTTTGGTAAAAGGGTGGTTTCTGTGAGAAGATGCCAGAAGTTTCTTCTGTGTCTGGTAGTTCATACAGAACAAAAGGTCAACAAAAGGTAAGAAAACCTACTGATAACAATAAAAGACTTCAAAATTAGAAAAGACAGTGAGAACTCAGAGATGTCAAAGAACAGAACAGAATGATGTCTTGATTATCACAGATCATGACACAGAGATTCATCAATTTTAATGTAGTACAGCAAAAATACATCGGTGTTTCAGGGTGAAAACCATCATGTATATGTAAAGGCCAGCTTAATTTTTATTTTTTTTTTTTCTTTTGCATTTACTAATCACTTTCAGTCAGGAAATTATAATTCTAAAAAAAAAAAAAAAAAAAAAAAATTTTTTTTTTGTTGGTTACTGTTCTGCTCCAAAAACATTAGTGAATCTGTAGCTCCAAAGGAATGAAAAAAACCCCAAGACAGCCAGGAATTAGCATCTAAAAACATGTTTCTGGGAAATTTAAAAAAAAATCAACAGGAAGAGTGATATAAAATGTATATGCCTGTACACATCAGAAATGTATGTATGTAATAGGGTATAACTCATGATTTAGAAAAACATGTGAAAAACGGAGAATGAGATCAGCCATCCCAAGTTAAAAAATAGCAAAAGATCAGCTGTAAGTATGTGCTGATTAAGACACTAGAAAAGATGCCTTGACAACAGTCATATAATCAACCTGGAAAACAGGAGATTAGGACTAATACTTATGTTCACTAAGCTTTTATATTGATTTCAGATTTGAGGAACATCTAAGGCCACAGTGGTTTTGGGCAGATGATAAAAGCAGAATCAGTCAGAAAGTGAATCTAATGTTTTTTACTGAAGAATGTGTCTGATTTGATTGTTGTTTCGCATTATTCTGTACAGGAGAACAAAGACTAGGAAACTATCAAAAAATCATCTCTGACGTGTTTAGGACATGGGGTGTAGTCCAACACTGTCTTTGCCAAACTGATCTTTGGAGCATGATTTATTATATATAATATCTGAACTATTTAATACAGCAAAAATGTACTAGTTTCTTCTATATACTTAGATGAATACTTGTACTTCCACTGTAGAATATCCTAGTTCCCTGTGATTCCTCTAGTGGCTTCATTCAGAGGTTCAGAGGGAGGCTGGAAGCATTATGTTTACCTAACCCAATCTTCTAAAGAAGAGATTTAAAGTTATCTGCAATTTCTATGATCCAATCTAAGAACGGTGATCACATTTGCAAATCAGAAAGTTGTATCTTGGATTGTGAACATTGTCAATAAATCCTTCAAAGAGATGTCTTTAAATAACATAAATGTGTATCAGGTTTTTTATGGATGGGTCTTCAAAGAGAAGATTTTGTTGCTGTAAAGTTGTTTATTGCCTGAATACATCAGTCTCGAAGGTAAAGAGTTCAGAGTATCAGAGTCCATGCTAAAGCTTTTGGCTATGTCCTGAGCAAAGCAGCAGCAGCAGCTCCTGCATCTTTTTTCCTCTTTTCTTTTTCTTCTGTGTGTCCTCTTCCTTTCTTCCATGCATGCGTGAGTGAGCAAGCCTAACCCAATACAGAGGATTCTTTTTCATAACTCAGCCACTCAGCTAAAAACACAATTCTAAAACATTCTTTTTACACCTATTAGAGCTTAATTCTAAAGTACAAAAGCAGTGTCAATTCTTACACATAATTTATGCATACAGTTCTATCTGTTCACATAAGTGGTTATATCTGCTTTATCTAGGAATGCAAGCAAAGTTCTACTATGTTTTTGTTATGTCTAGAGCTAAGTCACTGAACTTTAAATTAGGCTTTAGGGCTTTTTACTCTCTTAAGGAACTTAAAATATATTTCTACTTACTTGAACATATCTTCAGCTTACTTAAAACTAAAACTTACAGTTCTACTTCATGTCAGTGTGGCTTAATATATTTTAATTTCTCTAAAGGCTTTAATTCAATCCCTGCATGCTTTTCTCTATCTGAGAGACTCAGAGATGCTTCTATTTCATGCTCTCCAACAAATGTGCAAATAGATAATAGAGAAAAAGCATTAGGGAGGTGTCATAAACACTGCCTATACTCTTAGTGAATGTATTCTCACTGCACATGTGAATATGACTGAAAATACATTCAGATTCTGAAAAGAACTATAAGAAGTTCTAGACACTAGGAAGACTGTAAAACAATCTGCTTAATTTATCCAAATGAGGATGGAAAAGTAATTTTATGGCAAATGCTTGTGAAGTAAGTGAAGCCAATGAACAAATCTAATGGTGTTACATGCTTGTTTTAATCAGCAAGTTTAATACATATTTATTAACTGGCTGAAGAAAGTACTGTAACTGAAATGGTCATAACTTTTTTCACTGATTGACCTGAGGAGTCAGCACTGGAATGTCTAATTCATTCATAGCTGATAAAAGAGTGAAATAACGTTCAGAAAATATTTCTTATTTCAAGCTGGTAAAGGAAGATCCCAGCCTAGTTTTTAAGGAGTGTATTCTATGACATTTTCTTGTATATCTGTATCCAAGCTCCTAAGTTAGTGAACTGAATTTCATAGTACTGCAACATAATTAGGATCTCTAGTGACTTTGAAAAGTGGTCAGTTTACCTAGAGGCCTTAAATAACTTTTAAAAAGTTTAAATGCGAGCATCCAATTTGAAGTCATGGTGAGAAATTATGATGAATGTTGTGCATTATATTCTATCAACCTATTGAACCTCTATCTCTTGAAAATGAATAAAAATCTAGTAACTACTTTGTTTATTGAGCTACTGCTTCACAGAAGCCAAACATATTCAGTGAGTATTAATTAAACTACAGCACTTTTAGGAATGCACAGGAAGATAAGAAAGTGTGACTGTGCATATGGAGAGTAAGATTTGGTGTGCATTAACTTTCTGTTGTCTGAGGAAACAGGTGAGTCACTCACAAGGATGGATCTGAGGTTTGGCTTAGAGTGAGTGATTAGGCATAGAGATGAAAAGTATGTATTTTGTATCATGAAGTAGATATGGAAAGGATATTTAAGCATATTTTTGTTATACTATTATTTCATGCATGCTTTTTGCTCCTGAACCCAAATAAAATTTGAAAGTTTTGATGTGATGACTTTCTAGGCATTTTCCCTTCTTAAATACAAACACAGAGACTCTGCATGTACTTAATTCTGGTTTGCAGGTTTATGAATCCTGTAATAAAAATCTGTATTCTAAAATACAGATTGCCTCCTTTGAAAGTAAATATTAGTCTATCATGTACCTTGGGCTCTGGTTTCTTCCTGGGGTATTGGGAACAGTGGGGTGTCCCTGTAGGGTGTCAGGGCAGGAACCAGAGCTTGTCCCACTCCCCAGTGAGGAGCAAAGCAGCCAGGGCACACTGGGGCAGTCACAGTCCTGAGTTTTGGTCAGCTCCTTGGGGGCATTAGCAGTTTGAGGCTGGGCTGGGCTGGCCAGGCAGTAATCATTTTCATGTACTTAGATGTTGGAACCCAGAATGCAGAGAATATTTCTCTGCATGTTTTGAAGGATCCAAAGCCTTTGACAAATACTACTTTTAATCTTTTCTTGGGTTTATAAAAAATATTTTTGTGTGTTTTTCTCTGCCAGCTGTTTACCGTGACCCGAGAATGTAAAGTTTTGTTTCCCCAGCCAGAGAGTTTGAAGGAACAGGTCGTGAGCCATCTCTTCTGATGTTCTCTTCATAGTTTATTCTTTCTTATCACTACTTCTCTTATCAATTCTTCTCCTGACCTGCAGAGATCTGTGCAGCAGGTCACATTCAGGCACTCACTCCCTGAATCCCCAAATCCCAAATACCCCCACCCTCAAGGTGGCGTGGACATTTATACTACAATCCACGCAATCAGTATTTATAATACTTCTCCAATAACTATTATCTATGTTAGAAAGTTAGACTCTACTCTAAACCAACTATAATGTGCCACCTCACTGCAGAACATGGAGAAGGTGAAGAAGAAGGAGGAAGCCCAAAAGCCATGTGCTTCCTCCATCTTGTCTTCATCTGCCTGACATCCTAAAACCCCATGTATCTAAAATTCTCACCTTGTGATAAAACTACACACTATTCTACTATCTAATACACACTCTTGAAAACTCTGCTTCATTCCAGAGCTTAAAAGCCCTTTTTCATAAACAAAGGTTAAAACCACTGTTTGTCAGAGATCTTAAAATCTCTTAAACATGCAAAGAAATATTTCTCATAATTCCAGACTCTGACAATTTTTGTCCATGGAAAGGGCTTCCTAGGCTCTGGGATGAAACAGAACTTTCAAGAATGTAAATTAGATAGTAGCATAATATGTAATTTATCACAGGGTGAGAAATTTAGATTTTTGGGTTTGTTAGTATGGTAAGTAGATGAATACAAAATGGATGATCCTTGTTGTTTTTAGGCTTCTTTCTCCTTCTTCATCTATTCCATATTCTGCAGTGTTGGGGACACAGGACGATTGGTCAAAATTTGCTAAAGTGTAGTGTTACATGAATAGAAATGTAGTTAGTTATTGGTAGAAAAATAGAAATAATGTACATTCTGGGTGAAAATTGGGTAAATTATCTTTAAGAGAACCTGGATTCTGTGTGTTTGGGGCTTTTTGGTGCCTTTTCTCCCGCATGCTAAGCTGGTGTAAAGCTTGGTTTGCAGAAATTGCTGATAAGAAAATAATAAACAAGAACAACCAAGAGTCCCCTTTGCCTTTTTACTTAACAAGGACTTCTGAAAAGAGCCTTCCCTATCAGGGGAGAGACATGTGGGAGCGGAGGAACACCAACACTTAGACTCATCAGAGTGTAATAATGCAATAAATTGGTCAATAGATATATGAGGGTTTAATATTTTTAAATTGGCCTGTCTGGTCTTTTAACACCATAGTGCCAAGACTCCAAAAGAACGATAAAGTATGCATTGTGCAGTGCACAGTGATGAATATGCATAAGTTCTGTAATGACTGCTAGTAGTACACTACCTTTATTGCTGGTTCCAAATTAAGACCTATAACATTAGTGATGTCCAAACATTCATTATTTCAGAAAAGGCATCTTTTCTGTCCTCTTAAAGTGAGGTTTTTAGAGACTGCCTTTTTACTCATTAAAATATGTTTAAAATTTTCCAAAGACATCAGAGAAGGTGATGGAGGTTTAATTCTTAATGAAAACAGGAAAAAGTGTAATTTAAATATGGAAATCCTCATGTTTGTGTGATGAATGCCAATAAGCATTCTGAATCACTGTGCTTTTGAGCAAATTTCTCAATTTCTTAGAGGGACAAAGAAAACCCTCATTAAACATATTCATCAGTACTTTGCAACAATAAGTAAAAGAAATGATTTTGGCTAAATCTCAATGTACTTTTAATTTTTTTTTTGTTTTTGTCTTTTTACTGAAGATTTCAGAAGGGGAGTTTAAAAAGTAAAAAAGGAGTAAAATCCATTTATTTTCATTATTTCTATTTCTTTATTATCATGACAATATTTTCCCCCTCTTTTTCTGGATCTAGTAGTATCAATGTGATGGTTTTTGCTACAGATCTGAGGGCCAAATATCTGTTGCATTTAAAATCAGATTATAATTTTTTTCTAGAGCTGAAAAATAAATGACAGCCTAGAGTTTACAACAGCTGCTGTGGTTGAATAAACCATGAACTTTATATTACCAGGTGACTATCTGAAGGCCTTAGGCGTATCTCAAAGCTGTAGGGTGTTAAAAAATAATTTTGTTTTTATTATCCACGGTATCTTACTGAATAAATTAAAAGTAACATTTAATAGTTGACATGAGAGTTTTTGTTGTCCTTTAAAATGAATCATGAATTTTTCTCAGATTAAAAAGGTTAGTTGATTTCTGTATATCACACATTTCAGCTTAGTATGCATCTCTTGTCCCATTAAAAATAAGAACTTAGATCCTTATTAGAGAATACTGGTGAATAGTGTTTCTGGGGTTTCATAGTTTTGTTTTTGCTTTCTGAAAGTGCAGCCACTTGTTTGTCTGTTAATTTTTCATAATTGTAGTACACAGATAATGGGGAGACTTGTGCAAAAAGATAAAAAGGTTTGTTGAGTTGCTGAGAACAGAGCAGAGATACTGAGGATGCAGTTTCCATGTTTATTGATGAATATGGGAAAGGTAGTGAAGAAGTAAAATGCTTGTAAGAGGCAAATAAGTAAAAATAATGTAAAGATTGAATATTTTCCAAAGATGAACTCCAGTATTAATTAAATAGAGCAATAAAATTTGACGTAAACATGCCAAAAATTAAGGAATAATATATAAAAATCCACAGGAGAAATGAAAAGGAAAGTGGAACCTTGATTTAGATCATAGGAGCATGCCATTGGCAGAACTTTGCTTGAATCAGCTCTTCCCTCCCATCACCATAATCTCAATGTACCTAATAGTATCCAACTAAGGCCTAAGATTATTGTAAGTATTGAATCATTTTATTTAATATTTTACTTGGACTAGGAAAAAAAAATGTGTATGAGCAGCATCCTAGATACATCTATTTGAATTCCTAAAACAACTAACAAATTTATTCTGTACCAAAGCTCTATGGATGGAATATGCGGTTAACCATGAATATTCTTTCAATTTTCTTAGAAAGAAGGGGTCGGAGTGTCGTTCTAACAAGAACACCTGTCAATTACTTGTGGAGTTCACAAATGGATGAATATTAGATTTTTTGGTACTCTGCTAGATTAAGTGCAGCTGTCAACAGCATTGTGAGTTGCTGTGTAACTTGTGAAGCACAGGTGAGGGTCTATGAATATTTTTATAAGTGTTCATGCAAGTCAAGCCTTGAGGGTTTTATCTAATAGGTGCAAGGGATCTGCCTCATACTGAGCCATTGATGCAGTGTCAGGTGTTCATGTGTGAAGCCATTTCCTCCCTGTATCTTTTGTTTTGCCTATTTATTATTTTATAAATGAGATTTTTAGCTTAAGCCACCAAAACCAGCTTAAGTCGCCATCATGTAATCACTGGTCAAGTTCTTGGGCTTTCTCCACAAGTAAGACCAACCAGCAGTTAACACCCTACTTCCTATCACCTCCTTGGTCTCCCTCCTGAAATATGTTGCATTAGCAGTGAAATTGATGATGTTTTTATAACATTTATCTATCCCCGTTTCATTTCTGAATGATTTGATTATGAATGAACCTAGTCAACTAAACATGATAACAAATGTCAGAGTAAGATAATAATAAAAAAAATCTGTAATAGTAAAAGGAATAGGTATTTAGAAAAGACTTTCAAATACAGTTCGGAAAAGTTGTGAAAGTTATCAGCTTTAAAAATGAAGTAGGTTATGTTTTGGAATTGGCCATAGGGCATCCTGTCTTCAGGAAAATAACTGAATTGAGAATTCCCTGAATTCCTTTTGATTCTACTCTCAGTTGTTTGATGTAATTTTATAAAGACTTGTCAAGGCTTCAGATCTTTATAGAAATTCTCATGTCCTAATCATGCAGACTCATGCACAAATATTCAGGATCCACAGGGGTTTTTTTTGGTAATATATAACTTATTGAGATTTATGCCATCTCCGTGGTAGTGTCTGTTCCCCAGATTGCCAATCCTGGAGAGAAATATGTAGGCTTCATGCTTCACACTTCATTCAACCTTGACACTTTCTTGTATCTCTGTGCCTTTTCCTTGAGCTTGCTTGATAGTTTCTCTAATTCATAGTTCAGTGTAAAATATAATAGATCTCAAAACTGTTACTACTCCTGTTTTCTGTGAAGACAAACCTTCTTCACTACATTCTGTCTCACCATCTCTTTTTTGAAGAGTCCTCATTTTATCTGTTGTCTCACTTTTACTGTGTAATATCTACTTGAAAATTTTTTTCTTTACTGGTAAAAGCAATCTCACAACTAATGAAAAGACATGTACATTTTTATATTCAAGAAAAAACATGTTTTCCTTCTCTGTATACTTTTTACATATGAAGTAAATGTTATGTAGGAAAACAAAATGAAGAATTTGCTTTGAAAATAGTATATGTGACAAAGATAAAAATTCTTCATGGATACAGATAATATAATAGCTCATAGTTTGGAAAAACTTGCTAAATTATTTTATAGTTTTAGCTTTTCCAGTCAAAATCTCCAAACCTTCTCAAATTTGTTGCAGTCTTATTAAAAATACCTTATTTTACAAATCTTATGTGCCATGGTCTAGTTGAGGTGTTAGGGCATGGGTTGCACTCAATGATCTTGAAGGTCTCTTCCAACCTAGTCATTCTGTGAATTCTATGAATTATCAAGCTAGAAAAATGGCCAGAACAATTTGGTGTTTAAACCAGGATAACTGATGCAGGCTATAAAACATGTAACTTCCTTAGTATGGACTCAAGTTTTTCAGCAATTTTCCCTACAGTGTAGAAGAGGAGCAACAGGTTGTTATTCATAGGGGGGTGCCAGTGACACCAATTATTATGTTCATATTTATCCTTTCCTTGTCAAGGATTGTCAAAAGTAGATACCGAAGGATTAGTGCAGCCTCAGGCTTCTTAATAAACCTTGTAGAAAAGTAAACAAAAAGTTAAGCAAGAAGATGCATATTACCAGTCATAGTTAATCCCCATGGTCCTAAATCCCCGCTGAACTTGCTCATCAGTTTAAATTCAAATGAGCTGTGGAAATCCAGGTCCTGATTCTCTTCTTATATATACTGACTGGAGGTACCCTTTCCTGTCAACTTTCCTACTTAGTAAAACCATCCTAAAAATTATTTGAAATATTAAGTAACACAGGGGTAATTTTATTTGCTAGGCAAGCAATGGTTTGTGAAACAGCATTCTGTTTAGAATAGGAATAAGCATTCCTCTACTATTATATTAGTAAAAGGCTTTTTTTTTTACTCTGTATTCTAAATTTATCCATAAAATCTGTGAAAAATATAGTCTTGGTAACAAATCATACAGAACTTGATAGTAAATAACCCAAAATATATCATGTTTTATCCCATGTTTTTGCAATGTTTTCATTAAGAGGTAATACAACATAAATAGATTTACTGAGAATGTGCTTTAACTAAGCTGTGTTGTGAAAAAGCCCATATCTTGCTATTGATTCATGCCAATTAGTGGATTGAAATTAAGAAAGCTGACTCAGAAAGTATTTTTCTAAGTGGTCAGCAATATTTTTACTGATGTAAAAGCATAACTCCCTAGAGAATGAGAGATCAAATATCACTTCTATGAAGTAAAAATCAGAAAATGCCATCTTTTCATGTTAAATTCCCTTTTTTTGAGTTCAACCCAGCACTTTTTATCTTCAAGTTTAATGACAATTAGAGCATAAAGAGATTATGACAAAAGTATATATTCAGACAATTTCTTTATTTCTTCTATAATAAAATTTTAAATCCTCCCTAAGTTCTGAAAGCAATGATACTTCAAATTCATCATTATCAACTGGAAACAGGATCACAGGTTTAGCTGGAGGGCAGAAGGACATGGCTTTCAAAGAACACCCCATAACACACATCAGTGAATTTGCATTTGTATCAGCATTTTGTTAAACTAGAAAGGCAGTAAACCATTGCTACAAAGACATTTATCTGTAATTCAGATAGCTTTTCATTGTAGTGTATACTTGACTATTTTTAATCAAATCAGCAGTCATATGTGCTAATATATGCCATGTTAATCATGACATAAATTGTACATTGTTTCACCTGCTCAGTAAATATATTGTGTGCATTACGTGTATTGTGCATTTCAGCTCTTCAGTAAATGTGGTGTGAATACATTCATAGAAATAAGCATCTGTTTGCAAACAAACTCCTAAGAGAACAAAGAGACAAAATGATTTAATAGCTTATTTTCAGGAGTAATAACACTGGTGCAGTTTAGATCTTTCTGCTTACTGTCTTTCATTATAACTGATTTTGAATAGAAATTTATTATAGATTATGCCACAGATCTCTCTGCTTTCAAGATGAATACAAATGATATTTTATAATATATAATATATAATATGGTGTTCAAAATTTAAATTTATTCTAGTTAAATGATCTAGGAAATGATCTTTGATTATGAGGCCACATGGCATGGTAAGCCCATATCCATTCAACTCACATACATATGATTTGCACACATCTTCTTTCCCTCCCCAAATGAGGGAGAACATTCAAATGTTTATTAGGATTAGCTCTAACAGATAACCCAAACCTGCCCCTGTTTTAATCTAGAAAGTGCTAGTCTGCATGGGCTAAAAGTATGACATGGCCTGTGCTAATAATAAAGAGTGTGGACAATGATATATCACTGCTGAGGTCCATGTGTGTGTCCTTTTTGTTTTACAGGTGTACACTTAGCTTTCCTATGAAGCTTTAAAAAATTAGTAAAAAAATCCCTTCTCCCAGAAGAGCTAAAAAAAAGATAACTAATCCTAAATAGAAGTTTCTTAGTGTACCACAGTAAGCAAGGAATAAATACTGCAGCCTTATCAATTTATAGAGTGGTAGAAAGCAATGGTAATCAATTTATGGAGCATTTTAGTTATTAAAGTCTCAATATGTGGCCTTTCTAGGTTACTGTCCAAATTATCATCAGCGCATGTCCTGTTGATGTCACATAATAGAGTGTAACAGCATTGGAGGCAGCAGATTTCTAAAACACTGCCTTCTATTTGAGAAAGCAATGATACAGGGGTTAAGGAGCACTCCTATCACCTTGATTACATTAAATGTCTGAAATATTTCCTTGTAAATGGGAAAAACTGTGTTTGAAATTCCTGCTTTGCTTACATTGGGAGTGTTTTTCTTCCCTGACAGGTGCAAATCCTAGGACATGAGTCCTTGTTACCAAGTGGTGTCAAGGTGTTCTCCCTAAAGCTCTCAACCCACTGTAGTTATAATGCTTTGGTTTGTAGGAAGTGTTCTGGATAACTCTTCTGACTGTTTCTAGACATCTAAGTAAGGATCCTGATACTCAGGTGTAATGATATTGCTTTTACCATACCTTTGCAGGAACCAAGCATTTTAACTTGTCTTTTCCTTATAATGTCTAAATTCAGTACTACTGTTAAATAAAGAAAAATGAAATTATTATAGAACAGAAAACAGTTAGAGTCAATGAAACTTAATCCTGCTTTTGATAAGGGTTCAAGACTACATTGACTTCAATGAGAATTCTACAGAGAAAGTTATTATAGATTTGGATCTCCAAGACTTGTGTGCAGAGAGAAGTTATTACATTCTTCCTGGGTTCTTCAAAGTTCCTAAAAACTGGAATCACAGAATGCAGATATTTTTCTCAGAAGGCCTTGTAACAGTCCTCCTGTATTTTTCCAACTCTATTAACTCATGTAATTTTTTGTAATTGTGCTACAAACCCCAAAATACTTTATATTTAATACTATAAAAGTATTAATTTTGCAGTAGCATAACGGAGAAAATAATTTAAAATAAATAGGTCATGGACAATGTAGCTTCTGATATCTGACTTTCACTTAGATTCACAGAAGCAGGAAAAAAAAATGTCTTCCTGTGAAAAAATCACATGAAAAAAATCATGGACAAAATAATAGCACCCCCTCCCTCCCAGCTCATGTCAGATAGATATGTAATGAATGATATCTAGATGACTTTGGGTCTATCAAATGCAACTACTAAGGTCAGAAATTGGCAAGAACACAAGACAAATGCATGTGTTCTCAGGCTATCTTGTGCTATTCAGTTACTGAATTGTTCTACCCTGTGCTCCAACAACTGAAAATTACTTCCTTTTAATGATGCTGAAATAGCACTTGTCACCCTGATGTGTCTCGCACTGTATACTAGGCTTTCTATCCTTTCTTTGGTGATAACTGGAATGGCAACATTCACCCTGTCACATCAAGAGACTTTAAGATGGAGAAGAGAGAAAAGAGGCACTAATTCACTGCAGCAAAGCTAGTCCGAGTAGCTGAGTGATAAAGTGTTTTGACAGAATAGTTCAAAAGTCATGTTGCAGTAATTTTTCATTGAATGTTTTATGCTCTGCAACCTATCAAAAAAAAATCTACAAATCTTTAAGCCTATATAAAGTAAACTTCTTTCCAGATGCATACTTCATCACTGAAAGCAAATATACTTTGGACAGTTAATACAGTTTTAGATTAGGTAATACAAACTTTCAGGAGTTATGTGGACCAATTAAAAACTAAGTGTAAAGAAAAATCTAAAGACAAGGATTATTGCTGGGATTTTGACATAATAACAGGGCAGTATCCATAGCTTTTTATCCACACCTTCAAGAGTTTTTGTTTCATGTTTAAGAACAAAACCAAGTTGAACCCCACAGCAAAACACTCATTTTAACATAAAAGCAGAGACATAAGAAAAGAAAACACCAAATAAAAACCACCTTTTCAAAATCTTCAAATGAAAATGATGACTCAGATGAGAGGCTATCTACTTAGAAATTTTTATTTTGAATGATATTTTAAATATCTAAGCTATCCAAGGTAACCACATGCAGCTGACGGATATGGCACAGAGCTATGGAAGGCTTTAGACTCTTCCAGAGAATCAGGTTGCCAGACAGCCAAATATGTGGAGAAGGTCTTTGGACAATGATGTCAGGAAACCCCTCTGACTAGGTCACTGGGCCACTCCAGTAGCAGGGCCCAGGGTCATGATGGAAGCTGCAAACCACCTGCCAGAGGAACAGCCTATTGAAACAGCCTGTTGAAGTGGCAACAAAGGATGGAACAGTTGCCCTGCTCCTGAGGACATAACTGGCACTGAAGGAGGGATCTGGGTTAGGTCTTTGGAACAGCTGGTGTCCCAAGAAATAACACTAGAAGTAATTCTAGTAACAAAAACATAGAAGTGAACTGTGTGACATTCTGTGTTCTCTTGCAGTTCCTTGCATGAAATGTTGATTAGGGGTTATCTGATAAGGAATATCATATATATAATAATTTGAAAGCTATTGTAGTGCTTTTGTAGTTTGGCAAGTTAGCAACATTCATGGCTGTAGTGCTCCATGTATTTACAGAGTAACGTGAAGAGAAAATAATATCGCAAGGTGCTTGACAGAAAGGTATCTTAGTGTTAACACTGTCTCTAAGGGTTTGCCTAATCCCTCTGATAAAATTGATGATACTTGCACTTTTTGTGGAGCAATTGTACTGCAGGAATTGAATTTCAGCCACTGGTTACTTTCACACAGATCACTGAACAGCAGAAGGCCATTTCAAAACAAATGATTCTATATTCCAGGAGCAGTTCAATGATATAACTGAGCTCTTGTGTTAGAGTGAAGAGAAAAACACTAAGGAGTAGAAAGAAATGTTTGAAAGGAAATGAAGGATGTAGCTTGGACACCCAGTAATATTGGACAATGGTATGGCTGGTGTGGCTGCAAAGCTTGCTACTGTGCTGGAGAAGTAATGAGTGGCCACCTCCAATGAGCTGTGAATCTATGCGTGTAAATGAAAAATAATGTCTTAATCTTCGAACCAAACTACTTGCAACAAGTAGTTGCTCGAAGTTCTAGAGCAGTAACTAGGGCAGAATTTGATCCAAAACCAAAGATACAAACAAACAAAGAACTCATCCCCTCCACTTAAATATATATTTAGAATTATTTATATTGTTTTGAGGGGTCAGTAAAGGATCATTTTATATCCCACTCCTGTAGAACAATTGGAGTCAACTGCATTCAGCTCCTGGTTCAGACTCCATCATTGTTCCTTATGCCATAGTTTTTGGGACCTGTATAAAAATAATTACATAAACTGGTAATTCACAGGCACATGGATTCTCCTATGCTTATTGTGTGACTGCTATGAATGAAGTTACAAAGCCAAAGATCTGTGTGCTACAGCCTCCCCTTTGGGGTTACCCATTTTGAGTAATATCTTATAAATAAAATATTGCAATTCTTCCCTGATTCCTTCTAATGCCATTATTAGATCGCAGCTTTGTCCTTGCAGAACTTATATGCTCATATCCAGCAGACATGATGGCTATGCCATACTTTTCAGGAAATCTATTCTCATCCTGCTCTCATCTAACACAAGTGATAAGTCTGTGGATAGGTTTTGTGTCAGTGATTAAGGGCATATGCCATTATGGGTCTAACACTGAGGAAGATTAATTTCAGAAGTGAAAACAGTAACTGTCTTTTATTCTACAGAGGGCATTTTAGTTGTGTTGATTCTGATTATCTGTTCCCATTGGAATATAATTATGTTGGCATCCTGTCCAAAAAAATGTAGTTTAAAGCACTGTGGTGGTGCATCCCCACCTCCCCCAATCTGTAGTGTCAGAAATGTCAGAAATTCTTGTTAGCCTTGGCCTTGATAAATGACTCCCAGGTGATGCTCTTCCCCTTGAGATTATCAGAAACACGTCTGCACAGGAACTTCTCTTGCCTAACCAAGGGAGGGGATGAGAGAGAATCAGTCATCCCCTGATAGCCTTGGAACATTGCTTTACTGAGTCACAGCCAGAGTAAAACAGTACTATTGTTATTAGACTTTTGAAAAATTCCAGCAATTACCATCTTGGCTTAGAGGCAGGACGGAAATTGACAGATGAATAAAACCAATTGTCTTGTGACCCTATAAACAGTGATCCTAAGTGAAGGCCTTTGAGCTCTCCTGGGTTGCTGTGACCAGCATCTCCTGGGTGTGGAACACCTTTCAGAGCTCACCCATAAGAAGTAAGTAAAACAGCATACTCTACAAAGTAAAACAGAAAGTAGCTGATGAAAATTCACAAGAACAATAGTTCCACATTTTAAAAAATAGTAATAATAAAATTAAAATATAAATAAAAATAGTAATAAATAAATAGTAATAATAGTAATAAAATAAATAACAATAATAAAAATAGTAATAAAAAATCAGGTCTGACATTACATATTTCAAAAGTAACATCTGTAACAAATTAGCAGTATTAGGACCTGAAAGACTGCTTAGTATATGCTGTGCCACAACAATTTTCCAACTGGTGGCTTGAAATGTACTTTTAGGTGTAGAATCTAAAGCTGTACTAATATTAATTCATGGCTCCTTTAAATTCTTAGAAGCTTTATCCAGTTTGATTGTTAAATATGAAATTGTGAAGTTGCTAAAATCTAAATAAACCACCCTGATTTCCTTTGAAATTCTTTTACAGAATTTTTAGATGGAGTAATTTCACAATTTTTTAAGATGGATGCATTTGTTTTGCTTTGGTTTGGTTTGCTTTTCGGTTTTTTTTTTAAATCTGACATTTTCCTAATGACAATAGAACAGACAAGAACAAGAATGAAAGAGAAAGATGTTAAGCAAAGACTTACTAATCTCCAGTTTGAAAAGGACTGGAGCAACTATTTCTGAGCATGTTGTCACCTGGCAGCTAAAATTTATAACAATATCATCCACATGAAACAGATAGGCAGATAGAGACACAGGGTATTGACATTTGGATTATTTTCACATAGAAATTTTCCACTAAGAATTTTCAGTGTGTTGCAATTAATAGCTAAAACAGTAGCCAAACCCACAGAGGAACAGGCAGAATTAAATATTAGAAAAAAATAATTCTAAAATGGCACTAGCGCTAAACATTCTTTAATTGGGCAACCCTCTGATGCTTAGTTTTACTTCATTTAATAATGTGAAAACTAAAGATTTAACGAAAATACTCCAGTAGTTCTGATTCTTTTCTGTCTGTATATAGATCTCCCAATTTAGTTGCTTAAATACAGCAATACTTAAGAACTTTAGTGCAGCAACAATTTTTCCTGCTGTAATTACTGTGAGATTCTATCTAAAATTTAATTTGAGTTAAACCTGTATATCTTTCGCTGTAAACACAGAATAAGATCCATATTGAAGAAGTCTGGGAATCCAATTTTACATGACTAGTGAAAGTAATCATTGCTCATGATTACTAACCAAAGTTTAGCATCTAACAAAAATGTTACATGTGTTCCCAAATGGTGGTTATTCTATCTACTTAAAAAAATACCACCTAAATTCCCTGCAAAGTCCAAGGAAGGAAGAAGATGAATCAAAAAAGTAAAGAATAATTGTTCCTTAGCCACCCAATCTGCATTGACTTCTGGGAACATAGATATGTCAGAATGGGCATTCAGGCATGTAGGGAATGATCCCTGTTCTGAAGAGGGACACCAAACAGTGATGTAATAAAACAGCATAAAGGTAGGACTGCCCACCTTCTACATAATGATCTAGTTCTTTGAAGCTTTCCTCCTGGAAACTGAAAAATTCTGTTCTGGGCTGGTTTTTTGTCTGACACTGAAACAAAACCTTGATGTAACTAAGTACAGTGGAGTGGGGGAAATTAAAAAAAGGAAAAAAAAAAGACAGAACTAGTACACAGATAAATCATGACTCCTGAAAATGTTTTTTTTTAATTCACTGTTCATCTAATGTAAATTTCATTCAGGGTAGTGCTGTTGGCACTTTCAGGTTACCATTTTGCTGTGTCTTTACTCTCCAGCTTAGGGGGAAAAGTTAGGTTTTCCCACATTGCAGAGTTTCACCAGGAGACTATTTTTTGAAAACACAGTCCACAAAATGGGTGCCTGCCCAGAGTTTCAGAGCTTTTCTCTTCAAGAGGCAGGGGTCCATCTCCTCAGAACAAGTAGGTCTGATTATGCCTGGGAGACAATAATATAATTAACTTCTAGCTAAAGTGGGGGAATTACCAGGGTCAGCTAAGCTGGAAAAGCAGGCAAACTGAATAGCTGCTTGACACTCAGTAAGTTTTAGGCAGACATACCCTGACAGAACTTTCCTTTAGCTATACAGAATCACATATGTACATCAGGGAACAGGAGAGTTTTTAGAAATGGGAGGATTTGAGGACAAGAACATACTTTGTGAGATAGGAGAATGGCTGCTTTATCTGCCACTTTCCTGCTCCATAATAGTAGCTGAAAAATTCTTATCAATTCTACACTATTATTAGTAATAGAGATATAAAGGCTTTGTGGGGTTTCTTCCATTTGCTTTGAAAGTGGAAAGAAAATTTCACCAGAATTTCATTCTGTCTTCTAATTCCACCTTTATTAGTCATGTGGTCTAATAGTACTTATCATGATGAACTCCTTTGATTTAAGGAATACATATATAACAGTCACTTCATTTCAGTTTCTAATTAAATTAAATTAATAAAGTACTAATTACCATTTCATGATAATATAGCTACCTTCTGAAAGTATGTTTATAAAAAGCAACACAGAAGTAATTTGCAGCACACAGAATATTGAGGTACTGAAACTATGGATTTGTTTATAAAATATTTACATATGATGAGCTTTATTCTTTGTGAGCTGCTCCAATGACTTCACTGCAGTACTTCATGCTATGTAAAACCTTGTGAAAATCTTTGCAGGATTAAGACCTTCCCCATTACAGACATAATAAAGGTTAAAGAAAAATATACAAAATATTTAGGTTTATTTCTGGAACAGATTCGAATATGTAAAGTGCAGCATTGTCTATATATACCAGAGGGAAGTTTTCCTGTTTTGGCCAGATATTTGTATGACCTAACAATTAAAGAACTTGAGTATTTTATTGCCAGTTCTGCCACTAGTTGCCCTTAAAGCATTAAGCAAATTTCCTAACCTCTCTGAGCATCTTTGTAGTTTTTTGAAAATGGGAATATAACCAGAAGTTATACTTAATATTTATCAACAGAGTTCAGATTTTTAAAAAGAAATTGCAATAGAAATAGGAATACTGACTGTTCCCTCATCTTTCCCTTATTGCAATAAGCAAACAGAAGATTACATTTGTTAACTTTTCATTTTGAATTGTATGCATTGCATCATTGACATATAATCCCTCCTCATTTTCAATTCTTGAAATGCAAGAATGTTCTCAAATGTTCTGAAGGTCTCAAAAAATTAAATCCTAAATATTTGATTATTAAAAGTCAAGATAATTAGAAACATTGTTAGAAACTGTTGATTCACACACTAGAAATAAGTTTGCATCAGAAAATATGTTCAGAAAAGCATGAACGAACATAGTACAAATTTAATATGATTACAGATTGCAATTCAATGGGGAAATCAGTGTAGTTTAATTTGCATTTTGAAATGAAAATTAACTTCATAGATTTTTTTTCTCCTATTAGTTGTGAGAGAAGAAAAGTGTCTACATCTGTACCACATTTGTAAATGTTTAAATCAACTAACAAGAAACATTGTTGTACCAAGTAAAGCAATCTGTTAATTTGTGACATAATTAAATATGCATTTATGTAAAAGCTCAAAACCACACTCATGTTTAATGAAATTTAAATTACATTGATTTTGCATATCCAGATATGTTATTAATAAATGGAGTAATTTAGACCTAATTTACATAGTAAGTGAATATAATTAAAATCAAACCTTCATTAAAGAATCACAGGAAATCTTTAATTTCTAATGTATTTTAAGGATAGAACCAAGATTAATTGAAGAGTAGTGCCAACAATGGCCAGTAATACATATGAATCAGGTGAAATTTATACTGCACATGCCAAACTATGTTAAAACAAAAAAAAATATTCTGATAACTCATGACCGTAACTTTTGCTTTTCAGAAAGGTTTTAATTTTTTCATCAGGATGCATTACATAATAAGATTGAAAATATCAAATAGCAAGAATATAAGAAGTGTTCAATTTCTGATATTTCAATTTTTTCTTTTAATTGCTGATATTAGGAAGCATAGCAGCTATTTTTCTTCCCAGGATTTCTTTTGTACCTAATTTGTATTACATTACAAATAAATAAATCAATATAGAAGGTTTTAACTTAGCTTTAAATTTCAGAGTTTGGAGTTAAAAAAAATTACTAAATTTGAGATGAATAACAGTAAGAATATGCATGTTTACAAGAAAGGTATAAATGAAATATAGCTCCCATGAGTATAAAACTGTAATCCTGCTGTCAATGTTATGCAGGAAGAAAAACCCATTTGGTAAATATATTTTTTTTTCAAAGCATTCTTCAGATGAATGAGATGATATTCCCTCAGGTCAGTAAAGTTCTATTGACCCAGTAAAAAAAATCATAAAATCCTCTTTTCCAGTAATAGTGGTGATGCCTTCAAATTGCACACTAGCATGGTTTTCAGGGTTTCCTTTTATACGTGCAGCAGAATTAATTAAATTCTTGGTACAATGTTTACATACTATTCCTACTACTTAACTATTTTTTGCTTTTCTTGTGGTCTCCTGATGTTTCCATACAAGTACACAGGAAAATTCTGTGCTTTGTGCACTTAGCATGCACACAGGAACTCCAGCTTGAGCTTTATCTGGAAATAAGTGTAGTGAATAGGAAAGTGTGATGCAGACTTGGCATTGGGGATGGACTATTGGGCTGGCAGACCACAAGTGTAACCACAGCACAAAATAAGGCAAATCATTGCTTTACAAGCCACTGTTCAAAGTTATACTCAAAAATTATCTAAGAGGGGATAATCAAAGAAACTGAGACGAGTAAGAAATAACAAAATTGTTCAGACCTTTCTGACTTCTAATCATTCTGTTCTACTATTAGATCTCTGCTGGCTCTTCATGATTCAATGAAGGCTTGGATAATAAATTTCTGCCTCCATAGGTATTTCAGATTTCAATATGTGTAATAAAAGTAAAAAGAACAGAAAACCCATTGCCATGATGTGATTTTATCTTTTGGTTTAATTTGTTTCCTTTGCAGTCTTGATAACGAATTCTCTATTGAAATCAAAATGAACACATTTTAGATTTATTTCCTATTGTAAAACTCCTTCCTAAAGGACAAATTATTACTGAGAAAGTCTAAAAGAAAAAGAGAGATTCCTAACAGCATCTTTGTATTTAATGGTTTGTCAACATTTCTATTATAAATCCAGATGTTTTTCTTAGTCTATTGTCTTTCTACAGGAAACTGAGGATTTCAGCTGAGATGTAGTTTAATTAAAAAGAACAAAAAGCATGACAATCTCTAAAATTATTCTGACATTAAAGAATGAGAGATAATGAAATAATAAAATTACAAATATTAAATACTTACTAAGCAAAAATATTATTAAGTTTTCTCACAAAGAACATTGCTGCTGGAGAAAATGCATGCATTTGTTCTAATCTCAGCTACTTGTTAACGATTCAGCGGAAGTCCAGTGACTTACCATATGTATTCTGTACTGATTTTTATTTATTGTAGGTTAAAATTAGTATGGCAGGCCTCCTTGTGCTGCCAGTTTAATATAAAAACAGGCTTCTCATTACTAAGATTAGGTACTTGAATAAAAGTTTGCAAGACTGAGAATTCAGTGATTACATTAAACACTGTTACTGTTTCAACAATGCATGAGTGTCCTATGAACCCTGCCACCCTTAATGAATGCCAGCACTGCTATTTGTCTGGCAAAAACATACTTATCATGTCCCAAGGCATGAGTTATATAAAGCACTTATGTTTAGAGAGTGTATAATATAAATCTATTGTTATGACAAGTAGTTATCTACACAAAATTTCAAAGATTATTGTTTTTATTTCTATTGTTTGTAGATATCACAGGAGAAGGAACTGAAGCTCATTGCTTCCTCAGGGTCTTCCCCTCATATGTGTTAACAGAATTATAAAAAGAAGATTTAATTTTCTTCATTTCAATGTCAATGCTTCTTGCTTTGGGCTTACATGCATATTATCTTTATACCAAATAAGTAGGCTATGAAAAAAAAGAAGCCTCAAATTGGCGTATGGGTGTGAAATTACAATAGGAAAAAAAAGTACAAACATTTTGATCATATCACTACCCGTATACAAATGGAGAAGCAGGTATTTCTCCGAGAGAGTTCAGTAGAGTAGGTATGCTTCTGCTACCCACGGAGAGGAGCACAGTGCAGCAGATATTTACACTGCAGCCTGTGGATGACTCCAGACTGGAGCAGGTGGATGGACCCTGAAAGAACAGTGCTTTGTGGAGAGCCCACGCTGGAGCAGGGAAAAAGCATGCAGAGGAAGAAAGGTAGATTAAAAAATTTAAAAATGACCACAAGTTCACCATTCCCTGGCCCCCTTTTTCTTTTCCAGATTACTGTGTATGAATCCTTAAAATAGCTACTTTTGTTCTACTACTATAGACTGTTTCATACAGTATTTTCTAATTTTTCTGGTGTTTTGACTATGATTTGGCTACTACAACACCATTATTAAATAATTCTTTTAAGGAACTATAATTTTCTCTATTTAAGAATAAATTCAATTCCAAATTTTCTTCAAAACATTGTAAGTGAGAATATGTAACTAAGAAAAGACTGAGGTTTTCCAACTCAAGTGTGTAGATTGAGTTCTGGATGACTTTTTTTAGATATTTATTTTTAATTAACCAAATAAGGATAATGGTAAGGATTTTCAAAGTCACTAATGATTTTTAGTGTCTAAATCAATTGAAACCAAGGAAATTCTTGCCAACTACTGTGTACAAATATTTGTAGTTATTGTGGGTTTTGTGAAAACATCATTAATGTTGCTGTAAACAGTGACAAGTAAAACTTACACACCAGATTTTAGTATTTCCTTCTCTATGAGAACATAGATTGTAATATATATAAATTTTTTACCATTCAGAAAAATGGCAAACCATTTATTTTCTATGATATCTTTCACATTTCTAATGTAGATATTTTTCCCCCTTTGGAACAGATCTCAATAATATTTATTTTAAGCTATTTCAAGAATGGAGAAAGGTTTTCCTGTATTTGTACCCTTTGATGTTACAATTTTTTATCTCTATTATGTCTATCTTTACTTTATAATGTGTTAATTTTTATTTTCCTATTAGTGGGGGTTAATACCTTATACATATAAGGTACCTTATCTCTTCATATCTTTATCTATAATATCTATAGTTAAAGGCACATTCACTTTTGAAATTTAAATGTTATAAGCTATTTAATAATTTCAAGACTTACCAGTAAGGAGAACTGCATTATTCTTCCTGCAGAGGTGCTCAAAGAAAAAAAAAATCACAACACAGAGATTCTCTTCCATACCTACTATCTCCTGACAGTAGTGCTAATTTAAAATGGGAATGCTCTGTCAACATTGCCCTTGAAAACATTTGTAATGTTCTTCATCTTCAGGCAGTTAACAATGTTCTTTCATGGCTCATTTTACTCAATTTAACATCTCCAGATACCATTGACCCTGACATTATTTTACATCATCTCAAGCACCTTGTAAGTCTCACTAGCACTGTTTTGGTCTGGCTGATAACTTTATCTAACTTGGCCATAGCAGTGTAAATTAATTACTATAGGCATTTTTTTTCTTTGAACTTATTTTCAACTGATTCAGGTATCTAGGCTATGCATTACAATTTTTGTTAGCCATATATTCCTGTTGTGGCCCATATTTGTTTCATTTAACTGGCTTATTGTTAAAGTTTTAATGTTAATGGTTTGTTCTTATGTTCCCCTATGTTCTCCCTGTGTTGGTTTATTCCTGAAGTTGTATTCTCCCCTAAGTTATCTTGTATGACATTTCCGTACCCCTTGTTCCATCACCTTCCCCATCAATCACTGTTACCCTGCCCCTTGTTCTGGCACCTTCCATGTCACTCCAACCCTGAACCAATCCTTTGAGTGTTCCTCCCCCTGGACATTCCTGGGTGTTTCCTAAACCTCGATGCCCCATTGGACCATGTGTCCTGCCCTCTGCTCCCACTTACCCCAGCTGGCCCCAAAGAAATGCTGTAACCTCTTCATTCTGCCCCTGCTGATCCCTCACTGCCTTGTGTTTGGTACCCACCCCTTGCTCTGGTGCTGTATAAAATCCTGAGCACAGCAATGCTTGGGGCTCTTTGGTTCCTGACCCCTTCAATGTGGATAAACCTGCTGTTGGAACCTCAGAACTGAAGAGCCTCCTCCTTCTCCTTTACCCACCCCTGACTGCAGTGAGAGCCCTTCCACTGTAGAGCAAGTGGCTCTAAAGGTTCAGCTGTGGGCACAAACCCCACACCGCAGTTGTTCCCCACACCTGGCACAGCACTGGTGTTCTTTGAGCTTGCCTAAGCTTTGGTGGGCTGTGTCATATTCTTACTTCCCTATATTTTTATTATGGTTAATGCAATGCTAAATGATGATTGTTATCTGAACTTACTGGTGATTCTTGTTTAGTTGTTTTACTGCACTATCTTTGAAAATGGAAAATTTATTAAACAAACTCAGTTTAATCAAATATTTATACATGACAAGGAATTTTTATTTAGCATTTTTAAGTTGTGCTTTCTTCTTTGATACCTGTAATCAGAAGTTTATACTAACCTAAAGGCAGACAATGTATCCTACTGGGGATGCATTATTTGATGCTATCTGCAAGTTATTTCCCAAGAAAAGCATCTTCCTGGAATGCAGTCATTCTCCAGCTGTGCACTTAGTTCTTGATCTGTGTCTGTTCCCATTCAGTGATATTTTCTGTGACCACAGAAGTCAGGTCTCATGCTGGGTAATCTAGTGTATGGTCATGTACTTTGTCTTCCTGTTGCATCAGTTGTTCATGTCCTTTCTCAGTAAATAGTTCTATGGATGCACTGCCCACCAATGACTTCCACACCGCTGATGGAACCAACTCCAAAGTTTAAGATAGGGGCAACTATCTTCAAGACAAGCAAGTTCATTATTGATATATGGTCACAGAATTTTTCTCTACTTTTGTCTTCTAGGTCAAAGAATTCTCAAATATCAGGTTTCTTTTTCAAACAAGCCCATATGTAGTGGATAAATATTTTCCTTGTAGCTTTTTTTCTATGTATTTGATAGATTAATTCTTATGCAATCTGACTTAAAATCTCTTAGAGAGCAGTGGGAATGTTTTTTGGCAGGGCTTCTAGCTCCTCAAAAATTCTTCTGAGATGTTTGAATGTAAAGGTCACTCCCATTTGCCTTCACTTACATGCTTTATTCATTTTGCAGCTGAAATTTGGCGTTTGTGTGTTTACCTTAAGTCACAGCCGACTAAATTACACTCTTGAAATTTGTTTTGCTTACCTTGGCTACATGCTAATGCACATCAGCTGACTTCTGTGGTGATGAATCATGAGTGTAGAAGAGAAGATAATACATCTTATATTTACATACTGTAAGGAGTCTG
Source organism: Certhia americana (assembly GCA_018697195.1). Lineage (NCBI taxonomy): Eukaryota > Metazoa > Chordata > Aves > Passeriformes > Certhiidae > Certhia > Certhia americana. The sequence goes on along the minus strand of CM031857.1, from coordinate 73,568,125 downwards.
GATGTCCCTCTGTCTCACAAGCAATGGAAAAAAACTCCAGCGATACAGATATTTTCACATAACTTCTTTTTATTCATACTTTCCTACTGGCACATTTACAGGGGTTGCTGGTCTCAGTTTTTAAGGATCTACACATAATTAGGAACATAAAGTGTTCCTATTAAATAGGAACATTATTTTTTCTTTACTTTTTTTTTTTTTTTTTCCCTGCAGCACAGTGAATGTTAAGACATACTTTTGTCTCCTGGACTTAGAGGAACTGTCTAACTTTAGAGGTCTGTGTCAGTTTTCACACCTTATTCTTTCATCTGTATTGCTAAATCTTTTTCTCTAAGCATTCTAGTTCATTCCTGAATCTTTTCGAAAATGAAAAGGAGTAGGGAAAAATAGGTTCTAAGTTAGAGATTGAAGAAAGACTGGGACAAAAGGTGTGACAGGTCCACAGAAAAAGTGATAGGAGAGAAAGAATAGAAAAAATAAATTGGTATAGGAAAACATAGAATAAAAAAGTAAAAAAGAAAAAGTTAGAATGGCCACAGCTGAGTATTTCTAAAATAAAACCGAGAACAGTTAAAAAGTAATTTCAAAGATTAGGGGAATAGAAAGTGAAAAAAAAAACCCCAAACCTCTGAGAACCAAGAAAAGAGGATTATGTGCACAAAGTAAGTAACTTGTAATAAAAAATATTTAGACAAAATAAAAATAAGGCACGAAATTAAGAATAGCTGTTAATTACATTATCGCCTTATCAAGACTTTTTGCATTAATGGAAATATTGGAATTACATGGGATTATCTTCTCTCAGATTCATCCAGTAAGGTCTTTTTAGCATATTTATACTTGTGTCAGATGCCAGTTTCAGGGTTTCTCACTCTGCATGCAATTATTTGGCAGCTCAACTCCTTCAGTTACTTTTTTTTTCCTTACTTCTCCTCTTGAAACTTCTTTCTTTTGACTGATGTTCTGTCTGCCTGTTTTTCTTGCTCTGGGAGTGAGCTAATGGTAATGTGGTGAGATGCCAAGGCTACCCCCTCGCTTTCTAAAACTCTTCTCAGAGGGAGACTCCTAGGAGAGGCTGGATCTTATCTTAGCCTCAGACCATCAATGGTTTAAGTTTTGTGACTTTGTCCCACAGGTTTTTATTGATGGCAAATCACACATGTTTATAAAAGATCAGTTATTTATTAAGGCATATGAACAGACAAAAGATAATAGAAGAAAGATCTGGATCATAATTGCTTACTACACAGTATAAAATGAAAATAACTACTCTTATGTTACAGTAGTACATAAAATAGTGCACTCTAGCAAGGTACCTATATTAAAGCTAGCAAAAGAAATGGTATTGATTAGGAATCAAACGTAACTTACCACTGAAATGACAATAATGTACATAGATTCCTTCACTTAATCCCTTGGGAATAGGCATTCCCACTCATGGGAGAAAATCCACACATTTCCAGGAAAATATATAGAAAGAAGCCTTCAGCTTTGTGGAAGTTTGATGTGACTTTTACAGTTGTATAGTGAATCGCTGTCTCTCAGAAATTCAGTTTACTTGCTCAAATCTCATTCAAGAGTAAGATGCTTACTGGCAGTTGGGAGATGCCAGACCAGTGTTTACCTCATTGTGTCAGAAAAACTCACTGGGAGACAGCTTGTCTTGTTTGAGTAATCTGAGCGGTTAACATACAACAGGTAAGCTCTTAGGGGAGTTACATGTCCTGCTACAGAGCTGCAATACATTACTTATATTGTGCCTTAGAAGTTTATTACTTCCACAGATAGCTTAGGTCTAAAGGGCACTGGTACCACTCTGCTGTGCTCCTGCAATAAGCATGGAGGACGATGGCATGAACAGATCTGAATGTACCAGCAGTTTCAAAGTTGCACAACTTATTAGCTCTGGTTCAATGTCAGCTGCTCTTGGCTTAGGTCTCCAGAGCACCAAGTCTTGATTGAGCTTACCAGGACAGTCACAGTGCCTGGCAAAAACTGTCGCTGTATTTTTCCAATGTCCCGGGTAATGAGCCCTTCTGACTCTGGAGCTTAGGAAAAACAGTTCAGTACCTCTGCAAGAAGCTGTCTGAGCCCTGTGAAGCTGGGACTAATAACCCTTGCTAAAGTGAAGCTGACTGTAAGTATTGGGATGTCTTTACATCTTACTCTACAGTACTTTTGGGTCTGGGAATGTAATAAAACTGTCTTTCATATGGTTATGGATGGTTTTATTCTCTGCTCCTGGCTTATTACATGCTTATTGTACAGCACACTTACCACAGGAGTAGCTGGATGGTAAAGGATAGGGCTGCCTGTTAGGTCCCACTGTGGCTACAATAAAACTAGCTGTGTTGTCTCACAGCTAGTTATCACCCATGTTGCTAAGTGGTCCTTTCCTCTTCTCCTTTAGACCCTGGTCTCGTCTCTTCCATTGGGCACTAATATTTCTGTGTCTGCAAAATAGCTGAATTAGATATAGCAGAAAATAAATACTTTTTTTTTCTTATTATTTTTCTTTTTTGGTGGGCTGTGTTTCAGCTGGGTCAGTTTCTGGATTGCATAACTGTCTAAGTGGTGGTGTAAGAGAGGTAAATAGCACTGTACAGAAGAACATATTTAGAGCTGATTTCCCAGGACCATATCCAGACAGTTTTTGAATATCTCCAAGGATGGAGACTTCAGAACATTTCTGGGCCATCTGCTTCACTGCTCAGCCACCTTTTCGGTGTTTTCTGATATTAATATGGAAAATTCTGGTTTTGAGTTAATGCCCATTGCCTCTGGTCTTGCTACTGAGCACCACTGAAAAGAACCTGCCTCTGTACTCAGGTATTTGTACACATTGATGGCATTCCTCCTGATCCTTCTCTTCTCCATGTTGAAGCATCCCAGCACTCTTATCCTTTGCTCATTGAGGAGGTGTTTTCTATCCCTTAGCAAGTTTTGTGGCTTTTCACTGGACTGTCTCTGGTAGTTCCATACTTTTCTTATACTGGGGAGTCCAAAACAGGGTACTGCATCATGTTTGACCTCACTAAGTCAAGACAAGGCTGACATCTCTTATTTTTGCATCTCTATCACATCATACAGAATACACCCAACAGGAAATTAATGTTCGTTCAGTATCAGCTGGTATTAGTATCACCCTATTGCATGAGCTTCCTTTCTAAATGATCTTCTAAATGAGCAAAATACCCAATTTACAAACTTATATTTTTCTCCTAGCAATTTCTTCAATGGTAAAAGTGCAAACTGGGTTACAGCAAACTGCTCCTAGCCTACTCAAAAAGGAATGTTTTCCTTTTTTTTACAGATCAATTTTCAAAGCCAACTATGATCAGAGAACATACATTAACAAGAAAGGCCAGAGGAAAACATTTTAAAAGGAGTGAGGGAAAGGTTTCTCCCTCAAGGATCGATTGTAAATGTGAAGACTTTTGACAGTTCCAGGACATTTTTTTTTTCCTTGTCTGTGATAGGCAATGTGTCTGGTCAATCTGAGATTCAGCTGGATAGAAATCTATCTCAGTGGGTGATTAAAGTTTCCTTTTTTTTTTTCCTAGCGGCATTAATGCAGAAAACAAATGACAAAGAATCAAAGAAAGAATCAAAGCCTTTTATCAAGTCTGTATAAGTTACACTGTTGAACTTGAAAAAAAGCTTTGGCTATTCTCCTAGCAGACGAAGCAAATGTAGAAGAAAACATTTTCTTTTGAAAAGGTGGCAAATGGGAAAAACACAATAAAGTCAACTAAAGAAAAAGGGATAAAATTTCCTAGAATTACTCTATGAAAAAAACACAACAGAAAGAGTTTATTGTTTGCTTTCATTCATTTTATTTTTGATTCTTTGCACCTTCTTTCCCTCAAGAACTAGATGTTCTAGAATTTCCTTTTACAGAATGACTACATGAGACTCACAAACATAAATAATTCTGGCTTTGTTTGCTTAACTGCTAGAAACTAGAAATGCTCAAAAGCAAGAGAAAAAAAGAAACACAGACTACTGTGTTGTTGGGTTTTTTTCCTTACATAATTAATTCCAAATAAATTAGAAAAAGGCAGAATTTTGAAAAATCTAAACCTGCTTCACTTTATATCATTTAAATGGAAATCCAGTATGTCTCTATCAGGTGAAATTATTTATGTAATTTACTGCACTAAGAGATTATACAACTGGAAGTGAAAAATCTTAACTTAAAACGTTCTTTTTTTCCCCCGCCCAGTTTCATTCACAGATTTGATGAAACTGCTAACTGCAGCTGTAGAGTTTTTTTTTCTTTAATGTATTCTAATAAATTTGGCTAAAAAGTTATAACTGACCATCCAAAACAGAAAGTTGGTGCCATCAAGGAAAATGAATTGGTGCTTCATTTTCTACACCTCCAAAGCCAAAATTTAAATGTTGTTGCCTGTGTATATTATTCAGTGTATAAAGAGAGTTTCTTGTCCAAATTACATACTAGATATTAGGTGGACTAGAGGTACTCAAGAAAAAATGTGATGTATGCAGGTTTCCTTGAAGTCCTACCTCTCCTGAATGGCTAGGCACTCAAATTATTTGGAAGAATTCTCCTTGAATTTTTATGATCATGGACATTTAACAGTCACTCGTTCAGAGAAAGGAACAATTTGCTCTCCACTTCAAAAAAAAAGCTGTGCATACATCAATTCTTTTCATTCCTCAGTATCAGTGTGAGCATGAAGTGCAAGGTCTGGCTAAATTGCTCTTTTCTCCTGAGTATGGGAAAAAAGGAGGATTCAAAGTTATGCATGTTCCCTCCCTGTTCAGCCTGAAAAGATCATCAAGATTGAGGACTGACTATACTTCTGTAGATGAACCTTCAAAATTGAAGGTACCATGTAGTGAGAATAGAAGAAAAATCTGTTCCTAACTTAGTAGATGAAGAATTCACATGAGAAACAGGTGTTCTTATATTTGCTCCATTGAGGGTTCTTTCTCAATTAGAAAAAAAAAAAAAATAGTATCTGTATAATAAGAAATGCAGTTTGTGTCTGTCATCAAGCTCAAAACAAGAATACTTAAAATGAAAATCCCATGTAATGTTTCATTTCACAATACCTTTGAATTTCTTTCTCAAGTTTTGATTCTTATGGGAAAATACAGGTCACCTACTAGGTCAAGGAAAACCATGTAAGTTACACTTGTAAACAGCATCCTAGAATACAATAAAAACTAAATCTAAGAGACAGGAGCTCAAATATATTCACTTTCAACCAAAAACTTACTTTACACCTGGAAATTCCAAAGAGAATTAAAGAATGATAAATAGTGTAAGTTCAAGAAAGTGGACCTTGTACCAGCATTTGCTCTACTATAATTTGATTCCCCCCCCCATTAAGACAAAGAGTAACTATAGTGAGCACCTGATTTCAGGAGTAAAATGGACTATCATGGCCAAGACACTGTCCTTGATAGTTAAGTTGCATTTGCAAGATTGGTCTAGTTTATTTTATGTTTAGACATACATAAATTTAGATGTGGAGGTCCTCATATTGAGTTAGAAAGCTCAACTATTATCAAAGCATTTATAAGAATTATTTTTTTATTAACCTTGGTTATAAAGCATATGCTTCTGATGACCACACTGATTGGCAGAAAAAATACTCCTTAAACTTTACTTATCATAAATGCTGAGTTAATTTTTTTTGTTAAAACTGATCATTAAAAAGAACACTGAATTATGTATAAATATAAATCTCTTTTGGTTTACAAAAATACTCCTGCAGTTTGTTATTTTTTGAACAAAATACAAATAAGAGAAAGACAACGCTACAGATGCTACTTTGGCTTTGATATTCTGTATAGAAAAATCAATCATGAAGTTTGAATTCTCCAAGAATGATTCATTCATGGATTGGTAACTGAAGTGAACAATTTTCCACTGGTGTTGTAATGAAGCCTACTTATTATTTCATAGTTTATGAATAATGAAAATTTGCAATGATATTAATGATGATGAGAGCACATCAAAGCACAAAGAATTCATTGAGACAAAAAGGGCATAACCTGCCTAATTATTTCTCACTAATAATTCTGTGACTTGAAGTTTGAATAGACTGCTATTATTCCTTCTGCATAAGTACTACCAGCAGTAAGGAATATTAAAAACATTGCAATTTAACAAGTTGAAATGACATAAGTAGGCTTAACTATAAATAACATACATATTCATTTCCTTTCCTAACACTTTCACTGGTAAGCTAGGAGAGAATATATTTTTCTTTTCAAACTTGAGTTTTATTTTTCATTTGTCAGTCTTATTATAAGCAACTTTGTATTGCTTGAAGCTTAATGATTTAACTTCTTTTATCAATCCATATACATTTGTACTGATTTCAGATACCAGTTAATGGCTGACAGAACATAAGACACTGACTATTCTTAATTTTCTCTTAAAATAACAGAATATATGACCTTAATTAGCATATAATCTTGCACTTCACAGTAACAAAATGGGGACTTTTTTTCAGAAGAGACTATTCTATTGGAATATTATGTGGACATGAATTGGAAAATGAAATCAAATCACTTCCTGACAACCAAAGTCTTTATTTTGAAGGCAGTGTAAAATGCTGTCACAGAATGGTAACAAGAAATAATGATTGTTTTCAAAATTCCTACAACACAGCAGGACAAACCACTCAGAGTTCAGCCATCTGTGGAGCTAGTCCTTGGAAAACCCTTTTACGTTCAACAGAGGTGATATAATCAATTTCTGATTTGAGCTGCAGTTACAACCATATTCATTTAAAGTCAAATGAAGTGCTTCCCTCTTAAAAAAATAAATAAATGGAAGCACCATCTACCTTGTTGATGTAGAACTTTGATGCTATGAAATTTTTTACTTATATTAGCTTTTTAACAAATAAATACTTGTGCTTTAAACATGAGAAAAGGTCATATCCCATGCACTATTTATGCACATTCCTAACTTCAGTATTTGAGTAGTCCTACTGATTTTAACGATATTATTCAAGCTTTCTTATTTAATTTTTTTCTTTTTTTTTTTCTTTCTTCTATTAAGCATGACAACAATAAATAATGATGGTGGTAAGATTAAAATACAAAGTATTAGTGATATTACTGGAGATGGCAGTAGATTTTTAGAGAAATATTGTAACCAACAGAAGATGTACAGATTGATCCTGCACATCTTGCAACTTTTGAATTTGTAGAAGTCAGAGGTTTCTTGCTTTTCTGAGCAAGATACTCCATTTTGCCCACTGTCTCTATGTGACCTTTTCTCACATTAATTTGTCTAGTTGTCCTTACTTGAACTCAAACATATTTTGAGAGTTCACAACATCCTGCAACTGTGAATTCTACATGAAATACACACTGCATGCAGCATCTATATGAATCAGTGTTAGCTCCTTCTCTCTACACAGGAATCTCATCCCATGTATATTCTTAGAGACAGAATTTGGTGGTCATTGCTGAAATTTAGTGAGCTGGACCTTTGGAAAGTTACCTATATCTGGATAAACAGGAAGAGGAAGAAGTGTACTTGTACTCTTTTTTAATATAAATGGGATTGTAAATACCCTGAATTGTTGATTAGTTCACATATATAAATAACAGTAATAGTTCACATATATAAATAACAGTAATAGTCTATTTTTTCATCAAGATATGGTGCATATACTTTTCTGTTGTAATACCAATATTCAAGTTCTGATAAACTTTTGCAGATAAAGGCATGTCTTGTTCAAAAGTTTCTCAATTACCTACTGATGGAAGTTCCTTGACCTTTGTTTTAGAAACATAAGGCAATAAAAGAACCAGAATTCTAAAGAGTACTGAACATGTGTCTTCAGGAAAAACAAAGGCCTCTTGAATATCGATCAAATTCAGCATTGGATGAAGTTATTTTGACTGGTAAAGCATTTTGTCACTGTTTCCCAGAACATCCCGAAATACAAGCAGACAAATTGAGTTACATAAGTACACAGTGAGGTGCATTGAAAACTGAGTAAATAACCTGATCCACTTAGTTTAGTTAAGAATCATAAAGTTCATCTGGAGGCAAGTAGCCTGTTGTATAACCTAGGAGTTGATACCAAGGACAGCAAATACTTCAGTAGCTTCATTAAAGACCAGGATGCTGAGAGAGAGCAAACCCTCAGCAAGTTCTCACAGATAATGCAAAAGTATGAGGAATAGCTGATGGATGGTTGTGTTGCCATCCAGAGGGGCTTAGACAGGCTGAAGAAATGGGCTTAGAGAAATCTCTCAGGATTCTCTGAGTGCCAAGTGTCTGGAAAGCACTTCTCAGCTTTATGACGAACTTTAAAGTTCTGGTGGAAGCAGAAATCCTTTCTCATAGCAAAGAAGGCCAAAAGTGTCCTGCACTGCATTGAGGGGAGTGCTACCATCAGCTCAGGGGAGGCAATCCTTTTCTACTAAGCACCAGTGAGACTGCATCTGGAGTACTGTGTTCAGTTCTGAACTGCTGAGTATAAGAAAGACATAGACTTACTGAAGTTAGCCCAGCATCAAGTCTTTGTGGTAAGGAACTAGAACATCTTTCGTATGAGAAGATCCTGAAAACTGGTACTGTTCACCCTGGAGAAGGAAGACTCTCAGAAAACATATAATCAATCTGACTCTGCCTGAACTGGGAGCTGGACTGGATAATTTCAAGAGGTCCCTTCCAAAATACATGATTCTGTGATTCCATCATTCCTGAATCTCATGTTGTTTCTGTTGATCCAGACCTCTACTTTCTCAGGTCACTCTGAATTGACACTCTGCCACATATTTTGTCAGCCACTCCATCCAATTTAATGCCCTTAAAAGCTTTCCTGCTGTTGCACTGCTATTGTTGTTCAGTTTACTGATAAAGATGTTGAAAAAACAGGCCTCACTATTAACCCTTGCATACTCTGCTTGTCAGTGGCTGTCATCTGGACATTGTACTATTGCTCATATTCTTTGCATACAGGGATACAACAGGTTTTCTGCATATCTAAATATCCACCAATTCATTCCTCCATTGCAAATGTCTTCAGCTTCTGTTTTAGTTTAGTTTTAGTTTCTGTTATTTCTGTTATTTAGGACAGAACATCGTGTATAAAGGTCAAATGCCTTGGCCAGCAAGCACTGCTTTCCTTATGGAGAAAAGGAAAAAGGGGAATGAAAATATTATCACTGCTTAATTAGAAACTTTAAAGAAAACCTGTCACTTTAATTTCAGATAAAAGAAAATAGCATAGGACTTAGTCTATTTACTTGATTATAAACATTCTTAGTGACTGACATGTTAACAGCTTGTATATGTTCTTTTTTTCAAAATGTAGTGAAATTAAGTTGGTAAAACTAATTAAGGAAAAGAAACAGTGTTATTCTCTATGTAATGTTTCCCTGAAAGAGATTTTAAAAATTTGGTTTAGCTAAGTATGTGATACAGAAAATAATGGGGTTTAGATGCCCTGCTGAAGTGCATAATTATTTAGGTAATGTGAGATTCTGTGACAATTACTAAAGTCTGTTACTGGGAATTATATTAGTATTTTGTCATGTTATTAAAGGCTTAAAAGTGGAGAACAACAACAAAAAAAATACCAGTAAGAAAGGTTAATAAGACTTACACAGGTAATGTGCATGGAACTTAAAATGTAGTATTTGGGAAATTATGCTCCTTGAGGAAATGAGGAATGGTCGTATGAGATCACTCTTAATTTAGAGTCATAAAAAGGGCATACAAAATTCTATACAACCACAAAAGACAGATTCTAGACATGTGATCCCTCAAGGAGTGTTATGTGCTGGCTATAGAACTACTTAACTCTTGAAAGGAAAGTTTTATTAGATTATGGGCCTTGTATCAGCGTTGGCGATGTGTAGATCTAAATATCTGTCCAGGCTAAGGTAGGAAAAAAAAAGGAAACAATACCTAATCTCCAAAACAACACTAATCAGTTATATTTTGTAAAGGCACCATAGTCATCAGAATTCCTAGTTAACTTATAATTGGAAGGACAGAGGATGAGGGCAAAGGCATGGTATAACCTAGTGGCCAAGATGCTGTTTCAGTTTTAAATCAATGTAATTTGCAAATGATATGGAGAGAAAACATGCCTCCACAGTGAAAGGAAGCTCAGAAATATTATCTGTCAGTATTCTCTTTGAGAAGAATTTTCTTTCTGATCCTCACAACCATTCAGTCACATTGTAATTTCAGTCAGCCTGATGCAAGGCTTTTTCGTTATAATAGCTTAAAGTAAGATGTACTGCTAATAGAAGTGACATACATTTTTACTTTTCATCATTTTCCCCATTTTGGGCAATTTTTTGTAAGTGTTTAGACACATCAAGATACAGCAAGTCACCTAGTGGGATTTCTGTGGCATGACTTAACATGCACAACAGTTTCTAAATATCAAGAGAGTTTCTATCTACTTAAATATTTTAAAGTCTGACCCAGTTTTGGAAGCATGTGACAAAGAAATGAAAAATAAGCATCATAAGAAGGTGGGTAAAAGATAATTTGTCTTTTCTAGACAAGAACTAGAAAAGCATTGAAGGATAGTGCCTGTCCATAGCCTGTGGAACACTGCCAAAGGGAGTTGCAGATTCAAGCTTTTAAGATCTAAGTTTGGACAAGTATTCAAGGGCTGATCAAATTTAGGTCACTATAAAGGAGATTTAACAGGTCTAAGACAATCCTCAATCCATGGATGGTGTTTGGGAGCTGAAAACAATCTTAGATCACCAGCGTAGTCGGAACTGCATTATATGTTTATCTAGACATTGCTCTTCGTAGGAGTCCTTGAGGGGTCACTTATGAAGAAAATTTATTGGGCTGATCCAGTATTGACATACATGTACAAATGCAACTGAGGACATGAGTTGCAGGAAAAAAAGGAAGGTGAGACTCTTTGGAGCAAAGATATTCATATCATGCATAAAAAAGTTTGAAGTTTAAGGAGGACAAATCAATTATCTCTTGCCAGCAGACAAACAGGGAAAAATCTGCCCCTTGTGCCACTGGGTGAAGGGTCATTTATTGCTCTCCCCCAAGGGGTCTACAGAAGAAAGTGGCAGGGAGGGAAAAGAAATGTACCTTCAGATACCCAAAGAGGACAGTGGTAATGGGACCATACCCTCTGCATTTGCCCCACTCAATGCAGGGGGCCCTGGCCTCTCTGAGGAAGGCTGAGATGGTCAACATAAAATGCCCCCATGAAGTACTGGACTGAGAAGTGCAATCCTAGGGAAAAAATGGTAGAATCTAAGGATTTTCTTTTTAAAAGATGTAAGAAGATGATTAATGAGCCTTTCTGTATTAATTAGATTATGTGGACTCTTAGACTGTTAAAATATTAATTGGACTAGTGGTAAGTCCCTGGCTCACGGGAGAGGTGTTTTGCTAATGCCATAATGAGGTTCTGAGAGTTGCAAGAGCAGAAGAACAACCATAGGGCTGGTGTCACCAAGTCCATGGCTGGACACAGCCAGGGTGCTTACAGGGATTGCATCTTCACCCTGGTATAGCTCCTGGCATTAGTAATGAAGACAAATCACTTAGAGGCAATCTTGAAGTAGTAAATTCAGTTTATGTCATAATCCAGAGGCCAGTCTTTCTGCTTTCAACTAGCCTTACACTTCCAAGCCTTTACAACTGAGTTATAAGATGATTACAGGTGCAATTTGGGTACTTTGGTGAAAACATGATGCAACAGATGATCTGCCTGTTTGAGATACATATGTTTCCTTTGCAGGTCTGTGTGGCTACAGCAGCCAAGATTCTCATCAGAATATTTATATAATATGAAAAAAGAGTCAATGTATTTGCATGATTGCCCTAGGGACCAAGTATTGGTATATTTGCTTGTTTCTTTTAATAGTGCTCTTGAATTATTAAAAGGTTTACTTTTGAAAATATCCCACATTTTTTTCAAGTTGTGTGGAGGAGATAGTTAATGCAGTAAGTGGAACCTTGTTGAGAAGAGATCTGTGCTTTAGAAAAGGTATCTATCAACTGTGGCTTGCTGTACCTGTGTCTGTAATTACAATGAAAGCATCGAGAAAAGACAAATGGAGATAACTAAGAGCAGAGCGGCTGATTCCTCTTGCCCCCCTGTTCCCTCATGAGAAAATCAAATTGCTGAGGAATCTAGAGCAGCTGTATTTTTAACTATCATTGCTAAGGCATTGATCTCTCACTGCCACCAGGTTTTATAATTTTTCTCCTAAGCGAGATAGGATGATAGTTTCTCCTTTATGTATAAGCTACTTCCTCATCTTGTAAAGTCATTAATTCCATTTCCTTATTGCTTATGAATTCATCTTGAGGGCCTGACAGTCTTTTTCTAATCTTTTTCCTTTCTTTCCCTTCATCCTCTTCCAGAGATCTTGCTTTCTGCCTGAGGTTGTCTGAGTGCTTATGCATTATCTGCTTCTCTACAGCAAACTCTCTTCAGTTACATTGAGAAAAAAACAAAACAAAATGAAAAAAACCCTCAAAACAGACCAAAGCAACAAAAATAGAGCAGTTATATTAGACAGTCTGTTTTACCAGTTGTCAGATAATTATTTTTTAATTATTTTTTCAGTTAGTAAGTATTTTGTGAAGAGAAGTTTTGTCAGTGTCCATGTTTATTATGGTATCAGAAAAACTTCATGCACAATTTTGTCTACAAAAGTCAGAAATTTATATTTGGAAATTTTTAGCAAGAAATGTTTTAGATTACAGACTCAAGAACACATTCTAAAAATCCCACTAGAGATGAATATGTTTGTCATCAAAATATTCTGAAAGTGGAATGATAAGTTTCCTTTTCAGTTAAAAAAATCAGAGACTTTTTAGACAATGAATTACCTGAGAGATAACACTCTCAATTTTAGAGACTGAAGAGAACCATGTATTTCTATATAATCCATGAGTAAATCCAAGATATGCTAATTTACGCCAAAAATCCATATATTGATTCTATGAGCATTTAGTATTGTTTACTATCTATCATACTTGCTTATAGAAAATATAATTATTTCCAAGGTATTTTATTAGAACCTCTGAATGACAGTTTTATTATATGAGAATCAGGACACAAGGGGGCTCACTTGCTTTACTTTTCTGGATTTTCTTATAATACTGATATTGTACAAAACACGGTTTTCCTTGGAATTATCCAGGACGCTTTCTATAAACCTATAAATGTGATTGAAAGGTAGGATATTCTACTTTGAGGAAGAGAAATGTAAACTTATATTTATTTCTTTTGTTTAAAATATATAATTTTCCTTAATTCAGTTTCCCACACAACAATTACAAAAATGAAACCCTAATTTTTAGTACATATAATATTTAATATGTATGAAGACATTGTTTTCAAAATCTATTTTTAACCAGGAGTATGAGATTAGTCCAGTCTTTACAAACATGTTGTCTTCTATGTGTGGACCTTCTTTGACCTATGATGAAGTGTTACACTTTTGGAAAATGTTAATTGCCTTTGCCAAAGTAAATAGAGTTGGTTAAAAAAAAACATTTTACTATTACCTGAGCAAGACTGACTCCTCTTTTACTTTATAGGAATAAAACCATTACTCCTGTATGACAGAGTTGCTTTGCCAGAGAAAAATAAGCTTTCCATTTCCTGAATTACATCTGATTGCCTGTATATACACTGAAGGTGATAGTTTCCTCACAAAGGAACGGATGAGGGGTTTTTCTTGTGTGGATCTGCTAAAGCACGCAGTACCTTTGGCTCATTGACCTCCTGTGAGGAAAAGAATTGTTCTTCAATGCCTTCTTGTAGTTCAGATTATCCTGTGCTTGCATTTCAGGTGGAATACATCTTTTATTTTCAGTAGTATTGCTTTGTATCCTTATATCACAATGAAAAAGAACAAATTTCTTCCCTAAATATTTCAACTAAATTTCTTCCTCAGGAGGAAGAAAATTTATCAACAAAATATAACTGGTTTTCCCTTTTATGTTCTTGAAGCACTAGTTGACTAATATTATCCCAAATATATTCTGATATTTTCAATGATGCTGAGAAAAAAAAACCAAAAAAACAAACCAACACACTAATTGTGAAGTGATTCTAAAACTTATGCAATGAAAACAATCGTGTCCATTCTAGGTATATTAGGTAAGCAGAAGAAAAATACCGTATTTCTGCAAAATGAAAAAAAGGTGAAACAAATGTCAAGAAAAATAGTGGAAAGTCTCTCAGATCAGAAACAAGAGTCAATTTGTCCTGGTTTTACAGAGATGTTAGAGAATTTATTAATCTCAGTTTGACAATGGATATATAAGATGTTTCTAAAATGTTGGCTCACCTTAAGAGCTGAAATTCTCTTTGAGAGAAACCAACTTCAAATAACTTACCTGTTGAGGTGCTGTTTGGTTTGAGGCATTTATTTTTTCAAAAGCTTTTAGAAGTTTTAGGTCCCTCTGGGGTCTTAAAGCTTGTGCTGAGCTGGATAAAATATTTGAAAGCAAGGAAAGAAAGAGTCTAATAATAGTAGTTACTAGGCAAAGCCATGCTGCAGCCAAGGAAAACAAATTCTGGACAGATTGTGGCTTGTTCACAAAAATGAAGGTAAGCCATTGCTTTACCCCTTTCCAGCCCCTTCCTCCTGCCCAAGTGAGATTAGTTCTATCAATAGAAAGTAGACATGCTGTGAATAATAGCTTTGTGATTTATATTTATCAATCCATAATATTCTAGCTAAAAAGGTTTATCACTGCATTTTTCCCTCAGATAGTTTCATTAGGTTCACAAGACCTTTTGCAAGAAGAAAGAATTCAGGTTTGTACAAAATAGCTGCTCTTTTTCTGCATCACATGGAATTTGGCAAGTCCATTAGCAAAAATTTACAGTTTGAAATAAAATTCTGGATTGGGGACCAAATGCTGAAAATCTTATTCATGTTAGTTACCTCAGTATGGGCATTGAGAACTTTCCTTTTAAAGGTTCCAGGTTATAGAAAAGCAATTATTCTACACCAAAATGGTGTAGTTGAAACCATACTACCCTGTGTTTAAAGCACAGTCTATGACTTCTAACTGTAGTTTCTTTGGTTAACCAAATACTATTTACGTCCTGTCTAAAAATAAGCAGCATTTAACTGATTGCATTCATACACTTGAGCATGTCAAATGCCTGATGATAAAAAAGCCAGCAGCATAACAGATTCAGTCCAAGTACCTGGAAGAGTTGAGATAGGTAATGATATGAGTTTTAACTGAGCCCATCCAATCTCCCCATCAAATGCAGAAATAAGTTGTTAGATTATTTAATGATATATAAAAGTACCTTAAGCTTTCTGTAGACAACCAGAAAGTATTCTATAGATTGTTTAGCAGAAATAAGATATGTGTGCTGGCAGAAAAGGGATAAAATTGAAGTATTCCTGATTTCACTTTCCCTGAATACTCACTTATTGCATAATTTGACGCAGAAATGTTAGCGTGGGTGATTGTCCTGATAATTCAACAATTCCAGTAAGGATTGGTTTTATATATTCAGTTATGCTGCTCTTGCCCCCACAGTGTTAGGCTCCAGTAAAATACACTGATTGGATTAATCCATCTGCCAGCTGAAGAAGTTGACAAGGTTAGAGGTGGCAATAAGAATCTGTCACATGTTTGCTTGCTATCAGAATCCATTTGTTTATAGTGTAGAGATTTGGTGAGCTGAAGGAGCCCCTGCACTGCAGCCGAGCATCCGAGCATATCTGTGTTCAGACTTCCTTCACAGACAGCCAACTCATAGTTCAAATGACTTGGCTTCTCCTGTGCACGAGCTGTTCAAGCACCAGTAGCTCAGCAGAACACCAGAACACCAGGTTCCTGGAACAAAAGCAACTGTCCACTCAAGCCTTTTTGCTTGAAGCTTACCTTCCTTCCCCCATTATATGGTTCCTTTTTTATTGTTTTTGTTTCAGCATCCTCTCTGGTTACACAGAGTTAGAAGTCACTGTTGCAAAGTTAGTGAGAGAAGAACTACCAATCTGGTAGTGTCAAAACAATGGAGCAGGAGGGTAACCTCACTGATCAGGAGGCTTGCTTTATTGTAGAGCTTAAAACAAGTTCTTGTTAATTAAGATAATTTTTTAAAATTTAAATTAAATTTTAATGTAATTTTTAAAAAATTTACTTAAAAATTTTTTTTTCACTGTTCTTAAAAACTGTCAGCAAGATTTAAGGAAAAGTTACCTATAAGAGGACATGAACACTCACTGACTGAGGTTATCACTGGACCCCTTGAGAGTTTAAAGTTTTATCTTGCCCAGTCCTAAAAGGTACCTGTGAATTAGCATTTTTTTGAAAACTGTCCCTAGATTCTTTGCTATCATTATTTTTCTTGTATACCAGTCTGTTTTAAATCACTAAAACCACATGGAAAAACATTTCCAGTAATTTATTATATTTTACTTTTGCAGTCTGTAATTCCTCAAACTGTAGTAAAGCATGTAAAGCTAATGAAAAACATTGACAACTTGTTTCTAGTTTTGGATTTCTAAGCAAAACTTTGTTTATGGCAATGCAAATTAAAATAAACTTGTAAATAGATATACTCCTTCAGTAATTGAATGACAGAACTGAATTGATACAGCTCTGTTTAAATTCAAGGGGTTACTTTATTTCTGTCACCCAAGAACCTTACCTTAACAAAAATTTCAAACCATATTATCCTTTTAATTCCTCTTACTTATCATTCTTAACTAAGAATGATATAAGAAGACAAGTAAACAGAGTGAAATCCAGTAGAAAAATTCCTGAGTAAATGAAGCACTGGCATGTATTAAAGACATTGTACAAGAATGTCCAGAACACCTCCTACCTGAAGTCTACATATTAATCAGTATTGTGAATATAAAATTGTGCTGCAGCCTTGTAAGCTTTCCCTGTAAATTGAACTTACATATTTCAGCTTGTTGTTATTTAAATATAACTGTACTATTTACAGGACTAAGTTGCCACAAAATTAGGCATTTTGGAATCATCACAAAATGTTTTTGTACACAGCTATATAGATGTGCCTAAAGTATGTATGGCTTGAACTCTAGTGTTATTTTTATATACTTTCATATAATGAAGAGAGTCATGGCTGTATAAACAACTATCTAATGAAATATTCTTGGTTGAAGAATAATTTTAGAGCGTCTAAAAAATAAAAAACATGCTCCTATGCCAGATGGTGAAATCTATGTCATATGATTGTCTATTTAACTGTGTGTTATACTGCAGCTTTCAATAACCTGGCATGAGGGAGGTTGGTTGAAGCCCATCATCCATAAATACAGAACCAGTAATTTTGGGGAAGTGTTATGGGAAAAACTATTGTATGTTTCTCAAAACATAAAGGTTAAAACTGTCAGTTATATGCAACAGGTTGGCAGTGTCATTAGAATTCTATAGTGATGTCTTAGAGATATTTTGGCAGTATATCAATTACTGAAGAAATAGTGATTGAATACGCAGATTTTTGGAAACTGCCTACCGCCTGAAATTCTATACTGAAAACAAACTTCCATGTGCCTGCCAGGACTTAAAAAAGAAGTATTGTGAAGAACTGATCTGCAGTCATTGATGAAACAGTCTGAAGTAATTACAGGGTGTTGCAGCATTACAGAGCAAACTTGTGCAGTTTATGGATTTCAGACTCTGTAGTTGCAGTGGACATCAAATAGTGTTTGAGCAAAGTACAGTTTACAGACCTTGTATTATATAAACTTCAAAATGGTGTAGACTTATCAACTGATATTAAGGGTTCCATACCCGGGAAGGGAATTAAAACTTAAAAAACAAAAATCAAATAGATCAACTTCCAGAATTTTTCTAGTTGCAGTTGTTGTTGTATGCTCTAGTAATTCATCGATGTGGAAGGACAAAACAGTTTGCAATTCTGAGTGTAGATATAAAACAAAATATAACTTTGTTGATTATTATAGTGTTTGTATCTCCATATTAAATGTTGGATATATTTCTACATATTATTTATAAAGGAGGTGGATCAATACTTTAATGCAGATCCATGGAATACTGTAGTATGTGCATGCAGTATTCCATTTCTTTGACCAGACAATCCTTTCTATGCATCAGGCTGGAAGGACACTTCTTAAACTTGCAGTTTAACACTGTTTGAAATGTTCTTTGACAAGCTATGGTTCTAGCAGGCATCATCATTTAGCACTGTGGTAGTTAACTCTTCTTATGAGTACATGAGTAAGTTATTAAGCTTGAAGTGAGGCTATTTCTAGAAAGTTTTTTGCTTACCTAAAAGTTTCCAAGTGAAAAAATAGTTTAAGAAGTAGAAGAGAAGTTTTACTGTGCAGTTCAAGCCATTTTTTCAGCTTTTATTTTTTTGAGAACTGAAGGCTCATGCTGGACTGAGTTCCCTGGAGAAGTGGCTTACCTACTCTATATGGTATTTGATTCTCTCATTTGAGGAGTAAAGAATTCAATATAGGAAGGTAACCTCAGTTAGAAACAAAACCTTTGTCACATCCTTCAGAGTATTAAAAAAGAGTCATAGTAAAGGCTTTCTTTTGATTTGAAATAGTATGTATAGTCAAATGACTACAGAAATAACTGAAGAAATTAAGTAAAGTCAATGCTATATTAAATAAAATTAACACCAACTGTAAAAAATTTATAAATTAACTTCATTGTTTTTTTCTTCAGCCAAAAGACTAAAATTTTCATTTTTCATGGCATTTAAAAATAATATTTATCAATAAAATTTTTATTTTCATTCCCTTTTTATTTCTCTTTCCTTTGTAAATGATTTGACTGGAGGCTGGAGTCAAACGTATACTAAGGAAGATTTCTGAAGATACTAAATTAAGAGGAGCTATGGATTCCCTCAAGGGTAAAGAGACCTTACAGAGAGATCTGGATAGACTAGGGAGTTGAGCAATGATATAATCTACTGGTTGGCATCCCTACCCATAGCAGGGTGGTTGGAATTAGATGACTTCTCATTGCACTGGATCACATTTGGTTTGTTCTGTCACCTCCCCAAGGCCCTGTGGTGTCTTGGTTTTCCCCCAGGTGGAGACCTCCCTTTGCCCCTCCCATCACTGGTTTCCATTGGCTCCAGCTCTTTCCTCTGCCTCCCTTTCTCCCCCAGGCCTTTGAAAAAGCCCTGTTCCACCTGGCTGTCCCTCTTTCTCCTCACCCTGCCTGGACAATAAAACCTGTGGGACCCACCGTCCCGGGAAGAAAGGATGCTAATCATCTTTTACTTTTGTCCTTGTCAGTGTTCACCGGGGTTTAGAGCTAGCCAAATAGTCTCCCCGAAAAGACACATACCCTCAACTTCTAAGTTCTGTTCCAGCCCAAACCATTCTATGATTCTGTGATTCTTTGATTCTGTGACCATCTGAAATTCAACAAGAGAAAATGCCAGATTCTGCATCTTGGGCAGGGTAATCCTGGTTGTACGTACAAACTGGGGGATGACAGGATGAGGAGCAGCCCCACTGCAAGGAGCAGGTCCTGTTCAACCTGTGGTAGTCTTTGATACATACCAGGTCCAGTTTGCTTTTCTTGTTAAAGAATACATATTTAGTTTGAGAAATTCTATCCTGTGCTGAGCAGGAAAGTTGACTACATTAAGCTTAGTAATAGGTTTTTAACTTCTGTCTGCTTCTCCCTCCCTTCCTCCTTTCCCTGCCCTTCCATTTCTGATAATGGCTTTAGAATACCTAGCTAGATGTAGGAAAATAACTGCAGCATCAAGGCAGAGAATTCAGTGTTTGAGCTAGAAAATTCAGCTTCTTTCTACATTCTGTTCAGTGCTGTATAATCTGATATTTTCTTGTGACATATAGATGAAAATTATTTGAGTTCCAAAAAATATTTTGGCCAATGATATTAGCTTAGCCAGCTCATACCAGGAGTTTTACCTCATAAAATTGACATTATTCAGTGATTTATCTTCATTGTTTTGTTACTGAAACTTTTTTATTATTCGAATTGATATTAAGAATTGGTCTTTCCAGAAGTGGTAAACAGTATGTTTACATGTGCAGTGATTCAACAGTAGTCAGCAACTGATGATTCATTACCATAAGCTACAATTTCCACAATTGCTGGCAATTATTAGTTGAGAATTTTGATCCAATCTTAAAAGACAGCCTATGAGTTCGTGAATATTCGGAAGGCAAAGACCCCAGGCAGGATTCATCTTACTTGGCTTTAAACATCTACAGCTTGGATGTCTGCCCTTAGCTCCGTTTCTGTTCGACTGAGAGAAATATGTGCATCTGTTGCATAGTTCATCTGATCAAATTTAGCTGATCCCCCTGAAATGAGTTGTACTGTAGAAGTTGTAATCGTTCCCTGTGTTCTATAAAGGGGAATCTAGACAGATGATCTGAGATACATTGTCTGCACTAAAATGCAAATAGAAACCCTCCTACCCCTCCCACTGCAAAGCTGAGCAGTTTGTCCTTTCAGTTCGCAAACAGTGAGAGAGTCTCTTCTCCACTTCAGGCTTCCCTTGTCCTCCATCCCTTCATTAACCTTAGATGGTTCAAAGCCACGGCTTGAAAACTGCCTCATACGTGGAGGTGCTAACATTTCAGTGATGAACACACATTCTAGAACATTTTTCACTCTTTGGCCTGTGTGAAGATGTCTCTGCACTTGTTGGTACCAAAGTCCTTCTAGAGAAGAATAAATATTTTTTCTAGGCTGTGAGGATGGAGTGTGGTTGATTGTGTGGTCTGACAGTATGTGAGGTGGTAGCATTTTAGTCCACAGAAACTCTGACCTTTTTTTTCATGTGCTGACATAGTGGAAGTTGTTAGCATGCAACCTTTTATTTCTCTTACCAGGAAACTATAGAGTTAACTCCTGGGAAGGAGTTAACTTTCCTTATAGCAGCACTAACACTGCTGTGCTTTGTGTTTGTAGTGGAACAATGTTGGTGGCACTCCACTGCTGAGCAGTGTTGCACATAACAACTTCAGTGCTGTCTCTTCTAACTTGCCCTCCAGTGGCCTGTAGGCTGAGGGTGAGCAAGGCTGAGAAGGAACACAGCTGGAGCAGCTGACCCAAGCTGACCAGAGAGGTGCTCCTTACCAGACGACATCGTGCCCAGCATGAAACATTAAGAAAAAGGAGTGGAGTGGGCATTTTTTAGTAAGGCATGTTGTCATTAAGGTATTTGTCTTCTGGAGCATCTACTATGCATATTGATGCTCTGCTTCCTAGGAAGTGACTGGGGAAATAGAGAATTAGTCTCTTTCTCCTTTGCTTGTCAGCACTGCTTTTTATTTTCTTTGTTAAGCTGCCTTTGTCTCATGGATTTTTTTCTCCTTTATCCTGCTGAGGTGGGAAAGTGATAGAGCAGTTTGGTGGGCACCTGGAATCCCACCAAGATCAACCCACTTCAGGACCCAAAAAATGTTACGCAATTTTCAAAGAGGAGTATGATTTTGCTAGGAAAAAAAAATAGCTGCAAATTGTTTATTCAACTTTAATTTTCTGATAAAACAGGAATGAATCATTTAAGCTCTCACAAATTCTAAGCTGTCTTGAAGCTGTGGACACTTAAAAGTTTGTTCTTTTTAAATGTCTATGTTTAATTAATAACCATTTCTTGCATGTATATCATAAATGGCTGGCTTCTTTTTTTGAAACTATGCCCAAAGTTTATTACTTTCTAGTGAAAAAGTGAAAGATTATCTTTCATATGTTAAAATAAACTGAAATTGATGACCCTGAGACATATAAATGGAAGCAGAACAGAAAGCCTAGTTCTGAAAGTTGCTTCATAAATAATTCATGACTTTTCTAGAAATAGTCCATGAGCTTTTTATGACATTTTGTAAGCTCTAAACTTTTTTATTATCACAAGTTCTATACTGCTGCAGTTGTAAGCTACTTTTGCAAATATATAAAACATAGAGTTGGAAGGGCAGTAAAACTACACATCTTTGCTACACAGTGCACATTTTCTTATTTTAGGTTGTATTCACAAGCATTTCTAATTAGCTGAAACATTCAACATATTACCTAATATATTTGTTAACTTACTAACTAGGAAAAAAACAAACCAAACCAAACCAAAGAAACCCTAACCCCCACAAAAAAACCCAACAGATAAAAGATGTAGCCTGCGTCTGGAGAAAGGTTTAGAGCTGGTAGATTTGCACTAAGAATTCACAAGAAGTAATCAATTCAATATTTTTCAGGTTATTTCTCTTTATATAAAATATCTAGTCACGGTATAACTTTGGGGATTGATTATCCACTTTGTGTTTTACCCCTTTTCCACTGATTGTGATGATTCAAAGCTTAGTATTTGTTTCATAGTTATGACTGAGAAGATATATAGTTTCTGACATATATGACAGAGTGCTCATATTAATTTAAAATGGAATTCTTGCAAAAAAGCTTCCACAAGTAATTTTACTAGAGAAATTTTGTCAGAGCATTTTCAGAAATCAAACCTGTAAGAGGGGAAGAGAAAAATCATGATGAGGGATTTTTTGGCTGTTGCTATTTTTGTTGTTGTTCTTTAGGAAAGCTTTTCTTCCCCTTTTATTTCCCAGTTCTGGTTTACAGCAGGAAAGTTTGAAAAATCTAACAGAATTATTAGTGCTTTTTGGAAACATTAGTAATAATATGAAACATCATACTCACTTGATACATGCAAAACTGGGAATTACACTTAATCAGGGTCTCATATTTAAACTCAACAATACTGGGGCACATGAGGATTTAGGAGCATTACTTCAGTGTCTTTCCAAATGTGTTTAACTTGGGAACCCAGCTTTTGTGTGTTGTTCAAACTTACAGAAGATGTCCTATATTTTCAGATGGGAAGTTATGAAAATTTTTTTTTCCTTTCATAGTCTTGTCAGAAAGTAAGCCAAATTTCCCACTCTAAGTAATGCCTTAAGTTTTAGCTTTCATATTTTCCAGATACTGTACTGTATTAGTACATTACTCTGAACTTCATATGAAGTGTTAGCAAGGTCTCCTCACAGTTCAGTCAGACAAAACAATCCTTTTCCAGCCTGAGAACCAAGGACACCGGGACAGCTTCAGGCCCAAATAGTGTAAACAATGGGGAATTGAGGAGAGCCAACTGGGAGGATGGGACTTCATAACCTGAAGCTGTAATTGGACAATTAACCCCAATATGTTAATGGACCAAAACTTATAAAAGTATGAAAACTCGTGACCCAGGGTCCATCTTGGGTGGAGCCACGGCCAGGCTCTCGTACTGCCCAAGGTGTAACCTTTGAAGGCCTTTTAATAAATATCTACTTTATTCCTTTAACACTGTCTAGCCTCTTTTCTAGGTAGCTTCTTTTGGCATCATAAGAGAGTAATATGAAATTGTGGAAACAAGGAAAGAAAAGGTAAAAAAAGGAAGGAAAATGTAGTTCTATGGAAAAATAGATTTTTATTCGATATTTTCCTTATATATGGTTGTGTCCTAGGTCTCAAAGTCAGTCTCCGCTGATTTATGTAGTAGCAGCCTTGTTTTTGCAGTTTCCTTTTACAGTCTCCTTTTACATCTATTTCAATAAAAAAAAATTGTCTTCCTTTGCCCAGTATCTTCTGCTTTGACAATTTTTCACTTCAGAGCATTCAGGTGATATTTTTTTTAAATTTTTGACTTATACATAGAGACAATTGAGACATGCGTACAGTATACCATTATCAAAGTAATGTATACCACTTTTAATAGTGAAACTCTTCAAATATTAAGAGAATTTTTGAATCAGTCTTGGACCTCAGTTCACTCATATCTTTTAAGCATATTCTTAAATTCATCTTTATTAAGCAAAACACAATAACCAAATTCTAAGATGCTACTGGTTTCACAAGGGATTGAGGACAGGCCCCAAATGAAAGGTAAAACTAATGCTTAAACTTCTGAACTAGGATATTAGCAGCAGAATCACACAGAGCACTGAATTGTTAGGGTTGGAAGGCACTAAAAATCAGTGATTTCACTTTCTTTAGAAATCACTTCTAAAAATCACCCACTCAAAACGCCTCTGCCAAGGAAGGGTTTCCTAGAGCAGGGGACATAGGAATCTGTTCAAGTGAGTTTTGAATGTCCAGAGAGGGAGACTGTTTCTTCTCTGGGCATCCTGTTCCAATGCTTTGCCATCCTCAATGTAAAGAAGTTCTTCCTCATGTTTAGGTGAAACTTCCTGTGTTTTAGTGCATGAGTTGCTCCTCACTTAGTTCATGAGTTGCTCCTCATCCTGTCTCTGGGTACCACTGAAAAGAGTCTGGCATGATATTCTTGGCACACACCTTTGAGATATTTATGTGCATTGATGAGACCCTTCCTCAGTCTTTGGTTCTTTAGAATAAACAGGCCCAGCTCTCTCAGTCTCTCCTCACAACAGATGCTCTAGACCTCTCATCATCTTTGTCTACAGTGTTTCTTCAGCAGTTTCTTTTCTCTCTTGTACTGAGGATCCCAGAACTGGACACAGCACTCCAGATGTGGCCTCACTAGGGCTGAGCTCAGTGAAGGGGCAGGATCATCTCTTTTGACCTGCCAGCCACGCTCTTCCCAATTTACCCCACGCCCTCCAGGACACAAGGCCATACTGCTGGCTAGTTCCCAACTTGTCATTCACCAAGACTCACAGGATTTTCTCTGTACAGATGTTCTCTAGTAGGTCAGCCCCCAGCTCCTTCAGCAGCCATGGGTGTATCCCATCAGGGTCCATGGATTTATGGAAGTTTAGTCTGCCCAGCTAACCTGTAACCCAATCTCCTATGACCAAGGGGAAATCTTCCTTTCTCCAGCCTTCTTCTCTTGCCTCTGAGATCTGGGATTCCTGAGGGCTGAGCTCAGCAGTAAAGACTGAGGCAAAGATGGCATTCAATACTTCTGCCTTCTCTGTGGCCTCCTTCTCTGTCCTGGACACCCACATGATTCAGCAGCAGCCCCACATTTTCCCTAATCTTTCTTTTAGTGATGATATACTTGTAGAAACCTTTCTTGTTGTCCTTGATGTCCTTTGCCAGAGCTAATTCCAAGTGGGCCTTGATCTTTTCCATTGCATTTCTGCATCCCTTGATGATGTTCCTATAGTACTCCCATGTGGTCTCTGCCTTTTTCCACATCCCATAAATTTCTTTCTTCTGTTAAATATTTGTTAGAGGTCCATGCTCATCCCACCCCCTCTGCCTGATTTCATCATCATGGGATATACTGGTCTTGAACTTGGAGGAAGTGGTGCATAAATATTGACCAGGTCTCTTGGACTTCCCTGTCTTCTATAGCCCTGTCCTGTGGGAATCCTCTAAGCAGGTCCCTGCTCTGCTACCTCTTCATTCAGTACTGAACACAAACAAGGATGATAGTTCAGCTTTGTATGCAGGCAACTGTGAGGTGAATTATGAATATTTTTTGTTTATCCATGATGTTCTTCTTACAATGCCACTTTCACACTAAAACTGCTAATTTCCATTTTTTCCATATACATGAAACAGACATGTCCAGAATTGTTGTCTGACTTGCAGGCCTTACCGCTGCTTGTTATATTGTGGCAAGAAAGAACAGGAATAAGTGCATTTTCCATCTTCCATTCTTCACCCATAATCATGGCTGCAGACAAATAAATCCATCTTTATAGGTAGTATATAAGAAAAATTCTTTCCGCATGATCATATGCTGGCTTCTTTTAGAAATACAGAGTTTTCTTCAGTTTGGAAAAACACCAAAGTTCTGTGCAAAATTACTTAAAGAAAAAAACTTCTTAACATATTTTCTGGGCACAGAACATAGTCTTTGTGTTATTTTGTTTTGCATAGAACAATAGGTGACATGCTAGACAGTTGGTGAAAGCAAGATAAATGGAAGGTGACAAGAATGGGAACCAGTATGTAAGTCATTCATGCTAACAGACTGATGAGATTTAAAAAAAAAAAAAAAAAAAGGTAAACAAATAGGAAAAATTGCAGTGAAAATATGTAAATGAGAAAGAAATACAAAGATTGAATTAATATTAAAGCAATATGAGCCTTCATATATATATATATATATATATATATATATACACATAAGTTTTGAAACATGTAGAACATATCATGTTCCAGTTGGAGATACTGGGAAGTGAATATAGAGAAAAGATGGAAAACTTGTCATGGAATGAGTAGAATAAAGCAGACTGAAATAGTGTGTATTTTTAAATCCCTCCACCCGACAGTCCAAGCTCAGAATAGGCAAAATATGATCAAATCCTCACTATCACTAAGTATTCAAACCATCCTGCAGAGAGACAGTGGCAAATTATAGGACAGGGCAATCACCAACCATATGAAATTCAACAAGGGAAAATGTCAGATTCTGCATCTGGGATGGAGCAGCCCTGGATGTACGGTACAGACTGGGGAATGAGATGCTGGAAAGAAGTGCTGCTGAAAGGTACCTGGGAGTTCTGGTCAGTGGAAAGTTGAATGTGAGTCAGCAGGGCTCTAGCAGCCAGGAATGCCACCCATGTCCTGGGGGGCTTTAGCACATCATCACCAGCTGGGCAAGGGAGGGGATTGTCCCACTCTGCTCTGAGCTGAGGTGGCCTCACATCGAGTGCTGAGGGTAGATTTGGACAACATAAGAAAGACATTAAACTATTAGACAGCATCCAAAGGAGGGCAGCAAACATGGTGAACGGCCTTGAAGAAAATCTGTATAACAAGAGGCTGAGGTCACTTGGTCTGTTCAGCCTGGAAAAGAGGCGACTGAGCAGAAGCCTCATTGCAGTCTGCAACTTCCTCACGAGGGGAAAAGAAGGGACAGACACTGATCTCTTCTCTGTGGTGATCAGGAGCAAGACCTGAGGGAATGGCCTGAAGTTGTGTCAGGGAAGGTTTAGATTAGATATTTGAAGAAAATTCTTTACCTAGAGGGTGGTTGGGCCCTGGAACAGTCTCCCCAGGGAAGCAGTCACAGCACCAAGCCTGACAGAGATCAAGAAGCATTGGGACAATGCTCTCAAGCACGTGGTGTGATTCTTGGGGGTGTTGCAGGACTGATGATTCTTGAGGGTCCGTTCTAACTCAGCTTATTCTGTGGTTCTGTGACTCAGAACTACATGGTCTAATTTCATACTGTTCGACGTGAAGAACTCTCAGGAGATTATTTTGTAGATTGTTTGCTTTGCCCTCTTGATAATTCCTCAGGCTAAACTTCTATGCTTTCTCATAACATTCAATATCAGAGCAGCTGACTCAGAACATCAATAGAGACATCTCACTGCTCTCCCAAAAGAAGCATGGAACCATTAAACTCTCTTTTACCATATATGTGCACAAAAATGATGATGTATTTGCAGATGCAAAAATCCAGGGCTTCTTCTGTGCATTATTACAATAAAAATGATTGCTTGTTCTTCCCTTTTGGTTCGGTATATTCACCATTACCTTTTCCACTTCTGAGAAAAATCTTCAGTATTTGTTTTCTGATCATAAATGCATTGGAACAATACAAGAAAATTTCTTATCAATTCCCAAGTATTGAGCTAGAAAGAATGACTGATATTTATCCACACATGGCAACTTCAGAAGACTTTTTTGGTACTAGCTCATCAGTGATTCATAATGATAAAATCAGTGCTCTTTCTCCTTGCTTTAAAATAAGTATGACATTTAATCATGTGAGTATGTCATTGACCTAACAATTTATTGCATCTTTAATTTAGATATTTCCAGAATATATATACTCCATTAGCTGGCATTACTTGTTTTTAAATATTATTGCTTTATAACTGATCTTCTAGAATTAATTCTGTTTGAAGAGTGAAAATTTTTGTTCAAATTCATTCAGTCTGATTTTCTGTTCTTTTGCTCTTTACCTTTCTTATCAGTGTTTTTCCATCAGAAATTTTATTGTTACTGTGTTTTCTTCCTTGACAACAGTGAAATTGTATTTACTGTATTGAAATTGTATTTACTCTGTAACCCAGGGAAACCATCCATTGATGAAGACTTTGCACAGGTGACTGTTGTGGAGATAGCAGTCAGTTCTCAAAACTTTTTCACATAATGAATACTGTATTTTTACTTTACAAGAGGTTTTAAAATAAGTAAAATGTCCTCTATTAAGTTTTATCAATGCCTCAAAAATTCTTACTGTATCTTTGTTTATGTGAGCTGCTTTTAATGCTTCTGAAAAAGGCATTATGAAAGGCCCTCCAAAAAAAAAAAATTATTAGAGATGAGACAGAAAGTGAAGAGTGAGTCAGAATAACAGGTAGCAGTAAAAAATAGGCTTGATCTAAAAAAATAATATATATATATTCTTGAATGCTAAATTGATATCTTTTACAGTCATCTAGAGAGGAAAAAATGAAAAAATGTCCAGGAAGAAAAGGACACAGGGTCAATATATCATGGTATAGTGCAAGCAATACACAGAGTAGCCTGAAAAAAAAAAAAAAGATGAAGGGTCTTTTTTAACATGTGATGGTTATCATCTGGAAAATATGTTCAAGTTTTCTTCTACAGAAACTAAGGTGCATAAAGAGTCTGCAAGGACCTGTGGAGCCAGTAGGGGAGAAATGCTGAAGAATTCAAAAGCAAACCTAATTCTGGTGGTAAGATATTTATTTCTACAAACTAGAGAAAGAGCAGACAAGTGCATATGAGAAAGCAAGAACAAGTGAAAGCATAGAAGGCAAAGAAATCATGTTTATCCAAACACTTTTAACAAAGCAGGAGTCTCCAAATACTAATATTTTAATTGTCGCTAATTTTTAATAGAATGCATTGCAATATTTTCCAGGAGACTTCAGCTTTGATTATGGAAAAAGATAAAATGTAACCCAGAGAAGTCTGAAGAGAGATAAAAAGACAACAGAGGCCAATTTAGATTGGAACATAAAAAGTAATATCAAGCTGCAGACTCTTAAAAATTTAAGTGATGTACTAGTGGGGAAGATTAGTACAGAAATAAAAATTAAAAATAGAAAAAGCTACTTCCAAATCACAAAGAATAATGAATGCATCATTGAAAGACATTGTATGCCAAGTAATTATAGGTTTTTCAAATATATGCACAGTAAACTGCATATGTGATATTTTGCTTATTTTAAATATCAAGAAAATTGATAGACAAAGAAAAGACAAAGAACTGACAAATCTGTCAACTAAATATATATATTTTACAGAGTAAGAAATCCACACATGACAAATCTCTCTTCTAAGAAGTGTGTTCTTCTCTCATGCAGTGGGTCTCCAATTAAGAAGATATTTCTAGGAACTGCCAAAGAAAATATTTGAACTCTCCTTTGAATGCCTATTGGCATTCAGATCCTGGGACAACCAAAGATCAGGAGTATGTGGAAGATGACATGGAATTCATTGTTTCCTCCCCTTTCTCCAGTCTCAGCTGGTAGTTCTTGGACAAACATTTTAGGATCACTCTGATTCACTGCTGAGAAATGCAGCTCAGTTTTTAAATGTGAAATAGAACACGCTCATACAAGTTTGTGAATGATAATTAAAGAAACATTAAAAATGTCAATGAAATAGCAATACAATTAAAGAAATGTAAAAGGTCAGAAAAGCAACATAATATTTTTCTGGAAAAGAAGATATTGTGACACAATTATTAATTATGTCCCAATTAATTCTAAACCATAATTAATGGCATAATTAATTCTAAACCACTGATGTTCAGTATGAAAATACAAATGAAAAATTTGGAATGAAGAAATATGAAAAAAATCTTCAAGGTCTGTATCAGAAAGAATACATAATGTTTTTTCATCTTCTGTAAAGTGGTCACAAAATGACTGTGGCTGGGAGGGATATCTGGGGGTCAACCCCTTTCTCAAGCAAACCCGGCTCTGTCAGCCTTCATACAAGAGATGTTGTAGCCCCTCAGTCATCCTGGTGACTCTTCTCACATGGAACTGGATTTCTAGCATAGAACTGAAATGATTTCCTCCAGCTGAATTTCTATATTTGCTGACAATTAGAGTTCAGAGTACAAGAAAATAAGCACTATCAGTGAAGTAGAAACAGTGACTCCTGTGGAGTTTGAGAGTCTTTTGAGAAAAGAGTAAGACTTCTTAGCATCGACAAATATTCAGAAGATAAAATTTAAGGAAGAAAGTGGAATGATTTAGGGTGATAAATGAAGGTTAATATGGAATAACAGAGTGAAACAAAGGGCAGAAAAAATTAGAATGAAGAGTACAAAATTTCCTAATAGAGAGAAATCAATCTCTGGGCTAACTTTCTAATGCAGTCACAGAAACTGATTTGTTCAGGACTATTATTACTGCTCTGAACAGAATGTATCAGATCTTTCAGGCAATGCATTAGGTGATTTAGTGAGTCCTTCATCTTTCTGTATAATTGTTTTTTTATTACCTCACTCTCTGTTTACAGTACCATGTTTTCCAAAATAAAATTCTCTTCAGGATTACATATGATTCATCATGGATAAAGACAGAAGAGAGTGATAAAATAATAATCCAGAGCTATGCATTCTATTATAATTTTTTAAACATTACAAGTTGCCTTGTAAAAGCTACTAGTTACCAGAAGTGGCCAATGCATTGTCTTAAAATGATCAGGGGATTTTTGCTGTAAGGAAGTACAGTATTAAAAAACCCCACCAAGTTACTTCATCTTCAATAAAATTCACTGTATCTGGTTCCCTACAAAGTCCTGTTATTTGTTCTCTGGAAACATACTAATATCTTCAGGGTTCTCTATTTGCAACAGTCCATTGTCAATGTTCATAATTGTTCTGTTGTCTGTTTTAATCTTGTCTCCTTCCAGCCTTTTCCTCTGGTGTGCCTTTGTGACATCTGGTCCATGTTCTTACATGTTAGGAAGAAGCTCTTCAGAGGGTTCTGAGACACTGAAGGAGAGAGTCCAGAGAAGCTGGAAGTGCTCAAGGCTGAGTTGGAAGTGTCCCTGAGTCGGTGGCATCTCTGCCCATCACAGAGAGGTTGGAACTGATTTTTAAGGACCCTTCCAAGCCAAACCACTCCATGATTATGTCATCATATTCCTTATGTTCCTATCTTATCTTCCAATCTTTCCGCCCAGAAATGCGCATCCTAACTAAAGATTTCTTGAATGGACAAAAAGCACTGTAGAAAGTGCAGATATTTTGCAGCTTTGCAAGGGTTGGACAACTGGAACAAAGGGATTTGTCTTGTTTGTTTGCATGCTATCCAATAAAGGCAGCAGAGATTATCACATAGAAGTGTATGCCGCTTAAGAGCCATGTTTCCTCATTGTGTTTTTTTGGGTTTTTCCCCTTTGGCAAATACTGTGTGTTTAGTGAGTTATCTCGGGTATTATCTGTAGGAATATGAGTTATTTCCATTAGGACTAAAGACAACTGTTTGGCTCGCTAAAATCCTTTTCTCACCTTTGAACTGTGTTTGCCATACTGCAAGCAATGTCACATAAGGAATACAGTAGGTAGGCTCCTTCCTGCCTTCCTGCCTTCCTGCCTTCCTTCCTTCCTTCCTGCCTGCCTTCCTTCCTGCCTTCCTTCCTGCCTTCCTGCCTTCCTGCCTTCCTGCCTTCCTGCCTGCCTGCCTGCCTTCCTGCCTCCCTCCCTCCCACTCTCCCTCCCTCCCTCCCACTCTCCCTCCCTCCCACTCTCCCTCCCTTCAGTCAAGACTAGTGCCCACCCAGATTTTTAATAAAAAATTACGTATCCTGAAAATAACATTTTATTTTCTAATTCTGCAAAACAGTTTCTTTCTGTTTATTGACAGGTATGACAACTTCATACAGATTCATAGGAGGAGATAAACCCTTCACTGTATTTCTCTAATTATTTAAAAGTTGCTTTGCTCACTTTCAGGCTAGGGAGATACCCCTTACAAACTGATGCCAAAACGAAAGCAAAGGATTTGTTGCAATGAATCCATTTAATGGTATATACAGCTGTAGGGCTTTTGGTGCTATCTATGTTACTGGGAATTACAATTTTAACTGATAAAGCTCCATATCAGAGAGAAGGTTCTAAAGGAAGTATAGTAAAAAAGCATATTTCATATTAGAATAGTTAATACTGACTATGTAAAAAGATAAAGTGGATCTCTGTCAAGCACCTTGAGGTAGAAGTGATTAAAGAATCTGAGCCCCCTCTCCCCAGTTTACAGCAGGGAAGGCAGGATTGTGTTGATTCATTTTCTGAGTGAAAAATGAGGGTACTATATAGAAAAAGAATTTAATTTTTTGTGAGATATACTAAAGTACTTCATAAAAAGGAGAGATTCTTCATGAGAGAAGGATCCTGATTGCTTTTTAGCTATAGAAAATCAGTAGTGGTAGTGAGAACATTATAGGAATCTCAACTCACACTCCTAAAAATTTATTAATTCGTTAAGTAGCTGTGATGAGGGTGGCTTGATGGCTATATAGTGGCCATTGAAACTTTTAAAATTGGGATTTTGAAGCCCAGACACAGTTACTGGTTCAAGAGTTCAGACAGGTTTCTGACTAAACTGATGCACATTACTTAATTGATTCCCTATTTAGGTGAGCACTCATGTTGAAAATTTCTCCTTATCTTTTTTGTATGGTGAAACCAGGTTCATATTTTTTAACCATGTTGAAATTAAAAAGACTATAGTCCTTCATAAGAATTTCCCATGTTTAATCATAAATGGTTTTCTAGGAGAAAAAATGTTGTTTCCTACAAGCCAGACCAGAAATAAATAAAAGGAAGCTCAATTTTTACATATGTAAAGATAGAACATTTTGTATTGTAGCTGGTGTTTTTTTATTGTAATTGTGTTAAAACTGGGCTGGGCACCCTGAGGCAAGGAGAAGAAAGAAATTCTTTAGCTGATACTTTAGCTGACAGTCTCTAAGAGGCAAAATAAGTTTTAGATCATTTGTGAAGTCTTGATACCAACCTGAATTAAGAAAAGTGCTTATCTGCAGACTGATAAAGTCCTTTCTCGTGAGGAAATAAATTACACTTGTTGTGTTCATATGTGTTCTAAGTATCTGTTTGAAATAAAGATAAAAGCCCCACCTAACAGTGTTTGGTGAATAACTGCTCCTTTTTCAGGAGTAATTTGTGAAAATAACCATTATGATCAGACCTGTTGTTGAAGTTTTGGATTTTTTTTAAGACCAATCTTGCTGCTGATTCTCAAAAATTCCAAGGATTTGTAGTAGATGCTACCTTAATTGTGTAGATTCATTATGATAAAATTTAATATCCATATATTTATACTAAAATTTGATAATTTTTGTCCACATTTTTATAGAAGTTCAGAGCATTGGGCTACTTGCTATGTTACTCAGGAGTGGCAAGTACCTAATGAAGATTTTTTTTCCTTTTTGGCCTAAAAACAAAAAAGAAAAGAATGTCCTAAAGATCCCCAAATCCATAATCTTAGTTTCTGTTCTTCTCTTGTCTACAATTTGAGCAACATATGAA
Source organism: Certhia americana (assembly GCA_018697195.1). NCBI lineage: Eukaryota > Metazoa > Chordata > Aves > Passeriformes > Certhiidae > Certhia > Certhia americana. The sequence continues at coordinate 73,534,718 of CM031857.1, read as the reverse complement.
TGAAAGGCAGGAATGCACTTCAAGATATTATCTAACCCAAGCCCAGGCATTAATTCTGGATCACTACAGTCACTGCTAGAGACATTTGACTTATCTGTGCATTAAAAATGTCTTGTAAAGAAGATTGAGATTGGCTCTACCAGTAGTACTTCAGTACCCTTTCCATCATATAGTTTTTTCCTGTAGTTTTCCATAAGCCTTCCCTATATCTGTCATTGGAACACAGCTGCTGTCAGCCTGTGCTCAGAAAAAGTATGGCTGAACTCCTCATGCTCTAATATCTCTTTGAAAACAGTATGAGCATGGGAATGAGATTTTCAGCCAGAATAATAGAGTTCATATCCAGATAGCCTCATGAGGGATTCACCTGTCTAAGCATATCAATCTAGTATCATTATTTATGCCCTAATAGTTCTGAGGCACCTGCAGACACTTGAAAGATAAAATACAGAACCTGGGGTAGTCCTGTGGCTTTCTGGTGGCAGCTGGAGACTAGACAGGATGCAATAAGGTACACAAAATGTGTAAGAAATCAATTTTCCTGAGTCTTGCCTACAATATCTAAATATACCTCGCTATGAGGCTGGGAATGCAGCTCAATGGAGCTTAGAGATGTGTCTGTCATGAGGCTGGACTACATTGGGTGCATTGGTGATCTACACTAATTATATAGTGCACATCTAGCTGCTGAGATCACATGTAGGTACAACTGTTGAATTCTGTGCAATTGTACTGCAGTGAACTGGTAAGTCTGTATTCAGAACCCTGTTTTGCCTATGAAAGATTGTGAACACGGATGAAAGTTTTCTGAGGAAAAGAAATATTTCCAACAAAAATCACAACTATTCCAATCTGAAAACAACCAAGTGCTTGTTTTTTATGCATTGTCTGACATAAGAGGTGTGAGTTTAAATGATTGCTACAAATTACCTGAAATAAAAATATTGCAGGGGAAAATAATATCCTTAAGGCCCAGTCTGTAGGTTCTACTGAAGAGCTGGTGCTAAAAATGAAATTGAATTAAGGAAAATAACAGGTTATTTTGTCCTGACTATGATAACTGTTACATGACTGTTCATAATAACATTCCAACAATCAGAGGATTTCTCCTTTTCTGAGCAAATGTAATTGTCATTTTCAGGTAGAAGCGATACCTAATGTAATAAGCTGGTGTTTATTTTGTGTCTTCTACAGTAAGAGAGTACTGTTCTTTCAGGAGGAAAAAAAACCAAAAATAAAGGGAAAAAAAAAGAATTTAAAAAAAGCCAGGAAAAATTCTTCTGAAGTTCTTTAGAAACTGCCTGGAAAGAATAATAAAGAAAATCCTCATAATTTTATGAAGAATTTGAAGTTTAATGGATTCAGTTGCCCTTAAATTACATGGAAGTGTGTACAGAACTGCTCTAAATAAAATACAGTAATTTAAGATGTAATTTATGCAGGACTGTTTGTGCTTGACTGATAAGAGAATGACAGGTTTGATAAAAATTATAGGACACACACGCTGAACAAAAAATGCTTTATAGTTAAGAGTCCTAAACTCTTTTAAAGAGCAATTATAAAGCCTAGTAAAAGCAGTCTTGCTACATAATATGAAAACTAATAACCTCAGCTTCCCCACTTTATCCAAGGTGTGAAAATATTACTGTAGACTTAACTCCAGACATACACAACCATCACCTGCCCTGAATGAGTGGCTAGAGATCTAAGGAAACTGAGGTCTGTGTGTGACTCACTTTGCTTAGGAACTAATAATTACTAGTCTTCACGTTTATAAATCAAATAAAAATCTATAAGGACTGTAAGCTACAGAGATTAAAAAAAAAAAGATGTCAGGAGGTTTTTAGCACTAGAAGTTCTTACTGTAATCATTCTCAATAAGTTTGACATTATATGTATGACCTTATATGAAATTCTCTTTGATATCTGATACAGGTTAATCTCAGATACCTTCAATATATGCTTTTCATATTTAAAGGCATGTCAAGGCTAGTTAACTTGACAGAATTCAGTTCAATAATTTTAGACAATTTTCATAACTTTTAAAGTTTAAAAAAATACTGTTTCTTAATTTTTTTGTAAAACATTAGTTGATTGAATATTAAGTATTTTAAAGTTACATTTACAGGTACCTGAGAAGAAAAATCATGAGAAAAAATCAGTTTTACGTAATGTCAATGACAGTTGTCAGTACTCATGTATTCTTATTGACATGCAAAATATATCCTTTATAAGCTTCTTTATAACTTTATGGGTTGTTTTTTTTCAAATTGTGTTCCATTTTTCTCTTTATGGACTCATTGAAACTAGCTGTAATTCTAGTACAGGACTTAGGGCAGTTTCTGCTAAGTTTCTAATCTTTGGCACAAAGAGAATTAAAAAAGTCTCAGTTATCAAATCTAAAAGATTGTTTCTTGGTAGCTTTTTAAAGAATTTTGTAGTAAATTGCCGAGCAGGACCAGAAGTAGACAGACCTGGCATTTATGGGGATCATGCATCATCACAGTATTTCCTACCATGTGGAATGAGTGTCTGTCATCCCTCAGGAAATAACTATCACTAGAAAGTGAACTTTACAGCACTTCTCAGTGATTTCCACTCTGGGTAAGTAGCTGCGTTCTGCTTTATGTATATTACTCCACATTCATTTGGCATGAAAATCATGCATATGTATAAATATGCAAAATAGTTCAATAATGTAAAAGTGCTAGATTGCCTCTTAATGTTTGCTGACTTGCATTTTTAATGGCTAGAACCTATATCAGTTTTGACATATCAGCCACCTATTTTCTCCTTGAATTTAACCATGTTGAGCAGCTGAGGTCACTTAGATCCTTCATCTTGGAGGAGACTGAGGAGTGACCTCATTTCAGTCTACAGCCTCTTTGTGAGAGGACAAGGAGGGGCAGGCACTGATCTCTGTGGTGAGCAGTGACAGAACCCAGAGATGCTGTGTCAAGGGAGGTTTAGGTTGGATATCAGGAAAAGATTCTTCACCCAGAGGGTGGTTGAGCACTGGAACATGCTCTGCAGGGAAGTGGTCACAACACCAGCCTGACAGAGTTCTAGGAGTATTTGGACAATGCTCTCAGGCACAATGGTATGATTCTTGGGGATCTGGACTAGATAATCCTTATGGGTCCCTTCCAAAAGGGAAGATATATCAGAAAATATCAGAATATTCTGTGATGCTATGATTTATGATTGCACTTTACTTTGAAACTATGTATGAATTAACCATCATATGAATTACCTGCATAATATAGTGCCAGGTAGTTGCAAAGAGGGAAGGAATTAAAATTTACCAAAGATTACAGTAAGTAGCAATAGAAAATAGTTGTTGAAGCAGCAAAAGCAGCACGTATTTGTTGAAAATTCTTGTTGAAGCAGCAAAAAATTTCAGACTGGTATTTTAAGTTGCAAGTGGAGGAGATATGATTTGTAAATTCAGTGATGCAAATAATTTCTGATAGTATCTTAAATAAATCTATCTAGTGTCCAAATTGAAACAATTTAAATTCAAGGTTTTTCTTTTTTATATTTTTCATTTCAATGGGATAAAGTATGTCTTTGAGAACATGAGAAAACTTTGAAAATGTATTCCCCAGTTATATAAGGAATCATCTTGGACTTGTGATGATAGAAACCCAAACTTCTCTTTACTTAGATGAATTACAAAACAAATATGTCAGGTAGCTCCAGATTATGTGCCAATAAAAGTAGGGTGAAAAGAATCTATGGGGAGAGACAAATGTGCACAAAAAGTCCTTCTAGCTAGAGCTACATTAAGCACAGAAGGATGAGAACAAAGGTAGAAGCAGAGATGGAGTAGAGAAGGAAAGGATGCTCCTTCCATTTTACCCCATATTTTAGGTTAAATGGTGAGTGTTATGCTACTCCTCGCTATGACTGGAACATTTTTATATAGTACTAATTAATTTAGCAAGTGTTTCAGCTTGACCTCTAAAGTCATGGAGGTCTGGAGAAAATGATAAGACAAAAGCTGCCCACTAAAATGTGCACTGAAGAATAGTGGTATGAAAAGGGCAGGGATTCTTCTTATAGGAAAGAAGATCCTTTCAGTTATTTGCAGTCTAAACTTACTCCTTACAGACTTGGCGCAGAAGAGATTGTCTTGGCAATTGGCTTCATCAAGAGGCTTTATTAGGTTCCTGCAGATTAGGGAAGCTATTTAATTCAAAAGCTGTTCAAAATTTCTATCTTCTCTGTGAGATAACTCTTTTGTCCAGTCTTCCTTATTTGAACATATACTCTAGGGAAATATCTTTTTCTCTATAACATCATTGTAGTTTTAAATGTTTATATATTCATAGATATTCATCATGCTAGCAATTTAGATTCATATTTTGCATTTCCCCTTGTGGGAATATTAAAAGTTTATTATGCTTCATGGATCACAGTCATAATGATGCTTGATAAAAGGTACTTGAAGAGAAATCTGAAGATTTAGTTTTAAGTAAAGTTTTGAGACCTGAAAAAAAAATTCATGAGAACCGTAATGCAGATAATTTTTTACAAGAAGTGTAGCAAACATGAATCTGTCCCTTTAAAGCATAAATGCATACAAATATTAAGCCCTCAAAATATAATTCTAGATAAAAAAAAATTTAACACTGACTTACCATATATACATATATATATTGTATAATCTCTCTTTATCTGGATCATAACTGGTGTATTCCTCCAGCTATAATTTTTTTCCAGATTTGTATTTTAAAGCTTACTTTGAGTCTTGAGTTTTGAACTAAGACTTCCAAGGAAACAAAATAATGCCTTTATCTTAGCAATTTTCGACATCTCTGTGACATCTGATTTATCCATTCATTCTATTTATTGATTTTTTATATATATAATTTCTTACTTAAAATATCTGAAATGGGAAGAACTTTTTTAATAATGAGACAATATTCTGGGAAATTATTAAGGTGAGAAAGTGACCTCCAGTTTCTTAAACAGCTTTTGAAGGACTATCAGTGAGAGAAATGAATGAAACCATCATCTTAAAAAATGTAGGGAGAAACTCAATCTCTTTTTAAAAAACAGTTTTTCATCCTTGGTTTTGTTGTTGTTTTGTTGTTTTTTAATTTTTTCTTTTCACAACAATTTCTACTCTTTAGCCTCTTAATATCACCATAGCTGATACAGAGAGTTGTGATTTTTCTGCATTGTTAAAAGCCTTTGATGACTTCAGTGACATCTATGGTTAAACTATCACAAGCAAGTAACCTCTAACCTATCAAGAGATTCTTCAGCATTTAATCCTGTAATCTTAAAAATCATTAACTTAAGTTCTAAGCTGTCAACTCTCAACTAGGCTGAAACTCTGTCTTCTGTGAGCACTATTCAGAACAGAGTCTATCCAAACATTGAAGACATTTCAACAGGAATTGCTGAACAGTGTTCAACATTTGTACGCAATACTGTCTCTGTGTGATTAGCAGCAGATATTTATTAATCTGTACCCACTGATTATTTCTTTAATTCATGTTTTTCAATAATTAATGCTTATATTGAGTCCTTTGTAGGAAAGTTCTGTGCTGGGAATCAGGTAGTTTTCTGACCCTAATCAACATATAATTCAGTCAGGCTACCCTTACTCCATAGTATCATTATTCACTATAACCTGCAAGTGGCTTTGTTCATGTTGCATCTGTTACATGGTTGGAACTTTCCTATATCAAATGCCACTGAATAGAAAATACTTTTTTATTCTGAGGACTGATAGCTAAGCAGAGCTACCACAATCCAAATTTGTCTTATGGAGCCTAAGGATTAATTTAGAAAGAATATTACCAATCTGATAATTGGATCATTTAGTAATTTGATATAATCCTTTTTCTTAAAAAGATTGTGCAATCCTCCTGGCAAGAATTGACAGACAGCAACAAAAGCTGAAATAATATTTAAGGGCTTGCTTCTAAAACAGCAGCTCCAGCAGACCTGGAATAATTGTATTGAGCTTTTGGGACTCAAATATCTAAGTCTTCCATGTGCAGTCATGGAAGAATTAAAGTTTAAAAAATACTGCTTTTATTCAAGGGATATAAAAAACCTAATAAGGGTGCAAATGAATAAGAGGGATAATAATAATTCAACCTTACTATATAATCATAATGGTTTTATAGTCTAACAATTGATCATCTAGTTGACTTGCCTTTCCGGCAGTAGCCTTCATTTACATTTTAATGTTTTGAAAACCTTTTACTGGGACTTGTTTTTGCCAGTTGTAAACATGTTCATAGTTTCTTCTACCAGAAGGTCCTTTTTCCACTAGCAGTTATCACTGCCCACCTCTTACAGTGCTGCTATGTCTTGGCTCTGTCAACTCTGCACTCTTCTAGCCCCTCTGAAAAACTACAAGATACATGTTAAAATTTTAAAGTAGTTAAGAATAAAAATATTATTATGTTTTATTGAAAAGAATATACACAGAATTGCAAAATAAATACCATCTCCCATTACACCGGAGGTGTACTCATGACTTCTTCCATTTCCCTTTAGTTTGAAGGACCCTTACAGAAACGCGTCTGAACTTTTTGCCCCTTGAAAATTTGTATGTCAAAAATATAAGCTATTTCTGTTGGTTGAACCTACCGTACCACACTTGGGTAGTGTTAGGTGGTTTATGTTTCTCTGCACTACTAATATACCCTTATGCTATAGATTGATTTTTGGCAGGAGTGTCTTTCAAACATAGTGACTTAACACTACCAAAACCAAGCATGTCTAAGTCCTTTCCATTTGTTTTGTTTCCACAATGGCATCTGTCACTTAAGCCACTCCCTTTTCAGGGTTGTTCTCTTCTCTGAATGTCTAGAATGGAATGGTTTTCTTGCCATATTGGAGGATGGGATGGTTTTGCTTACAGTTGAAACCTGAGATATGGTTTACATGTATTTAGTCCTTCTGGTCATTTGAAATAATACAATCTGTAAATTGGTATGCTTTGTGTTAGTTCATTCTCTTTGCTAAGTGTAAAGAAGGGCTGACAGAAATGAAAGACACATTAAGATTAAAGACATATGTGCATTAGGAAATATTTCACCCAGAGAGTATCTCTGTCATCCCTTAACCCCTCTAGTAGCATTCACTCAGGACAACAAATTACTGAATATGAGACAGTCAGACTGTAGATATTTAATTGAAAGTCTATAGACTTAAGATTTCTCAGTAAGAAAAATCAGTAGTCTCCATTTAAATAGATATAAAATTGCTCTAAAAGAAGGTGGGTTTTCTCCACCTCCGTCAATTTCGTTCATTAGGAAGCATGCAGAAGCTATGTAATTAAGTCTTTGCCAAGCTGAAATAAGGATCTTTATAATGACTGTCCATCAGCCTGACTCTTCCCAGTAGGATCCTTAAGATTATGACAACTTGAAATACGTAGGCCTTTGAAACTGTGCTTCTACAAACTGCCATAAAAAAACTATGAAACATTACAGTGGAGAAGGCAATTAAAAAAAAAAAAAAAAAAAAAGAAAGTTGAACTTCTGCAAAACATTCACTTGTATTTGATTATGTGCATATTTTAAGCGATTTAATTCTTTTCTCATAATAAAATGTATAGGCCTGTCTTGCTCTTTTATGATTTTCTGCAAGTGTAGTTTGCTGATTTGAGCTCAGTACTTGTGTAAAGACTGAGTAACTAACTACACAAAGGTTTGTAGTATTTTTAATTTCTGATCTGCCAAGTTGCTTTCCATCCTTCAGCCAAATTTAGATGGTTTGTCAGCTGAATCTGCATTTTTACTTGCAGTAGCGGATGTAATGAGAGCTATTACTGCCTCTCACATGACAGGCATCAGCTCTCAATCCCCGAGTGTGCTTATTGTATACTGAATACAGAGCAAGTCAAGCAAATGAAAAGGACATTGCTAAGGCTCTTGGCTTGACCATTTCTATCTAGAAGGTCAGCTCTTGCCTGATACACAACATCAAACATATGGCCCAGACATTTCCCTGCAGATTTTCCTTGACACTATTAGAAATATATGGTGGATAGTTTCTTTTATACAAAGCCAGGACATCTGTTACACTGCTCTATGTTTGTGTACTCCTAATCCAACAAATCAGGAGGGAGCACTGTGATTAGGTTATTGGACAACCCAAAATTAATTCGTAATTAATAATTAATTAATTTGAACAGCGGTATATGAATAAAGACGAGAATCCTTTCATCTGTACATTTTTTATTTTGGGACACCTATGCTGCATGGAGGTTGTTTTGCATAACATGTTTGATTACATGTAAGAAGAAGGAGTCTGGAAAGAAACATCATGACAGATTAAGGCATTATAAATATATATATATATATATTCTGGTTTTCTTAGTAGGCATAGCAGTGTTCTTCCTACATTGCCAGTTCTTCTTATTTTTGTTTTAAATATTTTGGTTTTAAATCTAAAAGAGGGAAATATTGTCCCTTAAAAAATAAAATAAAAAAAAAAGATACAATGAGCTAATATATTAAGGAAATCTCAAATAAATTTTCATTAAAAAATATCAGTTCAGATGAAATGAATGTAGTATGATACTATACTGACACTACAGAGGAGTTTTACTAAAGCAAAAAGTATTGTAAGTAAAATAACATTGCTCTGTTCATAACATGTTTGTCACTACCCTTGCTCAGGAATAAATGCTGAACAAAGAAAAACAAATGGAAATATTTAATAAGCTTTTCTGCAACAGTGTCACAATTATCTTGATAATCTCTGAGAATTTTGTCCATTGGTCCCTCTCAGATTCTTTTACGTGCATTATTAGTACCTTTTCCTTCTGTGGATATAGCTTTTCTGCCCAGTCTGTGGGAAAGTAGAATACTCTCAGATTGACAGCTCCCTGAAACAGCTTTCTAGAAGTTGCAAAACACCTTACATGGCAAAAAAATGGCAAAATGTACAGTGTACTTATTTTCACCATTTTAAAGGAGGGTGATGGATAGGAATGTAGAAAAGTGAATGCTGTTTGTGAAGGTCATTACTTTTTCCTGTTTAAAGGCTCTTCCAGGAGTAATGAGTTTCAAAGGCCTCTTTTAAAATGTAGGATAGATATTTTAGAAAGTATATTTATGTAGTAGAAATTAAAACGTTTAATCCTAGATGTCTGTTCTACTTAACTGTTCAGAGAATCATGCAATTTTGTCTTTCCTAAAAGATTTCTGAGCAAAGATTTGTTCTTATTCCTCCCAACCTCTTAGTCTATTGCATTTTAATAATTTTCAGCACCATGAATACAGACTGAAATTCTCAAGAAAATTGTTTCTATCTACAACTTAAAAATGTTTAGTTACAGGGATAGGGCATCTATTACATGACTAGTCACCAAAAATGGAACAAAATATTAAGTTTACCCCTTAACTGTGAAAAATTTAAAATGGTTTAACATTTTGGCAAAAGCTCCCACAAACATGCCCTTTGTTTAGAATTTAAATTACCAAGTGGCTTTTATTAGTCAATATTCAATGTGGTTTCATTGGAGTAAAAGGGAAGCAGATATGAGGGCAAAATTAATTTGGAAAAGAACAGTATCAAAATATGACATCATCACAATACTGGTGAATAGGTGTAAAGTAGTTTTAAAAAAAAAAAGCCCGAAAAAGAAGCCAGTAACAACATTTGAGGTGCCTTTGAAGACTGCTGACTTATTTAAAATAGCATTCTATGTATTCCTGGTTTCTATTATTACTTATTCTATATTATTCTAAATCAAGTATTTTGTCTTCTAGCAGTCATCGCTTAAAACCTGATAACAGTACTGTCAAAACTGTGAGGCTGAAGAGTCAAATACTTTTTAAAAAAAAATATGGTCTTTTACTTTACTAACAGTTTCACCTCAATTCAGGAAAAATTGAAAAAAAGAATACTTGTAGAATACAATCATTAATAAGATAGACTTAGCTTGAAAAACAAACAAAAGATATCGATAACTTTACCTTTGGAAAAAAAAGATATTTTATTCACGAAGGAGCAGGAAATTACTGAAGACCTGATGAAAGAAATAATATAAGCTTCTTGACCTAGTTCACCTAGGCTTTGTTCTGTGTCTTGTTTCTTCAATCTAGATTCTAGCTGTAACTTGTCACCAGAAAAAATCCTATTTTCAACTCTCTCTATAAAATGAAAATTGCTAATGATATAAAGCCAAGTCAAAGAAATACTTTCAAGTCTTCCCTTAGGGTGTGGGAGATACATACTGAAATACCATGATGCTATGTACGTCTCAGGAACAGCAAAATCCTACAGTTATGATGATTTGCTAAAAAAATGGGGATGGGTCCTCAGCTCAAATCTGAAAGACAACAAGTTTATTTCCACCCACACTGCTGAGGAGTGGGCTTTTCTGCAGCACATTTATTTTGATGAGAGCTCTTTAGGACAATCCAAAATGATCCTGACAGTGAGCTGACAGTTAAATACTATGTGTATGGGATTCAATGTTGGCATCCTAACAGGCCACGTCTGTGGTTAATTTTGGACATGACCTAGAAAAGGAAAATAGTGTTATAATAGGATTGCTACTGGACTGTGCTTGGTATGAAAATATAACTTAGACTGAAGCAGATTCAGGGCCAGTATTTATAACTGGGAGTGTTATTAGCTGCCACCTGATATAAAAGCCTGGAATATTTCGTTTTAGAGGAAAAAAAAAAATCTCTTTTTCCAGGTGGATTCTAATTAAGTTCTTCAAAAAGCTTATTTGTTTATTTCATTTCTGGGGATAAACATTGATCAAATCCCTAAGAGAGTGACTGCTGAGTGCATCCAGAATTCAGCATTAGTATTTGGTGCCAAATTTCTTCTTCGAGTCATTTGTTAAATTAATGTGACTTTTATCAGACAATATATTATCTTCAATTTTAAATTACAGTTTGACAGAAATATCACCAAACTGAAAAAAAAAGATATTAGAACTGAAAATTAAAAATTATTATAAATTCTTTTGCATTTTGCTGACACTGAATTCCTACTAAAGATATCAGAATCTTAAAATTGCATAACCCACTTATCATCTTAATTAACACATTATGTGGATTCATAGAACAGTGTTAAAATAAAATTAAGGTAGGTACTACAGGTTGATGAGAATAATAGGATTATATTTGATTTTCTCCAAATTTAACTTCATTTGTTGTGATAAATAGCAGTATGACAAATAACATAATTCACTGTTAAAGTCTGTCTTGATATTTTGAATTAATTGTGAAAGGAATGAATTGTTGTAAGTATTCTGAACCATTCAGAGATTTCATATTAATATTGTTTTCTTCAAGAATTTGAAACTATTTTCCAAGTGTTTCCTGTTTTAAAAAAGAACAGATTTTGTGTGTAAAGTGATTACAAATTTCATATTCCTTAGAATCTGAAGTGGCTAAAATTGCTTATTCACTGCTGGTACTTCATAAAGAAGAGAAACTCAGATGCAAATTCTGGAGAAAATTTTATATATTTCACGAAAATTTCAGTTCAGCTGAAAATGTGAGGAAAGCATTCTCCAGGTTAATTATGTTTAATTTCTTTTGTATTGAAATGGAAGTGATATGTTTAGAAATGCCATGCTTCATTGTATGGGAAATCTTGTATGTATACCTCTTGAGGTAAATACTTTAAAATTACAGAAATTGTATTTCCCATAAGAACAGTACAATTAAAAGATTTAAACTATTTACCATTCTACCCCTTTTGTCTTACAATATTCCAAATGTTTTCTCAAAGCACTATACAAGACTGAAAAGAACTGAGAAAATTAAGAATAGGCTACATGTGAAATGATTTTGTGCCATAGAATGGATGCTATGGTGTGCTTGTTTTTCCCTTATTTCTCTTATGCTTTAAGTGTCCTTCCGAATTAACCTACTCTTGCTGATATCTGCCTCTAAAACAATGCTTATAAATCCCATAAGCACTTGTTCCTCAGCAGGTTTCCTCAACATCAGTTTTTCATTTAAAAACATCTGAGGCATTGACAATAATTCATTCAGACCTTTGTGAATCTGGAATTCTGGAATTTTTTGCTATCAGGACTTAATTGCTGATTGCTAAAAGCCATCTTGTGGAATTGCCTCCTTTGTGCCACATCTATCTCAGACAGAATTTTATTTGGAGACATCCATTTAAACACTTAGGAAGAGAATACTGTGCTGCAAATCCTACTAACTAAGCTAATAACAGCAGTAGGTTATCATACTGAATTTTTTTCCCCATATGGGTTCATATGGATTTATGAAAATAAGAATACATGCATTATGCTATAGTAGTCTTAGATACAGTGTGACTAAAATGTGCGGTAGATGAAAGGCAATGAAATTTCTCCATGCAATTCCTTCAAGATTGAAACATTTCCTATCTCATGCTTTTTTTTCTCCTTAATTTAAAAAAAAAAAAAAAAAAAAAAAAAAGGAAATAAATGATATTGTTGAGTAGAATTTTTCTGAAATTTTTAATTTTGTGTGATCTTGATATTTTAAGTGCTCATTTAAATTTTGGAGGATAACTAAAATTAAAATATGACTTCTGAAATATGGGGAAAAAGAATCACTGACTCAAGTCTTTTATGGTGCTCATCACAATAAAACAAGCATACTGAGGTGGCAGTCCACACCTTTGAAACAACATAATTCAGTGTAGAAACATGATAACTGAGCTTGAGTAAACAGTTATGTAAAACAAAGGCCGTAACTTCTCAGGTTTATAAAAAATATTTTTGCGTGTCTCTGTTGCCGTCTGTTTTCCTGACCCCGAGAATGTACAATTTTGTTTTCCCCAGCCAGAGATCTTGAAAAGGAAAGGCTGTGAGTTGTCTCTTCTTATGTTTTCTTCATAGTTTATTGTTTCTTATCATTACATTCTGTTCCTGACCTGCAGAGCTCTTCATTGTAGGTCAGTTCAAGGTACAAAACCCCAAATCCCCATTACCAAATACCAAATACCAACTACTAAAATCTAAAATACTAAACACTAAAATACTTCCACCCTCAGGGTGGCATGGATATTTATACTACAATCCACATAATCAGTATTTATATTACTACTCCAATAACTATTATCCATGTCAGAAGGTTAGACTCTATTCTAAACAAACTATAATGTGCCACCTCATTGCAGAACATGGAGGCAAGGAAGAAGAAAGAAACCCAAAAGCCATGTGCTTCCTCCATCTTGTCATCACCTGCTTACCATCCTAAACCCGCATATATCTAAAATTCTCACCCTGTGATAAAACTACACACTATTCTACTATCTAATACATGTTCTTGAAAACTCTGCTTCATTCCAGATCCTAAAAGCCCTTTTTCCATGAACAAAGGTTAAAAACACTGTTTGTCAGAGATTCTAAAATCTCTTAAACATGCAAAGAAATATTTCTCATAATTCCAGACTCCAACACAGTAACTATCCTATGACTCTGAGCCCAAGTCTGAATGTCTTCATGATTCTTGGCTATGGGTTTCTTCCAGGGCACATGTAAGTTTAATTGTGGGAGTATGTTAGTCTGGAGTGTCTGCTGGAAAGGAAAGCTGAGTCATAGCCTAATGCCTCCTGAATCAATGTTAGAGGACTACACAGGATGGAGTATAAATTGATACAGGCTTGTCCATACTGCCTTTTTAGAGTAGTTGTTGAAAAGGTCCAAAATGAACCAAGGACTGCACTATTCATGCATAATACACCTATAATAGTAAAGAAAAAACAGATTTGCAGGGATCTTCTGACCTTAAAAATAAATTGCCGGGCACATCTTGTGTCCATGTTGATCAAACAGGGTGGCCATAACCAAAATGTCTACTGAGAATAATCTCAAGTAATATGCAGAGTTTGTCTTACCTGAGCATTTGTTCAAGACTGCAAGTTAGGCTAAAATAGGATAAAGGATAATGCTAATAATTTAATAGTATTAAAATTTCATACCAGTGCTAAAAGCAATCTGTCCCCATCTAGTTTGCAAATACATCCATAGAAACAAGGGAAAAACCTCAGTGGTTGCATGATTAACTTGTTCCGAGTTGAACTTCTATGACCATCCACATTTACACAACAGAGTCCTAAACCTTTCCACACAATTTCAGTCCTGTACTCTCAGGTGATCTACAATAAAGCCAGAGTGATCCTGTTAGTAAGGGCTTTACACTGGCTGGCATAAACAGAGAGATCAGATAGACCCACTTTTGTTAAGTATAGACAGATACAAAAACAGATTTACTGTGCTATGAATTTTGTTAGTGTATTTCAAAAGCCAAAATCAAATATGAGCATTTTCAGAGACAACTTAAACAGTCCACCTTTGACCTGTCCCACAACAGGATCAGATGTACTCAATCATTGTGTCTGGAAGTCATCTAACAGGATGTGGATAGCAAAATCTGAGCTAGATACTTTAAATTTTTAACCCACAACATAAATGGACACTGTGGGCTCACATACATGCTAGAATGATGTGTATTTGCTTGTTTATCTGTACCTATTTGATCAGATGAATCTCAAGTTTTCCAAAAACAGAATGTGGTTTGGCACTTATGGAATGTCTGCCCTAACTTTCTAAATTGTCTTTGTAGACCCCCTTTGAGTATAAGTGATCAGATCTTCACAGAAATCTACAGTAATTATATTTTTGTAGCTATTTATAAAGAAGATGTTGGGAATGATTCTATTATATCTGAATCTCTAGCAAAAGTTAATTGTTTTATTGATTTCATTGCAGCTATATGTTGAGTTTACCTGATACTGTGATACCAAGTAAAAATTAAAATAAACCCCATAACTATTGAAAAAAATTCATCAATGAACTAGTTTTATACTTCTTATGAATATTGTTCTTATATAATTCTAAACTAATTTCAGGAAGGGTTTTCTTGAATAAAGGTGCCAGGCCAAGTGTCATCTTGCCATCCTATAGTTTTTATGCTGTTGTAATATCTGATGATGTACTATCACGGGCTACATTGTACTATACAGGCATTAGACAAATGAAAAATAAGCAAAAGAAACCTTTTTTTGCAGAAAGTAATCTTGATTTTGTCTCTATTCTCCATATTTTGTTATGAGTTATTTCAGATTCAGAGTACTTGGAAATAAATCTACATTTCTTTTCAATTTAATTTTCCAACAGAAGATTGCAGGATTGCAAATAATAGGCTGTCAGTTTTTTCATTATCACATGTGTATCCCTTCCTTCTCTGCAGTTATTTTACTTGTGGGTCATTTTATCTGAATTTGAGTGAGAGCAAAAGGGCTAACTCCTCCTGCCAAGAAACAAATTAGCTTTTTACGTTGTTTAATAACTGCATCTAGTTCCAAATGCCACCAAACAGCTATTAAACAGCAAGCCCCTTGAACAAAAACTCAATGGTGCATAACACAGTTGATTAGATGTACTCTTTTCTGAAAGGGCCATTATTCTTACTAGGCATATTTCATTACTGTTAATCTGAGTTTAAATCTATGCACCCATAACCTAATAACTCCATCTGAATTGTCTAATGTTATCTAGCTAATCTTAGGATGACTTCTAATATTTGTGGAAGATATTTTTGAGGCTGAAGAACAGTATTTAGTGTTCTCTGATGCTGTTTCTTCAAACTGAGATTAATCGCATCTAAGAAGAAAAAGCTTTTGGTATTTTAATGTGTACTTTATTTTTCTCTTCAGTTGAAACAAAGCAGTATTCTCAGCAGTTTCCAAGCAAGCACATCATTTCCAATTACTGCTTGGTCCTGGTTTCTGTGCCTGGATTACTGAATGTCTTTCCTTTTAGTCAATTTTCTGTTTGTGGCAAGTAATATAGTTGTATTGTCATGAGGATGTGTGTGGTTTGTCTATATGTATCAATAAACAATATCAATAAAATACGCTTTCAAAACAAATATCAGATTGGGTGATATGTTTCACTGCTCACAATAATAACTTTCCTAAATTGTGAAGGAGGATTTGATAGTTTTACTGGATCTTGATTTAAATGTGTTTCCTGATTTGGTGAGCGAATGTAGAAAAATATCTGCAGGGGATTTTATTCAGCCAACCAGTTTAGGTCCTTGTATTTTATACCTCCTTAAGACACACATATTAGCAATTAAAAATTTTAACATCATTATAATGTAATTAATTAATGTAAGTAAGGATTACTTTAAGAAGCAATTTGGCATTATGTGAAATTCACTACTTTGTACTCATATTTAAATTTTGATAAACGAATTGAGAACATTATAAACACACATCTTCTATGTAATTATTTCCTTGGGAAATAATGCCCTAAGAGATAAGAAAGGTAAACTTTAGCATTATAAGGTTATCTAGCAGCTCTTATAGTGTAGAATTTGCACAGTATATGATTTTTAGAAGACATGCATACACATGTCAAGATTCATGTGTCTGTTGCTATAGTACAAACTTTCCTCCTTTGCATTACCTTCAGCCTCAAAACAAATCAAATTCAGAATGTTAGTTGAGTGCTTGTTTTGAATGTGAGTGACTCTCATGGTTCGCTTGTACTCTGGAAACCTCTGATGGCTTTAATTGTTCATTGGCCAAAAAACACCAGCATGCACTGAGTGATGAAATCTGAATATTCATGAAGACAGGGGAAAATATCCCTAATGAAGAAGACTGAAATTTTAAAGTGGCATCTTAGCCACACATTTTCATTGTAATGAAATCGTCTTTGATGATGATAATGATGACAAAGATGACCATGACGACAAGGTTGAGTGTCTGTGAGTGAAGATCAGGGGGAAGGACAGCATGGTGAATGCCTTGGTAGGTGTCCGTTACCAACATCCTTGCTAGGATGAACAGGCAGATGATACTTTCTACAGGTGGCTGGCAGAATTCTCTTCATCACCAGCTCTTGTACTCATGGGCGTCTTCAATTTGCCAGATGCACAGTGGATGTACAACACAGCAGAGAGAATGAAGCCTAGGAGGTTCCTGGTGTGTGTGGAAAAGAATTTCTTATGGAAATTTCTTATGGAAAGTGAGCCTACCAGGGAAGATGCCTGACTAGACCTGTTTAACACCAGACAAGAGCTTAACAGTGGTCAAAGGGTGGTCACAGAGGCTGCAATAAACACTAGATTTACTCACTTGAACATGCTGTCTCTTGCTTGACTGAACAAAGAAAATAATACATATTGTTATGGTACACCCTCACCCCCCAAGATCTATATATTCCAAAGAAGATATGAATCCAGTCTCTGCTTTATAGTTCATTAGACCAACAGGCCTGCAAAACGAATGTTAGCTCTTTTTTAATTTTAATGAAAACCAGAAAGAAGATGAAGTATATGTATTAATATCAAAACTGCATTCTTGTCAGTCAAAGGATAATGTTTTTAGGGAATAATGACCATTACAGTGCTATCTTTTCATAGTATGAACTACATTTTGTTAAAAATACTGACTTAGACAATTTTATTGACATTTGCATAGAACTTCCATAGCAACAATTTTGTATGTGGTATTTAAAAGGAATATTAAAAAAAAATGGGTATATACTTAAGACAGCTAAAATTGAAGAGTTAAATCAAATTTTTATATAATTATATTAGGAAGTCCATATGTGTTTTCCTATGTCTCAAACCCAGTTCTATAAGAAGGTAAAGTCTGAGACCTAGGTGGCTAGCAAGGTCTCTGGGAAGAGTAGGTTTAGAACTGAATCAGAGTAAGCTGACCTTTCAGAAAATCTCTAAAATATATAAGGAGAAGGCTAAGTACCTAGAACTATAATCATTTACAACTTTTGACATGTATCTTATGAAATATTTTGCAATAAGTGATATGCAAATATAAATAGTTTCTGCTAAGGGATGGAGGGAGCAAAAACCAGGGAATTGCTGGTAGTCACTCTTACGTGAATTCAAATGTTTTAAGCCTCTGAGGGATGATCCTTCTATACTCTGAACTAGAATAATTTCCTAGAAACACTGTAAAACTTTGTCAAGACTCTAATTCCTAATTAAGTATTTATGTCAAGTGATTTTTCCTTGTGTGTTTTTCTTAGAATATCGTCATTTGACAGACACCAAGGACCTAATTCTAAAGTTGTTATATCAGTTGCCTCCTGTGCGAGAGTACCCAAAGATAATATACATCCAGGTTTCAGAGCTCTCCTTGGTGTCAAGAATGAAGTTCAGAAGGCTTAAAAAGTGCAACAAGGCAACAAAATGACAATGACAAATGTAATAATACTCAAGGATTTACACATGTTTTATGTTACTAAACAAAAACCAAACAAATACAATAGAATAAATTGCAAAATAAGACTTGTACAATTGTTCTAAGTTCTTACACAGCCTTTTTGGTGTGCTGTCAAGTTCTGTGAAACTAGGACTTCCCAGATTAGGTTATATTTAATATCTCAACGTGTGCAAGTTTGTGATGCAATAGTTGGCTACTTGTGTGACTCTCCACAGAAGATGATGCGCAAGTTTAAGTCTTATCAGACCCTTAATACAGTGTTTCACATAACTTATTTCTTTTTCCTTTTCTTATAAACTGGACTCTTAACAACTTTACCAATACATAATTTTTTCTCTCCCAATGCATTTAGAAGTATTTATTCTGAGGACATGGATGGATGAGGGCTTTTTATTCTTCGTGCCTTTAACTCTGATCAAAAACAAATTTAGTAGACCTGAGCAGTCTAATCACTCTTATCTAGTCCCCCAGTATATTTCACTTAATTACATAATATCTTGTTACTGACCAAGAACTTGGAAAGACATGATAAATATTTTTTTTTTTGTTGAAGTCCGTGCGTCACTAAAATAAATAAATGAATGATTGAACACATAAATCAATAAACATAAAAGACAGAAAGAATAAGAGAAAGAATAAAGAAAGAAAAAGAAAGATAGAAAAAAGAAAGAAAGAAGAAAGAAAGAAAGAAAGAAAGAAAGAAAGAAAGAAAGAAAGAAAGAGAAAGAAAGGAAGGAAGAAAGAAAGAGAAAAAGAAAGAGAATAAGAAAGAAAGAAAGAAGTAGAGAAAGAAAGAGAGAGCAAAAGAGAGGAAGGTGTGGAAGGAAGGTGTGGAAGGTGCAGAAGGAAGGAAGGAAGGAAGAAAAATTTTTAAGAGCTTAAAAGAACAAGAAGGAATTAGAAACACAGCAAGATGGTCAAGATCATGTCTTAGGACAATATCAAAAGGTAGCCTAGGACAGGGATTTGCAGAGCCTCATACTGACTTTGAAATCAGTGGATGAAACAAGATGCTTTGGCCTCATCATACTGCAAGCAGCATCAGAAGATGCTGAAAGACTCTGCTTCTATGCGCTAATTCTACACCCATTGATACCCTTTTGTTTGCATTAATTCTTGTTCTCTTACTTTTCTATTATAAGAGCCATTGTTTCTTGTCTTTTGTAGAACATCAGATTTTAATTCAATCCATATGATATATCAATTGGGTTCCTCACACTGCTTGTCAATAAGTTCTAATTTGCAATGCAAAGAGAAGAAAACAATATAAAGAGATTTTCACTGAAAAAATGAAACTTCTTCCAAATTGCTGTAGTATAACCAATAACCTAGGCTTGGGTGTTACCATGGGGTGAAACAGGACACACAGACCAGCCTCTCTCAGTTTCTGTACTTTTCAACTGATGGAGTGCAAACATTGTCAGTGCTATGCAGGCATTGGAGTTTGTCTTACATAATGAGTGGCCTGCTCAATACAGCTTAGAAATTAAAGAACACAAGGCAAGAAATAGAAAGAGTCATGGTTTTGTAACTGTTAAAAGAAAAAGGAACAAAAATTCAAAGTAATCCCATGAATTTGGAATTAGTTTTAGCTGCATAGATTTTTGATAGAAGAAAACGAGTCAACCAGCCAAGCCCTCATTGCATCAGTTCAAAACAAGTTGGAGCTGTCCTTCAATGCACACTAGTCCTGAGACAGTGACAGATCACAGCGCTTTGGTCTATGAGGTGCCTCGAAGGCCAGAAGCTCCCCCTGGGAGATATGAAATGGATTGGTAGCTTTGGCCTGGTGATTAGATAGCAGGTGTAGATGTCATTATTGACACCAATAGTAAACATTTATAAGGCTCGTAGAAAGACTTAAATATTATGGTAGAGGATGTTTAAAACCGTTTTTAGTAGTCAAAGACTTCTTGATGTCCTTAAGATTGCAATCATTGAGTAGGGCAAGTGACAACAACACCTATACAGCTAATTGGAGTGTACCAAGTTAATTATATGTGTGTTTTAGAATAGCATAAATATATTTGCACACCACTAGTGAAGTTAAAAGTAACTACTCATAGAATTTAATACTTTTAAAGTGTCTAGTTCAGGACAAAAAACTGGTAAAACTGGCATGACTGCTCTCAAAAATAAAGGAAGGTAAATTACTGTAATTAGAAAAATAGAGACCAAAACAAGAGTTAGGAAGTAAAAGTTATAATTAAGTTGAAGCAAAAACCCAGAAAAAATTGAAGATGTTAGAACAATGATTTCAATACTTCTGAGACAGCAGTAGAATTGATATGACAAAGACAACTTTTTAAAACCATGCTTAACCACTTTATTCCCCTATCTCAGATAGTAAGTCCTGAAAATTTCCTTAATAATTTTTATTTGGAATTCTATATGAAAATTATAAAATTCTATATTAAAATTATCTTGTCAATCTTCTAACCTTTTCTGAAGAAAATGACATGCTGTTGAGCTAACTGATTCTGTAGGATGTGTATCAATATATACTATTTAGGTATCGTTATAAATTTCTACTTTTCCAAGTATTTAGTGCATTCAGAAAGCAGATTCATAAAAATATTCTATTAAGATGGTGTTACCAATTTCAGTCTCATATCAGTATACTGCAGTTGAGACTTTGATTACTTTGATTGTTGCTGGAAAATAAACAAGGCAGTTTTTTTCTGGCAGTTTAAAATTACTTTGTTAACTTCAGATCCATCAGACTGATTTTTTATTGTACTATTTCTATATATATGTCATGAAATAGCTTTGCAACTGTCTTTCATATAGCAGTGAGAAGAATAAAATAGTAATGATATTTATGAGTTAATGTTTTCTGTTATTCTTCTTGTTCTGTAGCAATTTCTCTCCTGTTAGGAGCAGAAGATAAAATGTAAACATAAGTTATGCACAAGTAATAAAATTTACATATTCTACCGTGCATTGAAATACTGAAATAATTTCTACATTGTAAAAATAATGGTCTTTGTAAAATCCTACACAGTACTGGAAAAGTGCAAAACTGCAAAGATGTGCCAGTGGTGATAGCAGTGACCTTGTCCCCATTCTCCTTATATTTGTCATTAAGGTATAAACTCATAATCATGGCCAAATTATATATAAACTTCCTAAAAGCTAAACCTGACAAAATACTGATAATAACACTGTATTACTTTTACTGATAAAATGAGAAATATCAGTCAGAAGTCTTTTCTGCTCTCAGAGGATGAAATCATAGCTCTGATCAGACTGAGGAATGCCCAGACATGACATCATAAAATAATTCTCATTTAAAAAAAAAAGTGAAGTTTCAAAAAAAAGCCCAAAAAGCATTCAGGGTATGTAATTCAGAAATTAGTGTCTTTTCTCATCCTCAAAAATGCATGTTTTTCAATTGGGACCTCCATGTTTGCATTTTTTTCAGTTTCAGAGTAGCACAGAATAGGCAATAGCAGAATAATTTAGATTGAAAAAGACCTTTAAGTTCATCAAATCAAACCATAAACTCAGCACGGTCTGGTCCACCACTAAACCATGTCTCTAAGCACAACATCTATATGACTTTTGAACACTTTCAGGGTTGTTTGTTCCACCACTCCTCTGGAAAGCCTTTTCCAGTGCTTTGCCACACTTGCAGTGAAGATTTTTTCCCAATATATCAGTCTAGACCTGGTACAACTTGAGCCCATTTCTTATTATCTCATATCTCATCTCATCTCATCCGGAAAAAGACACCAACCTCCTACTTTGCTACAACCTCCTTTCAATTATTTATAAAGAACAATAAGGTCTTCCCTTCTTTCCAGCATTTTTTCTTTAGGAGAAATAACTCCATCTTCCTCACCTGCTCATCATGAAACTTTATCTCTAGACCCTTTGTCAGCTTTGTTACCCTTCTCTGGACTCACTCCAGCAGCTCCATGTTTTCTTGCAGTGAGGACCCCAAAACCAAACACAATATTAAGGGTACCTCTCTTAATGTGAATTATTACCACAGGATATACCTATGTATAGCTTTACTCTTGTCTTTGGTGGAATTGTGATCACCATTTCTCATTAAAGGCATCAAATTTTCACTTTCTGAAGCAGAAAACTAATTTTTTTTTTGTGTGACCATAAAATCCAACTGGATCACTTCTATTTACAACTAATTCTCCAACTTCAAGGGTGTTATTGCAGATATTACAGGTAATACCAACATAATCCTTGAATGAATTATATTCATCTCAACATGTTTGTGCATATTGAGGCATAGCTGCTTAGTTCTACACCATGCTGAGTAAAAAGACCCAAATGTATCATTCATCTCACAGGATGGATATCATTAATTCCTATTTAGAAAGGGTTTTGTGATTTAAAAAAAAAAATAAAATCTACCACTGTTGCAACAATAGTCAAAATTCTTGAAATGTAAATACAAAATTCATTCTGAAAACTAAACAGTTTGAAAAAAGTGTTTACATCTTGACATGAATAAATTATAGGATTGACTGGGGCAGTCCTTGCTCACTGGTGAGGTTCCAGATGATCGGAAGCTGGTCAATATGACACCCATTTATAAAAAGGGTAGGAAGGAGGATCCTAGTAATTTCAGGCCAGTTAGCCTGACCTCAGTACCTGGTAAGGTGATGGAACAGTTTATACTGAGTGTCATCATGCAGCATTTACAGGATGGCCAGGGTATCAGACCCAGCCAGCATGGGTTTAGGAGGGGTAGGTCGTGTTCGACCAACCTGATCTACTTTTATGACCAGGTGACCCACCTGGTGGGTGCAGGGAAGGCTGTGGATGTTGTCTGCTTGGACTTCAGCAAGGCCTTTGACACTGTCTCCCACAGCACACTCCTGGAAAAGCTGGCAGCCGTGGCTTGGACAGGAGCACTCTGTGCTGGGTTAGGAACTGGCTGGATGGCCGGGCCCAGAGAGTGGTGGTGAGCAGTGCTGCATCCAGCTGGGGACCAGGCACCAGTGGTGTCCCTCAGGGGTCTTTCCTGTTCAATATTTTTATTGATGACATGGATGAAGGTATTGAGTCTTTCATCAGTAAATTTGCAGATGACACTTAGCTGTGAGTGTATGTCAATCTGTTGGAAGGTAGGAGGGCTCTGCAGAGAGACCTGGAATGGTTGGATGGATGGGCAGAGTCCAACAGGATGAAGTTTAATAAATTCAAGTGCCATGTTGTGCATTTTGGCCACAACAACCCCCTGCAATGTTACAGGCTGGGGATGGTGTGGTCGGGCAATGCACAGGCAGAAAGGGACCTGGGGGTGCTGGTCCACAGCCAGCTGAACATGAGCCAGCTCTGTGCCCTGGTGGCCAAGAAGGCCAAGGGCATCCTGGCCTGGATCAGGAATGGTGTGGCCAGCATGAACAGGGAGGTCATTCTGCCCCTGTCCTGGGCACTGCTGAGGCCACACCTTGAGTGCTGTGTCCAGTTCTGGGCCCTCAGTTTGGGAAGGATGTTGAGATGCTGGAGAATATCCAGAGGAGGCAACGAGGCTGGAGAGGGGCTGGGAACACAAACCCTGTGAGGAATGAATGAGGGAGCTGGGGATGTTTAGCCTGGACAAAAGGAGACTCAGGGGTGACCTTTTCACTCTCTACAACTCCCTGAAAGGTGGCTGTAGTCAGCTGGGGGTTGGTCTCTTTCTCCAGGCAGCAACTGACAGAATGAGAGGGCATAGTCCCAAGCTTCATCAAGGGAAAAATTCAGTTGGATATTAGGAAAAAGTTTTTCATGGAAAGTACTGAACTTGACTGCCCGGGGAGATGGTGGAGTCACCATCCCTGGATGTGTTTAAAAAAAGACTGGATATGGCACTTGGTGCCATGGTCTAGTTATGTGTTAGGGCATGGGTTGGACTTGATAATCTTGAAGGTCTCTTCTAACCTAGTCATACTGTGAATTCTGTGAATTCTGTGAAAAGAAAAGAGCAATAAATTTATACAAATTTATATTTCAGTTTGCTCATATATGGCATTCATGACCTATGATTAAAATTCCAGATGAGTTTTTAATCAGGCATTTAGGTAAACCAGCAAATGGATTAGGGCTTATGTGTATCAAGAACTGTGTTCATTTTCTTTCAAGTAGAAATGAAATTAGAGATAACATATTTATATATGATAGCAGAGATAACATATTTATTCTAAATAATGCAAAAATCTTGTCTGAAGTCATGTGATTTGCCAGGTTATGTGGCTATTTGAAAATTTACTCCATGAATATATATATTTTTGTTTTAATTCAGATATATTTTCATCCATGCAAACAAATGAGTTTGAGCATGTATTTTATCAGAGATTTTCAGGTATTTTTCTTCAATACATTAGCCATGACTCATATATTAAAAAAAAAAAAAAAACAAAAAAGGTAGCGAGCAACTGAAAGGTGTTAAAAATGCTCACTAGGTCTCAGGTTGTCAACTGAGTCAAGGCCAGTATTTCTTTCTAAAATTATTATTATTAATTTTATATTATAATAGTTATTATTTCTAATAATTTCTGCTGTGCCAGCCTGGGCACAATCCTGAGCAATGAGCTCTAGGTTGACCCTGCTTCAGCAGAGAAGATGGACCAGATGAGCAAGTGGCCAGGACCACTGTGTTCCCTTCCAAACTGACCCATTCTGTAACTGTGATTTTGTGATTTGAATATAAGGGAAAGCAGAACATGGAACTGGCAAAGGATGAGACTGATATAATTTTAATCTATGTTGAAATTGAAGTAGGGTTTGCTAACTGTAATGTTTTATAGGCAAAAGATTTAACTCACAGATATACTGTGTTTAATAAGGTAAAACAAGGAAGATGGAGACGGAAAATGCAGATGTTAAAAAAAAAAAACAAAACACAAAACCTCAAATACAACCAGGCATTGTTTTGCACATTCAAGTGGAATATTGCAGCTAAACTAAAGTAGATGTTCCCAAGTCCTTTAATTTCTATTAAGTTGCTCAGCTCTATCCCTGAAATTGTCTGTTCAAAGCATTAAATCCAAATCCTATACTCAAAATACTTAGGTAAAACTCTGGACTGCTAGGAGTTTGAAAACAAATAAAACAATGCTGATTTCATCTGTGCAAAAGATACTTATTTGGTCTAAATTAATCACTGCAATTTTGTCAAAAGTGACAGATATTTAGAGAAAAAATGAGAAAATTTACAGAAAAATAGGACAAAATTGTATTATGATTACCAATAAGACCATATAGTAGAGAAATTAACATCTAGCCCAGTGAAGATTACCATCTGGAGTTCAAACTCTTAATTTACCATTCTTGGAAAAATAACTTTTATCTTTTTCTTTTGTTTTCTTCTGCACGTATAGATGACCTCATATACACAGATCCTACAATACAAGATTCCAAGATGCTAACAGTTAATACAAGTTCATTATATTACTATTGAGTGAGAACAGATAAAAAATTTCCATTATAAAGATAAAACTCAATAAAATAAACTTACTTATTCTCAGGTCTTTTCACATGGTCTCCAATTTAATTTCAATGGAATATGAAATTATCTTCCTAATTATCTCTGAAAGGAAATTAGAATTTTACTAACAGTCAATGGAGTTAGGAGGAGTCACAGCACTCTGTTAAATTGTCAGTCGTGTTGTTTATGGAATTCTAACTTTAGGATTGTTTCTCTGAATTTTGCATCACTAAATAGTAAAGCAATTTGTAACTTGGTATGTCTTATATAGTAATAATTCTCTTCCTAAGAAGTATTTGCCTTCGTATCATGCATATCTATTAATATTGCATTTATCTTTCATCTGCTTTGTCTAAATCAATTCTTAAGAAAATAATCTATGCAAATACTTCACAATCCCAAAGAGAGGGAATGTCATCATTATGCCCAGTAGGCAACTCAGCTGCTCACTCTCCGCTGGTGGGATGGGGAAAAAATGGGATGGGGAGAAAATCAGAAGGGTAAAAGTAAGAAAGCTTGTGTGTTGTGATAAAGACAGTCTACTAGGTAAAACAAAAACCACATGCACAAAGCAAAGCAAGGAATTCATTCACCATTCCCACAGGCAGGCAAGTGTTCTCCCACAAAGCTGTGCTCCATCATGAATAACAGTTACTTGGGATGACAAATGGCATCACTCAAAATGTTCCGCCCTTTCTGCTTCTTTCCCCTAGGTTTTACCACTTATCACAATTCCTGCTACTTTCAAATATGTTAAGACATGAACAGGGTAAAATACTTAATTCTTTGCTGTCAGATTTAATTTTGAGCATCTTGTATTTATTTGTAGAAGTAATCAATGTATCCAGACTTTTATTTTTAAGGCATTCCTGAGTAATTTGCTTATGTCAAGAAATGAGCCAGAAGTAGAACCTGGAAAAAATCAATTATCGATTGTGAAATCTAGAGTAAATTGAGTCCCTTAGCCCTTCTCACTCTATCACAATGTTTTCACTTTTTTGGGTGGGTTTTTTTGTTTGTTTTTACACATTGTTGAAATAGCAGCATACGTGATTATGGAGATACACCATGAAAATATTTTACAAGCAATACTGAAAATCTGGATGGTGTTTCAGGACATGCTGCAAAAGAAAGGTAAAACTGATTTTTAAAACCATATTGGAAACCAGAATTAAGTAATGGAAATTTTTCTATTCTTTGCTTTGCTAAGCAATTTTTTTGGTTATTTAGTCTCAAGCTGCTTTGACTCAGCATTCTACCTATCACATTCACTTGAATTTATGAATACAGATTGATTAAATAATATTGGTTATAATATTATTAATATTATGATGCTTGTCTTTCTGAAGTTAAAAAAAAAACCTGTAACTTTAAACTACAAACATTTCTGCTCAAAGTTAAATGTCATACTGTCATTCCATAATCAGACCTCTAATGAATAAGAAGAAATAGAGTAGTTTTGGATTAGATGATGGAGAAATTCTCTGCTGCGAGTTGTGAGAGACTGGAACAGGTTGTCCAAAGAATTGGTGGATTTTCCATCCATCGAAATTTTCAAGCCCAAAAATCATTGGGCCTTTGAGTACCCTGGTCGAGTGGAAAGTGTCCCTGTTTGTGGCAGGAACTAGATGATCTTTAAGGGTCCTTCCAACCCAAACCATTCTACATCTCTATTCTATGAAATAAAACATATATGGTGCTATATAATGAAATCTTTATGTTCACATGAACTCTTTGGGTATTCTGTCTTAAACTATACAGTTCTATGAGCCAAAAATTTACAGATCAAAGAATTTATTGTTAATATGATAGTATTTCCCATCCTTTAATTTTTTTTTTTCCCCTCAGGAAAATTCAAACATTCATGAAAACAAAATGCCAATTCCATGGTTGTAGTAATTCTATTTGGTTTCTTGGACATGACAGCATTATGCAAGCATATTATCAACTTGGCATAAAGCTTCTAGGGATTGCTATCTATTTGTTTCCCTTTTAGATAAAAATATGGAAAACAAGGTATTCTTTCTGTAAAAAAAAAAAAAAAAAGCTTCATAAAAGCTGTAGTTGTTCAATTTGAGAAAACAAGATTACTTTTGAACTACTTCTTAGACTTTCCACATTTGAAAATTCTTCTCCCCTTCTTTTTAAAGATGAAGTAAAATGCTAACTGAAGCTTTATTTATTTTATTATATGAATGTGTGCTTTCTTAAACAAACCAAAACTCTATATTTTACTACTTTAATGTCATAGGATGAGAACTTTTTAAATATCTCTATTTGCAGGTTCTATTAATTAAAAACTATTAAAATTGAAAAGCAAAATCACAAACAGATTTTAAAAAGAGCATCAATGTTTACTTCCATTTTCATGCAAAAACTGAAAATAGATTCCTATGTAATTTTAACATGCATTTTCTTATAATCACTAAGATGCACCAAACTGGATAACAAATTCAGGATACCAAATTCTAATTCACTTCACTTCTCATTTGATAAAACATACATTGATAATAAGTTCACCTTTTTGATAATACCTGCACTAACACTAGCACCATTTTTTGTTCAAGAATATTTTTTTTCTGTGTGTGTGAAAGAGCTGAATATTCTTATTGGAATCAGACTAATGCCCAAGATTATGCAATAAATTTAAATAGTAACATTTGAAACAAGAGGCCATCTTTAATTGAATAAAATTATTTGTATCTTTGTAACTGAAAATTTTTAATGGTTCTACATAGTTATATTGTAGTTTGCAGCTTGCAGCCAAATTCTCTTACAGAATATATGCTACCTTGCAAAATGTCAGCAGTTTTCTAAAAACAAACAAACAAACAAAAAACCAACAAAAAACCCCAAACCCAAAAAAATCCCTCTACTAAAGTTAGCTTCTGTTTTTATATCATCTTTGTCCTTGGAAATGTTTCTCCCCATTAGCTAATATACCAGCTGTTAACTGCTAGTAACAGATTTTGAGAAGCAATTTCTTAAGAAGGGAACTAATAGTTAATTAACTTATGTGTCTGTTAACTATCTGAATGTTCTTTTATATTGACATTTATTATCACCAACCTTTAATCTTAGACTACAAAATAAGGTAATTAAGTTACATTTGTTTGTGTAGCAGAGGACCTGATGAGTGTTCTGGAACCATGTGCATTTTTTAGGACATTGAAAGGTCAATAAAGAAAATCTTAAACAGAACTACATTTCTTAGGTCATTTAATTAAAAAAAAGAAATCATACCAAAGTCTGCTTGAAAAATTTTTTAATATTTAAATATTAGTTGCCCGACTACTGAAATACATTTCTCTCAAGAACATGCTAAGTACGAGAAATGGTATACTGGCAGAAGGTTTCCATTTGTTTGCAAATCCAAAAGCAAAGTAAGAATGAAAGGGTGTGTCTTAAACCCTGTCCTTTTTGGATTAGTTATTTTGCATACTGAAAATTTAGCATCTACTGCTTGTCATTACAGCTTGCAACCTTCCACAGCTAAAGCATAGCCCTTTTCTTTAAAAACTTGGACTACAGTCATTCTTTTTGTTATTAAAAAAAAAAAAAAGTCTTTTCAAGTATGAAATAGAACACTCCATGTTCTTTTGTGTATGTAAGAATGTGTTGTAAATCTAGTTAACATTTTAGTGATAATAAAGCCAGTTGTACTAGTAGCACTAAAAGCCATAGCTTGTATTAATACATAAGAGCTTCATAAAGCTCTTGAAAATGTTACACAGGACAAGTTACTGTATCTTATTCTCTCTGCCATTAAGCTCACCCTTCCAAGTCTCCTTCAATTTTAAGTTCAGTGCAGACTGTCTTCCTCAGGAAAAGAGATGGGTTAACACAGCAGGTCATCAAGTGTCGAGAGGAAGAGTTCTGCACTGGTCCTGGGGGCCTATTTCACTGCAAGGGGAAGAACAGCCTTCTTCATTCTACTCTGGCACAACAGAGCTTTTCCTAGGCAAAAATTTCTAGGCTTTTACATTATGAAAACACAAGCTAAAATAATTTAGGCAAAAGCAATAGATTAAGACTCTTTTAGTCTAAGACAAGTTAGCCAAGTACTGAAACATTGCACTGCCCAATGACTGTATATCTTGAGTCTTGTCATTTTTTCATATCTGGAGCAGTGGGATGGACTTTTGGAGCCAGGCAACTCTGGGTTAAGCTCAGGAATGAGAGTGTGAGGAGCTCCATCTGCATTGTAGGAAGTTTTACTACTTGGTTTAAGCAGCTCTGGACTGTGTTGGAGAAGACAAGATAGGATGCAGAAAATGCGAGAGAACAAGGGCTGTAATTTAGTGCTTACTGCTTTCCTCTGGACCATCTGGAGTTTGCATTCAGCTTTGAGGGCTGATTAAGTATTTCAAATGTTAAGCACAGAAATAGAAACCCTGGTTTTAAGTCTCCTCACACAGAGGAGAAATTAACCAAGAACATTTCTTGTACTGGATGAATGTCCTAAGCACTAAATCCTTATATAAAGGACTGATAACTCTTCTGGCCTCCTTCTTCAGGAAAATAGTAGTTAAGTTTTGTGGCTATTTTGTGTTCCTTTTCCAATAATGTATTCTGTGAACACCCTCTTGCCCATGCTCCTTCTAAACATCTGACCTTCAAAGTGAAAAAAGGTAAAAAAAAGGAAAATAAAAGCTTTGGGGATGCTTGTGGAAACAGGCTTGGTCTAGAAAGCAGTAAATCATTACTGTCAATTTCAGAGTGCCTTTAAACATAAAGATAAGCAGAATTTTGATTACTTGAAGAATTTGAGCTTCCCAAGGATTCATATCTTAAGAAGTCTTGAGAGTCAGAGTACAGACTTAGTTATCTATGCCCCACCTAAATTTGTCTCTGCACATTGTTTTTCAAACTTATTGAAGATTGAAATGTTAAGCCTAGGTATGGTTAAATATTTTTGAATGGCTGTGTTGCTGGATCTGAGGTCTCAACTAGAAAAACAGTAGCCTTAACTTTTTTTTTTTAAAAGGATTATTTTATCCTTGCTACATGAATGTGAAGACCACTGTGGATGCCATTAAGGGCACAGTATGCTACAATATTGTACACACAAAAAATGATAAATATTAAATAAAAAATAAATTGGCAAGTATAAATATACCACACTTTCTGCACCATTTCAGGACTATATGTACTAATATCCTTTTTCATTTAAGGGACATGATGGTAATACAGGCCCTTTCAGAGACTAGCAGTTTGTGAACTTAAATAATACGTTGTCTCTGATATTCAGGAGCCAAAATTATTACAATACTAAACTTTTATGGTTGCTAAATGAGCCGGCAATAAATACTTCTTTTTTAACTTTCTTTTCCTTAGAGCATTCATTTAATAAAAAAAAAAATAAAAATCACAACTTATATTTTCATGGGTAAGTTACCTTTTTTTCTAAGTTAAAGAGGCTCAGTGTAGGAAGGATTAAAGTGTTCAATAAGAAACTCAAAATATAATAAAGCATTTGTATCTGGCAAATTTAATATTTTATATAGTACTTCATTCCATCATCCTAAAATTTACATGAGAAAAGCCAGAGAACAGTTTGTTCTTGTTGATGCTCTTAAAACCTCTCATTCTGCACATTTTTATAATGTCCCCTTTGGTTAGGTTAGCTTTTGTATCCCTTTGAAACACTTGGGGTTCTCCTGTATCCTTTTCAGAGCTGAGGGGAGAAGAACTTCACAGTGCTCTAATGCGTATATGTATATTTGTGTAATGAATATAGATTCCTTATTTCCTTCCTAACATTTCTTCACACTTCAGTTGGGGTTTTTTTGACTTCTGCCAAGCACTGAGCCGGTATTTTTATGAAACTCCATCTTGATTCTGAGTACCAATGGTCATTACCAAGCCCAGGCTTCAACATATGAAGGTGGGATAATTTCTCTGTGTGTGCTACATTTTGTAATAATCTACAGTCAACTTCATCTTCTATTTTATTGCCTTACAATATATTATAATATCCTTCATATTCTGCTGTGTCCTTACTCCGTGGAATAACTCTGGAATAAGCAGCCAACTTTTCATTCTTTATTCGTTTTTCCAAATATTTTATAAAAATAGATATATATTTATATAACTATATGTTTTATGTAAACATATACATACACACACACACACACACTCACACACACATATAAATTTATATATATGTACACATATTTATATATGTGTGCATTTATATATGTATATTAAAATAACCTCAAAGCTCTTCAGGTGGCTTCCCTGCACTGTGACAATGAATATTTTACTCATATCCTCCATTTTTACTTCTCAGTCAATGGTGTTATAAAGGAGTGGTGGCTCTTGCCCCATTTGAGTACAGCCTTCATTCTCAGCTCAGTGAGTGCAATTTATGACTGCATAATGCCACGTGAGGGCCTGCTCTTGAGTGACACCTAAGCATAGGTGGTGCAGATAATTCAGGTTCCAAAAATCTCTTCCAACATCTGATTGTGCCATCTAAAGCCAGAGTCACACCACAACCTGTTCAGCACGCCTCAGAATATTATGTATCATGAATTTATCCTTTGATAGCTCAAACTACTTTTACAGTGACTTTGGATGCTGCAATTTGCTACTGACTGTTCCCCTTATAAAAACTTGACCTAGAGAATCACAGAATAATTAAAATTGGAAAAGACCTCCAAGGTCATTGAATCTGATCTTTGACCAAACACCAACATGTCAACTGAACTCCAGCACCAAGTGCCACGTCTAATTGTATCTTGAACACTTCTCAGGACCATGATTCCACTACTTTCCTCAGCAACCCATTTCAGTGCTTAACTACCCATTCAGTGATGAAATTCTTCCTGATGTAAAGACTGAAACTCCCCTGGTGCAGCTTGGTTCTTGTGTTTAATTGGTAATTTCCTGGAACAAGAGGCTGCCCCCCACCTTGTCACAACCTCCTTTCAGGCAGTTGTAGAGAGTGATAACAGCTCTCCTGAGCCTCCTCTTCTCCAGACTAAACACCTGCAGCTCCCTCAGGTGCTCCTCATAAGATTTTCTCTTGTAGACCATTCACTAGCCCTTGCCTGAATTGCTCCAGCATTTCAATATCTTTATTGAAGTGAGGGGCTCAGAACTGGACACATGACTCAGGGAGTGACCTCACCACTGCTGAGTAAGGTAGCAAATTAGGCATTCTTCTGGAGTGTGTTTTCTTGTTTCATTTAAAAGAATAAACCATTTCTGTGATACAAAGCATAGTAAGTGGAGGAAATCAGGAAATTTGTTTCAAAATAATCTTTCTGGAACTAATATTCATAGATGTATGCACAGCAGGCAACGCTGAGTTCAGTGCCCAGCAGCTGCACTGGTTGTCAACACAAAACAAAGACAGATGATATACTGCTGCGTGATTCTTGGTAAAAATATTCTCCTGGGAAGAGTAACAGCTTGATTCTATCCCCATGTCATTTTTTGCCATCCTCCAAGAAAACCCCCTGGCAGTTAAAAGACTAGTCTTGTGCACTAGAAAATAGTCCTCTGCCTTTTTTATTTGGTGATTGATCATAAAAATATAAGAATAAAAGGATTAAAATGAGAGCAGGAAAGCAGATTCACTGATCTATAGTGTTAAGTTAAGGCTCAGCCAGTGAGGAATGTTTTGGGTGCTCCTTTCGGGAGTATCTTTTTTAGGCTAAAGCTGTGCCTCTGGGGGCCACAGGTAAAAGATGTATATGCATTTGTTCAAAATACAATTTCAGTGTGCAGTTTGTGTGACATTGTGTGTGGGATAAATGCCTTGGAAGCTGGATGAATGCCATTAGATGTGTCATGTACTCAGATGAGGACATCTTTTACAAGCTGAACATGAGGTCATCCTCACTGATTGAAGATATAATTGCCTCTAATATCTATCTGAATTGATTTAATGTTTGGGAATACTTACAGAGGTGTTCTCTTTCTAGAGAAAAGAAGCAAATCTTGTAAGATGAAATAAAAATGAAGAAGATGGGAAGTGGTTTGTGCACCTCTCGGAAACATTTACCCTCCCACTCTGGAGTAATTCATCACTGCAGTTACAAAGAAGCGTTCTTTTTATTAGCTGAAATGTTTTTCTTCTACTCTAAAGATCCAATACCACAGGAGATAGGAGATTCAGTCACAACCACTAGAATATCCCACTTTTTTTCCTGTTGTGTTGTCTGTCCTTTTCTTCTTGTAAGGTCTCGATTAACTTATGATTCAGGATTTAGCTTAACACCATAAATATAACACAAGTTAAATCATCTGCCAAAAGAAACATAGCAGCAAATAACTGTTGCCTATGAACAGTATGGATGTTTTTATTTTGCTATTTATTATACTAATTTATAGAAGTTGGCAGAAGAATAAAGAAATGTTCCTAATATGAGTAAATTCTATTTTATTTCATTTTACATCTTATTTTCAAGTCTGAAAGCAAGATGAATCTGCATTTAATATTCATTGCTAGTGCATAGATGATATTTATTATTATTTAGGATTCAAGGATATCTGAATTTCTTTGTGGTATAAAGTTTTCAATATTATTTTGCAAGCTCTCTTTTTATCTATGGAATGGAACTGATATGCTCAATTGAGAGACTGATTTTGACAGTGTATTAGTTTTAATTTGAAGTAAAATTACAGATGCTGCTGAGAAGGTCATGTTTCAAAAATAATGATGTAAAATTTCTCATGTAGGAAAGGTCTTCTGGTTTGAGGATTTCTTCCCTTCTAGTTAACTGATTGGTAACTCCTTACCTTCACTATTAACATCTGAGCATTGCAGAGTAGCAAGATAAAATATTCAAGGCTTTTGCAATCAACCATTTTCCATTACTTCCCTTCTTATCTAAAACATATATTTAATGAATTTCAGTTCTTCAGCTTTGAAAGGTTAAAAGAAACAAAAAAGACATACAGGACAATGTCATAAGCTTTGTGACCTGACATAATGTACCTTAAGACAGAAATCAGACACTACTCCCTCTCTTTGTCCAGAGAAGTTTAGTGAAAGGACAATATGAATCTAGATGTAAAATATTCCCCCTTGAATTTAGTTTTAAGCTTCACACTATTTTTCAATTCCCACACTGAACTAAAAAGTATTGATCATATGAGATATTTCCAAGGATATTGAACTTAGCTGTTGAGGCTTTATTTAGGGGAAAACAATATAAGTATTTAAATTTACTAACTTTGGATTCTGAAGGGGGGAAAATGAGACATCCTCTCTCTGTTCAGAATATTTAGATGAAAGTTATATCCATTGAAATAATGTGAGTTATCTCTCCTTTTCCTTCATAAACATGCCAATAGCAAACTGCAAAGAGACATACCTTGTAAAATGCTGGACATCTTTTACTCAGGCCAAACACTGAAGAAATTGATAGAATGGTATTTTAAACACAAAGTATGTATGGTAAAAATACATATGAAGGTGTAACTGTGGAAAAGTAAAGAACATTTCAGACTTCAAAATTCAGAAGAGGCCTTACATTTTTTAAATAGAGGTTTCTAGAGCAAAATAAAATACTCAGCTAGTTTCACAGGCATTAACATTTCTTAATATAGACAAAATGTGAGTATATTTTCCTGTGTTGAGGAATGTTGAAGTTGCCTTTTTAGCCATTAGGAAGTAAGTTAATGCAATTTGTGTGAAAGTCTGTATATTCCTATCTCTTTAAGTCCTTCCTTTTTCTTTTGGAAAGATCATAAGGACACCAAACGTTATTATGGAAAGAAAGATGACAGATTTATTCATTTTTATTTCTAGAGCACTAAGGAAAAATAGTGATCAGTCAGGTGAGCTTGAATTTGTCTACTGATAGATGTGGAACTGCTTCTCAGAGGAAGTAACGGAAATAATAGCACACTGATTAAACAGCTAACTGTACCCTTTTTACAAAACTCAGAGACATCACTGAGGTATTTTTATTTATCTTTCTGTGATTTATATCAGACTCTGTATTTCTTGCCCCCTATGTTCAATTTCCTTTACTAGTCTGGAACAGGAGGGGTTTCTAGCATTTACAATATCATCTCCTGTTCCTGACCTTTTTGAAGACATAGTTTATGTATTTTCTCTTCTTCTCTAATGTTCAAAGATCTTTGCTCCTCAGGGCTTACACAGAAGGTGCAACACTGAAAGCTGTTTGTAAGGAGCCTGCAAGATCCTCAGGGCAAACAGTTTTTCTTGATTCTGTCTGCAAAGCGCAAAGCACACTTTCCACAGCATAAAAATAAATCTTACTCCCCATCATCCCTGGTAGACAGTTTGACAAATTTTATATTAAGTAATTGCTTTTGGCTTGCTTCTTCAAGGTTCCACACATTTTTCAGAAGTTCATGATGGACTTTGGGAGGGAGTGAGGTTTCTCAGACTGTTGCAGCAAACATCCAGAGACTTTAAATATTGAATGCTCTCCAACAACATTGTATTTGTTGAAAAAAATCCTTTTTTAACATAAAAAATATTTGTGGAATTTATTAAACTGAAATCTGCATTTTATTTATCTTTATTTACCTTTTTTTTATATGACAGCCCATTCTTGATTAGCAAAGTATAATCCTGTTATATTGCATTTTGTCTCTTCTGTTCTGGACATACAAAAGATGATGGAATCAACAGTGCAATGTCCTGAATCCATGCACTGCAGACCACTCTTTCTGAATACATTAAGGCCTGATTAGAAATGAAATTCTTAGAGAACATTCAAATACTACTGTTAACATAGCTGAATTTTAATAAAGGCTAATATGGGTTTTGCATAACATTCACATTTCATCTTAGAAAATGCTTTGACACTGCACTTGATATAGTGAAATAATTATGTGTATGTGTTAAGTTTTGAATCAAAATATAAGGAGTTGATAAAAAAACCCTCATTTGACTCATAGGATCTACATCACAAGATTTATACCATGTGGATGGTACAGTAAATAGAAGTCCTTTAAATTTATATATCTTAAAAAATTTGTACAGGAAAAGATTTCAAATATGGATTAGGGACATAGAGAATAAATAAATATTTTAATCCAAAAGTTCTCAAAAGAAGATTTCAAGACATGATAATTTTATTCGGAGATTCAATAAAGAATACATCCCAAAAGTCTGTAATGGTGTTCCAGTGAAAACTAAGATTCATCAGTAGGTCTGGTGAGTAGTCTAAATATCTAAGAAATTAGCTAATCTCTCTTAATTTTACAAGTAACTTTCAGTAATTATAAAGCATCTTTGCATTAATGGTAAGACTAAAAAAGTTTTTGAACAACTAGATTTAAATTTTGTGTGTTTGTAGATAGTCAACATCTCCCACCCTCACAATGACCTTTGCAGACTTTTTTGACATTTGAGAAGGCTTCTGCTGAAAACTTTGAGAAAGCTAAGTGGATATCTAGAGAAATATTTTCTGTCTGAGTTTGTTTGGGTTCCACTGAGTAGAGGTCCTCCTTTTAGTCTCTGAAATAAAGTTCTGCACAGAAATACCATTCAGCAATACAGCAGTTGGTAGTGTTGAAATTTTTTTTCTAACATTCTTGACAGCATTGAAATCTACACATTTTCATTCCCTCAGTACTCTTCTCATTAACACAGAAAATGAGAAGAAACTTCAGTCCTCTAGTTAGAAGCAGACCACAGTGGTGCCAGAAATGTAAAAGAGCTGTTTGTTCAACCAAGGAAAACCATGATAGTGTAGTGAGCATCCAAAGGATCTTGATGGCCAAGCTTAAGCCCCTAAGATTCAGCGCTTCTTCTCTGGTCTGCTTGCTGATATGCTAATTAAGTAAATAAATAACAACTCTCAAACACACAAACTATCTGCACAATTAATTCACCATCTCTATTAATTAGGTAAAAGTTTTTTGCTTGGTTGGAAGGTATTACTCAATTCTAATTTATAGAATTTATAGATCTATCTCCCAACACAGAAATAATATTAGGAATAAAATTGTGTTCCCTTTCATTTTCCCTTGTCCATTGAATCAGACAGGAAAAGAAGCGCAAATGTCAGCTCCCTGGATTTCTCAAAAGCCTTTCAGTATCTAAAGAGGGCTTATAAGAAAGATGGAGAAAGACATTTTACCAACTCCTCTAGTAACGGGACAAGAGGCAGTGGATTAAAATGAATGAAAGTAGATTTTGGCTGGATATTAGGAAGAAATTCTATACTGTGAGAGTGATGAAGCATCGGAACAGATTGCTCAGAGAAGCTGTTGATGTCACACCCTTGGAAGTGTTCAAGACCAGGTTAGATGAGTCTTTGAGCAGTCCGATCTCATGCAAGGGGTCCCTTCCCACAACATTTAGGCAATTTAGTCTAGATGATCTTTAAGGTCCATTTCAACCTATTCTATCATTCTGTGATTCTAGGTTTTATCTAGATTTTATCACAAATATTCTTTCCCATAAATTTGTTCATATGCAGATTGTATGAAGATATGTGTGGTCCCTTTTGCATAGTCAAAATAATGTTCTCTGATGCATCTTAATATACATTTGTGGAAGTCAGAGGATATCAAGTAGAAAAGGGTAACATTTAAGAGATGTCCAGGATTAATTATGATATAAATGGATTGGATGCATGTTTTGGAATCAACTGAGAGAATGAAAAGAAGTAAGAAAAGTGATTGATGTTGCTTCCCACTGTGCATTTAGATGAGTCTGAAGACCATGTCACTATTAATTTGCTCCTAAATATATCACAGCTTCTAGGCTTGTCACAGTAGGAAATTTTCAAGGCTTGTTTTGCATAAGCAATCACTTTTAGTCCTTTTCAAGTACAATTATATTTTTTTCTTACTCTCTGTATGGAGTCTCAGACAGGATCAAAGTCCTGAAGTGTAATGTTTCATAGTGTGATTCAGTACCCTGTGTAGTGCTACTAGAATGCAGATTATTAATTTGATATGTTCTTCTGTAATGTCCTTAGTTAGTCCTGAGAAGATGCTTGGGCCTCAGTTACTCTTGAAATTTCAGTCATAGGAAAGGGGAAAGATGTTTCACTTTCAGATGCATTTCAAGCTTCAAACACTTACACAGCAAATGTGTTTTAGGGTCACAGTTTGAGGCCAGTCAAGGGGGCACAGATTTCCTGTGGCAGTTCTTGGCTGTTCAAGAAAAAGATGTCCCAAGGCTTTAGATGTTGGTTTGGAATTTCGAACAAGAATAGACAGTATTTATTTTTCATAATAACCATCTGGTTCTTCATTGAGAAACCCTCCAGAAACATTTTGCACTCAAAGAAATAATTAGCATTTACAGTTTGGGGAAATTTACATGCATTCATAATTTTGATTGAATACTTTGGAATGGCATGATAAGAGACACTAGAAGAGTGAACTAGCAAGTGAAAGAGCAATAAAATCATCTTAAAATATTCAGATACAGATTAATCAATTCATATGATATTTTTCCTTCATATTTTCCTCACATTTTCCTTCATTTTATCCTCATAAGTGCAACTTTCATTCATTTTGGGACTGTAGTGGACAAATGAGGCACTAGAGTGCTACCACAAGCATCAGTTTCTGTCTGTTTAGCCAACATTTTCCTGAGTTTTAAAATTAATTTTCTTGGCTTTAAATAAGACATCAGGAAATTAAAAAAAGAAAAAAATCTATTAAGGAGTCCTATCTCTAACCTATACAGTAAAGCAATCTATTTATACAAAATATCCACTAGGCAAAGAGCATAATTGTTGAGTGTAGATTGTTTAGTGATGATCCATGAGTCTGGATCATAAAAATGGGACTCATTAGATGAAAAAAGTACTAAATTTAAAATTTAGAAACGTCTTTATAAAATATAAGACTTCCAGAGGGAGAGATGGAGGAAATCAATATGGCACTGTGGAAGAGAAATATCTTATTCCAACTGTAAATGCTGCAACCAATTTTAATAACATAATTACATTTTGTAAATTGTGTATTGTTGTGCATTAGGTAGTTTTTCTTTTAATTAAATAGGCAAGATGTAAAATTAATGAAAACTCAAGTATTTGCACTTCATTGTCTCAATCCAACCCTGTATGAATCCAACACTGATAAACTGCACACTGATGAAGAAAAGCAAATCACTGTCTCCCCTGATTTTCTCCTAGGAAGTATCTGCTGAATTCAGAGGTGATTTTGAGGTGTAGAGAACATGGTTAGAGAATAAGGCCACTTAGGTCTTATACAGCTGTTTTGCTGTCAAGGAAGTTAACTGGGAAAAACCCCAAACAGCCATCTCAACCTATCCTGACACACAGATCTATGTATAGAGATACCTGCACACACAGACATGCATGCAAAGGTAAGCACACACAGAGACAGATGTGTTCCCCTTGCCATAATTTCTTTAGCAATTCCAATGGCTTTTGTAATGAGGAAGTGAAAATATACTGCCGAGCTCCTGTTGACTCCTGGAGTTGTTTTGCTAGAAAGCAGTGCTGAGCTCTGTGCAAAGTGATATCCCTGGCACTTTCTGACTCATGATCAACTGATTGATAGTATCTACCTTGCAGGACTCCTGCTGATCTCTTGATGGAGGGAATACTGCCACCTTACATACCACAAGCTGTCAGTCTGTGCAAAATGGGAACTTAGAGAAACTATTACATAGGAGAAGGTGCCTTGCTACATGTAGACAATCATCTGTTCTCAGGAAAGGAAAGCCTTCCTAATCTTGCTGAGTTCTCTCAGATTCAATGCAGTGGACTGCCTTTTTCTTTGCGAAGCAAAAGCTCGGTGCTGTCAGAAAATAAAATAAAATAAAGGAAAAATACAGAAATTGTCATTGAGAATTAAAATCTTTGTTTGAAAATGCAGTGTAGTGACATTTCACTCTGCTTCATCTCCTATTCTGAAGCCTTTCAGACTTCTCCTGGCTTCCATATCTAATTTTAGTTCTCTTTGCACTTTTTTGATGTCCTCTAACCCTCTTTAGACTCCATCCAGCTACAAACCTGCTATGCCCTTAGTGTCTTTTATTTGCTGCTACTAGTAAATAATTCCTTGAGCAATAAGCAAGCATTCAGAGCAAACTACCTCTTCCCTGAAACTTCTTAAAAGTAGAAGTGTGCTCCAGAAATACTGGAGCAGTCTTATGGCCCACAGGAAAAAACAAAGAAAAAAATTAGAAATCACAAGTCTTCATCTCTCTTCACAGACAGCAAAAAAAAAAAAAACCCAAACAAATGGAAATATAAATTAAAGAAATAAACCTGCATTTATCCAGAAGAGTTTGGAAAAAACTTAAAGAAGAAAACAGTGGTGTTCATCCCATTTGATAAGTTGAAGTTGTTATGCCAACATATGTAAATAGGATACTCTTAAACATGATGGGAAAACCAGACTGCCTGAGGATTTCATCTAATGTAGGAACAGTATTTCTTTCCAAACTAAAAGAATGACTCCATTTGAGAAGCTTTAAATGATTTTACAATCCTTTAAGTTGCTTTTTATCCACCAGTTATGAATTTTTATTTTGGAAATAAACAAGGGTGTATTTGAAAGAAGCTTTTCAGAAAGAACACTGTTTTGTTCATTTGTTACTGGTGAAAGAGAATGTTAAAACCCTGGGTAAAATATGTCAGTTGTTCAAACCAGTGTGGCAAGCAGCACGACTGCTTTTCAGCCCCGCTCCATTTAAGGCATTTCTTATTTTAAGTTTTATGAATTAAGCGTATCTTCAGAGACGTGTTAACTAATTTGGTTACTAAAAAGCTTAAGAATGTGGAACTAATATGAAATGAGTAAAACATTTTCATTTATTCATAGTGCTTTCAACTGTATCTTATTCTCCATTGTTCATCTCTAAAAATGTCAATCTAGATTAAAAATATTTGAGATAAAAACATTGAGTTTGATTCTTAAATCAACTGCTGTGGTACACAAAAAACCGAGTGGATCTTTTTCTTCTTTTTGAAGGGTAACTAATTCACTACAGCTTTTAAGGAAAATTATAGTGACAGATGATACTTCAACTTTATTACACTTGCCTTTTCAGTCTTTTGGGATTTTTGCAAATGGGTTTTCAGTAGAAGCACTGGATGTCCCTGGATTGAAGGGCCACTAAGACAAATTTCTTTTCTTTTTCTCAGAAAACTAAGCCAAACAAGATCACCTGAGCCTTCTTTTAATTTGACTTTGTGTGATATCTAGTATATAATGATCCTCACAAATGCAAGCATAGTTAAAGGGGTCATGCAAAATAGACTGCATTAGAGAAGGTTAGTGTTGTATCCCCTTTAGGAATGCTTTTCCCCCAAAACCCCTCCCCCAGAAACTGTAACCGGCTTGGGTTACCTGCCCCCTGGTCTCTTGACCTATGGGATCGGACAGGTAACCTGACCCCGACCCCAAAGGTGATAAAAACCCCTCT
>CM031857.1:73463743-73492703 GCA_018697195.1 Certhia americana | reverse complement strand
GGTGATAAAAACCCCTCTCCCCCATGTGATCGCTCTCTCTCTCCGGATTTCCCTTCAAGGAATAAAGGCCTTGGAATACATCCTGGGGTAAGAGGGCCTCTTTTGCAACTCTCTCTACCCTATTCTGTAGTTCCCTCTTCCAATACTCCCCCTAAATCTGGGCTGGCAGCTTGTGGGGGGGTTAAAGGGACAGGAGAAACTACAGGTTAGCATTGCCTGGGAACTTGAGAGAGGAAAGAAAGATCTTATGGCAAAAACTGAGTCACTCTTGGACACTTGGCATTCAGGTTTTTCTCAACTGTTGTGGCTGTCTGTGCTTCCAATATCAACAATAGTCTAGTAGGAGTTTAGGACTGTCCATAAACTTGGAACTCCTTTGGCAGGTTCTTTCAACAGAAGGTGCAGTCATGGCCATTAGCCACAACTTCAAATAATTTATCTTGCCAGATACAACAGTATTTAACAGGATTTAGGCTAAACCAGACAGCTTCCTCTCAGGACTCTGTCTATGCCAAACACAGAATTAGTGAAGAATCATCTCTGCTTGGTTTTGATGTGGAAACACAGAGCTGAACATTGTTGGAGTGTTGATGATAATGGCACTCATCTCACCTCACACCTCTGTTTTACAGGTTTGTGCAGCAAGTGACAAGACCAAATTTTATCTGCGTGAATCTTAAGAACAGAGAGCAAATGAATCAATGTATTCAACTCTGGTTTCATAACAAAAGGTGTGAATGAACTCACCCTATTTTAATTTCATAAAACTGTGTCAAATATGTAATTGTAATTTAAATAGGTAATGATTAAATTATAAGTATTTTTTAAATTGCACATAATAGTAATAGTAATAGTAACATCACTTCTGGTTATTGCATTAACATATTTGCTAACCAGAATTACTCTTCTCTTTTCCATAGCCAAGTCTGAAGCATTTGCTTAGCCTATGCTACTGGAATGTGTGTGCAAATGCATACTAAAGAACTTCTTAATTTATAAATAAATGAATTAATAAATAAATAATTAATAAAATATTAGATTTTTAAAAATGGTGAGGTTACAAAGCAGGAGAAACTTGGAAATAATACTATCAAAGATCGGTCTTTCAGCATTTAAATATAAAGTTGAAACAATTTGAAATGGATCACATTTTGGATAAACTTAATAATTAATCATGGTTGACAGAAATTAAATGACAGTGCCTCATAAGAGCTAGTATTGGGTGATACTCAAGTCTATTTCCTCAAAGGGTGATATTCAAGTCTATTTCCTCAAATCAAGTTACTTCTAACAAACTTTACTTCCTATCCTTCAAATATATTTGCCATGTTCTGTCATCAAATACAAGGACTATCTTGGATCTGATTCACTCAAAAAATAGAAAAATTACAATTCTGGTCTTAATACAAGGTCGGGGTGCTATTTGCTGTATTTTACTAGCCTTGAAAGACATAGATTAAGTTATGTGAGTAGGGTAGTCTAGGAAGTTTCAAGACTCTGGCTGTGCTATTGAGTGAACATGATATAAGGATAGCAATACATTAGCACTTTCAGGACCATTTTTATATTATGTCAAGTTTGGTTAGTTTCTCTCTCGTGTGTGTATCAAAAGGAATTTCTACATTCTATTCATTTAGAGGTACTGTCTAGTATAGCATGTTATTTAATTATTAAGTTGTTTTTCAGCATATATTTATCTTTCATTTTACAAGATCACACTTTTAATCAATGAATTTCTATGTATTTCTAACTTTTTTATGTAATGCAAATCATTTAAAAATCAGGACTTGTCATGTAAAACAACAAAAAAAGCTTTCCATTATGCCTCTAAGAGACTATGCTTATTCAAATACTGTGTTTCATTAAAAAGTCAGCAGCTTACTTTACTGGCATAGCCTGTGTTTCAGAAGCTTTTTTATCCAGCCGTAACTAATGTGTATTCATACCTGCAATGCTAAGGGTTGAAGTACTGTCAGCTTTTGTTGGGGTTGCCCTCCTTTATCCATTAAATTACCTCAGGGGAAGGTAGGCCTTCTGAGGCA
Organism: Certhia americana; assembly: GCA_018697195.1. NCBI lineage: Eukaryota > Metazoa > Chordata > Aves > Passeriformes > Certhiidae > Certhia > Certhia americana. The sequence goes on along the minus strand of CM031857.1, from coordinate 73,490,661 downwards.
ACCTAAATTCCAAGCAAACTTCTGTCAGAAATCTTTTTTTGGAAAAGGCTCTGTTAACAAGCACTGGGCATAAGACATACTGGACTTGTCATGTTTTGTCCAGGTATAGAGCAAATGCTGTGCATCCTGACAACTGCAGGCAGCACTGTCAACATTGGTTTACCCAGGATATAAAAGGAATATTTATGAATTTATTTTGCTTCCCCTCCAGACAGTGGCTGCTGGATGAAGTGGCTTTTGGGTTGCTTCTGCAAATACTGCACCTGCAGTAGCCGAACATAATCCTCCTCTTCTTTCCTTCTTTCATCTTCCATCATTCTGGTGAGCTAGGAAGAGAAACAAATTGTTAGAATCTTTAAAGTTTGCTCTTTTAGGAGATTTATTTTACCTGAAAATGCTTACTTTTGAAGATGTCATTTCACCTTGGTTTTACAGTAGGATTGATAAAACAGTAAAATCCCTTTGAAGTGAAAATAGGCAAAATTAAAGCTTCTTCTGTTTAACCCACTTTTTTTAGAAAACATTTCAAGAGACAAAATGGCTTAAAAGCAGACATTTTGTCAGGAGCCATGAGCTTCAGAACAGCTGAACACCAGCTCTCTAGCACATTTCTAATTAAATATGCAATTAAAAAGCTTTCAGTGGCCCCTAAGGCTTCCCAGCCTAGTTAATAGAAAACTTCTCATCTTACTTTAACAAGCAAGATAAAACTTTCTTTTAAAAAATTATCCAATGTTAAATAAAGTTCTTGCCTACTTGGTTTCCTCTCTGTGCTTCAAAAATTTATTTTATGATGAATCAAGTAGCTCAGGACTTTAAAAGCCAAACAGTAAAGATAATGAAAATTAATAAGTTTGTTGGAAAGTTAAAGTAATGCAGACTATATTTTAGGCTTTTTCTGGGGGGGGGTGAGATAATATTCAGGTTATATGAAAGTAGTTCTGTTTATTTAGTAATTATTTAGTTAGTGATTTTGGAATTTAAATATTTGCATTTTAGTAAAAGAATTCAGACAAAGTCTTTTCAGATAAATATAAAGTATTTTTATTTCAGTTGAAATATCAAAGTTGTTCCACTGAATGCAGATGGTGGAAGTTTGATCATAGTAGATTTTTTTACTTAGTCCTCCAAATTTTTTTTTTTTTTTTAAATTATTATTTTAGGGAGACTGTAGTATTGGCATTAAAGCATGGATGAAAGATATAAATGAAAATGGCATTTGGACACCTATGATGGGTGAGGGCAGTCAGAGTACAAGAGAGGAACGTACATGGTCCTCGTCTCAATGGGTAGGTCAAAGCTGGAAAGTGTACACTGGAAAGAAAACCCAGCAGAAATAAACCTATGGAAAGTGTTAAGGGATATACTGAAAGCACTTAGTGCTGTCAAAGATGCAATTAAAATTAAACCAGGTTGTAAAAATTCTTGTACAATATTTCTGTTTTTGAATTGTGGTGATTGGGGTATTTCTCACACCAGCATTAATCATAACAATCAACTTTAAAGCCTGCTGCCAAGTTATAAATTTTTTGTGTTAATTTTCTCTCTTTACTGTTAATGGTTTTGCACATGCAAATAATTATTTTTTCTTAAAAATAGCAGACATCATCTCAATGCTCATGGGACATGAAGTGGTGAAACAACTTACATGTAGCTCTTAATTCCTCAACTCCTATGAAAATAAATCTCTAAGTCCTGCAATATATGTTTTGTGCTAGAGTCAATTTTCTGTTACAAAAAATTCTCTGGAATATTACAGTCTTTCTTTTTGACATAATAGAATTCTAATTAATGAAGAAGTAAGAGCCTTACTGACATTTATTTAGCACAGTAACTACCTGAAGGTGTCCTTCCCTTAAAAAATGCAGTCACTTTTGGAATATGAATAGCTTGCCAATTCTAGAAAATTTTCTACAGTGTTTCAAAAACTGAACAGAGTAGGTTACACAGGAAAATATATTTTTTCGATTTGTATCTCCTTACATATATTTTTCAAAGCTTCTTTTTAACATTTAATCTTTTCTATGTTCATTTTTGACATAGTGATTCATGCCTTCATGTGGGTACTTAATTTCAATATTTGAATGTAATGTAGACATACATAATAAAGTAATAATTAATTTATTAATACTAAAGAGCAGCAAAAAAATATCTCTTAGAGATATCTCTTAGCTAAATGCACATTTTTAATCAGTAATGCCTCTGAAACTGCATAAACACATTCAAATAATCCAACTGAATAATTTTATGTTCTCCAGTGACACTCTAACTGCATGATTTTTAAGATCCCAGTTTTCTGAAAATATAAAAACATTCAGTACATTGTAGCCCTGATTTTGAGGGCCTTGTCCAAAATAAATTCTTTTCCAAGATAAATTCTCTCCTTTGTAGCTGCTTTTCTAGAAAAAAAAAACCCCAATTTTGTATCTTTTTGGCTTTGTAAATATAAAAACCTCCCTGTAACCTGGTGGTGGACCAGTTCCTGTGGTGAGTGTTTTGCAATGGTTAGAGATTTAGATCCTATTTCTCCCATTTTCAATTTACTTCAATGTAATGAAGTTTAGGAGCAAAATTTAGCAGGAAATCATAAATCAAATCTATGTTCTCACATATAAGTGTATATTTAATATATATTTAAGTTGTGATGAGGACAGGTTTTGTCTCAATAAATGAGTTTAACACAGTTAGGAATATGTGGATTGCCCTTGTTTCCTTTGTTGACAGGTCTAATCCAGCTTTTTTTTTTTTTTATCCAAGGAAAATAAATAACCCAGAATTAAATGGATTTTCTTGGTTATGCAAGTGTTGGAACTCACTGACTAAACTAGTAAGTAAACTCTTGGGATTGCAGTTCTGTATTGAATATTCATGTCATTGAGTTCAAAATCCATGTTTTAGCAGTATTTTCTAATACTCACAGAAACATTCTTGTAGTCTAACTATTGACTAAAACAGTAGTTCAAGAGATGAACTCAGCTAAAGCAATTTCCTTACAGAGTTGAACTCTTAAAAATGCAAGGAAAAAGGGTATGAAGAAGCACTGTCTTACATCAAGATTTACTGCCACGGAATTTTTGGTTTGGATTTGGAAAGACATACAGAGGTCAAGTTAATTTTAAATAAATAATAGAATTACAGTTGGAACCTGTACTTCAGTGACTCAGCCAAGGCCAACATATTGTTGCTGGAGGAAAATTAAAATTTCTAGAGTAAGTTTAATTTGCCCCATGTTATTCGAGAGAAAGATAGTAGGACACTGCAAGGGAATAATAAATAAATAAATAAATAAATATTAGAAGGAAGGGAATATAGACACATAAATGAATGAGAAATAAAATGTGAACTTCTTGAGACAATGTAAACTACAGATGAGATTTCTGCAGCAACATCAATAGGACTGTGTTAACCAAATGGAAATAACAAAAATAGAATAAGAAATAAAAGTTGAAATGCAGACAATATATCTGAAAATGTGACTACAGCATTTATATATTTTTTGATAAAATAAGATAAAATTATGTCCAGAAGAATATTTTCTGAGTTGAACTATTTGGTAAGCAATCCTGGAAGAACTCCATTCCAAATAGAAAAAAGGATATAACCTTCCCTCCCCCAATTCCTCACTAGTAGTCATTTATTTCTCAGGGGTCACAAACTAATACTTTTTAAGGTGGAAAAATACGCAGGAATGCTTCCTTATATTTTCAGAAGACCATTGTCTTGCCATTACCTGAGTCTTCATCTTCAAAGTTTCTAGATTTATAATGAAAAATGGTGAACGAACTCAAAACATGCCAAATTCTGAGCCCTGCATGAATCCAAAAACACATAAAAGAAGGATTTTTAGTACAGAATCATTTGCACTATGTGAAGACATATTCCTGTTAAACTTAATAACTTATTCTTTAAAAAGATCTCAAACAAACACGTCATTTTTCTTGTCTAGCTGAGGAACAAAATCGCATTACATCTATTCGTAGAAAAGGTCAAATAGCTTAAGCCATTTACTCATCATAATAACTATGGTAGTATTATGAATAAAAGCTTTAAATACCTTTTCTTCTATATCTCAATTTTCAAGGGGATTCACAGAGATTTAGTAGCATGTCTTCTCTTAGAATATATCACATACCTAAATGAATACTCTACCCTGAAAATTGAGATGGTCAGAACCAATTCAGTGATCATATATTCAGGCAAGTAACTTATATTTACATTTTCATTACATTCAGAGGAACTACTGAATTCTGCATTTTCAGGATCAAGCTATTAAATGTAGCACAGGAGAACAAAAACCTTGCAGTTGTAATTCTAAACAGAGTGTTTAAATATAATCATATGAATAATTTCCTACAATTGTGGATTTATAGTTTGTGAACTGAGCATAGCAATTTTCAGTTATCAGAAAATTAGATTAATTTTCAAGTGTTGATACCTGACTATGTTTTTTCCTTCTTGAAGTTTGTCCTATATATTCAACTGTCAATTAGTCTCTGTTAAATATTTCCACAAAATTAAGATCAAGGATTTTCACCTATGCAAGGTTATTTAATTTAACACAAAATTACAGAGGTTTGGAAAGGACCTAAAAGATCATCTATTTCCAACCTCTGTGCCGCTGAAAGGAACACCTTCCACTAGACCCTCTTTAGGCACTGGAAGGATACCAGGTGGCATCTCACAAGGGGGGAGTAGATGGGGACAACTACAGCCCTTGACCTGTGGGTTACACTTCTACTGATGCTGCCCAGGAGATGATTGTCTTTCTGGGCTGCAAGTGCGCATTGAAGGCTCATGTCAAGTCCTTCATTCATCAAGACTTCCAAGTTCTTCTCCTCAGGGCTGCTCTCAATCTCTTCTCCTCCCAGCTTGTACTCATTCTTGGCACACTGCCCCCTGACACTCTGCCCTTTGGCAAATATCAGCAGCATCAGCAGGATGCCGCCTGTATTATCCATGAAGGCCATGCCTGTATCAAACCACAACACCATCAATGCAGCCAGGGGCTGGTGTGGCTCTTATTCACTTTCATGTGTCACATGTGTCATTGACTGTTGCTGCCAGATGACCCAGACTCAGCATCCCAGGCAGTCCAGCAGATCCATGGCATCACTCTGTTTGCTCTTGGGGACTGAGTCAGCCACTGTGGGAGCATATAGTACCTTGTCTTTCTCACAGCTTCATGGAGTTGTAAAATATGCAGAGTTGGAAGGGAGCCATCAGGATAATCACATCCAACTCCTGGCCTTGCACAGGACAGCCCAAGAATCACACCATGATTCAATAAATCTTTCACTAAAAGCGTCAATAAATTTATACTTTACAATGTTACACACCATTACTATTTAGATCACAGCCTTACAACAATCAATTTTTTAAAGTACAGACAATTAAAGAAAAATGTTCATTATTGAAAAAATAACTGAATATGGTATTGATTGACATTCATGAAAGTCAACAGCTATTAAAATATTAAAGCACAGAGTTCATAAGAATAAGTACCATTGTTTCAATTCAGTGTTTTATTCATTGTTAGTAATTTCATTGTTAATGGTTTGTTCTGTATACCCATGTGTTTTCCCCAAGCTGGTTTGCCCCTGCATTGTTCCCTGCCTTGAAGCTGCCCTTTATGGTTATCCCTGCCCTTAGTTCCAGCTCCTTCCCCATCAGTCATTGTAACCCCACCCCTTGTTCTGGCACCTTCCCTATCACTCCAATTTTGAACATAATAATCCTTTGAGCATACCTCCCCCTGGGCAATCCTCAGTGCTACCCAAACCTGGAGGTTTCATTGGGGTGTGTGACCTCCCCTCTCCTCCCACCTGCCCTGGTTGGCTACATGGATATGTTGTGACCTCCCCCTCACTCCTGCCCCAAGGATCTCCCATTGGTTGTTTATTTGCATCCACCCCTCAGCCTGTAACTGTATTTAAACCTGGGATCAGAACTGCTTGGGGCTCTTCCCTCCTGATCCCTTCAGTCTCAATAAAGCTTTTCTGGTTGGAACTTGAGAACCATAGAGCTTCTTCCTTCTTCTTTGCCTGATCCCTGGGCACAGTTGCAAGATCTGCCACCTGAGAGTAGTGTCTCTGAGGTTCAACTGCTGGCAAAAACCCCCACACCACAGCTGTTCCCCACACCTGGTGCAGCACCGGTGTTGGTCGAGCTAGCCCAGGCTCTGGTGGGCCACATCAAAGTACACTAGGTCATCTATGCTTTACAAGTATATTTTTTTATGTTTTATAAAGTTTTAAGTATATAAAGATATACAATGTCCAGTTCTTTTTATAATCTCTAATTCTGTAGTCCCCTTACCATTAATTTCAAAAAAATGCCTTTTCACATATTAGCTTGCATAAAAGCATGCATATTAACACTCTGATTTTGTAGCAATATGTTGTTTCATTTTTGTATAGGAATTACTGTTAAAATGTTTGGGTTTTTTTCATAGTGCAGAAAACCTGAAAAACATGGAGCAAGTCTTCATGGACTTTAAGTATGTATGATCAGGAACTGTATTAAACAATAATGCCTTTAGCAAAGGAATTTCACAAAAAGCAGGTTCTGGGGAACATATTTCTGCTGCAAACTGTAACGTAGGAGATGCAACAAAGTAGAATGTAATGGATAGCACTAGTATTGGATGTGATAGGTAATTCTGGATAAACATGATTTGGGCAAATTCCAAGTTTGCTCATTCATTCAATCATTCTCAGATGTCATTGTCATTAGACCATCCCTTGAAGTGATAGCATGCACCTGAGAAAGAGAGTAGTTTCTCTGTAGTAAAAAGTTCTTCATTTGGAGGAATTTGGCCTTATATTATTAAAAAGCCCACCTAAAATTAAACCACCACAAACCAAACTATACCCTCATAAAATAGACAAAATCCCCACTTACTAAGGTTTCCTGTGAAATGAGAGCTGGATTAGTATGTTGGTGGCCAGGAAAGTGGTGTCATCTGCGTACACATGTACATCAATTTCCTGAAACAACCTATAAATAAAGGTATCATGGTATTTCCCAATGCATGAAGTCTTTAGTTACATTTATTTTAGTTTCTGTAATTAAAAAAAATATTTTTTGTGACGACTAATGGGAAACATTTTAGCTTTTTCCACAGTACAAATGCTGACCACATTCTGTATAAAAAATGTGATAAACAGATTTTATGCACAAAAGCCACTCTGAAATATAGGCAGAATTTTCTCTGAGGTAAACATCAGTGTATTAAACTCATTTATCAAGTAGCACTTTGGCTGAAACAGACAAAGCATGCAAGCAGCCTTTTTAAACACTGTGCACACCAAAACAGTGTAATAAGCAGCAAAAATAAATGCTTCTTTCATCTTTCTATTGTTTTTTGTTTTTTGTTTTTTTTTTGTTTTTTTTTTTTTTTTAAATCTCCTGGTTTTAAAAGTTGCATTATACAAATCATGCAAATAATAATAATAAAAATATAATATGGGTTTTCAGTTTGTGGGATTTTTTTCCTTTTTTTTTTTTTTTTTTCTCATACAAAAAGAGGTTTTTTCTATGTCCCTTTTCCTCTCAAACAAAATTTAAGTTTAAAATGGGAAACAATCACTCTGAAACCATAACTATTACTTTTGATTTTTGCATTCTTGTGCTCACATACTGAAACCTAGCATTTAGTTTGTGATGACTCCTCAAAAACCAACTTCAAGCCTATTTCTGCTTCTGTGAAGTCTGTTTTATGAAAATCTTTCTATCACAAATTTCTTCTCTTACTGCTTTCAGAATCCCTAATGTTGTGTTTCAAACGTAATAGAAAACATCGCTACAGATTTATTTCAGAAGATGAATTCCAAATGTGTAGATGCAGAAGGTAATACAGTCTCTCCTAAATATAAAATACATCAATATCACGAAGATTTCCATGCATGAATGAAATATGCATCATTTTGGAGATCAGAATGAGAAGAAATGACTAAAAATAAATTCTTTATGTAGTTGGAATATTTGCTTCAGCATAAAAATATTTGAATACCATCACTGAAATAAAATACATTTGGATTAGATGATATCACTGAGTCATCTTAATAGTCTTGTTCCCTGCAAGTTGCCCTAACAATGTCAGTCATACTATTTTTGGACAAATATGTTATTATCTGAGGCAGGACAATCTAAATTTTTTACTATTTATATATTATTCATCTGCATTAGAACCATTGTTTAAAATTATTTTTTTTGTTTAGAAATTTTAAATCAAATTAATTATAAAATAATTTCATCTAGAAACAACTTGTATTTTTTCTTTCTTAAAAGCTTTAATGAGTATGTTTAGGAAATATCCTCTGCATGCAAATATGCTGAAAAGAAAGGATGCTCCACTGACACTTCCATATATTTATTATACAATGTGATGTTCATAAGCAAAAAAAAATTGCAATTAATATAGTCTCAACAGAAACACAGGAGTGTTAAATTTATGGTGACCTAAGGGATGCTATAACTTATTTTAAAACCATTAATTTGAAAACTTGTGCCAATCCCTCTGGGTAAAACACAGAAATAAATACATCATTGTATTTTCTTTGGCAATAACATTTATTATCTAATTTTCACAGCTCCTCTTAAAAGCCAGATTGCTACTTTTAATAAGTCCAGAGTGGTAATGCAGAGGAAGACAAAGATTATTAAACACATTCAGCAGCATCATACTGCATATTTGCTACGTCCAGCCTGAGCAGAGTAAAGAATCTATTTGCTCTGATTAACAACTTCAAGATCAGGCCTAACAGCAGCAATAGAAAAATATTTACGGTTTTGGGTGTATTTTTAAGTTTGCACGTTACAAACAATAGTCCCCATTTTTATATGAGACCTAGCTCTGCTTTATATTTACATCTAGACAGCTATAGCAACTGATAATAGGTTTTTGCTGTTATCTCAACCATGCAAAAGTAAAAAAGCATTACAAGACCATCTGTTTGTAAGTGGTGATAAATTTATAAATAATACAATATTAATGAACTTTGTAAATCAGCTTAGCTTTATGAAATACAATTTTTTTCTTTAAATGAACTTGTTTGCATTGCCCAGCTGCAGAAAATTTAATGGATTGAGTAAAGGTAAGCAGAGATTTTGAAACTTGAAGATTAATGATCTTTTACTTACAGGTAAATTCTGCTTATCTCTTAATTAACACCTGGCTCAGAAAAGTGAAAGCATGCTCCTTGCTACTTCCTCATAGAGTATCACTTTACTGCTGCAAATTCTGAAGTAGCTATGGCAATATTGATATCACTAAAACCTTCCCATCATAGTGTTGAAAAGATTCATCTGCCTCTTTGAAATGGAGAGTGAAATAACTACACCTGGAATCTCTCTTCATGTCCTATTTTAATGATGGGAAAGGAACCAAAGAGAGTTTCTCTCCTGCCACTCTTCTGTCCCTGTCCCTGACTTCCTAGAGCAATAGGAATTTCTCTTCCAGGCTGGATCTGTATTTTCAACTTAATACATCAATGTCCCACCAAACTCTTTAGGTGGTAAAATACATTTAGCTTCATCTCTGCTTTGAAGGCTAAGCTGAAGCTCTAAATAGCACACTATCAAAAAAGCCTAAATAAAAACATGAGTTCTCTTAACCTATTTGCACCTCCAGTGTCACCAGGGCGAGGCAGCATAAATGTACTTGAGCAGGTGACAGCTGTCTACTACAAGTAGTGTTATACCCTGCTGTTTCAGACTTCAGAGGAAAATGCTTGCAATCATCCACTTCTGCTGTGGAAGTTCCCAGCCTTACTAAATCCTTGGCTCATGTATTGCAAGTTGTCAAGCAGTAAGAAAACACAAGTCCTCCGTAGTGCTTTAAATAATTTACTGGTATTGAGTAGCTGAAAATTAGTCTAGCCCACAGATGCAGTGTGAATTAGCACTTTAACTGATTGCTAAAAAAGTTGATGATACTGAATAACAGAACAGCCAATAGTCATCCAGAAAGCATATATTGTAGCAAGTTGTCATGCAGTTGTACCCACAAAGCAAAACTATATTTTGTATCTGGCTCACAGACATGGATTAAAAGGCAATCAGCAATAGCATCTTGGAACAAAATTGTCCTCCTGTTACTTCAGATGAATGAGCTGAAGGAGAGATAAAGCTTCTTGCCCTAATGCAGACTGTCAGCATGCTTGCCTTGTGGTGGGCTTTTCCTGTTTATCCTCCCCTGCTTTGGTACCCTCCATGATGACAGAACAGACACGGTTAGCTTCAGCTGGGCTGAGTGTGATGCAGTGCTGGGGGCTGCTGCCCCTTTGGGGAACTGGACCACCTGCCTTGAGAGTCTTTGTAGGATTGCAGCTTCCTTGCCAGGAAGGGCCTGATGTGGCAGCAGGTACATTCTAACAGGAGGCATGTGCTGTATGCCCCAAACAGAGGAGCCTGGGGATCAGCTTTCAGACCTTCCAGCTGGGGTATGTCATGCTGAGCTAAAGCCTGTGACCTCAGAGACTGCCTGAGCCTTTCCTCCCCTGACAGCAGCATGCCTTGTGGTGTGCCTATTGCACCATGCCATTTACAGTTGGATGTTCCCGCGCACTTCAGTGCCAACTCTAATTGCATGGTGTTGTATCACCTTTCCTTTTTGATGGCTGCTTTCTTGTCCTTCATGTGTTAGTGAAGTCCTTTACTATTCCTAGAAGAAGGTAGGAAAGACATGAAAGATAAAGGGCGTAGAGAGGGAGAGAGGATGACAGACTTATGAAAGTTTTTGAAAAATTCTGCTAAAAGGATTCTATGGTAAAACCTTTTGTAAATATGTGATGCGGTACTGAGAAAATCACTGATGTTTCTCCCTTTGCTTTAGTGTAGTACAGGTGCATTTTTCAAGATGAAATACATAAAATTTATTTTCAGAAATATCCAGACAACTGTAATCTGAAATCAGTGAGAGCCAGGACGGCTCTAAATATGTACATTCAAGTCCCCTTAAGCAGAAGGGTTTTGAATGAGAATTTTCCATTTCCCAGAAGTGTATAGCTGCTAATTTATTCAATAAAAGAAAATTTTACTGTTATTCCATTTATATTTTCTGTAAGGTTACCTATCTCTGAGAAAACTAATTTTTAACCTTAGCTGACATAATAGGGAAAACCTTTAATAATTAATTCCAGTGGTTGCTGAGATCAGGAAAGGTCATTGTTGACAAGACACCATAATTTGATGCAGGTACTTAAGCACCCCAAAAAATTATTACCAGTAAAGATTGGTACCTCTAGGGTTGAAGGGCAACTGGGCAAAAGGTTTGACAATACTAATTTTGGATTTAGAGTATCTCCTTGTAGTGTACAAAACACAGCAAGGGACAGGAACATCTACTACTTCCAAAAGCAAGAGTTGCTGAAGTCATTTATCCTTCTGAGGTGGCCCAGGTCAACTGTCACTTTCAGCATTTTGTGGAGTGCAGCTACTGTCATGGGAGTTTGCTCCTTTATTTCAAAATACCAGCCTGTATTTGAGGCTTCCATAGGTGTCTTTGTGCTGTCCCTGTGGTGCAGTATGGGCTATGATAGTTCCTGAGCTGTAGTCCTTAAAGACACACCAGTATATCTGTACAGTGTGTAGTTCTCACTACATCAACTGGGACTTGGATATTAAACACATTTGTCTGTCCAGCCCTTAAATCCTTTTAAATATCTAGCCCTCAGATACAGGGGGGAGCACTATAAAACTTAAATGTAAACTTACTTCTACTACAGGTTTGTGTAGTATGTAGGAAGGTATTGCAGGAGGAGGGTGAGGGAATACTGAGTTGCAATTTCTTCCTTTTCTAAGCACATGCACAGTGCACAGAACAAAGCAAACATCCTGTGAGGAAAACAACAGTATGTGATAAAGTCATTGTTACCTGCAATACTTTTTCAAAATAATTTAAAATTTTGCCCGAGAATAGAACTCAGCTTAATGAAACAATTTTGTGAATTGTGCTCTTCTTGATGGTTTGATTTGGTTTACTTCTGCCTAAGAGATATGTGCATACATAAATATTTGCACCAAATTATCACTTTCTCCACTATAAGAGCAGCACATATTGAATAAGTAGCTTCAAAATTTGCTATAGACATAATGGAACCACATGAAATACTATGTGTTACTTTATGTGATTGTATGTATGTATCCTTAACTTCTGCCCTTCTTCCTTCTACCTATTTGTCTCAGAAATTAAAAACAAAAATCAAATACATCTCCTGAGCTGTAGGAGTGTCCATTGCATTCTCTCAGCTTAAGAGCCTTTTGGTATTTTTATGGAAAAAATGGGTAGTGCAAGTACATAAAGAACAGAAAAATAAAAAAAAGTTAGTACGAAAATGTTAATTTCTGTAGAGTTTGAACCAGCAGGAGTCTCTCTTGTTCTGTTCTTCATGAAAGCACACGCAGTGTTTCAAAAGGAAAGGTTTTCCAGCTGATAAAGAACAGTAAATTGTAATACATTTCTTACTGCAGAAGTAATTACAACCATTGTAATACTGCTTACACGTATATGTTTTCCTATTCAGCACAAAAACTCAGAGCTGCAAAATAATGAATGTGTTTTTGGTTTTCCTTTTTAATCTCAGCATATTAGGGAAGTCATCTTGATGCAGGCTGCATTAGTCATAATCATACCTGCTGTTACCAGGAGAGTGTATGGTACCACTGAAGCACTGACAAATCTTTAGGCTCCTTGTTTGATCAAAGATGCATTATGTATGTAAGAGAAGGCATTAGGAAAATATTCTGTAAATAATAAACTGATATTAGCAAACTTCCAAAATATTGTACCTCTGTAAGCAGTGACTGTGCCTGTTTACAGTTAATCTGAATAGGAAGAATATAATAAAAGGTACATGTTACGAAAATGGCTTTTCTTCTTTTAGAAAGAAAACCTAGGGCAAAAGAAAATATTATGCTTAGTAAATGAAGTGCAGTATGTGTAATTTTTTACAAAAATCATGCCTAGGTTAAAAAAAAAATTGAAAAGTTGATGCTAAGATTTATTTAAAAGGTGTTTTAGGTGCTTATGAGTTTAGGTACTTTTTCAGAAGGGTTTTTAACTTACATAAACTTTTCCAAACATTTGCAAGTGTGAAAGTGAACTCTCAGGCAGTTATTTACAAGGACAAGTTACTGTGGTATTTTCTAAGATTATATTTTTGTTTCCCAAGAAGTCCTGTGAGAAATCCAGCTTTTGGGAGGAAAAAGTGTATAATATAAATGAAAAACTTAATCAGTATTCAGAAAGCATATCAAGCATGTTTAAGGAAAAACATGTAACATAATGACAATGAGACAATGAGATCATTTTTCTGAATGTGTATACCCAGTAATGATTCTCCGAACAGAATATAATTCTCCAGTTGAGTAATGACAGAAGAGAGGGCCCACACATTTAAAGAAAAAAACAAAACAAAACAAACCCCCCTCCCCCCAAAAAAAAAAAGTTTTGAAGGAAGTAAGAGACAGGAGATGGACAAGAACAAGGACCTCGGAGTATGATGGTAGGAGATGGCATTATAGCCACAGCCATGGCAGTGCTGCACTGTAACAGGTTGTTGAGGGTGGAAATGGGGCCATCACTGAGTAGGGAGAAGTGGCATATGCTCGCCATGGTTTAAAGACCAGCTCTCCAGAAGCCTCTAGTCTGTATGAATCATGCATCTGATACACAGAAACCTTTATCTAAAATATTAAATTAGTGTTTGAAACACACAAAAGCCAGACTGCAAAAAAGCCAGAGAGGGACTTTTTACAAGGGCATGTAAATCAGTTGATGGCTTTAAACTGAAAGAGGGTAATATCTAGATTAAATAGAAAAAGTAAATTATTTACTCTGAGGCTGGTGAGGCACTGAAACAGGCACTGGAAATGTTCAGGGCCTTTCAGCAACCTTCTTAAATGGCAGGGGAGTTGGAACTAGATGATTTTTAAGGTGGTGCCTTCCATCCCAAGCCATTCTGTGATTCTATGATTTTCCTTCTGAAATAATTGAATACCTGAGGTGACTCATCTGGGTAATCCAAATGTCAGGAGCACTGTTTCCTTGTTTTTCCTGCCCACATCCACCATGTCTGAATCATGTCAACACCCAGCCTTTTTCTCACAGGTGTCTTTGCCCCAACATGACACAGTTGTACAGGAAGTCATAGCCACAAAAATCCTCTCAACTGTGCCAGACAAAAATTCAAAGCAGTGTCAAGTGCACAAACAGAAAGATCCAGCGTATGTGGGCAGACCTGACTAACATACTTCACTGAAGTCCTGTTGCCAGCCTTGATTCCTTGAATAGTTAACACCACAAAGGAGTAGAACCATAAACCCCAGAAAATGTCATGCATTAGGGAAAGATCAGCTGTTCATTTTGATGTTGTAATGAGAAGGAAAGTCAAGAGCAGTCAAGTTCAAAAATTCCCATTTTCTCAACATTCACCTCTGCTTTGAATATCACCTCAATATTTTCAGGGTAGAAGCTGCTTTTTTTTTTTTTTTTTTTTTTTTTTTTTTTTTTTTTGTGTGTGTGTGTGTGTGTGTGTGTGTGAACAGGAACATTGCACATGACCACATTACGAAACCTACTATTCACCTAAAATGCTAAAATGAGCCAGAGAAATACCTCATGGAAGAATTCTCTGCTTACTTTTATTCAGCCACTCACATTTTGCATGAGCTGCGAGGACATCAGATAAGACCAGAAGTAACTTCCCAGATGTATTTCTTTGAAATGTTTGATATAGTGTGCCAAGGGACACTCCGTTTTTCATTAACCTTTCTGTCTATGAGCATGTCTTATTCAGTAGAGACTAAAGCTCCTTGTGTTTAAATTACTTCTTTTGTAAGGGAAGATGAATTTCAGGGAGTGGTAGAAGGTATCTTATCTCATGTAAAACATAGAATTAGTTTTGGTTTGGTTTTGTTTGTTGTTTTAAAATCCACCAAGATTCCAAAAATACTAGACACTCATCCAAATATTAGGGGTTTATTCAAACCAAGCCCAACCTCAAATTTTTAAGCGCCCACTCAGTATTAACCTGAAGCCTCCTGAACAACAGGACATCTTGTATATGATATATCTTACAGTCTGATTTAGAGTATATTCTTGTAAACTTGTACTGAAGAGAGCTATCATGGTCCCTGACAGTCTAGCTTAATAAACTCACTAAGCACATACATGCTTTAAAGCAGCACATCAGCTTAAAAATGGACAAAAGGCAGTATAAACTCAATTTGATCCCAGTGGTAGCAAGCATTGTAGATCTAGCATTAGATCTAATTTTTTCTGCCTTCATGCAGTTTGCAAGGGTGCACAAGAACTGAAATGCCTGTCTTACTTGCTTTTGCCCTTTGGGTAATCACTATCATTTTAGTAAGCTTCTGACTCTACTCTAGGATATTGGTAATGAAAGCCAATATCAGATGCATACAGTATAAGACAATCTTATTGCAGTGCTGCCACCACACATCATTACTATCAATTTGACCTTGTCAGCATACTGTGCAATATGTTCTTGTGCTTTAGGTTTTATTACTGCTATTCTTACTGTCTGCAGGAGTTACGTGATCTAATTGATCTCTACAGCACACTCACCCACACAATGAGAATAAGTGTTCTGTCTTCAGGCATATTATTGTAGTGATTTCTTGCATTTATCCACAGCTCATAAGTGAGCAGACCAGTTATGTGCATTATTATGCACCGCAATGTATTTTGCCTTTTAGATAAGATCTTGCACTGCCTGTCATTCACTATCCTTTAACATGAGTGAAGAGCTTATTAGGAATGCATACTTCATCCTCTGAGATTAGCTGCTGTCAACACATTTATGCCACCATTTATTCTAAAAATGTTGTGGGGAAAATGCCATTCAACAAACGTATAGTTTTTGCATGCTTATCTTCAGTATATTAAAATTGTATTCAGGTCACTAAGTCAAATTGAAGAGCTCCTGAGACCAGAAATACATAATGTTTTTCAGTTTCAGTAGCTGTGTAATGAAGAACGAAATGCATTCTAGAAGGAAGAATTATAGAATTGCAATAGATAGATTATTAAAATTATTTCATATTATGAAGTTGCAAGGAAGAACTTAAATATCTGTTACAGCAGTTGGAAAACTTTTCAAAGGTCAGAGAAGGAAGACATCTTGCTGGAAAGAAAAACAGTATTTGTTCATTGAATGGTGAGAATGGAGAAAGCTGATGAAGGGGAGAGACTGAGACAGCAAAAGGGGAGAGCTATAAGAATGAAAACAATAAATAATGAAGAGGCGTAGGAAGAATTAGAACAAGAAATAGAGAAAGTTATGATTGCTTTGGAATAGAGATTCAATTCCAACTGACTTGTTTTAATCTTGTAAAAGCTGGGAATTTTATCTGATATGATCATCTTGGTTCCCTTGACAGTCTGCAGAGAAGGTTATTCCAAAGGCTGACTCCTGCCTTCCCTCAGAGATATATATTGCTAAGCAGTCTGAATTATAGATACTTTGTTCTTTCTCTCTTTCAGCAATGATTCTGATAAGAGTTTAAACTGACTATCAACAACTTACATGGCTTCAGTTAGGAGGGATGCATTTCCCTAACAGTATCAAGATGGTTTTACACCTACAAAAGTACAACCTGGCAGGCAGAAGCAGCTGGGCTGATGCAACAAAATATGACAAAAGTAAGGCTGAACAAGGTTGAATCTAGCATGAATCTGGCAAAAAGGAATGGAAGAATGATTCCTCAGTGTCATTACCAGAAGAGCTGATAAAAAAACCCAAACAATCCCCCTCCAACAAAATAGTCTTCAGTGGATTTGTTACAGAATTACAGGTAATGTTAATTTTGATAGTCTTTAAACAGCTTTTTACTGTTCAGAGAAAGACATAAGAGTGTATTTATTTAATCTCATTTTCTTCCAGAGGAAATATGATGTTTGTTCATGAAACAGCTTCACACCTTTGAGATCATGTGCTTTATATTCAAATCTTCAGTGAAACTGTGTGGTAGATTTCCTCTCACTTTTAGAGGCAGCAAGTTAGTGGTGGCAGTACATGGAAAGGAGGAGAGGAATGCTAGAACCATAACAGTTTAGCACAGGAAGAAGCCTAGATATAAGGATTTCTAAAGTCTGTTTATTTTTCGAAAGTATATTTTTTTCTAAATAGGCATGGGTTTAGATCAAATCAGTGTTATTTGCACAGGCATTAAAATTACTAGCGACTCAATCTTTTCCAGCCTTAAAATGAAATGTCTCACAAACACAACATTACATACCAGAAGATCATTCAAGTAATATAAATCTTGTGGACAGAGAACAGAAAAAAAAAAAAAAAAAAAAAAAAAAAAAAAAAAAAAAAAAAAACTTTTCCAGGCCTTTAAATGAAATGTCTCAAAACACAACATTACAGACCAGAAGATTCATTTCAAGTTAATATAAATCTTGTGGACAGGGAGAACAGAAAAAAAAAAAAAAAAAAAAAAAAAAAAAAAAAAAAAAAAAAAAAAAAGATGAAGCCCATAAACAAAAGGAAACAAGGAAAACAGCATAAGTACAGTAAAACATTTTACGCATACTTTCATAAAGCTTCCATTTTAACTATTTTTCAAGTGCATCTGTAGCTTTAATAGTTGTTCTATTATCCCTTTCACTATGATATACATTACTTTTTATATTCTTTTTCTTAGAAAACCATGGAAAAAAGCCTTTTCTCCTATTTTTACTGAATAAAATTTTGCATTTAAGGATTTATTCAGTGCTGGAGCATGATTTATAAATTTATAGAATATCATTGTAATAATGCTACTGTAGTGCTACTTATATAAAAAGCTAATTCACATCCAAAAAGCAATTTAGGAGGGACAAAATTAATTCTGTTGTAGATGTACTCTGTATAATCTGTGCTATAGTTAAGTAATTGATGCCTTTCTAATGTCATTTCATTAACAGTATTGAGAAACTGCATAATGAAACACACATATGTGTCTTTGGCACAATGAAACCTGTCTCTAGTTGAAAAGAAATGTGTTCTATGATGGAAAGTCACTTAATCTTTCAGGGAAGAGTTACTGTATTTGACTAAATGACTGATATGTGTACTAATCATCACAGGTCAAAGCAGACAAAGTTAAGCAAGAATCTTAAGGCAGCCTAGTTATTTCCAAGCTAAAAGAAACAAAAAAAATAAAAAAGCGAACTTGCTTAAACTAGCAGAAATTAAATTAGTTATTTATATGTCACAAGCAATATCGTTACACTTCTTTAATTAAAAAAAAAAAAAAAAAAATTTAAACCAAACCAAAAAATAATAACAAGACAGAAGCTGATGGAAAGTTGAAAAAACAGATAATTTGTGAATATTTATTTCAATTGCACTTTTTTTTTTTTCACTTCAAACACTTTCACATCCCTTTTTTGCTAAGAGTATTTTTCCTGTAAATAATGAGTATTTGGAGGAACAGTTGGGCTTTTTTAATATGTGTTAACATGGTTTGTTATTGTATTTCTAACTACAATAACTTGCATTTATGTACAAAAGTTATTAACATAAAAGCACACTCATCTGTTAAATGTCTGTGTCCACATTAGTGTGCTTGCTAAGAGCAGTAATGAAGTTTCAAAGTGAATCCTCTGGCTATCCGAGAGCACTGATTCAGTTTGAAAGGGATATTCATTAACAAGTATTTGATTATTTTTGAAGTTAACCACAACAGGAGCTCTGGTCTCAGATCAGCCTCAGATGCACTTACAGTTCTGGGGCAGATTTAAGAGTTTGAACCAATGATTTCTCCTTTTGGAAATATTCATATCAGGAGGATGGTGGGGACATTTATCCAGTGAAACTGATTAAAACTAGCCTGGAGGAAGTAAAAGCCATATTGTATATAAAGTATTTCATATATTGTCAGTGTAGGTACTTTACCATTGGTATTTTGATATAGAAAACCTGTCCTATGGTACAAAATTGCTTTCTATTGTACATATAGCATTTTTCATGCACTTTTGATTATTTACTGTCCACCTAAATGAGACAAAGCAGATAGAAGTGGAAACAATTAAATATAATTGGTCCTCAGATACCAAAAACATATAACACTGCCTGCAAGCACTTAATGTGTGTAATTTGTGAAGAATTCCAAAGAATAATTTACCCATAGTATGTATTTCAACCCACACTAGAATAGTTTTGAAAATAATTCTCCAACATGCATGGAGAAATCAAAATAATTTTGCAGTCCTTTATTAAATGAGGAAAAAAATCCCAAAAGACAAATGCCTGAATTAGTTGCAATGATTTGGGCAAAACTTGGTTATATAAAAAGTTCTACTGATGACTTATTCGATGAAATTCCATGTTCTTTTTCCATTAAATAGAAAAGAGTTTAGCTGATGTTACCACTTTGCACCTAGTTACTGTGGATAGACAACCTATAGGATGTGGCTTTCTGATTAGGATTTATGGATTTTGTGTGCTGGAACAACTAAAAGAAAAATTGTCAGTAGAATTCTTTTCCATCACAGTTAATTTATACTTCCAATTCTTCTGAGTTCCATTTAAATCTCTTTCTCTTTGCAAACAGCCACATCTCTTTCATTCAGCACTTACCTTTTCTTAGCCAAGACTTTTCAGTGCAGACATTAATCTTCTTGGCTTTCAATGCTGAAGTGTCCCTAATGTTATAATCAGCTTTTTATTTAGAAGGAACAGGAGGTAGTTCCCAATAGCATAGACAAAGATGATTTATTTTAGCAACCCAGCAAGATTTGAGGTTTTGTGGCAAGAAAAAAGGCACAAAGCACCTCAGCACATCTGAACTGTACCCATCTGATCAGTATGTTTGTTCCTCAAAATTTACAGTATGGTCTAGACATAATCCGAGAAATAATCTTTTTGAAGATTAGGTAGGTATTTATTAAAATAATATTTTTAGGTAGGTATATTTTCAAAGTATATTCAAATATTAGGTAGGTATACTTTTCAAAGAAGTAGGTATAAATAGTGCTTGCTAAACATGGAAGGCCAGAAATTGGAGGTTTCTAACAACTCTGTTTAGAGAGATACTGGCTGGAACTTCTTTGCCAGAAAAGCTTTATGTAGCTTGGATAGCTAGGCTGCTGAAAGTGTTTTTTTATTTTGAGAAGCCTGTATGTTCCACAGCAGGCACAGAGACAGTATCTTACAACTACTTGGAACCAAAATAGAGGATGGTGACATCTAGAAATCATAACTGAGTTGATCATCATACAATTAATTCTAAGTTGAATATAAGTACACTGAAACAATGTAAGCAAGAACAGTATGTTGTAAGCATTTTGTAGCATTGTTGAGGTATAAGACTTTGAGCCAGACAATTCAGCAATTTACGTAAGTATGAGAATAATGTGATCACCAAAGGGGAAAAGAGAAGTAGATGTAAGAGGCATCCAAATAAGACAAAGTTGCAGAGGATAACATGATCACAAGGGTCTGCAAACCCACAGGACTTCCAACCAAGTATACCATAACTGGAAAGACACCCTTCACCCTCAAAGCAGCATCAGGGGATTGTTTCCCTCCTGAGGGTGGGAGAGGGAACTGTAGCAGCAAATAGCATAAAAACAGCAGGCACAAGTGAGGAAAACTGCCATAGAAGCAAGATAAAACAACGCACATCTGACTTATCCTGTCAACAGGTCTCAAGGCTGATCACCTTGTTCTCACTAAGGACCACCTCAAACTGCAGCCAGCAGTGGTATCAGTGATGTGGAGTTGCACAGGTAGTCCAGAATTTAGGTGCTGAAGACACATTGTACACTTTGTGTTGAGGCTTTGTTGAAGACAATGTAATAAACTTTAAAACAATATTGATTGTTAATGTGCAATAGCTAAGCACTGTCATGAAGTGTGCTGTTAATGAATGAATTTAGTAGACATAGTTTTTGAATTCTAAAGACAATCTGGCTTGTCTGTTTTCTAAGCGCTCTTGTCATAGTAATCAGGCTTTTTTCTTTGTTTTTCACTATATATATATATATATATATATATACACACACGTATTTTCAGTTGTAAAGCAATATAGACCTGCTCTTGTTTTCTCAACTTTATACTCAGATGTAAAGAGACAGACATTTTTCATAACAGAAGAGGAAAACTGAATCTGAATCTTTAAATGCTT
This sequence comes from Certhia americana, assembly GCA_018697195.1. NCBI lineage: Eukaryota > Metazoa > Chordata > Aves > Passeriformes > Certhiidae > Certhia > Certhia americana. The sequence goes on along the minus strand of CM031857.1, from coordinate 73,469,520 downwards.
TTAATTTACGGGCAGGTGTTCACTTATAATATCTAAAATCTTTACCTCTGCTGCTCATTTACTTACATTTTCACTCTGTTTCCTGTGGACATGACATAAATTAGTCATCTCTGGCAAACTGCCTAAAGAAAGAATTTAGCTCTTAAGTTTGCTGAGTTTTTCAGCTTCCTTATATTAAAAATCGGCAGTGAAACTACTCAAGCAAGCACAGTGAGTTCTTGCTTTCCTATAGTTCAAGTGGATGTAGATGAATTTTTTTCTCTGTTATGACTCTTAAAAAAATATATAACTCAGGGACTTGTTGAGATTATTTATGACATATAAATTAAAACACCTTAGATATTCACGTTCTTTATACTTCCTTGATTGAATAATGAGTTTTAATACCACCAGTCAGGCAGTGACTCAGAAGATATCACTTTTATCTCAAAATATTAATCTTAGTTTGTTGATTAAAGAGCTTTCATTCCTAATTTCCTGACCACACATTCAGTATTTCTCTTAAGTGTCGTTTAAGTATTTCTTCCCTTGGAAAACCATCATGAAAATGAACCAGTTCTTAAACACAAGAGAATATACTCTCCAAGCAACACATTGAAAACAGTGATATCTGTTTCCAGTAAGTCTGAATCTTTACGGCATAAAAAAGAAATCTCACATAAGAAAAAGCCAGTTAATTATATCTAGTAATGAAACATCGTGATCAAGATACACAAACATTAATTCATTGTCAAGTAATTTTATTCATGTTCTAATCTCTACTTAACTCTTTATATGGTAGCCATTAATAGCTTTAAATTTTCAATTCTTTTTTGGCCCCTTGTTTTTTCATCCACCTCACTGTCTCTCATAACTCAGCATTTTGTTACTTCTGTTATATATCATCCACTTGACCTTGTTTTTCTTGACACATATCTGAAACGCAAAGCCAGAAAAAAAAGTTGCTTTAAAGATATATCCTAATTTTCTTTCTTCTTCTTCTTTTTTTTTTTTTTTTTTTTTTTTTCATGAAAAAGCCATTCTGAACTGGGGTTAGCTTTCTGCTTCAAAAATTTCAGGAAAAATAGGAAAAGATAGCAAACAAAATAAATAGTTTATAGAATTGTACTATGCCATCCTATTGCAAAGGATAGCGGAAAGGTGATAAGGTCCAAGAGCAGAAACAAGGCTATCTAGGATAAATTAATAAAGATCTACAGTTAGACTGGTATCAGGCACCTAAATTCTTGTGCTTAACATTTTCATTCCTTGTTACAAGGATTCCAAGGGTACCAAATACATGTGTGTACAGAAAATAGTTTTCAGACATAGATCAACAAGTGGATCTTAACTAATCATTCTTCACTCAGATTATGCTCTTATAAAGTTATATGTATTATTGTTTTATGTATTTCCTGCTTATTATAAAGAGCATATTAAAAATGACAATTAGAACCAAAGAAAACTGGATATCAATTAACTTTTCTAATGACATATTAAATAATTCACTAAAAAAAAAAAAAAAAAGAGAAATATACCAATCTTTCAATTATTTTTTTTTCTTCTGAACAGGCCTTAGAAGCACATAATATATATCAACTACAGCTATAAACATCTTATCTGAAATTTAACTAAAACTTAAAAAGCATAAGCCAAAGAATTGAAAATCACAGGCATAAAGCTTTAATAACTTAACAAGTAATTCAGTTCCTTGAGATACCCTGCCAGACATTTGCTTTAGAGCTAGAGATACCAGATTGTCTTCCTAGCATGTGGAGAAAAAGCATACCTCTAGAATGGGTTTATTTTGTCTTCATCCCAAAATAAATGTCCAGGATGACACTTCTGCACAGAAGCCTTTTTCTTCTCAGATTAAATAGAAAACCTGGAGTGATTTGCACAGTTTAAAGTATTTCTCTAAGCTCCCTAGGTTTATGTGCATAAAGTCAGATGAGAGGAACCATCTTGCGTGTCTCTGATTTTCAAAGACCTTGAGTTGCAGCAGAAAACCTGGGGGAGTTGGATCAACTGATTGTTATATAAAGATAAAGACAGTGAAAGACTGCATAGAAAGATGTTGAAATGAACATGACTTAGAAATGTAATCCTTTGTTTCACTGCATTGCTCCCTCACAAATCAAAGCATTCATACTGTATTGTCCTTTGTTCCATAAACTAGTGACCTGCAAGTAAGAAAAGAGCTTAAAGAACAGAAGTTTGAATCAAAATAGTTTAAAGAGCAAAAACAATACCATCACTTCTTCCCTGTAGAAGACTGAAAGAAATGAAAACTATTTCCTAGAAACTAAATAAATGCATCCATAACAGGAAGTTAATACATGTCAGGAACTAGTAGTAAATTACTGCAGACACTGAGGATAACACAGGTACATATTGCACATTCTTCTTTTTAAAGAATGGAGAAGTTGGTAGCAGTGGTGTAAAAAATGAACATCTAATGAAGTAATACCATGGAATAAAGCAGAACTACCAGGAGACCACAATTGCCAACTGCTTGCTCTCATCTCCTAAGGGGCAATAAAGAATTCTCTGAACAGTTTTACAACCTATATCTCTGGTGTTATTCCATTTAGCTGGAAAACAATATTTTAGAATGCATTCTATAATGTAACCCAGAAAGAAAGGTCACCCCAATGTTGCTATATTATGTGAAAGAGGGAGTTATTTTACATTTCTGTTAAAATATGGATGCCAATTAAAACTTTCAATAAAAGCGCTTTTTTATTTTTTAATAAAGAATAAATTTCAATGGCCTAGGGATATGAAAGTGTTATTACGCTAAAAATTTAAATAAGTTTAATTACATTTTTTACCAAATAGAAATCTTTTTCCTGTATTTTGCTGGAGAGATAGAACTTATATGAGGATATGAATTGTTTGTTAAGTAGTCTCAGACTCACATATCTGATTTCTTCATTTCTGTATTTCAAGCAGAAGCTTCCATTTTAAGATGAACCCTGGAGAGAAAAACAATAATAATGACAGTTCCTGCTAATAAGGATGCCAGGTCAATTTTTTTACTCATCACCAATACTTAGCTGAAGAAAAGTTATATGCCCCTGCTTGATGTAGAATTTGGATTTAGGTGTTGGATGTTGACTAATAAATTGTTCAGGAAATTTTATTTGGATGTTTATATTTTAGTTTCCTGTTCCTCTCCCCCACCTACCCCCATTCTCTTCCCCCACTACCCCCATCCCTCCCCCTTGATGACAGGTTTATGGAGAATTTTAAAGTACTTTGATTTTGAATGTGTTGAAATCATTGTAAGCTGAATCAATTTAGAGAGTGAATTCAACATAATGCAGATACAAAATCTTTTTCCTACTGCTGATGAAATGCTTAATATCCTTACTATGAAGTGAAAAACCCTGCAATCTGATGAAACAGAGAAGCAGGGGTAATGAATGATGCATAGTAGAGATACCAAGCATGCAATTGATTTCATAGATGCTTAATCCCCTGACTCCAGCCCCCTAAAAAGCAAATGGTTATATGTGTATTTTCTGCATTTCCATGGCAATCAACCCAAAATGCTTCATACTCCTTACAAGAAAGAAAAACTTTGCAGCTATTATACAGAGAGGTTTTACACAGTATGAAAATGTATTATTCTCTCAAGCTGAGCATGGCAAGAACAATTCTACTAAGCAGTCTAAAACAGATAATGAATAATAATGTTGAAGTCTGTGGGAATCCAAATCTGAAGGGGCCTATGAGGGGATATTTGGATATACTGTTCCTGCTTGGAGAAGAAAATACAATATGTGGATTGTTAACTCACATTTTAAAAGCTATTGATTTAGAATAATGGACCACAGAATATTTCTTGAGTAATTTTAGGGCAGAGCAGGAATAGTAAAGTCACAGCAATATCTTGGTAAAGGGATCTTGAGTTTACTTAAATAAATCAGAATCTTCAATGCACTTTATAATACTATTATGCAGAGGTCATAACATGTCGTTAGATTGTGGAAAATAGAAAATGCTATACCTGAAAACAACACTCACAAAAGAATAAAGGCTGGGAAACAAAAGAAAGACTGTGATTTTCTCTGCATCAAAATAAGAGTTTCTTATTGCAGTCACCTTAATGGCCAGAGATATTTAGTGCTCCTTATATCATGGTTGTGAAAGTAACATTAGCATTCAGTGCCTATTTGAGAAGAAATATATCCGTATACATATTTAAACATAGATAATCTATTCACAGCATATGATTGATTGTGAAATTAAATTGTGACATTAAAAAGGACTTTAGTACATATTAATGGATATGTATAAGAAGAAAGACCTCCAAAAGTAGATTGACAAAGCACCTAGTTTCCATTGTAGGTGAAAAATCAAAAATGCTGATTTTCAAATCTCATTCAACTGTTGATTGATATTCAAAATCATGGTGAGTTTCTCAAGTCTTTTATCTGGTGGGCAGTCTGTCTTGTCTATGGCAACCAATAGAGGAATAGATTTTAAACCAAACACATTTGTAACACATTATCTATAGAAATATACAAAACAAATTATACAAAATTGAAAGTGGTGCTAATTTTACACCTTGTAGGCTGGATATAAGCATGCACCTGGCATATGAATAATGTACATTTTTTTTTTTTTTGTCTATTGAGTAAGTAAAAGTTGTAAAAAGATCTTAAGTTTTAATTTAGTCTTTCCTGATTATCTTTAAGAATAACACTTTTTTGAAGTTTATCTGTCTTTAAATGTGTAATTTTTCTAATTGGCAAAGCACCTATCCATGTCTTTTAGTGTCTGTTGTTTTCTATTATTATATGAAGCAACCTTGTTGCTTATTTTTCCTATCAATTGTTCCTGGGAATCTTAATCCACATATGTTTAAACCACCAACACCACCTCCCCACCCCCCCACCCCCCCCCAAAAAGAACCAAAAAAACCAAACAAAATAAAACAAAACAAAGGTAAAAATACTATTAATATAACCAATTTTAAAAAAGTACGAATTTGCTTTAAGGAAAGATTCAGAACTGTGACGTATCTTGCACACAAAATTGCATTTTTCAGTCTTGACCTCCCTGACAAGATTTTGTATTTTGATTGATTCTCAGGCTTTAAACTAATTTACATTGGCAGCAATTGTTTTGATATCATTGGAGAAACCTACTATTGCTACTTGAGGATTTAATTAAACAGCCTTGGGCACTAAATTATAAAATGAGTCATAGAGTCATGTCACTAATGTTCAAACTGTGTTTAAACTTCTCAGTGTGGCTGTTTATAATAATCTCCACCTCATTGTTCTCATTAGTTGCAAACAAAGCTGCGACACATATCCACCAAAGAGGTTGGAGTTTCGGCTCTTTTAAATTGGTCAAGGACTCAAATATATTTCAAAACAGTTAAGAAAGTGTGAAAATCCACCCTATTGTCTATTTAGAATTTTGTACTCTCTTCAGAATAGTAGGAATTTTGTTTGGGAAAAGTTCTGAGACTATAGAAATGTCTCACCTAAAAGTAAAGCTAATATATATTGACTTTAAAGATGGAATAACATTGTGGAGAAAATAATAAGCCTCTCTTTGACAGAGACATGATCTTCCAAATGCTTCCCAAGCAACCCTCAATTTGAAACCTGCAGTTTTGTGATTCCTTATCCTGCTGCTACTCAGTGATCCTTCTCTGAAGGGTCTGTTCACTGTATTTGGAAAATATGGTGCTCTTCTCTCAACCATGGATGATAATGTCAATGCCAAGGCCCTAAATATTCCTAAATATTCCTAAATATTCCTAAATATTCCTAAAT
>CM031857.1:73427782-73463733 GCA_018697195.1 Certhia americana | reverse complement strand
CCTAAATATTCCTAAATATTCCTAAATATTCCTAAATATTCCTAAATATTCCTAAATATTCCTAAATATTCCTAAATATTCCTAAATATTCCTTTAAAAGATGCTGTATTTCGGAACAACAGTTTTGATTTGAGCACAGAGGCTGCCTTGCACTGCCTTATTCTCAGTTACCAAAGGAAATCAGAGTGTTGGGGAGTATTTTAACAGTGTTTTTTTTCTAGCATATTATAGCTGAGTACATCATACTAGGCAGGCAAATTTTACAGGACTTCAGTAAAAGCCTTGTCTTAATCCTCTGTGATGTTCTACCAAGTTTCCCTAAAGGAGAAGAGAATCCTTCCCATTGCAGAGGGAATCACAGCAACATTAGTCAAGGCTTCCTCCCTGCTGTGTGAATCTTCTTGAAGTTGACTGTGGGGTTTTTTTTCCTCTGATGTTGAATAAAAATTAACATCAACCACTGCTCTGGTACTAGCAGTTGTGCCTTTGCTTAAAGGGTGGGATCCATTTACAGTCTGATCAATAATACCTCTGTTGGAAAACCTAGAAAAGTCAGAGCATTCAACTCAAGCACATGCCTGTGGTTGTGGATATTCTTAACTGAGGGGGAGCACAGTTCGGGTTTGTGCTAGACAGCAGGCTGCCAGCACACAGATAAATTACAGGGTTCAGGAAAGGCTGAAAATTTTCTCCTGTGTGCAGTCTGGGTGAGGTCACCTTGGGTTAGGAGAAAGAGCCTTAGGCACAAAATCTGAACCCTGACATTTCTCACAGAATAAAACTCGTTCTGTTTTATTTACAGGGATTCTATTTCTTACAGCTGAGAAGAAAAAAGTATTCCCTTCCCAGATGCAATCACAAGTCCCCATATTTTATTTAGTGAACAGACTATACAATCAATACAGAGATGTCTGAACCATAATAATATAGTTTAATAATGTAGTAGCAGACATATAACCATTTGTCTGATTGCAAATAGCTTCCATGTTTATCATGCATGTCCACTAAGAACAAGACCTTACAATTCTTTCTTAAATGGATCCAGCCTTTTATTACATTTCAGATATCGCTTTTAATTTTTTAAAAAAGCAAATTATTCCCCAAGTGGTATGTGGTGCTCAAAGTTTAAGACTTGCAATCTCAGTAGTATTAAATCCCACTGAGATAAACACAGCAGCCTGCTTTACTCATGAAAAAATGTCAACTGATTTTTTTCTTCTTTCCAGCATAAGTTATAACTCTACCTGATAGACAATTCCAGTTAGAAAAGACTTCTTATGAGAATTTCTTCCTGCGTGTGAAAGGTCAGAATCAGAGGTTAAATGTTCTACAGCCAGGCTCTAGGCTTGTTGTTATAGAAGCCCAGAGGAGTAAAAACATTTTCAAGTGAAGCAATAATGGGTAGAGATAAACAAAACAAAAAAGCTCTGGAGGAAAAAAAAAATCCAGCCCAATCTTCTGTGTTCTAAGAGGAAGAACAGAAGGTGAAAATAAAAAAAAAATTAATAAAAAAATCAGTAAAAGAAAGTCTTTACTCCATAAGATTTATATAAGAGCCTGTATGGAACAATACGAATAATTTTTATTAAAAAAATCCAACAAAACTACTAACTCTCTCTGCAATCTATTATTGAAATATATTACAATTATCTGCAAACTAAACTATAAAAAAGAGTACTTAAAAATTTTAAAAAATATTAAGGCATAGAGAAGCACAGTGAAATTATCTATACAGCTTAACTTTGCCCCAAGATGATTTTATGCATTAACCATATGATTCTATATTTCATTTATGTTCCTGAATGAACCTAAGGAGTGACTTGTGAGAACACTACTTATTGCTCACTCCCCCTTTGCATGTGCAACAGTGAGTAAAATACAGACTAAAATTATAAGATTTGGACTCTTGTGTAGAGAGATTACAATCAGCTGTTAGATGTTGAATATTTTTAATTGTAGATGAAAAATATAATTATTTCTCTTCCATGTGAGCACTTGTGAGCACTTTCTTATATATAAAAAAATCAATTCCCATGCTTGCTGCTTCACATTCACACATTTCTCAGTATTACAGTCAATTATATGATGAGACAAGGCTGGAGTACATTACTGTTGTGGGAATTTGAGGTAGTTTTGGTCTGTCAGGATCTGTCAAAGGATACCTTTGCATAAAATCTGGGAACCTGCACACTTTAAAAAGAACTTTTTGGTTCATAATGGAAGAGAGAAAAGCCAAAATTATAACCAGAAGTTTTCTACATATCAGCAAGTTTGCTCTCTACTGCAGTTACAGTCTATCTGCCAGCCTAAGGATGACAGCAGCACTTGTCAGACCTAAATTACGGAGAGCGTCCACAGTGTTGGAACAGGAGCCAGTCAAAGAACAAGAGCCTGCCCACTGCCTAGTCCAGCATTTACTATTTCATGCCTCCTGAGACAAGGTCACTTTACTCTGCGTTATGGCATTATGAGATGTGTATTTTCTTACCCTCACAAATGCAGAGGACATTATAATGAGTACTACTCTGAGTACCATGCCTATGCAGGCATGTAGGAACAAAAAGCAGGTTATAAACATGTAATGTATTTTATGTATAAATGTAATTTATTTCTTTTCTGAATGTAAGAACAATTTAACTTCAGTATTACTGAATGTAGGACATACTTGACAGCTATCAACTGCACAGTATTTAACATTAGTCTTGCAAATGGACGGTAATGTAAAAGCTTTAGCTGAAATTAAAAATAAAAAATCTGATGATTTGAAATTAACAAACAAATTCAGTTTCTGATAAAAATTTCTCTTTATTAATGCAAGTTATGCCTAATTGCAACAAATTAATAAAACTTGATTGCCCTCTCCAGGTCATATAGTTCTATTTTTGACACAGGCATTTCTCATGCATTCATTTTCTTTTTTCCCTTTTTTTCAATAAATTTCGGAAATATTTCTGTTATATATACTTTCCTTATATAAACTGGATGCATAAGTACATCTATGAAGGGAAGCATTGTGTACATGATATTTTATTCTGAGACCTAATATTGAACTATTAAACTTTCAGCCAGTTAGGATTAACCATTTCAGCCCAGAACGAAGATCTAAGTACCTGGCAACATTTTAAAAGGCAGCAAAACTAGTAAATGACTAAGAAGGACTGTGTAAAGTGATGTGCTCATCCTCCTTATGTACTCAGTATTCTCAAAAATTTTGATTCATCCCATTTGGTTTTCCTTTGAAATATGGCTTAAACCATAGTGAAAGTATTTTTCTACATAAACAATCACATCTACTTAGAATTTCTTCTCTCCATCCTGATTTTTATCTCCAAAGAACAGGAAATGGAAAAAAATCTAAAAGTATTCCAAATAGATAATTTTCTTTCTGAAAAGTTAGTTCATCTCTAAAACTGAAACCCTTCAAAATGGAAAATTTAATACCCATAGGAACAATATAGATTGCCATTAAACTAGACCATGATTCAGCCTTTAATATCCTTACTGGGACATACTGCATTTCCTTCCTTGGAGGATATCACCCAGTCATGTAATATGTTGGTTTTGTATTTTCATTCCTAAAAAATTAATTCAATTAAATATTTAAATGTCTCCTAATTCCAACCACCCAGTGACAGTGTTGAGAAGTTAGAAAATACAGAAAATGTAAAATACTACCAGGATTCTTAGGTACCTGATGACACTGAAATAGAATTCTGCCTGTGCTCTGTTTCTTTAATGGAAAATACTGGGAAAGCTTTGTTTTTGCAGTTTGTCACTTTCATCTCTCTCCCCCTCCTATTTATATAACTTCATACCATACAAGGTTTCCATAAAGAGCGTCCTCTTCAAATTTCAAAGCAAACCCTTAAACCCATCAATGATTCTATCTGTCCTCTCTTTACTTATGAGTGTTCTCTGCTCCAGGCTGAACCTTGAAGATTTTGGCTACGCCAGCCTGCAATATGATCCACATGAACCTCTCTGCCTAACAATGGAATACAGCAATGCAGCTATGATGCAGAGCAAGATATCTAGAATTCTATTTATGGCTACTGAGAGAAGTTTCCCTTTTTTACCATTTCCATGCTTTTAAGTGACATCGGGACTTCCTTCTGAATAAAAAGATCATACTGTTGCTGGCATTCCACAGCATGAACCTTTAGATATGTGTCTTGAGCAAGAACACCAAAATTAAATAAAACCCCCACATTATCATTTATAACATTATAAAGACATTATAGAAGTTGGAGGAATGTTCTGCTGTAACCACTTTAAAGATCAAAATTATAAGGGGTGCATCTCTTTGATTTAGATCTATCAGATCACTATCAGAAATCCTGTAGTTATTTCTGGAACAGTTTCAAATACATAGAATACACATTTTTTTCAGGAGAAAGAGAGAGGATTAAAGTGAATATATATATCTTTGAAATTGTTCATATATTACACAGAGATGTATATATCAAATCAGCTACAGATACAGAAAATGTCTGAAAACATTACGATTTTATTTTTAACTTGGTCTGTCAAGGCTCTGAGTAGTCTTCATGATCCTGAAATACTTTCAAAAAAGATAACAAAATACAAATGTATACAGAGAAAGACAGACTGTCAAATTGTCCATTTCAGAAGGAAATACTTAAAAAAGCATTTAATGGCAAAAGAAATGCTTTTAGAATGAAATGTAAATGTTTTGTTTTAAAAATGATTTTTTTTCTTCTGATGAGGTAATAGAAACTAGCCTACTTTATTAAATGGGGTGAGAAAGACAATCAAGAAAAAAGGATTCCCTTCATTTTGCAAATGGAAGTACTGAGATCTCTCCATTTATTATAAATGGAGCCTGATGAATCAGTATATTTAGTGGCCTGAATTTATATGCTAAAATTGATTGAGATGGATCATATCTTTTGTGACTCTTATGAGGAAAGCATCTTTCTGCAGTTTCCATCAAGACACATGCACAAAAATACTTATTTGGTAAATTTATGGTGATGTGAAAAAAAACATGTAAACAAGACTGTTTTCTCTGTTTTCTGTGGTGGTTTTATTTTTCTTCTTTGTTTCTTTGTTATGTTTGTTTATCTACTGTTTTTTATATATATATATATATATATATATATATAATTGTGGTCTTAAAAAGTTTTTACATAAACCAGAGATCTCTCAATACTAAATGTATTTTACTGCACAGCCAGGTATATCATCCCCTTATCTGGCCATTAGAAGTGACGAAACTTAGGAAATAACTTGCATGAATCTTTTTTTTGGTTTTAGATAGTTAATCACACCTAAAACTTAAAGATAAGCAAAAAAAGTCACAAGAGTAAATTACTTTGAAACATTTTGGAACTAGAAAAATGGGAAGTGAATCTTAGTCTGACCTTTTTCAATGATTTGTGCTATAAGAAACAGTACTGAAATATATATCAAGTTATACCTCATTGAATAAAAAATGCTTTTTACGATTTCTGAAAAAAAATGGGAATTTTAATAATTAATTATGTAAAATTAGTTATATGAACTTTCACTATGAGAAAATTGTATTTCAGACTTTTTATACACAAGTGAAGTATGGTTTTCACTTGAGATGTTTTAGGATGAATCCACTTCTATTTCAAATAATGCTGTAATGCAGCCTTCTCAGAAGGGTACAAATAAGAGGCTTGTAAAATGGTGCCTAAAAACCCCCACATAATAGATTCTGCAAAATGCACTGCTGTGCCCATGTCAGAAAGGCATTTTATCTTCATTTTCTATCAATTCACAGACTTAATTGTTTGTTCAAATAATTTAAAAGGTATTAAAACATAATCTAATTTTTGTTTTATTCCACACATAGTACTACTTTTGTGTGATAGTGTTAAGAAATCTCAGTTCTCATCACTCCTGACAGGAGACAAGATTTTTTGGTGTTAGAGAAGGTGTTCACAGTTGTAGGACCTGGAGAAATGGGGTATGTTTTTTAATCTAATATGGTGCCATAAGGAGAACTACTGGAGTTTTATAATATAGCTGTAGTGGTTAGAGAAGAAAGGCAGTAATGAAATATTAATATAAATCTATTTTAGAACAGGTCTAGAAGACCCATGTGACATCTGCTGAAAATCCAGGTCACTGGGTTGAACATCACCTGTGTGAAGCTGGGTACCCATTCCTGTGTGTGATTTATTTAGGTCTCTTTTTCTCCATCAGTCAATTGCTTAAGTAAATTATCATCAGTTTGGTTTCAAGTGTAAACAGAAAATTACAGTATCACATGTGAAGAACAAAAATCATTACAATAGCTATTTAGATTTAAGATTTTTGCTTTCAGACATTGAGAAATCATTTTTCTCAGTAAGGATAAGCTAGAAAAATTGAGGCAGAAAGTGAAAAGTATTATTAATGCTTCATATAACATATTCTGAGTGTCTTGAGTTTGATAAGTAGAGCAAAGTCTGTACTTATCTATAATATAATGGAATCATACTGGTATTCTAGAATAATTGGTGTGTTGGGAGCTGCTGTAAAACTACGTTTATTCAGGGATAAAAAGAACTACCCTTCTAAGTGATAAGGAATATTAATTGGCCTGGCAAGGTTTGAAGAGCAAAGAGGATAACAGCACAGAACACAGAGGCAATAAATAATCCTTCTATGCAGCTTTCATCATAAAAACAAATCAACAAACAGTTAGAAATGCTATTGAACATTATAAATACTGGGAAATGTGGGCTTACAGTTGCCACTTAATCCTTGATGAGTCAGTATCTTCAAAGTTACTCCAATATCATTACATATTTTTATGGTGAACTGACTAAGTGTTGCTTCTGTCTACATTTTATCATGTGCTTGAACTTAGCAAGCTACTGAGCTGCACGTACAAATTCATGAATTTCTCTGTGTAATCACTATTTTAATGCTCAAATAAAGCCAGAATAATACAATAATCTTGTCTTTTCAGCTTGCATTACTGCTTATACCTTGTACAGAAATGGGCAAAATATGCTCTAACAAGTTAGTATATATTAAGTAATTTTACATGCTGTGTCATCTTGCTCAGCTACTAAATGACTACGTAGGTCTCCCAATTGAAGACATTGAGAATTAAAAAAAAAAAAAACCTTCAAAACCTTCAGATATTTAATTTGTATAGCTTCTTACATTTAACCTAACTTAATTGTGCATTTAGTTAATTTATTCTGATTATTCTACATGGACCAGAACTATTCATGAGCCAGATACTAGTTCCACCTCTGAAAGGCCCTAACATGTCCTTTGCACAAAACCAGAAGGGTATGAAAGGAAAGGAACCAGTTTTAAAGTGCAGAATGGGTCATTAGATTTTCAGTTTATCAGCAACTACGATGCTCACTTAGAAAACCACTCATCCATGTAGTGCTCAAAGGCAGAGAAGTGCATCTGATATGTAATGAGATATCCTGTCCTGTGAAAAAGAAAGTAGTTTTTTTTCAAAACAATACAAAAAAGACAAGGGAGAATGGGGGAGGTTGTTCATGAGTTTCTGTGTACAAGTGATTTACTCACCTTGCTAGTACTAATTTTGGCCCTTGTTTCAGTGTGGCATTTCAGTTAATTTCTTTATGCATCTAAGAGACTAAGATAGTAGAATACAAATCATAAAAGATCAGAGGGAAGCTGGGAGAAATAGTACAGGAATATTTCTCAGTCATCAGCTGTGGAGGTGAACTATAAATGATGCAAGGTAATCGAGAAAAGCATGTTCCCATTTTTTCAGTGGCAATGTAGTCAACATTGAAACAACCTACCTGCTGTTTGTATTTTTCTTCTAATCAGCAAAAGGACCCTGTAGCAGCACCCTATGCAAAAAATACCAGATGCTGCACACATGCTTTTTCTTCTCCCTAATTAGTTTTTTTGACTTTGTTTTGCCATTAACTGTTCTCAGGAAATTTGAGACCCTTAGACCAGTCACCTGTGCACTTGTATCTATCTCCATTATCATCTTCTGCCCTATATTCTACTCCTGAATCCATACTACTGTGTTCTCTTTACCTATTGCTTTAATCCCAGAGCTCTGTTATTCCATTGTATCGCATTGTATTGTATAATTATATAATGTAAATGTAGTAATAACAATTGTAAGGTCTACAAATGCTCCCACATCTGCAAGCATGGTTATTTTCTGAAATGAAATTCAAGACATTCCAATTAAAAGCAGTTCATTTCAAAGTAATTTGGTTAAATATTTTAACCAAATTCTCTCAGTTAAATGTATGGCATTAAATGCTTCTTCCTTGATTTGTGAGTCTTTACATGCCATTTTAATAATGCAATGAAGATGGTTTGGGTTTGCTGGTGTTTGGGTTATTTTCCTAGTTATTTTAATATGAATGTAGGGCTTTAATGACCTTCCTTTTAAAAATTGTCTGATTTTCCATATATATTTAAAGTTCACAGTGATTATGAATGTATCTGAATGCCTTCATAATATATCTGAAATACTGAAGAGTATTGATTAGATGCCATTTTTACATTTCTTTACTGTGAGTCAACTCAATAACTAACTAATTGCATTGCTTTTGGAGCTTTGGCCTCTTTTTTCTTTTTTTCTCCTCTTTTTTTTTTTTTTTGTAGTTGTAATATTATAGAATGCATAAATGACTTGAAAATTCTGCATAGATCACTCATAAAATATATACAGATTATTCTATGTTCAATGTCATTATTATGAAATCAATTCATAAATAGCCAAAGGATGGAATGACTTCACATAAAAACCTGATTGTGAACATTCATTAAAGCAATCCCAACTCAGAAATACAACAGAGATGTTTAATATGACTTATACATGCAGGACAAATGATATAAAAAATACATGATAATTCCCATAGAGAAGTAAAAATGTTAATTACTTTTTAAAAAGACCTATATAATGCACTTTGTATTGTATAGTTACATTCTGCAATAAAAGAGAAAAATAACATAAGAAACTTGTCTATTAGGCACTTAAAGTACTTAGTAATAAACACATCAGCAAATATATACAAAAAAAAAAAAATTAAATGTGTTTGACTAAGACTGTTTTTAATGAAAGAGAGACAGATTTCCTATATTTCAAAGAATAAAAAAGGACAGAAAAAAAACAGAAATGGGATTTACTCTTATGATTGCTAAATGTTGAACTTTTACTACTGTAAATATTTAGTTGAATGCTTACATTAAAGCATATGAAATGTCTGAAAGAATTTCCATGTTTGACATTAAAAAATGGGGAACTAGAGCCTGAGTCTTCAAAAATGAGTACATGATTTTGACCAGTGATAAAAAAAAATAATATTCCGTACTAAATCATTTGCTAAATATTTCCAAGAGGCTAAACCTTTGTAAATGTTAACTGAGGTAGTATTGGAAATAAAATCCAAATATTGGATTGCCTTTTATACAGAATCCATACACTATTTTCTAAAAAGCATGTGCCCTGTAAGTTAGTTAAATATCAAAAGGTTGAATTCAGAATCCCAAGACTCTGAATAAGACAGAAAAAATGTCACATTTTTTCCCAGTGTTCCAAGTTAACTTCCATTTCTCAGAAGTACACATGCCGTGTATAGTATATAGGGTTTTTTTGCTTAGTAGAAGCAGCTTATCACTGTTGCTGGACATCTGGTTTTGTATGCTATGTTAGGACACAGAAGAATAGCTACAATTTTTTTATTCGCAGAGGCACTTACAAAAATGTATCTTGCATGCCTGAATTTTTTTTCACCCAAAAATGATTTCATCTGACCACAGACATTTGCTCTTCTCTATACTATATAAGAGAGATTGTAATGTCTTCAGTCAGATATTTTTCTGTTCCAGATCTAGGACTGAACTCTACTGCAACTATATGGAACTTCATGCAAACTATTATTAAAATGTTAGGGTCCCTGTGGAGACCAGTGATTGGGTTCAGCTTTTGAAATCATACAAAGAAACAATAAAAATATCCTTTTGGGATGGCAAGTATGGCACAGAACTAAAGGAAGTCTGCAAATATTGACCTGCCCGGTAACATGTCAGAGGCATGTTAATAGATAGAGAAATGATCATTCTGTTTGGAGAGATATTTTAGGAGGCATGGATGCATGTCCTTCTCTCCCAGGAACAAAAAAATCTTGTCCTTTTTTTTTTCCATACCTTTCATTTTAACACTGTTTTATAAGATCCAAAGTAGAAAAGGTGGTGAGTCTTTATGGCCACACATAGATGATTCATATTTATACACTATTGCTTAAATTGCTTCTCACTCTACATTCTTAGCGTGGCCAAAGTTTTCTTGCTTCTAACAATGGATGGAGCTGTGGTGGATGGAAACTGGAGCACTCACAGAATCATAGAATCAATTACAGAACACTCTACATACAACAAAGAGATTAAAACTCAAAAAAATTTAAAAAAAAAAAAAAAAAAAAAAAAGACCAAAAAACTTGGGCTATGTAGAAAAGACAAACCACAAAATTCAAAAACCCAGAACAGCATTCAAAGGCTTCAGCAACCTGGATTCTTCTCTGTGTAAAGCAGTGTCCAAAAAAAAAAAACAAACATAGTCACCACAATGAATTAACTCCTTCCCAAAAACATGTACTTGCAGAATTAATCTGAGTGATGCCTGCAAATAGAATACTTATTTTGTCCAGATAATCAAACACTACTGGAAGAATATCACTATTCAACCTTTTCCCAGTAAGATAAACACTACCTATTAAATCAAACACAGTGCAATACCTCCTTTACAGAAGTTTAGTTCCCATGATAATTTTTCAAAGTTTAAAAATATTTTATCACTAATGGGATAAATTTCATTAAATATTTCTAGAACTAGCATATTCTTTAAGTTCTGAATAAATATGCAGGGCCAAATTGTGGAAGATTTACTCACACTGAGCAGCAATTAACTCAAATAATTAGTTGTTTTTCTTCTATTGATGTTATCTTCAAAACAAAATATTATTGAGTATGATTAAGGTATTGAACTCTGCTGGAAGTAACTACCAGCTTGTACTCTTATTTTCTGTTAGTTTTAATACTTTGCAGCATTCTGTATTTTTTCCCAGCAACAACTGCAATGTTACTGGCACAGAACGGTGGATGACTGAAATTATTTATTTGCACAACTTCATTTACTTACTTTCTTATTGTCTCAGACTTAATATTAGTTTTCCAGGAGAGAATAGAATCCTTCAGACCATATTTATTTAAAGAAAAATCATATGGTAGCTAATACTCACCCAAAGAACAAGAGCAACACGAGAGTTCTTTAAAGTTTGGATTAGAACTATGTATAATTCTGGTGATAGAAAAAGTCCTTTATCTAAAAAAGCCATGGTTTTCAGACAAGAATGATAAATATTCTATTTTTGATAGTATAAATTGATCCATGGGATGTAAATTCTTTATTTTTCTAATGATTGCTTTATCACTTTGAAAATATGATTTCTGTAAAGGTTCAGAACTGTTGTCTGTACATAGCAAAGATAAATCTTTCATTTCATTTGCTTTAAAGACAAACTCTAGTATTTGAAGTCTGTGCAATAAATCTAGTTTCAAGAGAAATACAACCCTGTGAAAAAACAGCATATAAATGAAAGGGATATTTTGTATTTGTTTTCAAATCCCATCTCCTTCCATTGTTAAGTATGATGCCTACCTGAATATTTTTTCCCCACTATTTTATCCCTTAACAGGAGAAATTAAAATTGAAAAAATCAGCAACAGACTTAAGACTAAATTTGCAATGAGTATCTCCCTTTCTCAAAATACTTTCTGTTCATTAATTCAGTTCAAACCCCAGAATCATAGAATGTCTAAGGTTGGAAAAGATCTTTTAAGATCATTGAGTCCTACAGTGGCTTCAATTGTCTGCACTTCCAATTCAAAGAACATCTTTACCAAACACAGTGAACAAAAGTCAGCCTAGTGCTATACACACTATGTGCGTACCCCAATATCCTCTTCTTGACATGTTCACTCTTCCACCGTCTCTCTGGGTGTTAAGGCCAATGCAATCTCCTTGGTGTGCATCCCTCTTTGCTTGAAAGGAGCATAATGCTTTTGTCAGCAATTTCCCTTTCTACCTTTTAGGATTCCTCCTTGTGTGTTTGTTTTTCTTTTTTTTTTTTTTTAACAGAACTGATAAAATTTAAATCTTGTTCTTGGTCTGCAAGCTACATGTCATTTTACACTGCAGTGTGGTGCATTTCACGTATGCTAGAGCCTTTTCTGTTGTCCTCTCATGGCAAAAAATAGTTCCGATCCTGGGCTGCATTTCTTTAGCCTATCACAAGGGTGTTTCTTACAACCGTGGGATGTCCAGTGTCACTCTTGTTCTTGTTTCCCATTACCCTGTGCCTGTGTTCCTTCCTCCACAATGTGTATCCCCAGTTCCAGGGGCTTCTACTGTGAGTCCAGGACTGTATTTCTCTGCACAACATCAAAACCTTAGCCATAAGCACCTTGGTAAAAAAAGAGAGCATGCTTACTGCTACTATTTGTACAAAAGCTGCAAGCCTAACATAGAAATAAGCAAAGGTAGACTAACTCAAGTACAGACATGAGAAAGAAAAAATTTTATTATTTGTTTCAGAAAAAGAAAGAAATTAGAAAAATTGTTTTCACACCTAAAGTAAAAGCAAAGCTGCAAATGTTTACGACAGGTTCAGACAAGACATGTGTGACAAGCCCAAGTTCTGAAGGAGGACCAGCAAAGTCAGGTGGCTGTTCTAGCAATGTTCACAGCAACAGTATTACTGGGCTAGAAGCCTACAGTACCTTTTTTGCAGTTTGCCTCTGCTGAGCAGACAGTGCATCTAGTGTCCTTATTTGGCTTGTGACCAGGGAACTTACCAGCTTCCACTTCCTGCACTGCCAAATTATTATAAATAATTTCATTTTTAAAGTAACTGAAATATATCCTGAAACTCAGCAGTTCTTTATGCAAGGTGCAGTTGTATAGAATACAGTGATTTATTCCAGCAGCATAGAATACAAATACTTCTGTTTAGCTGCAGGGAATTGAGAATCGTCTTACTTTTGTCATCCTAGACAGCATTTTTTATTTGTTTTCAGTGATAACAGGTGGTTCATGTCCCTTCCCCAGAGGTGAAAGAAATTATTACTTCATCCATATCCTCTAAGAGATTTTTAAGCAGCCAGCCACAGGATATATTTAAAGCATGTTACTTTTTTCTTACTACTACTAGCTTTGACTAAGAGGGTTGGAGTATCTGATTATGCCCCAAAATGATAAATACATGTAAATAAGTATTATTGCTGCCATGCTACTTTAGATATATATGAGTACCTAAACTTTTAATGTACTTATGCAATGGCTACAGTTTTTTTGACCTAAAACAGGGATCTGCAAAGTAGCAGTTAAGCAAATGTCCTCCAGATTTTTTTTCTATTAAAATATTAGAGCCATACTTGTTTCTGAATATGTAATTACTCATTAGGAAAGAAGATATACATCCTGCATTCTGAAAAGCACAAAAGAAACTTTTCTTTTTAAGAAATGTGTTCTTTATTTATAGCGCTAAACTAGGAAAATTATTAGACACTGTGATCACAAAGCAGGAGCTGTAGAAAACTTAGCAGTAGTGATTAGTATTAAATATTCATATGGATCCACCTTCTTCTCATACCTGAGATGCTGTGGATAGAGGTTTTCTTCCAGAAGACCTCATATTTCTCCCATTAAAGTAGAAACAGTTTTTCACACTGATAATTTTAAGGAGAACTGATATGGCAGCTTACATTACTAGTGTAGTAACTGCATATTTATTTTACAGTTACGGGTGTGAATCAACACCTTCAGTAACAGTGCTTTGAGGCCAACAAAAATGCTTTATAATTCTATGTATTCCATAAAATGTCAGTTTATATGTAATTATAGGCCTTTTGCTCAGAGTGACTATTGGATTTGGCTAGTTGTGATCAAATTATGAAAAATCCATGTAATGGAGGAGCTATTAGATTACAAAGAAAGCTAAATATTTAGCTCCATAAATAAAACCTTCTGTTTCTTCTTTAATGTCTGATAAGACTCACAGTAAAGCATTTATGTAGATGAAAAGAAAACGTCAGAAAAAATAGAAACACAGGTATTGAACCAAGATATATAATGCATTTCAGAATAAAAAAACCCAACCTTTATATGGAAGGAGACCTATAGAGAAACAAACCAGAGATATTAAACACTGAGGAGTACCAAGAACAAGACTGTGGACATAAATTGTAATAATGTTTTATGTAACTTACAAACATAGTAGTAGCAAGTTGTTGGAAAAATTACAAAAGAAGTTACACCTGTTGCTATTCTCAGCTGATAAAAGGGACTAATGATTATGACTTTGTTATAAACATGTTCACACACTAGTTAAAAAAGTTTGGAGTAAACAAATCCCACAATATTTGCAGTTTCTTTCTTTTAGAAACTCACAAGCAACAGCACAAACAGAATGTATGTTATGTTTAGAACAAGACCATACAGATGTGGTTGTATGCTAATAATTTCGATGTACTAAGTAATTATTATGTAAATTATGTTTATCTTATACCCCTTTGCTTAGGGTCTAAAAGTTTATAAGATTATAAACATAAAGAGATAGGTACAATACCTGTCTAATTAAAAGCAAAATCAAAAAAGAAAGGACTTAACAGAGGAAAAAACCCACATATATATAATGTTTGCTTATTAATGTTTTTAGTTTACTGATTACAAAAAAAACTTTTCATTTTCTTGAGCTGCCCTCTTCTAAGTTATGTGTTGATGATTTACTGTAAAAACTGCATAAAAGTGGGCCCTCAGAGATGACTGAAGGTAGGAATATATTAAATTTATAAGCTCTGCTTTAGTAGGAAACCCAGAAAGATTTTGTCAGGGGAAAATCAAGAAACCAAGGCTGGCATCATTTGCAGAGAAGAGGCAGTGCATTGATGGTAATGTGATTGTCCTGGTTTTGTCTGGGACAGAGTTCATATTCTTAGTAGCTGCTGCAATGCTGAGGGGTTTTGATTTATTATGAGAACAATGTTGATAACACCCTGATGTTTTGTCTGTTTCCAAGCCAAAATAGCCCTTAGGCAAGGACTTCTCAGTGTCTCATGCTCTACTAGAAAGGAGCAGCACAAAAAGCTGGGAGGAACATAATCAGGACAGGTGACCAGAGCTGGCAAAAGTGATATTCCATATCATAGATCATCATGTCAGTATAAAGCCTGGGGGAGTTTCATGAAAGGGGAAATTCAGGGTTATGGTGTTTGTCTTCCCAAGTAACTGTTATGCATGATGAAACCCAGCTTTCCTGGAGATGGCTGAACACCTTCCTGCCCATGGGAAATGGTGAATAAACCAACTGTTTTGCTCTTGTTTGCACTTGACTGCATGGATCTTACTTTTAAATATAAACTGTCTTTTATGTCAGTGTGCAAGTTCTCCCATTTTTACACTTTGAATTCTCTCCCCCATCCTAGTAGAAGGGAGGGAGTGAGTGAGCTGTGTGGTGTTCAGTTGCCAGCTGGGGTTAAGCAACAACAGATATGAGATGAAAATCTTTATGTAGGGGTAAATTGAGGTGAGAAATTTCTTGAAAATGGGAGACTTTAATATAGTGAAAAACTTAGATTTTCCAGAATAGAATGTTAGCTGGTCTAAAGAGTATAATAATTAAATTCCTTGATTTATGTATATGTTTTTCTAAGTAGATAACAAATTGCATTGCAAAAAAACCCCTTTTTTAGTAGTAGTATCTCAAATCTGGAGAAACGAGAACTAAAGCTAATTCCAGGCTATGTCTCTACTGGTAAATAAACAAGCCAGGAACATTTTTGCTGCTTTTAGGATAAAACAGCATAAACAACTCCCCTTCCAGGCTCTTTCCCATGCCTCAGACCCCCACCATGTGGTTCCCCTTAAGTTTACCCATTAACAACAGTCACTTGCATATAATGTTCCTTGAACTATACCCTGCATTGTCTGATTGTTAAAAATATCATTCAGAAGGCAAAAATAAATAAAAGAAGAAAAATTCCTAGATTCACTGCAGTTAGTTTTTCCACCAATGCGTTAGTACTTCAGTTTGAGTTCCTGTGATTAAGTCATTTCCAGAATGAGAGATACTGACAGTAGAAGTTAAGGAATTTATTTTCTCAGTAAAATATAGAAGCTGTTTTCCAACAAAGCCCTTGGTGTCTGCTGTCTTTATTATTAGCCCATGAAATGCTGTCTGTACAGCTGTAAGCACGGAACACAAGGCAAAATTTATATGGAGACCAAAGAGAGAGAATCAGCTTTATGGTTTAACATTTTATGTTGCAATATATGAAGTAAGCAATTACCTACAAGAAGCATGACACTGCTAGTGTAATTCGTTTCAAGAAAACTGTACCTTTCATAAAAGAAAAGTGAGAAGGTACCAGCTCGAAGAGGGATAATCTGATCCCTTTATAACCAGAATTGTTTAGTGAAGAGAGACTGAATTGCCTTTTCTTGAAGTGACATTCTAACCACTGATTCCCCTAAAATGAATGTTTCTAATTTTAACAAGATGACTGTTTTAAGTAAGGGTAAGTAATTAAAAATCAATTTCCAAACACATAATTTAACTCCAGAAATAGTTGTAAATATCAGTTATCAAACCAATTTTTGATGCCTATTCATAAAATAATTGTTGAAGATGGTCATGAATTTTTTTTCTTGCAATAATCTCAGGACATAAGCTATTAGCTATTTGGCCTCATTTGTATACCTAGGAACTGAATTATTTCTTAGCTAAAAAGGGTCAGGACTACCATTACCCTTCAATTGTATCACCAGATCCTGTTACAAAGTATCCATTGTGGCATTACATGGTAAACAGAATAGCTTCAGCCAGCAGCGCTTTTCGTGGTGCCTGGCAGCTTGTAAATCTGATACCATTTTGTCCTTGATGATGTAGGTGTCATCCCTTTGAAATATGGTCTTTTCAACAAAACACTCAGTACCATAGAGATGCACAATTTTCTATAAATCGGCTTTGATTAGGTGATGAAGGCAGAGTTCAGATAATGTATCTTGTCTGCTGAAGATTGCAGATTCTCCTTTAATAAAATTCTGCTGATAAGAATAAAACAGCCTCTTACTCAAGATGGAGTAATTAGAAATTAGGCTGTTTGGAACAGGAGCTTAGTTTTGCCTAAAAGAAAAAGGCTTCTCAGAACAAGATGTGTAGATTAAAGCCTTTAGTTATACAGCCACTTTACAGACCCAAAAAATGAGAATCACCTTGGAAGAAAAATCAACTTTATTTTAATTAATATTGGGGGGGAATGTTTTTTAAGTAGTTGAAGAAAGCTAGAATACTTGCCATCTTCATCCTTAGGTAGTCAGAAAAATCTATGTTCTACATTTGATTGAATAGGGACATTTATGCAAAAGGTAAAGCAGGGCTACTTTTCCGGAATCAATATTTCAATATTAAGGAGGTACTTATGCCAATTTCCTCAGTTGTAAGTGAAAAGAGATAAACAACAGCATTTAATTCAACATTTTCTTTCTTACAAGAGTATATTTTTTTCCTCCTACCCAGATGTTTCTTTTGCAATCCATTCCCTTCCTCTGTACTGAGATACTTTTTCTGAACTAATTTCTTACATTGGTTCATAGAATTAGGCAGTGTCTTTCATAAGAAACTACAGCTGTCTTGAGTTTGGAGGCCAGGCTTTAGAAAACCTTTAGGGCAGGATCTTAAAAATAAATTTAGAAAAAATGTCCTGATGAAAGTAATTTAGGCATGCTGGGAACTTGACTCTATCAATTATGCCTAAGCATTTTAATAACATTTCACACTGCTTGTGATTGCACACATAAGATGAAAGATGAGGTGGCTGTTGAGAGCCGGCAAGTAAACTGGAAATGTAAATCATTCAGGTAATTAAAATACTGACTTACAGAAGCACTCTGCACTATGATAGAGTTAAGCCATAAGACTTAACATTTGTGAAAAGGTCAGTTTTCTACCTTCTGAAGTACTTAAAGTGCTTTTATTTTGATAATGATTTTACATGTCAGCCATAATAATCTTGGTCGTCCATGGTTTTCTGTCCCTAATTGGTACAGAAAGCACTTGGAGATTTATTCACCTTCTTGAGCAGAGTCTAGTGCCGTTGGTGCATGGATTTAAGAGATACTTGAACTGGACTGGGAGGTAAAGCAAAAGACTTAAGGAAAACCTGTGCTTTCTGGATGGGAAGCTGAATGTTATGTAAAATTTGGTAGGGTGCATCAAGTAGCACTGGACATCTTAATGATGCTGATAAAATCCTTCATTAAACCATTAGTTACATAGTTCAGAAATAATTCAAAATATCAATTATTAGCATTGGTTGTCCCTTGTCCATCTTCTTTTAGTCGCATCTGAAGAGCTAACCTCAATTTTTATAACAAAAATGGTATTCTTTTTCTCAAACAATTTTCTTAAAGTGGACGAAAACACTGTTTGAAACCTGCTTATATTTCAAATTATACTTCTTTCTTACATTATCTAACCTCAAATAAAAAAGAAATGTCTTTGTTTCTGTTGTCTAGTCATTCAAAATGAGCATTCTGTGCTTCAACACACTCACTAAGTGACAATTTAGAAAGCCTATTTTATATTTTCTTTATCTGTATCACTGAAGTTCGGAACCAAGTTTGACTAAAAACCTTTAGGTAGCAATGGCTCATTGCACCTTTTCTGAAAGATTTGGTCAGTATTTTCTCCATAGTTTTACATTCTTAGTTTTATGAAGGTTCTCTGGCTTATGTTTATTTCCTTACTCCTCGTATGGCATTTTCTTATCCTGGACTATTTACCTTTGAGATCGCAGATTCAGCTTTTGTCTTATGTAGAAGTCAGTCTTGAAGACATGATGGGTGATATATTTGTAATTGTATTTAAATTATTGTCACTCTTTCTTATAAGTTCCCTCAAAATTCATAGGGTTTTTTTCTAAAAAAAAATTTCCTTTTAATTTTTTTTCTTATCCATTAAAAGTATTGTCTATTGTAGTATTTTATGCCAACGTGAGAATCAAGCTATGCAAGATATGGTTATTCAAAGAAATGTACTTCTCTGCATAGCCATAAATAAAATTCCTTTCCTATTTGCTGGATTTTCTTTTTGTTGTCTAGCACATATGGATGATAATATGCCTTCCTAGGGGAACTCCCTAGTCATTCACACAACTATGAAGCTGATACCCCTCATCATCAACAGTGTCCTGCAAAGGGGAAAAGCATGGCTTAAGCACATCAACTCTATAATTTACTCACAATTAAATAAAGATATTTAATTGATTTTTAAGTTAACTCAAGACTTATTTTAGGTTTTATCTTAGATAACCAAATGCTCTGACATAATAATTTCTACCCACTTAGGAAGTGGTATAAATGCAGCACTTTGAATTGGTGAGTGCAGGGAAATGCACTACATATCACACCTTTACCCCTTAATGCTCTGTGCTGCTTATTAGGAGATTTTCTTGAGTGCTCTTTCCATGGTTGGATTTGTTGGCTTGAGGGGACTTTGCCCTGCTGTTCTCAATTACTGTCAAGTTGAAGGCTATGGCCAATAAAACTGAATTACTATTGGAATAAGTATAAGAACTAAAAGCTAATTTCGGAAAATTTGGAGAACATATTTATTGTGACAAAATTTCCTTCTTTTTCACATGCCCTGACGTCTGCAATCTCTCTCCAATACTCTTTATGAACCAGATCTGTTACTTCTTTTTAACTGTATTTTCTGTCTTTCATTTTCAAGTTGCTTTAAGTAATTTTGCTTAATATTAATACTGATTGGAGAGCTCTAGGCAATAGAGACTTTAAAAAGACACATTTATATTAACTGCAAAGGAGTCGAAAACTTACAACCCACATTATCATGTTTTCCTTCTAACTGAACTGTTCATGTGGTAATGACGGTTAAATGTCTTTTTCTTCACTAGTTTTATTCTGAGTGTGACTTCTTTCTTCAGTAGGGAGGTCAAAAAATATATCAAGAGAGGTATTAGCAAATTCTGTATTTTAGCTCCACTCCTAAAATATCATAGCAGTATTTTAATATTTAAAAATCTATATACTCAACTATATATATACTATAACTAAACATAACTTTCAGGCAGCTAGGGTAAAAATGAATATCCATTGATAAGAATGACAATTTACCCCATTCATGCTATAACCATGAAACAGGGATGGCTCTTCCATCACTGACAGATGTTCATTCTTGTAATTACAGAGGTTTGGAAGACATTTAAACCATTCCACAAAATATTCTTTTTAAAGGTTCTTATTTCATATGGCCTAGTTGCCATTGTGGTATTCAGTGGTCTAATCAGGCATATTCCTTTGCCTTCCGTCCACAGTTACATTAGAATGAAATAAAATAGTGTTTGACAGCATAACTTCTGTGTGTTTTTTCTTTTAACTTTTAATAGAAAAAAAAAATAAAAATTTAAAAAATGTAAGTAAGGAACTTACTGAGAACTCATTCTTTCATTCTATTGTACATCCTTATAATTAATATCTTTGAACTTGCATTTTCCATAGGTTTGAGGTTTATTTTTGCGATTGCTTTCTGAGACAGGAAAATAAAAAGAAAGACAGGATTAAATCTGTATTTTAAATCTGACTTGAATTAAGAAGCTGGCTGGTTTGGAGCTCTTAGATTTATTTTTTTTTTCTTCTAAACAGTTTAAAAGCTCAAAGGAAAACACTTGTTTTGCCCATTCTGGCAGTCTCCATTTGAATAAATTGTGCATAAATTAGGACATGCATTTTTTAAAATGTGGGTTTCATCTGTGCAGGCTCTTGTTTGCCATTGCAGGAGGGTGTGATTATTCCTCAAGCATATCTGCCAAAGTTTCTTTCCTAGCCCACTCTGACAACCAGTGGAACGTGTCACTAGCCATGGCAGGGAGGGTTGGAACTACATGATGTTTAAGGTCTCTTACAACTCACACAATTCTATAAAACTGTGATCTCAAACAGCACAGCCCATCTTTAAGTAAGTAATTGAGCTGTCAATTTCCATGTGTAATTGGATCTTCAAATTCAGACACCTACCTGTCTACAGACACATACCTGATCTTGATATTACTTCTAACCTATGACTGCACATAAAAAGCCATATATTTTAGGTGTCTCAAACTTTTATTGAATCTTTGCTGGAGGTAATTACATGTCATTCAATGGAAACAAATGGAATAATGTCTGCAAGGAGACACTGCAAAAATTGAGGAATTACTATCTTGAAAAAACCCAGAAAACTTGGTTCAACCACTCTTGTAGTTGTTTAAGCCCAGCTGGCAACTAAGCTCCATACAGCCACTCAGTTACTATTCCACCCATGAGGTCGGGTGGAGATTCTGAAGACTAAAAGTGAGAAAACTCATGGGCAGAGATAAAGATAAAAGCTATGCATGCAAAAAAAAGCAAAACAAGAAATTAATTCACCCTTTCCCTTTGGCAGGCAGGTATTCAGCCATTCCCAGGAAGGCAGAGCTTCATTATGCACAATGGTTTCTTGAGGAGACAAACTCCTAATGTCACCACTTCTTCCTTCATCTCCCAGCTTTATATACTGAGCATGGCACAGCTGATATGGAAAATCCCTTTGGTCAGTTGGGGTGACCTGTTCTGGCTGTGTTCCCTCCCAACCTCACACTCATGCCCAGTCTCCTTGCCAGTGTGGCAGTACAGAAAAACAGCAAAAGGCCTTGGCTGGCTCAGTGAAAGTCTTGCCCAGCAATAACAGACATCTCTATATTATCAACACTGTTCCCAGCACAAATCCAAACCACAGCCCCATACTAGCCATTGTGAAGAAAATGAGCTCTACCCTAGCCAAGCTCAGCACATCCCAGTATTTGCAACTTGAATTAAATGGTCATGCTTCTTTGACGAACATCCATTTTTTGTAGGAAAAGGATAAAACTCCATATTGAAATGTGATGCCACCACCACAAGTTTTCTCAGTAACAACAAAAAGTTGCAGTCAGAAGCAGATCATTAAGCTTTAAGGCTTTTCTCTCTTTTGACAGCAGAAGCATAACATTAAATTCATCAGCTGTTTTAACATGTTGCAGTGCAAATGTACGCAAAACTCTGTATTCTATCACCATCTGATGAAACACAGGTGTGGGGGGTTGTGTAATTGTCTGTCAATGGGCAACTGTCAAAAAACCTGCTGGGGCAGTTTTCTTATCTCTTCCACAACACAGCCTCCCTCCAAGGAGAGATCTTCTGCTCATGGGCCATTGAGTCTCACTGATAGAATTACAGCATCCCACTGGGAAATGCTCCAGCCAGGGGGAGGAGCCAAGTATTCCTACCTGGATAAAAATCTGGGAGTTGGAACACCAAACAGCCTTTTCCACTGGATTCGCAGAGGAAGACCAGGCCCATCTATCACCACTGGACCTTCAGTGAAAAACTCCACTTTTCTACAGGAGCATCACTTCAACAGAGCCACATCTGCCACTAGGACTGCAGCCAGCATTGAATGGGACTGCCACCAACACCCTGATC
This sequence comes from Certhia americana, assembly GCA_018697195.1. Taxonomy (NCBI): domain Eukaryota; kingdom Metazoa; phylum Chordata; class Aves; order Passeriformes; family Certhiidae; genus Certhia; species Certhia americana. The sequence goes on along the minus strand of CM031857.1, from coordinate 73,441,178 downwards.
CACAGGGTGTCAGGTTGTTTCCTGACTCTGTCAGTGGGGTTTGTTTGCTTGTTTTTCTCTTTTGTAATATGCATGTGTTTTTTTTTTATTGTTTATTTTAGTTCCCCTGATAACCGTTATTCCTATTCCCATATCTTTGCCTGAGAGCCCCTTAATTTCAAAAGTTATAATAATTCTGATGGAGGGGGTTTAAATTCACCATTCCAAGGGAGGCTCCTGCCTTCCTTAGCAGACACCTGTTGTCCAAACCACGACAGCTGTCCACCAAAGCCAAACATTTACACTCCTGATTTTTTAAATGCCCCTATTTCATATCATTTGTGAGTTCATATCTGTAGTGTTCTTCCTAAAAAATCTGATGAAAATATTATCCTACTTCTACTTCTTTAAGTATGCTGAAATCCGAATTCTATAAGAGATACTTTAGCGATCCTTGACTTTTATGTATGTTATCAGATTAGCAGTTAATGCTTTATGCTAAGTCAAATGGTGGACAAACTGTTTTATTTTTCAGAGGAATAAAGTCATCAAAAAAAAAGAAAAGACATTCCTAGTACTCTTTAAACATTAAACATTACATATACTTGCTCTAATCAACTACTCTGCTAGAGAAAGGAAAATAAAGAGCACCTACTACAGAGCGATTCACTTACTATTTCATGTGAAATACATATTTCTGAATTGCCATGTCTTCAGATCCTTCTTTGATAAACACATAATTTAATAATCTTGATGTATTGTGAAGCGGTTTGGGAGTGTTTTCAGTTTTACAGGATGTATTTAAGGCAGTCTGCTTCAGGGAGTGGTGCAGTTTCTCATATGTATTTTCTTCATATCTTTAGAGTGATAACAATACATTTGCATGTCCCTAAATTAATTTTTCTTTCCTTTTGTTGTTTAACTGGTATAAAAACCACTGCAGACACAGTTGGCAGTTGGCACCAAACTGCAGAGATATGTTCTGGGATTAAACCTTAATATTAAAAATACTGGGACTGAGGACACGCACTTATCTGGAACTTTTTAAATGAAAATAGCAAAGTATGTTAGGTGTGGTCATGGTGTGGTCATAGTCTCCTATTACCAATCTGCTGTGAGTGGTGCCCAGAGTGGTTGTCGCCTTTTGCATGGGAGAAGACCAGACTGGTTCAACTGTTTCTTATCCCCAGTTCCTTCTGTTTAAAAATGGGAAAACAGATGGCCGGCAGAAGGATAGGCAAGGGCAAAGTATGCAGTCTTGCATGCAAAAGAGACTGAAGAAGTAAAAGATGACAGCAGTTAATGATGAGAAAGAGGGAAGTTAAACCAAGGAACAGTCTGCACTGACAAGAGACAATAAAGGACAGAAGGACAATGGAAGACACAAGTGAAGGGGTGCAGAAGGGAAAAGCTTGTGCAAGCAGTGGTGAAAAGGAAGAGAATGTAATGGCAACATCATGTCATACGTGTTGATGTTAGAACATCCATGCTCATTCACAGCCAGAAAGGAAAATGCTAAGTTCCAGAGCAAGTGTAGGCAATACATATTTAACTGTATAATGGAATTGAAGCCTATGAGAAAAGAAGGTGCAATAAATAGGAGCAAATTCCCCAACTTCTCTAAACCAAAATAGTTTTGCTGGAGACAAAGAAACCATGTTAGTCCAGCTTCAGAGAGGAGTAAAAATTTTAAATTGTAAAGCTGAGGATTTGAAATTATAAACAATGTGTTTTCAGAGATATATTAGTGCTAAAAGCCATGCATAGTCATAACCATAATGAGTATATGTGGGTAATTTAAATGAAAAAATTACATTAAAATACAAAACTTAATGATTTCTTAATGTAAAAATGTCAAAGAGAAAAATTCAAAAAGAGGAAGCACATGATAATGATTATATAAATTATCCTAGTTAGCAGTTAGTTTTGGAATGAATGCATATTCTCTGTGATATATAGTGTTGCAACACAGTTTGTTCAATCAAGTTACTTTCTAATTTTTAAATTTTGAAACGTAATATGTAATTATGTTCTACTTAATATCTTCTATTTAGCAGTTGCTTTAACTAAGGCCAGATGGACTGCAATTAGATTTCAAATGGGAACATTTAGCACTTTCAAAATTAAACTAGTTATTCTAATTCCTTATGAAAGAGATAAAAATAGAGATGGGGGATGAACCACACAAAAGTCTGAGACAAGCCATTGAACACTTAAAAAGGAAAAAGAGGGTTTTTTCACTGTTGCTCTCTGAAGAGCTGGAACCTTAAGGAATTAAAAATCCAGTTTTTTTGTTGTGGTAGAAAAAAAAAATAAAAAGGAGAAGAAAAATAAATACCAGAATAATGTTTTCTTCCCCCTCTAACAGAAAACATCTGAACTGCTTGTGAATTTTTGTAAAATGCAATAGATGAAAATAGAGGCGCTAGAATGAATCAGGCCCTGCTTGTGCAGTGTTTAAGATGCATATGCTCTCTGCAGATGAGGTGACCTAGCAGTCCTTTTACATCTTTGATTTCCCTGGTAATGCATCTTTGCTAATGAAACTAATTTAGGAAAAGAATTGGATGTGAGAGAAAATGGAGAAGTTAAGTGGCCTATACATATTTCTCACATTTGCCACTGTAAATTCAGTTGAGTCTGATTATTATCTACCTTTAGACAGTGCTTAATCTAGCAATGGCTTTTTTTTTTTTTTTCCCCAATTGTTTTGTTCTTCTTTCATTTTGTCTTTCCAGTCTCCTATAAATGTTTGCTTCATTTTGGTAGATCTAGATGTGTGTTTAGAAACAGAAAGTCATTATGGCATCCTACTGAAGTGAGACCGCATGTAGAAAAGGACGAAATGTTCATAAATAAATTAAAAAAAAAAAAAAAAAAAAAGACAAATGGCTTTTTAGCTAGGAAGGTCACGTGAGAACTTTAACTCTTATTGCTCTTTTGCCTGGTTTAGTTATAGACATTGTAGTAAAAAATCCACTGGATGTGAACCTTAAAATTTAGCTTTTAAAAATTAAACTAGAATTTATCCAAATCGTTGCAGGTGACAGAAGTTCACACACCTGCTCTGGATACTAGTGGCATTCCTGATTCTTCAATCTGAAGAAGGCAAAAAAAGTCAAATATTCCACTACCTGAATGAACATGTCAGCTTTTGACAATAATCTGTATGTATGATTTTCCATCTCTATGTGAATATTAAAATTAAATTTCCAATTGGTTAATTGTAGGTAGGTTTTTGTCTAATAAAAAGAACATTGTTTCATATTTTGTAGCAGATAAACACTGCTCATGTCTGAATATTGGACTTCATGCTATGGAAGAATATATCTAGTAATATATATGAGTATATATGGTAACATATCTGGTATATCTGGTTAATTTGGAAGTAATCAGTATTTGGGATTGAGAAGTAGGGGTTCTGGTTGTTGAAACAAACCTTGTCAAAGTATTTCAACTTAATGTTTCACTTGGAACTTTCTTTAGCTTCATACTTAGCAAAAAACCTTTAAAGACATAACACATTTACATTACTTACAGACAGATTCAATTACTGTAACAGTGTTTCTTTTCTTCTTGGCATTTTACTTTTTTTTAACAGTAACACTATTCTTGAGATAATTGTCTTCTTTTTAAGATTTACTGATAAAAAAATTATTATACTTGAACCACTTAGATTTTGTTTTGCTTAGCCTTCAAAAAGCAATACTTCATATTTAATCTATGATGGGGCTTTATATTTAATCTATGATTAAATATGTTTAAATGTCAATTAAGGTGACAGTAAGGGTTAAGTAAGGCAATTTGATTAAAGGTTTTAATTGTTTTACTACTGCTCCATACCAAAAATTACAATGAAAACTTTATTATTTTAAGCATTCACTTCACATCACCCCTTTTCCATGACATATCTTGAACTCATTACCCATATAACTATTTTTTCATAACCTGTATAATTTCAATAAAGTGAAACTGCTTGAACAATTAAGAATTTCCTAAATCAAGCTCTGGATTTTTCAGCCAGCTATAATTTCAACATGCCTGAAAAAACACCAACGAACCAACCTCCCCCAAAAAAACCAACAAAAAGCAAAATCTAATTAAAAAAACCCAGCAAAACTCCCAAACAGAATTATTATAAAGGTGTCCCAGATAAGAAACTTCTATGTGGATTTATAACTAAATAATGGCTAATACTGATAGATGGATTTACATTTTAACTCTGCTAAGAAACATAAAATTTCTGTAAATATTATTTAGTAAATATTATTCTGTAAATATTATTTAAATAAAATTTCTGTAAATAATATTATTTTATTATTTAATGACTTCCTTTTTTTGTGATTATGTAACCTCATTTGGGTAAGAACAAGAATAATTTCCTGACAGAGTTTAAAGAATGCAGTGCAAGGTATTAATGTATAGTTTGTGCACAATGTTAGCTCAAAACCATTACCTTGACATATGGTACTGAGGTTCAGAATATCTTCCCTGCAGAACTAATTGCATTCATTCACTTTAAAATCAACCTACAAGAACCAGCAAAACTTGATTATCTAACTCTAAGAAGTCTGTGTTTAAGGAAAGGTGAATCTTTTCCTTGATGTGTTGCCTAATCTAACAGGAAGTTTTTAAGATTCTTGATTTTATATTAACAAGTGATCACAAAATATTATTTAGCATAGGAATAATTCTAGGGCTCTGAAAGGGGCATTGAGTGCCTCTCTTTAAGAAAGTGATCCACTCCAACAGCTGCAAATGCAAAAACCCAGGGGCATAATGTGGGCCATATAAACAGTGACCCACTCATCACATAATATTATTTTCAATGTCACCGAGATGTGTGAGCTCATTAGAGATGGCATGCATGTGTGTCCACCAGGTTTATGATACCTCCTTAGACAGGGCAAAGAGCGTCGATGCAAGTAGTGGGGTGGCTGGAAAGCAAAGCTGAAAAGCCAAATCACTGAATCACAGAATGGCTGGAGTCAGAAAACACTTCTGGAGATTGTTTCAGCCACCCTCTCCCCAAATAAGAGTATCTTCACCTACAGAAAGTTTCTCAGAACAGTGTTCAGCCAGGTTTTAGATATCTCCAAAGATAAAGACACCATAACTTCCCTAAGAAACCTGTTCCAGTGTTCACCTACCCTTACAGCAAGCAAATGTTTTATGTTCAGACAGAAAGCATGTGTTTCAATTTACACCGATTGTCTCAGGGCACCATTAAGAAGAGTTTGTCTTTCTGTTTTACATTTCCCTGAACCTTTCTTCTTCAAGCTGAACAGTCACAACCCTTTCCATCTCTTCTCAAATGAAAGATGCCCCAGTGCCTTGATTCCCTTTGTGGCCTTCACTGGACTCACTTCCTATTCAAGCCTTGCATACAGAATTTCGACCCAGATCAGTCATAACTTTTCTATTGCAAAGGGCTACAGCCTACTCAGGTAACTGAGACCTAGAGTGTGCCTAATCATTTGTCTGTTTAGGTTGATCTGGTATATATGGGAAAGAATGAACAAAGAAAAGATGACCCAAGTTGTCAGGCAACTGTTAAAAACTTTAAATTTGTGTTATTTTTGAGCCGTACTTCTGAACTAACTAACAAATGCTAACTAGCTCTAAATATAGGAATAGTCTGGATCCCTTATAGAGGTGTAAAATGAACTAGGGGGATGAATCCATAATTTTTCACTAGTATGAACTCCATGCACATCAAAACATAGAAATCACTAACCAGCTGTTGTACTCGCAGTGCTTACAAATGAATTTGAGAATATGTGAAACTGAGTACTGTGGTCCTTTTCTCATGGCTTCAGCATCCAAATTCTACTATTTGAGACTGGACCATCACTGAACAATAGACAGGAATGAGTTTGCTGCATGGATGTGTCCAGAAATTTATCAATATTACAAAATTACAATTACTACTATGTTTTAATTACAATTACCTAAAAAAATTCCAACAACCAAAATATATTATAACAAAAGAACAAGATTTTCAAATTGTATGCAGATGGAAACTTTTGTTTTTCTCCAGGTGATGCTTTTGAATAATTTTTCAATACTTGTGACATTCACATTTTTAATTTATTATCTTGTTTTTTTTTAAGACAAAAACTAAAGGGAGATAAAAATTCCCTTCAGCTATTCAAATACCACAATCCAGGTGCTTTTGAGCTTAATGTATTACTATTAGAAAGACTCTGGAGTAGTTAAGGGAATAGTTCTTTGTAATAAGTAGGAGAGAAAGTGCATTGTTATGAGGAAACTGTGAAGGAGCAAAGAAATACGGGGAGGCATACTAATAGAGTTTTGTTTTTACCTTCAATTTATGCTGCATAATTGAGGACATCTACTCTTCAAGAAATCATCATTATTATTACTGTCACATAGGGACTGATCAACCTTCTAAAAGGCAGGAGAAGTGGAAAGTTAAAGATATTTAAGTATTTTTTTTTTTTTACTTTTTCTGTTGTGGGATTTTAAACTATTGAGTTTTTTCATACTAGCTGAAAGACTTTTGACCTTCACGAATTAATGAATTATAGATAAAAATGAAATCCAAGGAAAGTAGTAAAGATTGTGCTGGCTGGAGAGACTATGAGAGTTGTACTTTCAGAGGCATTCCCAGCTGGATACATAATATTTGAAAGTTCACTTGCATAAGTAACTATTATGAGTAGGAAACATTAATGTTCAGGTGATATTTGTGCAGAGAATTTTACATCATAACAAAAATGATATTTTGACTATGCATTTAATATTTTAGTATAAGAACTCTATACAATCTGTATAAGATCTGGATGATTTCCTACCCCAGTTTTTTGCTCTAACAGCTTCATCTAGAGCATGTAAAAAAATAAAATAGCTCATTTCAGATGAAAAAAACCTCAAGCAGCAAAACACTACACCCAAAAAACATGACCAAAGCAAAAAAATTCCAAATGACCCAACAAAAAACTTTATCCATTAATTTCTTGTTACTTGTACCTTAGGATTTCAGAAAGTATTAACATAGAAAATGAACACTTGACTAAACAAAGCAGGCTCATTTATTGCTGAGTTCTGTTAATTTTTATTAGTTTATGATAAATAATCTCACAGAAGTTTAGTTTTAATGCTATTTTCTATTTTTTTAACATCACTAATAATTTTATTTTTTTTTATTAAATATTCATGTAGCATTTTAATTGTAGATTACTTCAAATTCTTGCCAAGGATTTTCCTTCAGCTTTCAATAAATCTGTTAAAAAAAAATACTGATACTCTTGGTATGTGGGACTATTTACTCTTGAAAAAATATAAAAATTTGATTAGCTTGTAGAATATAATTGTGATGGTCTGCCTACGTAAGTTTTCCACTTGGCAGAAGAGCACATCTCTCTGCCACTTATTCCAATTCTCTTAATACTGGGTTGTTTACAGAAACTTTGCAGAATGTGCTTGTGAAACTTTAAGGTCAAAGGATGTGTGTAGGTGGTTTCATTTCAAAAAAGGGTCTTGCAGGACAGAGATCTAAGTGGGGAAATAGACACATTTTCAAGATATTTCACTTGAAGCACTTATAATTGACACACAATCTTAGCCCAGCTGCCTGTAATGAGTGCAGTCACTTCAAAGGTAACAGGTCTTATAAAGGCAGGAAGAAACTCTGAAGGTGCCCACCCTTCCCAGCTGACTCCAGTGGGAAGACAAGACTGTCCTCAAAACTCTGAAGAGAGGCTGTGTGTACATTAGCAAATAGTGCAGCACCACTAGCATGGACCTAAAGAGTGAAATAGTTGGTGTGAGGACAAGCAGCCCAAGCCATGCTTGTTGTGGTGTTTTCTTCGGTTAATAGTTTGTTCTGTTATCCCCTGTGTTAATGGTTTAGTCTAAATTGTATCCTCCTACCCCTGTAGTAGAACATTCTTTGTTCCTCCTACCCCTCTTGTCAATCCACCCTGGTATCTGCCCCTTGTTCCAGTAAATTCCATCTCAATCCTTCCTAAACCAACCCCCTCTTTGTAGCTCCCCTTTGGAAATCCCCTAATCCTCTATGCCCCAATGGCCCATGTGACCCATTCTCCTCCCTCTGTTTCCCTCATTGGTCATCATTCATACATTTCCCTCATACATTGGAGACCCCGCCTTTTACTCCTCCCCAAAATTTCCCCAATTGGTTGAAAATCTGTATGCATGCCTTGGATTTCCCCCTCTTATATAAATTGCTGCACCTTTGTTTGTTTGCTCTTTCATCCCTGGATCCTCCTATGGAACAAAACTTCCTTTGGAACCCATACAAAAGCTCTCCTCTTCAATCCTTGCCTCCACTCTGCACGACTGACTGCCTGGTTGCACTGTAGAGCAACTTCTCTAAGCCACACCTTGGTCACCCTGCTCCAAAGGTCTGGGCTGAGCCAGCAAAGATCCGACACCACGTCAGATGCTACTTTTAGGCATTGTGATACATGCTGATTATAGAGTGCTCCCATGGCTAAATTCTGCATAGGGGCTGCAATTCACTGGGTGCTCTCCTGAACTTCGTTTTCCTGTGTTCTTTCACCTGGGAATCACCTAGTTTTGGCATTCAAAGGTTGTTAAACTGAGAGATTATAAGAGAAATTCACTTTCCACTCTCAATGTAGTTTTTAAAATGAGGATGGAATGAATCCAGGTCACTGTGGAAAATTAAGAGTGTGTGTACACATAGCATTGTAATTCATTTACCAGTCAACATATTTATTTTCTTAAGATCATACAGATTATATATCCTAATTTTTTTTCATTATGAGCAATTTTATTTTATTATGGGAATTTAGCTGAGTAACTCAAGAAATAACTTTAATACTGCTGTGATATTACACATCAGACTTGAGAAACTTTCAGCCAGTCAATCTCTATTCTCTAATCTGATGAAGGGAATATTATTTAAATGGCTAAGTAACAAGAAAAACAAACAAATTTTTTAAAAAAAATTTAATTAAGGCAACTGGAGAAAAAGAGAAAACCTTTCCACAGTAAAGGCGCAGTTATCTATGTTCTTCTTCTTAATGTGTGCCAACTAAATGAATAACAATTTATTGCCAGCACTTTTCTCTTGAACATATTAGGCCATACGGAAAATAATTTGTTATTTTCAATTCCCTTGCAATACTTCAGTTACTTATGACAATGTAATATTACATTAAGATATACCATGCAGAGAAGATTTTCTGCACATAATTATTATTATGAATCAGGCTTCAAATCTCACTAATTAAGTTGCCTTTGTAAATACTATTTATGTACTCAGGAGAAGTGGTACATGTAGCACAGTACAGGGGTACTGACCCCTACCGAGCAGGGGTCTTCATCCAAGCTAGTCATCCCATCACTTCGAGTTCCTTTGTAAGATACTTTCAGAAATTGAATCTTTTCCATATGTTACTGATATAAACACTAACTGCTCCTTTTTTAAAAGTATTTCTAGTTCTTTGTTCACATGAAATTTGTAATTTAGCTGGAGGTTTACAGAGAAAATACCCAAATAAAGACAAATATCAACTATAAATTTAGAAAATCAGATTCTTATTCTATCCCAGAATCTCAAAGAAGTCTTTGTAATTTTTTAAAAAAAATTATTATAGATACATTTTTGTATAAGTATTGATTATGTTATATGTTTATGATATTCTGACAAATAATGTGCATAGGTACATATGCATCTATGTGTCTGTGTGTTCTGTGTATGAGTCTGAGGGCTTGAGATAAAGAATATAGATATAGGGGAGTTCTACACAGCATACTTAACAGAAGGGTTTGCAATATTTGTTACACATGCACCTATTATTGGGAAGGAAAGCAAATATTTGGAGAGAAGGGAACTAGCTTGATCACTGTTTCTGAGAAATACAGAATAATTTGATTTCCCTAGTATTCATCATTCAGAATGTTCCTAACCCAAAAAAATGATCAAAAATGTTTGTTGTGCCTTTTCTAAATCCTTTCCAGGACCATACCTTAAAATAATCTGATTTTTTGTGTGTGTGCACTTGTGTTTATTGAAGCTTTATTGTCATAGTAATATCATATTTTTCTAAGAATGGAGGGTTTTTTTTTTAAAAAAACCTCACATAGCTTCTCTGAATTTTCAATGATTTTCAGTTATTTGCAGTAATTCTCCTATCTCCCCGTAGCACTGACAGGTTCCAGGAAAAGTAGAACATATGAGTTTAGTTTTTTAAAGACATTCCATGGCTTAACCTCAGCCAGCAGCCAAGCCCCACTTGGCCACTTGCTCACTCCCCTATAGTGGGTTCAGGGAGCAAATTGGAAGGGTAAAAGCAAGAGAACTTGTGGGCTAAAATAAAACCAACTCTTGAAGCAAGAGCCACACATTTCAACAAAGCAAAACCAAGGAATTAATTCACTGGTTCTTATGGGCAGGAAGGTGTTCAGCCATCTCCAGGAAAGCAGGGCCCCATCATGGATGACAGTGACTTGGAAAGCCAAACAGCATCAGTCCAAATGTGTCCTACCCACCTTTTTCTTCGTCCCCCCAGCTTTATTTACTGGGCATGATGGACATATGGACATATGTTAGTTGGTTAGTTCTGGTTGTGTCTCCTCTCAATTTCCCCAACATCCTTGTCAGGACAGCAGTACAAAAAGCAGAAAAGTCACTGGCTCTGTGCAAAGCCCTGCCCAGCAATAATGAAGACATCTCTATATGATCAACACTGTTCCCAGCACAAATCCAAAACACAGACCCATATAGGTCCCTGTGAAGAAAATTAGCTCTTACCTCAGCCAAAACCACAGGATAATATTCTGTTGAGGCCTGTGTTTGTTTTAATTCATTGTTTTATTCTTTGTTAATAGTTTTATTGTTAATGATTTGCTCTATGTACCCCTGTGTTTTTCCCAAGTTGGTTTGTTCCCAAACTATATCCATCCCTAAAACTACCCTTTCCCCATCATTCATTGTACCCTACCCCTTGTTCCTGAACTTTCCCTATCATTCCAACCCTGAACCAATCCCTTGAGCGTACCTCCTCCTGGGCGTTCTTGGGTGTTTCCCATACCTTGAGGCCCCATTGGACCCTGTGACCTGCCCTCTCCTCCCGCCTGCCCCGGTTGGCTCCATGGATATGTTGTAACCCCTTCACTCATCCCACAAGGCTCTCCTATTGGTTGTTTATTTGTATCCACCCCTCAGTTTGTAACTGTGTTTAAACCCCAGAACAGCAGTGGTCAGGGCTCCTGACCCGTTCAACGTTAGTAAAACTGACCTCGTTGGAATTTCAGAACCGAAGAGCCTCCTCCTTCTTCTTTTTCTGATCTCTGGACACAGTTTCAAGATCTGCCACCTCAGAGCAGTGGCTCCGAGGTTCAGCTGCTGGCAAAAACCCTGTGCCACAGCTGTTCCCCACATCTGGCGTGGCACCGGTGTCAGTCGAGCTAGCCCAGGCTCTGGTGGGCCACATCAATATTCCTTGTCCTATTCCTTAAGCTGAAGCCTAGATGGGTAAAAAGTTGTGAAAACTTAAATGAGAGCTTCTTAGGAAGCCCCCCTCCATGTGTGCGAGTGGATGTGTACGTGTACACCTGTATTTAATATGACTATATAGAGAAATGCATAGACATTGTATGTGCTTGCATATTTTATATAAAATCTTTCAACTAGGAATTTGTTGCATATCTATATATATAAGTTTATGTTAAAAACCATAGTGGAATAGTGGTACAGAAAATGCAGATAGTTAACACAAAGATAAAAACTGTCACACTATTTTTACAATCACTATTCTTCTCTTCAAAATGTGACTTAGGGCTTTATCTTCTGGTTTGCAATAAGGCAAACAAAGTGAATGAGCGGGCAATAAAGACGTCAGAGTAAGTTTTCACCATCTGTACTTTATGTAAGTGTATTCATTGTCATCTTGATATTAAAGCTTCCCCAGATGATTTCCTGCAGTTAAGATTTTATGATTTTTTTTTTTTCAAGGTGCCACATTTTAAGATTTTTCCCTTAAAAGAGTGTCCTGGTAAAGACGTGGTGTAGCTAAGTGGATATTTGAGATTAGACCTGGAGGTGGTCCAAAATGTGGCAGTTAAATATGATAAAGACACAAGCTTCTAACTAATCTACCCAACAGTTCATTCTTCAACTTCCTAAAAACAGAAAAGAGCTATTTACCAAAATTAAGAAATACTAAGATTGAATTTAATTTAATAAAATTTATAAAGATAGAATCTAAAAAATACTGCAAACAAATAAAAAAAAAAAAAAAGGAGAAAAAAATACTGAAAAAACAGCTGCTTCCATTACTGTGAAAAATTTTTGTTCCCATTTCCTAAATCCTATGAGAGAGTGGGAAAGAGATTGTGAGAAGGGGTGAAAATAATCCATATACTATAGTGAAAGTAACAGCATGTATTTTATTTCTTCTGTCCTTTTCTTGTGTATGTATCTGCATTTTTTTGCCCCATTAAAAAAGAAATCCTTCAACATCAAGATGTTAGTGAAAAGATGCAGAATTACATTATTGAATATCATACACCCATGTGAATGCACCGCATCTTACCTGTTAAGGACCTTCCTTGATAGTCTCCAGTAGCTTGCACTATTCCTGGCGGTCATAATTGCATTAAAAATGGTTTAGTAATTACAAATGTACATGGGTTCCTCTTTCAAAACAGAGGATGCAAGTATATCAAAGCTTAGTTTTGTACTTGAAAATTATGTTTATATGCAACATTACATGAATTTTTCAGGAACATAAGAATTTTATTTTCATCAGAGGCAAAATTTTGATGTAAAACCTCCTATGTTCTCACCACACATATAAACAGCAGTAAGATTGCAAATCTATTAATTTTATGTATCACTGATACTCTACTAGAAATATTTCAAGGTCATTAGCATTTTTATTCTTTTGGTTTGGATACATTTGCATTTATTAACACATTTAAAGAACTGCAATGTCAAAGACACCTATTTTTTACAGGGTAATTTCAGTCTCAACTAAGCACGAAGCAAAGTTACAGAATCTGTAATTCTTTTCCTTCTTTTCCTTCTGCAGTTCTTTCCTTCTAGCTGAAATTCCTTTCCTTCCCTTGACAAAGTTGGATAAGACAAGGTAACTTTTAAAAGAAAATCAGCATTGTCAGCAGTAGCAATTGACTTTGTATTAGCTTTAATATTTTAAAGTTTTCAAGAAAGGAAACCCTGTCTTTCCCAGAGGTTTCTCTTTCCATTTAAGCAGTGAAAAACAATCTAGATGACTGTGCATAATTTCTTCAGGGACTTATCAGTAATAAGAAGACCAAATCTTCCACAAAAGAATAAGGTAAATTACAATGGAGTAAAAAAAGGTGTCAAAACACAAATGAAGTGCCAAAGCAAATAAATAAATAAATAAATAAATAAATAAATAAATAAATAAATAAA
>CM031857.1:73394384-73427772 GCA_018697195.1 Certhia americana | reverse complement strand
AAATAAATAAATAAATAAATAAATAAATAAATAAATAAATAAATAAATAAATAAATTGCAGAGTACAATAGTATCTTAATTGGATACACATCTGAGACAGGTCTTGAAAAACAGGTATTTTGCAATTCTACTCTCTAGCCACTAAATTATACAAAAGATGAACACAGATTTATTATTGAGAATAATTTTAGCAACAGTTTCTGTAGTGTAGTTGATATAAATAATTCTAAAATTCTGAAAGATGATGACATTAGATAACCCTTAAGGGATTGCATGACAGTCTAGTAGGAGGCTAGTTCAAGGTGATAAGAATGTTTACACTGAAGAAGATTTAATGAGGGATTTTAAATTTCTTTGGAGAGGTTAGTAAATGGACTAGCCTTTTAAATAATTTCAAACAGTAAAAAAATAATAAATTGAGTTTAGTATTGATCTGAACTAGTTTGCTAGGACATTTTTTCCTGTAGACTAAAAAGATTTGCTGTTTTGCCTTAAAAGACACTTTTAAACAAAATTTGACATTAAAGTGAACTGGATCACTTAGCTTTCTCAGCTTCACTGTCAGCCAGCTGATGATTTGTCCCCAAGAATGCATTTATACATGATTTGAAAGGTAATAATGTTAAAAAGCTATTTTTTGTATAGATAAATCTTTTTGCAGAAGATTTAAAGGCAGTATTGTGATTGATATAACCATGTGATCAATTCATGTTAAGAAAGTAAGTTCTGTGAGAATATATTGGGTTAGAATCTCATCAGAAATACAGCCAAGTTAGTCTCAAAGGCAAGTCTATGTTACTCTAAAATATTAATTCCTTTATGCTGTTGATTGATGGGTCAAATAGTTGTGGTACTCTGTTGGATCTGTTACAAAGAAAGAATATCCCACTACAGATGTGAAGGCTGAGGGCACCTTTGGCAGCAGTATAAACATGAGATTAGGGAGATTAAAATCTAGAAGAAGTGAGAAAAATCAATAGCATACTCACAGCCCTGGATTTCAGGAGTGTAAAATTCTGCTTGCTTTTGTAATTTCCATTGGAAAACTGAATTGGAGAGAAAGTTAAGCAAGTTCAGCAGTCATCATGGATGAACAGTGAACTCCCTACTGAGCTCAGCCACAAAAAAACCCCCAAACCAATCCTTCATACAAACCAGAGACAGAAAGAGTTTGATTATGTGCAGTACAGGATGAAATGCCATAAAATGGAATAATTGTGAGATTCATAAATGCGTTCATTTGGACCTTTATGAATGCTTTTGTTCCTAATGGCAAAATATATTAAAAGTCTACAGAAATAAATTATATTCCAGAACAGGCAAATAATGTTGAACATGATAAGAGGTATAATTTGGGTTTAATCTAAAAAGAATGAGATACATAAAACACAGCTTAGTCAGAATTTTACATGGGAAGATGAGTTGAGCTCACTAACACCTCTGGATGTTCTCAGGTGATTGAGTGGTTCTGAATAGCTATGTAAAAAGTCTTCACCTCAGAATTCATTTTGCATTAAAATTGGGCATTATGCAAATCAGTTTCTCTTTGCTTCTAGATACAAGTTATAAGGTTTGCTTCTCCTTGACTTAAAGAGATAAACTATTAACTGAGGTTTCCGAGCAGCATGAGCAGCAATAACTTTCAGTATTTTAGTGTGTAGAGATTTTAGGTGCTATGGTTTTGGCCATATATCTTCCATTTAAAACAGGAAAACATAAATATTTATTTAAACAAATCATAAATGAACATAATTTGTGCAAACATATACTCTGGGTACACTGGGAAACTGGGTAGTCTGGGACCAAGATTAAAAATTAGCTTTCTGTTATTATTTAATGAAAAATAATGAAAAACAGCAACAAAATAGTTTTCATCTTAAAAAAATTACCTAGAATATGCTAAATTATAGTTCTGAATTTTGTTTCTAAATTAGTTTTAAATGGTAATTCTCATCAAGTCAATTTAGAGATTGAATAGATCAGACAACCTCAGAAAGGAAAAATGCTTTTATGTATACTGATAAAAAATACAAAAATATGAGTCAAGATTCTTTTGCTAAAGATAGCTCATACAGACAATATATGAGCTTGTTCAAAATTTAAAATGGATTATTCCTCTTGTAATACAAAATTGATAAAATCCAAAGGTTATTAGCATATACTTAGGTTGAACAGTATAAAAGTAAGTAAAGAACAGCGTTTCTACTGTCATTACATTTGGAAATTATTGTTCTAAGGATTTTTTCAGATATAGATTTCATTTGGACTTACTGTTCTTGAAGTCCACTAATAAAACTGTCCTCCCTGGCTTCTGGTCCTGTTCTAATTCCATTATAGTTTTGCTCTGTATATATACTGACAAATGTAACAATTTAATTATGTCAAATGTGAAGAAAGACCTTCATATCCTTAATTTTTTTATTTTTATTTAGACACCCATTGAATAAATTTGCATAATTCCTTAAGAGATATTAATTCATTTGGCAGACAACATTTTGTCTGTGTAGTTGGAACATTTTTCTTCCATTGTTTTTTCTATTCACTGATATGGGATTTCATTTTTACTGTGCACTGTGTAAATACAGTGGGATTTTTGTTTAAAGTTCTCTCTAACCATATATCTTGAATAATTCAATATTACTGGCAAAATTAGTGGTCTTATTATTCATTCTTTCCAAAATATTTACAAATATACTGAGCCACACTGTTCTCAAATAACAACATTTGTAAATTTCTTTGAGAGTGAAAACTTCCCTTTTGTTCAAACCTTCTATTTTCTATCATGTACTAAGTGATCATTTTTTTACACAACCTCCTGTTTGCTTTTTTTTTTTTTTTTTTTTTTTTTTTCTTTGAAAGCCTTTGGCAATGAAGACCATTGTCAGAGTTCTGAAATTTGAATGTATTATGACTAGATGGCATGGACAGATACACTACTTGAATTCTTCAAAAATTTCTATAGGTTTCTGAGGTAAGAATTTCTGACACAGGATATTCGTAGTCCTTTTCCCTTATATGTTGCATATGGTTATATGTCTATGAATTTGATCTTTAATCACATGCAGGTTGGCCTGCTGTAGTTTCTCCTTCACTGATAAAGTATTTTTTCAAATATGTGCTATTAAATACAATAGTTTTCACTTTTTGCCAAGCCTGGTTTAAACAGATATGATGCTGACATTGATATTTGAGTCCCTTCGGTGCCTTACTTGCAGGAATGGCATTTGGCCAAGTTGTTAATTCTATTAATTTATTCTAAACCCGCTGCTACCTAGATTTGATTTGGAATTATCCACCTGATTTATCCATATAAATTATGCCTTCAGTATGAGAATATTCCACAATTGACAGTATTGTGAAAAAAATAGTATAATCCTTTTGATCTCAATTTACCTTTCTAGGATATTTCTATAACATCCCATCTAGTGGCTGCACCCATTCATTGGAAGATTTCCTGATTTTGAAGCACTTAAGAGGGTTTTTATGTTTTTTCTTACTCTTTTGGCAGACCTTTGCTCAAATATTTCTTGAAATGTCTTACTATGATTCTATATTTAACTTCCTAGATATGTGAGCTGGCATAGGCAGGTTGCAGGAAAAACCTTGAAACCAGATTAAATGCAAAGAGAAAATTTAATTTCATTATCTCACTGGTTGGGGGATCCTCAAAACAGTACCCAGGCTGAAGCACACAAGTGCTTCAAAAGGCACAAAAACAGTTCTCAGTCTGTGCTTGAGGATCACCACATCTGCTGTTTTCAGCTGTGTTTCAGGGATTTTGGCAGGTGTAATTTACCATTGTGCTTTGATCTTTCCCACAGTAGGGCAGTTGTCTCGATAATATTCAATAGGGTGTCTAAGTCTGTCACAAGCTTATGTTAACTAAACACAGATACAAAAGAGGGCCAATTTGCATTAAATGTAAGGAAGAAGCTTTTCAACGATGATGGTAAAAGACTGGTGGCCCAGAGAGGCAGCAGATGCTCCATCCCTGGAAACATTCAAGGTCAGGATGAACTGGGTTCTGAGTAACCTGATCTAGATGTTGCTGCTCATTGCAGGGAGTTGGATTATATGCCCTTTAGAGGTCTTTTCCAAACCAAATTATTCTGTGATTCTATGTTCTATTTATCAACCACACAAGGTTAAGCAACAATTAGTACAATTGTTTTTCAATACCTCAGCTGCAGATCACCTGAATGTGTTTACAGTTCTTCTCTGCAATTTTCCCTTTTTGTCCAACTCCAGTTTGTGTCCCTATCTAATTTTTCATTCAGCTAAAACTTTCACTTCTTAGTTAGAATAGCTGTCTTTTCTTTCCTGTCGGAACATAATGGCTTTTGAATGGCTTTTGATAGGTACCATATATCTACTCTGAACTTGTAATATTTAATCTTCACAGTACCTTCATTTTGTCTGCATGGTAGCATTAATCATTCAGATATTCCTTTTAATTTTTTTCTTCAGTTTAGTGTACATATTTGTTTTAAAATTAAAATTACTAAGAATTTTTGTTGGCTTGGATATTTTTGTTGGTTTTGTTTGTTTGCTTAAAGATATCAAATTTTAGTGCATTAACCTCATAGTGTGTATTAAGTATAGAATTTCACCCACTGAAGGACTAAATCAAGATGAATTTCTCCTTTGTTGTTTCAGTAAATATTTTCCAATTTTTTTCTACTAAGATTTATGTTGTCTTTATCTTTAAATTAATGATGTAAAAAATAAAAATCTCATCCTAATTAAATATGAGCTTAAAAAAAGGTCAACAAATTAAAGGATAGTTTGACTGAACAGGGAATGCAGTTTTAAAAAGAGGAGAATTCTGTTGCATAAAGAGGATGATGTGTTCCCCAAGTGTATGAAAAATTCCATAAACCTTAGCAATAAATAAATAATGAATTTCGGAGAATGAAACACATCAATTCTTAACCGTAAAGTGCTTGAATTCCAGAATGTCTTGGTTTGGAAAGACAGGGGTGCCTGCTAGGAACCAAAAAAAAATGGAAACTTCCCTTGGGGTTTGTTATAATTCCAGAATTGAAGGGGAGGTCTCAGGCAATGATAATGAGGGTAGGAATAACGGTTCTTTACTAGTTAGTCTAACAAGGTAAATTAACAATAATAACTACAATATTGACAACAAACAGAACTAGAGAAGAAAAAGGGAAAAAACAACAACCCAGTTACAGTTTTTCCTCTGGTAACCCCCCACCCCCCTCAGTACCATCACAAGCTAATAGAGCTAGCAGCAGCTCTGGGAGGATGAGATGATTCCGAGGGTTCACAGTGGCTGGAGCTGTTGGAAAAATGTCCCGGCTGGCAGGGGCTGTAGAAACACAGCGTGGGGAGACCTCGAGCAGAACTGAAGAAACCGTGGGTGCAGGGCAGGGAGGAAACGGGTTCCCAAAATCCCGGGGGACACACGAAGAGGCGGTGGTCCGACGGAGTCCCAGGTGAAGGGAATGGTGAGAGCTCTCTGCCACGCTGAGACGAGCAGACCCCTGGCAGCTTTCCCGCTTTCTCGAGAGCAGAAAACTGCCCAGGGCGAAGTGAAGATGGTGCCTCCCTGTCTCTGCCCTTGCTGCTTCTTTTGTTTGGTTCCAAGCACCCATAAATACTGAGAAGCACCCAGCCATTAGCTTCTTAGCAACTTCTGGGAAAAAATTCTATAAGAAAATAACCCAACCCCCCAACACAGAAAAACACTGAAAGCCAAATCCAGTGGCTGCATATAGATGATTTACTGGTAGGGATGTTTTTGACTGTCTGATGGGCTAGAGTGACTGGGAAACACTGGAGAGCCCAAATGAGATATGAAGCATGAAAATGAAAATGCAAGAATACATGAATGTACAACAGTTTATCCCTTCATTTTTTCCATATTTGTTCCATCCCTATACATTGTCATTCTTTTCTTTCCCCCACTTTGTTCCATGCCCATACATCTCACAATACATTTGAAATAGTTTCTTAAAACATCCCACAGTAAGTTTTTCACAGTCCCAATAATTCTTTCTGCTCTATACCAGAACTTTTTTGCCCCTGCCCTCCCCAGTAAAATCTGTAGCCATGTAAGTCATAAACTGTCTTTATTTATAGGGCATCCTGGAAATTTAGAGGGTTTTTTTTCTGCTGAATCCACTGCATGGATTTTGCAGTGGGGACAACAGCCTAATTGTGCTGCCCTTCTGGTTTTAGGACAATTCAGGGTTGTCTTGGTTTTGTTGATTTCCTAGCAGTTTTCAAGTCCCTGTAAGAACCTATCATACAGAGACATAATCAACTTATTTTAAGATGAGTCTGCCCATGGTTTTCTTTATCAAGCTCCCCTGGCTGTTATCCTGACTGTTCACTCTGATCTCTGATATGCTTAAAGTTTGCACTTGCCCTGTTAGCAGAGTTCCCTTTATCTCAATGAGATAAATATATCTTGTCTCTCATTAGCACTCCTTACCCTTCCAAGAGGGATCCGTGCTCATAAGTTCTGAAATAATATCTGCACCACCAGCTGTACCAGTAGCTGTTAATTTACGACATGGAGCCAGTCCTGTCCAGAATTTCCTCCTCCAGCTGTCTGCTGATGCCAGAAGTCAAAAGCTCCCAAGAACTTCCATCCTCAGAGTATCATTCTTCCACTAGTTCAAGAACAGCCTCTTACTACCCTTACTCTCTTGCACTGAGCTGTTCAAGTTTTTGGTGTCTATGGAGACTCTATGAAGCTCATATTGCTACACAGAATGCTCAATTCCTCCCATAGCTCCTCCACCTGGTGCCTCAGGCCCTGGGCCATGGGCTGGCTTGCACAGACATTGACAACTTTGCCCCAGCTGCTTTGAAGCCCAGAGAAGAAGCTAGGCAATATAACAGAATTGTGTGGGTGGAATCCACAATGAGACAAAAGACAGAAAAACATTCATGTCATATATTTTGTCTCACTTTTTTTGCTATTATATTTCATCTATTTAATTTCCCTTACACTGCCATATATATAACATGGAATTTCCCTCCTGGAAGGGTACAGTCAGAGGGTATCTTGCCAAATGTTCTACTTTGCATAAATGATCACATTTACTGTAATTTATTAAGACTTTTATTTCACAGTTCTTTCACAGGACAATGCTGCAGTGAAAACAGGTGTAATATGTACATAAAACTTGCATGTTTATATTGAAAAATGTTGCCAAATTGAATATTCTTTTTTTCCAACTTGATTGTAAATCAACAAATGCATTTTAATGGACTCATGTATTAAAAAATGATCAATTAAGTTCTTTATTTTTTGTTTAAAACTGAGTAATGCTGAACTCTTTTCTGTAACTGAAATTTTGATAGGTTAATTCTCTAGAATGCATCACTAAGCACAGAATGGAGGGGCCTTTGTCACTGGGTTACAACCTGAAACCATGAGTCATGTTTTCATTTTGTTTCTCTCCAGTGGGATGCCAACATTGCTCTATCATATCACTGAATCTCAGCAACACCTCTTTGGTATCTGAGATAATTTACTGTTTAGAAAAGGAAGTTAAACTCCAGTCAATAGTAAAAGAAGTGAGTACTTGAAATAGAACTGCCTAGGCCATCCAGAAATTGAATTGTCCAGGTGGGAATTTACCAAAGATGTGCATTCTCTTGTGGAAACTGTGTCAATAGAGCAGTCAAACATCAATTTTAGGGTTTTTTCCACTCTGAGTAAGGAAAACTATCGCAGGGTGGAAGCACATCACCAAGTACATATTTTATTAAAAAAAGAAAAAAAAATCCAAAAACCCCACACAATCCTGTCTATAGATTTATTTGCCTTTAGGGTTTTTTTTTCTCAAGGTTTATTACCGAGTCCTTCTTGTCAAGAGAAATATGAAAATAAACTGACTTTGAAATGGTACTTTGCTCCTTTGCTATCATAACTGCTATATTTTAATTTGTTGATGGGAAACATTATAATAACTGTTAGATATGCAGAATGCAAATCTAATACATTTTGTAGTCAAATGGCAGGTATCCTGGAGGCAAAATGCTTATTATGCATACATTGTAAAATATGTGTTTGCTTCAGTCTTTTGGGATTCCTCAGTACACAATCCAGCTGAAAAATGTAATAGGAATTTCATTTCATAGCTGTCACTGGGGAGTAAAAAAATATGGCTGACTGAATAATATTTACATGGAGTTTTGTTTTTGTATGCTACAAGTCTTTGAACTTATCAAGTGAAAGCTTAATCAAAGACTTAAGAAATGTTTGTTAAGACACGTCCAGATGCTATTGCATATGAAAAGACAGTTGCAAAGAGAATCTCAAGTATATTACATTTAAGACTTCTTGCTGGGATTAAAAATGAAGAATCTTCAAAAAAAATGTAGATGATCACAGTGAAAAATTAATTTACAAGACTTCTAAGGTCTTTTACTAGTCATATATCAGAACTACTTTGAAATATTTAGAATTTTTAATTACATATGTCAGATACTTTGCATTTCAGAAATAAACATTCTAGCTTATAATAAGATAAGGTTTTATACCTGTGTTGCAGACAATTTTGATTTTTTTTTTTTTTTTTAGTGTGCAGGGTAATTCAGCAGGAGGGGAGGTTCATACTGTTGTCAATAAACTAATCTGTACGAAAAACAACCATCAAAAGTTGGAAGGAAATGTTAACATGGAGGAGGACTGAAATATCACATAGAAAGCAGCAACTGATCTTGATACTGAAGTAGGGCAACATGCAAGGATACACTGACAAGGACAAAAATCAAATGAATTTCAGCTATAAGATGGCAACTTATCTCTGGCGATAAATAAAGAAGAGAATATGTAGGCCACATTATTAATCACAATAGAAATCAGATTTGAAAAGAAATGTAACTGCCAAAAGATTAATCTGAAGTATATACAACAGAAAAAGTGAAATTGTGGTTTCTCAATGATAGTGAGACTTTGTTTCCAAAAAATACTGGGATGCAGTAAGTGCAGTAAAAGTTATTTGAAGTTAAGCAGTTACAAAGAATGAAGATTTATATAAACCAAAGAAAACTACAGAAATTTTCTACTTCAATGTTACTAGATAACAGAAATTGTTAGATAAAAAAGATATACAATTATAAAAAAGAAAGTGAAAATCTGTAAAGCCGTCATGACACAAAATATGTACTAAGTTAGAAGAAAGTATTGGCAAAAGGTTCTGGATGGCACTTCTATTTTTATACTGTTTAGCTTTTGTAGACATATTTTCTCTTCATTTTTCCAAACTATTCTTTGCTTTAATAGCTGACCAGATGAAGTCTTAAATGTCTAGCTGATATTTCTAATATTTATCTAATACGTAATTTGCAACAAAACTTGTGTGTCAAGTGAGGTTTTGAGCTCTACTTCTTTTGTTCCAGTGACCACTGGGCTTTGAGAGAGCAAAGTATGCACTCTGCTTTCTGACTAACATCTTGTATGTAGTGTATTCCAAGACAACCAAGAATACATACCCGCAACGAGGATAACAACCTCTTTTACAGGATGAGACTATTGGCACCAAGTCAAATTATTCTATTTTTTAGGTTGCACCTAGAAATTATTTATCTGTATCAGATAACTTGCTCTGACTGCTGTAATGTATATGTATCATGGTCTCCACAGATTACCTTAAGGTAGCCTTATCTAGACAGCTGAAAAAACAACTTGCCTTTCTCATGTTCTCTTTGTGAAAGGATTACAGTGTGAGAAAAAAAAAAAAATCACAGTTTTGCCCTGTTACAATTTGACACGATTGAACAGACACACACACAACACCTTTCTCTGAGCAAGGCAGAAGCAAAAGAGGAAGTTTATTATAAAACTCTGATTTATATAGGTTACACACACTGTCCCCTTGACTGGTCAAACAACTGACCTCCTTTGAGACCACACTGGTCAAACCATAGGTTCATCAACTCTCACTTCCTTTTAGAAAGGAATGTAAGTAATCGTTGTTTACAAAAATGTGTGTGTGAAATCTGGCTCCAGAAGTTCAAAACATCAGAAGGCTAGATGAAACATGCAAAAGCAAGGGCAACATTGCCCTTCCCTCCTTCTTTTAGGTAGCCAGCTACAGCCTTACCATCTCATTAAAAAAATCATTGTCTGTCTGTTTAGAGGTGTAATGAGGTACTGATGATCCCATATCTACACATACATATACATATACAGATGGTACCACACCTACATAAACACACTGCACACAGAGTTATGTGAGAGAACATGAACAGAGGGAAACAAAACCTCCAAGCTTCAGATCCTAGGCCAACCACTAATCAGAGAAAAAAATAAGAAAACATTTCTCCCTGTATAGCAGATCAGAAGTTTGCTTCAGAAACTTCTGAGCATGAACTCTATGAACTTGCTACAGTCAGGGTTAGGACAGTGGACCCAGATACTCTGATCCAGTATGACAATACCTGAATTCTAATGCTACCCAGTTTGAGGCAAACCATAAAGTACAGTCTGGGGTAGAATCCTTTAATGCAACTGCCCTTCAAGTAGGAGGACAGCAACATGGCAAGCAATCTGTTACAAGCCTTTATAGCTAACAGAGATATTTGATTGTCACTTAATGAATAAAAGAGTGTCTTTCCTTAGTTTTTTTAATTAACATATTTCTCAGAAGCTTCTTACAGTGAGACAAATTCAAAAGAATTCATAACATTTCACATTGAATCAACTTTTTCCTTTTTCTTAAACTTGTTCCTCTTTCTTAAGTTTTAGAACAGCTTGAGATTGGCAGGTTTTTTAAATTATTGTTTATATCTTTTTCGTTATATGTATGAAATCACCAAAAACAAAAGGGTCTTTTTTTTCTGGTATGTGTAGGATGATATTTACAGCTAAAGTTCATGCTGCTACTATACTTCAGGAATTATTTGGTTTCAACAATGTATTATTCTGAAGAGAGGTAACTTTATAAATCACATAGGCACATTTTCTTCATCATGCTTTGTCACCCACATTCTGCTCTGCCCTGAGACAAGTATTAAACTGAAGATGGTGTTGGTTACTCAAATACTTATCATATCTTATATCTGCTTAAATCTGAAAAGCAAGAAAATTCATTTTTTTGTAATCCATAGAGACACTGAATGATACTTGATGCACTTGATGTAGTGCAAGGTGGGCAAGATACTTGAAATTAATCGCTTCATGGAAAATGCTCATCACTAATCCTCTGGAAAGTTGCAGTTATTCACCTTTTGTCGACTGTGGTTATTATCCAAATATACGTAGGAGGAAGAATTACTTTTTGTAAAACCTGCTTTTCAGGCTGTCCATGTACTGGGTAGTACCTTCCCACAGAATTGCTCTCATTAAATTCTGTGAGGCTGTAGCTTAGTATTCAAACAATGAAAGAGTTTTCATTTGAAACTTAGCTTGAAAGGACAGCTTCTTTTGTCAAAGAATGCGATTTCCAGAATGGTTTAGTGAACGCTAAAGTTAAGAAAGGTTTAAACAGCATTTTGTACGTAACATCTTCAAATAAAACTCAATAAGATATATGTCAAATACAACCTGTGCCACTTGTGTAATAACATTTTCATGTATCCATTAATTATATATTGGCTATTTTCACTCAAGTTTTCAGTACCTGAACTGAGAGTTATTCTTATCTACATTTTTACTTGTGTCACGTATAGGTAAATAGAAGAAAAAAAAAAATAAATCAGGCTGTACTTTACTGATAAGTTGTATTTATTTCAAAGTTACAGTATTTTTCTGAGATATTTCGGACTTCCATCACTCACAATAACAAAATAAAATGAAAATAAGTAGGAAAACCTTCAAAATACGTATCTAAAGAAAATCTACAATATTAATTTATTTTAATGTTTCTACCAGAAGTGATGTGGGAATGGCAGATAGATTAGGCAAATAATGTCCATAGTGTTCTCATGCTGCACTGGAAAGTTTCATTAACTGAATAGAAGACTGTGGTGATTTTATACCACAGCTTGAGTATATTCTGGGTTTTGGGGTTTTTATTAAATTTATCTTTATAAAAACTTATCCTTCTGATGTAGTGGTAAATAGGTGAAATTTGTATTCATGCCATAAATGTTGACAGACAACATTTGGAATTGCTAGGATTCTAATAAATGTAACCATTTATTTTTCAGTATTATTTCACTTGATAAGAAAGAATATATTGCAATGGTGTTAAAAGAAATGACAAGAGAATGGACTTATCTGATTATTGCTTTTTTCATGTCATATGTAAATACATGACAAAGGTTTGTTAAAAATGCTTGAGAGAAATTAAATGTATTTTGCTGGCCTTCCCTAGACTGTGCAGCTTAGTTTAAGGGGTTATTAAATGGGGAATTTTATCTGGAAAAATGGTGGGTGCCAATTCCTGAGAATCTAAAATTATAAAACTGATCTGAGCAGATTTTTACCATTTTGCCAACCAGTGTCCATACTGTGATTCAGATGTTCAGCCTTTGGCTTTACAGTGTCTGAGTTGAGTTTTGTTTTTAATGGACAGAAGATGGTGTTGGTTACTCGAATGAGCATTTCATCTTATTGTAAAGGCTATGCTCAGAACAGGGCAGGTCTATTGTTCCTTGGAAATGTCTGTTTCTGTAACCCAGAAAGGTTAAGTGGGAAGTAGGCATTCACATTACAGACCCCTTAAATTGGACTTGCCTTAGTGAGCATGGCAGACACTGAGCAATGCCAATCCTGCCAATCCTACCTATTCTACCTCTCTGAATGAATAATAGCCAGGCTGTAAGGGCATCTTACTGCTAACCCAGACTTTAAAATAGCCTCTTTTGTCAGAAGCCTTCTTTATTTCCAGGGAAGATATATGAAAGGAAGGGAGAAAGATGAAACCATGCTTCCAATGAGAAGTCATTAAATGTCTAACCCAAGATATTACTGAGGGATTTATTTTTTTATTATTATTGTTGTATTTGTATTTTTGATTGCATTTTATATTTATGTATTTGTGTTGTGTTTGTACTTTGCTAATTTAAACAAAGATGCTGGATTATCATAGGTTCCAGGACAAGTAGAACTGAAGGTAAGGCATACTAAAATACTTGTGTTGAGCAACACTTGAATCTCCTCTCAGCCCTGTGCTCTTCTGGAAACCCTGTTTTTGTGTGTTCACAGTCTGAAATAATAGAGAGGGTTTTTTCTCCATCCAACAGAGTGGAATTTGTTCTAATGTGAAATTGCAGATATATGTTACATGCCATTAAGAATGGTTTGGAATGCTTCAGGGTACCTTTGAAGATATATTTGAAGGCCTGCATGGGGTGGTATTGACAGTCCTTCTGGATAAGGATTTTGGATCCACAATCTCTTAAACTATGCCTAAATAATGGTTTTTAAGAGTTGTTTGGAACAGACATAAATAGAGTCAGACGGCCTGCAGTAATGTAAAGTAGGTGATCAGAATCCAGTGAAACTTCCTTGTTTTTATTTTATTTAGTCCTGTGGATCCCTTGATATAGAATCTATTAACCTCAAACTTTGTTTCCCCCTTTATTGTTTACATCTAATTGCAGCTAAACTTCAGTGTTGGTTCTCCACTGATTCCTCAGACAGCCTATGGCAGCTTTTTTCCTTAACTCACCTGTTTTCAGTTTAGGTATGATAAGCCTTGGTAGTGCTTGAAGAAGACCTGATGTAGTTTTACCATTTTGCTTTGGATATTCTATATTCCCTCTTCTTTTACCCCTTCGCACCCAATTGATTTAAGCATCTCCAAATTTTAACTGAAGGAAGATACGAAGATGTTAGCTCTTGATGATATGTGTGACCTATAATTCAACAGAACACATATCATGTGCATCTTTCACTACAAATATTTTAGGATGTTATACAAACTGAATTCCAAGGCTCCCTTGCTATGTTCATATCAAAGATGGATCACAAAGCACCTCTGACTTAGTACTTTATTAAATTATGTATTATTTGGAGAGAAAATGTCTTGCAGGGGATGACAGCCTGAAGGACGATGTAGATCTCCACAGGAGTAACTAAGACACAAAATACTCCAAAGAATTCCCTTGTCTGTATCTAATTCTGCCTCTACTAACTTGTAGCTGGGGTCTTTTAATAATTTCAATTATTAAACAATTATTGAAAAAAGTTATTGAAACAACAATTATTATTTCAAGTTAATAATTTTGATTCTTCTGCAAATACATTGCTAAGGAAATGTAGAAACTTACAGCAGGAATCTTAAGTGGTCTCTACAGTTTCTCCAGGTATGTCTAAAAGTAAATAAAAGCAGGGGCAGCAATTTTATTTCAGTTACTTGATTTTCTTTTTGTTCTTTGTAAAAAAACCCCAAAAAACAACAACAAATCAAACATAATTTTGGATGTCAGCTTAGTCTCTTGTGGCTCTTTCTTTGCTTACTACCAATAACAGATCATTAATTTCTTCCCATGCTCTAACCTGCAGAGGAATTAATTTTGGAGTAGGAGAATGTGAGATACAGTAAGTATAATATGACTATCATTCATTTGAGCCTAAAATAGGTAAACAGACCCTCTAAAATGATCAACCTTTCCAGCTCTCTCTTTTTTTAAGACAAATCCATCTCATTGGGCTTCTCCACGAGTGCTAAACTAGGTACATTACCAACAGGTATATTTACCTTTACTTGACATACACTCTCCAATGATTGTGAAACACCAAATTTTATCAAATACCTAATAAAACCTTGGTCTTTGATTTGACTTCTAGTCTATGCCTTTCATGATTACAAAAGGATTAGGCATCCTATGGGTTTAAGCTTTGGATTGTTTGGTTTTGGTTTTTTGCTTGTTTTATGAAAAACAAAAAAAACTGTATCTCTAGTTGTCTCCTTGTACATCAAATCTAAACATATTTCAGTTAAGTACAACAACTCTGTTTTTGTTAAAGTACTAGAGTGCAAGCAGTGAAGTAACTAAACAAATTTTCAAATATGTGTGCTGTGTTCGGCTTTAAATGAGGTTCTGTACTTTGTGAACTTTGTGATATTATATTAGTAATGAATCTATACATTTGATCACAGTAATTTACGGATCAAGCTCAACTGGCCCATAAAATTTCACTGATATTCACAGGGAAAACATATGCAAACAGAAAAAACAGTTAGCACTCACTCAAGGTATTGGCTATGTCATAATATACTTGAAACCATGAATCATAAATCACAGTTAAGAGCTAGATGCTTCAACTGTGATTGTTTAAGTAGAATTTAAGGTTCTTTACATCATTAAAATGACTAGTTGGATATATGATTAAGTATTGGGGTGTTTTTTCTGCAGATCCTTCCTCCAAGATGGTACAGTTGCACAAATTAAAGAACAGTTGTCCTGCACTAAGAGAAGAGTTCACTGTGAACTCTTCTCATGGAGATCATATCATTATTCAAGAGCAGTCTTTAAAAATATTAAGAAATATAATGGTGTTAAGAAAGAGAGAGGGAGTGAGAGACATGAAAATTAAGAATTGTGTTTCTCACAGACTATGTAGAAGAGTGATCACAATGAATATAATGTATTATTTTGAAGATACTTTTAAATTTCCAGCTATAAATTATGTAAATTTAATACTTCAATCAGTTTCTTTGAAGGTAAATTGCCAGGAAGAAGTAACTTTTTTTCTAATATTGATGGAAACAACAATTAATGACAGTACAATTTCCATCATATTATATGATTTGTAAGACACATCTTAGTCCTTAGCTAATCATCAATTAAAAAATATTAATTTAAAGAGTGTAAACATTTTATATCAAAAAGTCAAAAATAAGGAAATTCCTTGAAGTTGAGAAAATGAAGACGAAATACCTTATGAAGAAAATACTACTTTTAACAAAATCATGGTATTTTGGTTCATTGAAAGGATTGTGTTAAAAATATATAGCATGGATGGATTGAATATCTGGTTTGTATAGGTTTTGGGGCAAAGTTTTATGGAACTGGGGTCATGCAAGAAACACATCATCATTGTCTAATGTAAGCACTGAATATTCCAGGACACACCTGACATAAAGAGAAAGTTGTTTCCTATAGGTTGATCTCCCAGGTAGCTGCTTTGTTTGAGTGATACGATAAACTGTTAAAATAAATACTTTAAATAAAGATACGAGTTAAGTGACAACAATATAGAAATATTTCTTGACTTTTGTAGCTAATTTACAAAATAAGAACTTTGAGTTCATAGCTGTTGTAAGATTTGACAGAGTTTGGGTTAGTTACAAAAGTGCATGACTCTGCTGTTGCTGTTCTTTGGCCAGACAAGTAAAGCAGAACACCAGAAGAGAACTTCTGATAAATATTTGAGGTGAAATACAGTTCTTTGTATGTGTACTAATTAGTGTTAGTTCTATTTGAACATCTAAATGTCCTCAGAGAGAAAGCAGAAAAAGGTTTTGAACCTGCCCAGCAGATCATGTTTGATTTGGATCTATGTACGAATGAGTCCTTGAAGATTCTATTTCTATCCTCTAATTAGCTGAATATAGTAAAAAAATATGGAATTCATAATTTAATTTGTTACAAAATTTCAGATACCAGCAAAGCTGAAGTTAGCAATACTTGTGAACTATGTAACATTTTAAAAGCTAAGTCCATGGAATAGAGAGAAGGTAATTTTTTTCTAAGTGACTGTAAAAATTTAGATGAGACATCAAGTTATTGTCCTAAAGAACAGTGGTACTTTTGTCATAACTGCTTTTAAAAATAGTTCTAGAAAGTATTCTTTATTTAATAGTGCTGCACTATTCATCTTCCCTGCAGTGACTGAGTGATGACCCTTGCAAATGTAGTAATTAAACATTTGAGTTGCAAAAAGGACTTCTGACAGTCTCAAAAGGAGAATTACAAATTGGAACTCTGTCAGACCAATTCTCTGAAAAAAAGGAGTCCGTTTCCCCAAGGCATTTTAACTCCAATTCAATCTTGACAGATAGAGTCAGGTGTGGTGAAAAAAACCCCTCCAAACAAGTTCAACATACTAGATCATGGATTTTGGGCTGGTATATATCTGCATCACTAATCATCCAAGGTGTTGCGCAGACAAAATCAGACCTGTACCCATTCACCCTTCACCTTTCTGCAGAGAGGCTCTCACCTGACTATTACATATCCATCCAAGACTTAATCTTAAGCTGTTTTTTAAATGCCAGAATTAAAACTTCTGTCCTGGGATACAAAAAAACCAACCAACCAAAAAAAAAAAAAAAAAAAAAAAAGAGGCACAGCTTGGTTCTCCATAAGCCTATCTTACCTCATTTTTTTACTTACCATTTATTAGCTACTGTTGTCATAATCTTTTAAAGCAAAATGCATTAAGAAAACCAGTTAAATTCAACTTAAAGGCTTCAACTCATCTGCCTTATTAAGCTAGGTAACAGTAATACACAATCAAATAATAATTAGGTAATAACTTTTGATGAGGTGAAATTATAATTAATGAATTTTAAATTAAAGTATTGACCTTGCATGACAATAAACCACACTAGAAGTAATAGCTAATTGAAGACAAAAGTTAATGTATTACACAACAGATTTTCAAAGCAGTGTGGGTTTTGGGGTGGTGACTTTCTTCCTTTACTCAATGACATGAGCTTGCTTCACTATCTTTTACCTTTAAGAGCTGGAAAAATGTATTTTCATAGATTCAGGTGTAGCAGTTAAAAAAAGTTATTGTTCATCTATCAATTAGTTTGTATTGAAATGGTCTGAAAATATTCTTACTTCTGAACTATGAAAACTTACAGATAAATGACAGCACTGAGTATCATACAGTGGCTTCAAATGGTTTTCCTTCTAGATCCAAGTCAAAACAACAATGATTTGCATAGCTTTAGTTTGATGACTTTCATGTGCTTACCAAGGTCAACACATATGACTCTCATAATCCATAGGAAAACATTAAAATAAGTAAAATACTAGGAATTAAAATATGTATATTAACCCCAAATTTATTTCATTATGTTAAGATGATTTTCTCCAGTCTGTATCTGTACAGTGTGTGAAACAGGTTCAGCAGGTGGAAGGAGGTAATTTTCCCCCTCTACTCTTGTACACCTTGCCTGGAGTGCTGCATCCAGCTCTAGGGACCACAGTTTTGGAAAGACTTGGACCTACTGGAGTGTATCTAGAGAAGGGACATGGAGATGATCACAGGGCTGAGTCACCTCTCCTATGAACTTAGGTTGAGAGGGATGAGGCTGTTCAGCATGGTGAAGACTCCAGGTAGACCTGAAGGGGGCCTACAAGAAAGCTGGAGAGGGATTTTTTATAGGGCATATTGTGATACAACAAGTAGGAATGGATTTAAACAGAAAGCAATAGGTTTAGATTACATTGTAAGAAGAAGGTCTTTACTATGAGGTGAGGCACTGAGACAGGTTGCCCAGAGAAGCTGTGGATGCTTCATCCTTGGAAGGGTTCAAGGCCAGGTGGGATGGGTCTTCAAGCAGCCTGATTTTGTGGAAGATGTCCCTCTCCCATGGCATGGGAGAGTAGGTTGGAAGTAGTTAATCTTTAAGGTCACTTCCAAACTAAATCATATGATTCTGTGATTAATGATTCTATCTGAAGGGTTAGTATTATGCTCTAAGTACATTCACTTACTTGTGGAAGAGTGCTGTTTAGTGAGGAGTTTTAAATCTTATTTTGTGGCCAATGTTATTCATCTTTTTAGCATTAATGCCTTAGGTTAAAGTAAGTGTTAGGTTCAGTGACTGATTGGTGCTGTTAATTTCTATGAAAATAAACACTGGAAAAAGAGCCATTTCTATTTTTCCTCGAATTTTTTAAAATTACATCCTCAAGTGACATTCAAAGCTTTCTCTCATTTAAAATAACATTGATCTAGATACTACAGAAAAGCAGTCATATGGATATTTGCATTGAGAATCTGTAGAGTGTTTGTAAGACAAGTATATTTTTATTAATTATTAAGGAGCTTTTTGGTTTCATGGATCAGCTGATACCCCCCACAGTTCACCTTGTTCTGCAAGTAGTTCCATTGATTTCATGTAAACTCAATAATCAGTTGGGGGTTTTTTAAAGAACAGAACACTGTTCAGGTCCCCTGTTGTACAGCAACATACACCCACTGGATTTAGTAAAATTGCACTGCTTTAGACCAACTGAAGATCTGGCACATAAATCATGCACAAATGTTATTCCAGTACACTGGAAATCAGTAAGGCTGTTTAGAAAGTAAAGATCATCTGGAAATTCTGATACTGTTCCAATAAAGCTTAAGCATAATAATTACTATTGATGGTACATTGCTTCCCGATTTCAAAAAATGAATAAGGATGACAGAAGAATGTATTAGAATAGATTTTATGGGATTAACTTCTTTATGCATAAAATACCTTCCACCAATGCTGATGAAGGTTTTTTGCTAGTGCTTTGCTAAGATTAAGAGCTGATGGAGGGAGATAAAAATAGCCTTGTGCAAGACATACCGAGAGGACAGTCTGAAAAAATAAACCTCATTTGTTTGTGTCCCAGCCCCACACTTACAGTGATAAGCCTTTATATTACCAGCAAGATAGGTCCTGGATCCTGAGCACAGATCCTATTTCCTCTTGCATTGACAATGCAAACAGAAAGGTGTCTTAGTTAAACAGTCACCTTCAGTTTGAGGTATAAAATTTAAATTTTTTTTTTTTTTTTTAAAAAAAGGAAATGTCTTAGACTGCAAGAATAGTCAATAGGAATGAGCCTTGAAGCAATATTTCAGGGCTATATCCTGTGCTTCAGTGCTTATATATTTCAAATAAACATCTACTACCACTCCGATAACAGGAGATCATCTTGTTCTTTATATTGTCTTTGTCCTGCTCCAGTTTTAATTCTGACCTTCTCATAAAGACAGGACAGGGAAATGTGTTGGTGTATCTAGAACACTGCTTTCCAGTCTCTGTTGAAATGTAAGATGTAAATGTTGATTCAAAAGGAGCTCTGGAGCTTAGCAAAAGGGGTTTTTTTGTTTTCCAGGATGAAATAGAACAGATCATGTCTAGAAAAAAGAATTTAAGCTTAATTCTGTTTTGAAAGCAAACTAGCCCATACATTTACTTCATGGGTAAATTTCTGGTCAGCTCTGAGTTGTTGAAATGCTTGTTATTTGGTAGTTAAAACAACAAAAAATTATTTTAGTCCATTCAACTTTAAAAAAAAAAGTTACATAAGTTATTCACACAATTCAAGGTCTATATTCAAGACTTTTTTTTTTTTTTTCAACTGTCCCATTTGATGAAATTGTATGAACTCTTGTATTTTTCATGAACTTATCTTTCAAAAAAAGTATTTTAGCACTGTTCTAAACATCAGCTTTACTAAAGTTTACATACATATATACACAAATACATTTATTCACATGGAAAAGAATCTGTTACTTCTTAGGGTGCCATGGCTAAGTGCTTTTCAACTAGGGTAATTTTATTACCAGCACTCTGGGGCATATTCACTTTTGGTTCAGTTCTGCAGAAATCTGCATGAAGTGCTGAGCATTTACAACACAGACTGCCTTCCCTGGCTTTCACTCTAGAGCTAGGATTCAGTCCCATGCTCAAGGACACTTAGAGGACTATGCAAAATCCAAATGGATGGCTGAGTTATGTTATATTTATTAGCATCAGCTGTAAAGCAAAGCATTCAGGTAATCATGTCAAAAAAACTGCCATCAGTTGCACATGCAAGGCAAAAGAGAATTTTTACTATCACCTGTTTCTCATGGATTGAAGCTCCTTGTAATTACAAACTCTGCATTTATTTATATTAATATATTCACAATGGGTAACTGTGAAGTGTTTATATGTATGTGAGTATATATAGATATATAGATATATTTAACACAAATATGGAAACATATCCCATGTTCAAAAATAGTGAGATGAAAAGCGTAGAAGCTGCAGTTCTGCACAAATGACTCTGATCACTTAATGACTCATAATGGCTCACTGAAAATCTAAGGCATAAAGTAATGAAATGCAGCTCGTTGACAGCCACCCACATCTGACAGGCTGTACAATAATCCAATGATACAGCAATGATATTATGTTACAAGATTTTAAAAAACTTTTGACTGTATCAGAGTGAAGTTTGGACATATGACATAAAATCCAACTTGCAGGGGCCTCTCTCACTAAGAGCTCCATTTTAATTAACAGCTGAAAATGAACATGCAGTTTCTTCTGGAAATGGGTTTGTGATTTGGTGCCTACTGGGAAGTTGCCCACATCGGAGAACTTGCATGTTATCTGTTAAAGCTCAGTACACAATTCCATCTCCAGATTCAGGCTAAACCCTTACAGCAAATTGCCATACAGTGAGTGAACCCGAGAGCCGTGAGTGAATGGAAACTCTTCTACAAAAGGATGGTCCTATGTCTTCTTCATGTTGTCTGGTTTTCCCTGTAAACAAGCTGCTGAATTTGTAGTCCTGTCTAATTTTGGGAAAGTGATAAAACAAGAAGATTGGGCTCTCATGACACACACTTAGATAAAAAGTTTTCCTTTCTTAGCTCAGTAGTAGTACTACTGAAACAAATGACAGCATCTTCGAAATTTGTATTTTTAGGGGACTATTTCTGAATATTCTTGTAAATAAAATGCAAGCAGTATAATTTTGAGAGCAATTACAGTTCAAGTATCCTTCTATACAAAGTTGTTTATCTAGAAAACATCAACTCAGCATTTAGGATTTTTAAGTAACTCCACCCTCCTTCAGTTTCTTCAATATTTACTTAGCACTCATAGACAACTCTCAGTACTCAAAAACATATAGACAGAAATGGAAAGGGAAACAAAAAAAACCCATGCCTTCAAAAGCATTCTTTCTTGGAGCTTCCATTGCATTCCAATATTTTTCCAGCATTCCAATATTCTTCCTGCATCCCAGTATTTTAGCCTCATGTTGATATCAAGGACATCTTATACTTCTTTTTATGTACGTATCTTTCTTTATTTTACCTGGACGTTCATATACAACAATCTTATCCATATTTTTTAAAGATATTTGGAACTGGGGTTGACTTCTAAAATGTTCCTAATATTTTTCAGGCAACACTTGTCCTATAGAAAAATAAGGATTGAAGACTGTACGTAAAATAGCTGTACTTAAATGACATCTACATACAGATTAAGACATAATAAAAGCTGGTGATTCTGTAAGAAATATATTCTTCTTGCAAGAACTGTGAAAGCTTAGTTTTTAAATACGAGTATGCCACTACTCAGAAAGAGGGATATCATTTGTTAGCAGGATGTTCTATTCTTTTGGCCTGTACCTGACTGAATAATAATGTAGAGGGTATAAGTCTGAATGCATTAGATTATTAAAATCTCCTTTCCACTGAACAAAAATTTGATTGGCTGTCTAGTGAATTGGCCTGGGAAGTACATAATGATAGTTAGAGATTAAAAATCACCTGTGCAGGCTCTGTTCAAGTGTTCTCATAATCATATAAATGTGTGGTATGAAGTAGAATGAAACACATAGCAGTTCCCATTGACATGGATTTTAATAAGAACTTTGTGGAGGCACCTGAAATTTTATTCATAACCAACAATGTAATTTGATAGGCACAAAATCAAGTCAGAACAAACTATATGTAGACCACAAAATTATATATTCCGATACTGTAATAAAAACCCCAAAGAAACTATTTCATTTTTAATTTTTAATAGAATTTTTATATTAGACTATTTTATTAACAGCACTTCTAATTCTCTGTTACTCTTTGCTATGTTACTACTGTACTGTTATTTGAAGATATTACAGGCAATATTTTATGAAATAAAATACAGTCCATTGTATGGAATGGAACAACAAATATGTTCATTTGCACATGCACTCAGAGCACATTGCCTACCCACTAAAAAACTTAATATGATTGCAGAACAACACCCACAGTATAATCACTTCTCTCCTTTGCATTCTATACTTTAGTTTAATAGATTGATATTACTTGTTTTCTAATTTAGTAGAATGTACTTAAATTAGGAAAAAACCCCAACAAATCAAACCATATTGAACTTTTTTTCAAAAAAGATACTGGTTTATCTGAAGAAGATGATGACGTGCTATTGCTTTTCTGCAATGGTACAATAAGTTTATGAATTATACTTTTGCAATAGGTACTACTGTGACTGCACAAATGGGTTTCCTTCTTTATATATCCCTGTATGCTTCTGATTTGCTCAGGACAATATCCAGATGGATTTCCATTCCTGCCTGAGAGAAATCTGCTTCTTTCAGTGGAGAAAGCTCTTATATTTTCTATACTTTCACACATGAGAAATTACCTTCTGATTGCCATATCAAATGGTTGCTGTATCAATGCACTCACTACATAATAAATACTCTGCTAACTCTGGGATAAGAACGCTCATTTGAAACATTTCATCATGTCTCTCTCCCATCTGGAAAGCAACCTATACATTCCTCTATCTTAACATAGTTTTCTTTTCCTGCTCCAGTTTGATAATGGCAGGACAATCAGAAACTGAAAACTTCCACTAAGCATATTCATACAGTGGCATAAGGAGGATAAAATGTTGATGGTTCATTAGATTTGTTATCTTTCAATTGCCTATGAAAATACAGCTGTCGTGTACAGAGGATTGCTGCAAACTCTCTTGTCCAAATGCAAACAGGTTTTCAGAGGTCAATAAATGTCCCTGCCAAATTCCAGGTTTCTAACATTTACCACACAGGTTGTCCACATGGGCTACAACACATAAAAAGTACGATGCAAACATTACATTTAACTGCCAATAATGCTTTTATTTACCTTCTACAGATTAAAAGATTGTTGTACCATTTTTATTCGATAATGTAAATGGAATCAGTTGTGTCTGCTTATATAACAAATTCAATACAAGTGACTCTGAAAAAGACTTCCAGCTTCTCAATTCTTATAATAACCGTTTAAATAAAAAGATATTTGCACTGTTAAATGTGGGCAGAATTCTAGGATGTATATATTTCATATTAATATTTCTGCCTTATTCAAATACGAGCTGTCTGTTCATGTAGCACAGAGCAGCCAGGCATCAGTGAATGCACCTTATTTCAGATGTAAGAAGCAGCTAATTGCCTGTATCACAGGTAATTGTATCCAGCATAACAGCTGTATCTCCTTGCTAAGGACAAGAAATTATGTACTCCCTTTATGCAGGAGTTCATTCAGCACTGTCGTGCACAATTACATTCCTACGTACCAAAATGCTGGGGGGGAGGAAGAAGGAAGGGGTAAAATAACAAAAAAAACCCCAAACCCCCCCCCAAAAAAAATCCCCAAACCAACAAAAATTATAGCACACAAAACAATTATTTCCTTGAAATTATCTAAGTAGGTAGGAATCATTACTGTCTGTGGGGGAAAAATGAAAAAAAAAAAGTCTAAGAATAAGCCATGCAAGTATTTGTCACTATAGAAATTACAATAACCTCTAAGTAATGTTTGGATTTTTTTCAGGAAAGCATCTTTAAAAAAAACCCATCTTGTATGTATTTAAGAGCATCCCCCTTTGCCAAAACTGACTTTTTTTCTTAAAAAAAAATTATTCTTTAGTGCAGTATTAGAATTCCACTCCCTTTAATCTTCCTATCTTGTATTGTACCCATTAAAAAAAAAGATTAAGGTTAGAAATACCCAGTGTCCAGGAAGCCCTTCACCTTTCAAAACACTCAACCTTTAAAGTTTGATTCTATTTGAAAGTTCCTCTCTTATATAAAAAGTGGAATTTCGTTTTAGCAGGGGTTTTTAAGTTTTCTAGTTCTTCACTCACATGATCTCTGAAGGCTTCCTGAAACACATGTGCACTAATGGTGATGAAGGACTTGATGCAGCAAGAGCAGGAAACTCCTGAGATATTCCCTGGTCTGTGAAATGGAGTACTAAAGAATAAGAATTTGCACTGACCTTGCTGGCACTATGTGAGAATTATGCAAAACCACATTAAATGTTAAAACTATATGCAAGGCAACCACAGTCTAGATAATTAAGAAAAGATAAATGGTGATGACAGTCTAAGTAGCCTTGGAAGAGACACCCATAGACATTTTGCTTTATTACATTTTCAAAGTTAAATAAGATTAATATTGGATGTGCAGCATAGATCCAAGGTTGAACGTGTTTTACTTCTGTCTGGTTTCTTTCCTAAAAACCAAGTGCAACAAGAGAGGTATTTGTTTGCAAAAACTTTTCAGTTATATTGAAGATATTTGATCTGAATATTGGCAGCAAAAGAAAAATGTCAAAATCACATAGATATAGAACATGTTATTTTATTTCATGATCATTGAGGAAAATACACAAGGTACCTCTCATCTCCTCTTAAAACCAATATTGTGCTTCATATTTTATTTGGTTTATAACTACAATCAAATAGAGATTAGAGAGAGCTGTTCAGCTGATTCTGAAATAAGTCTACTTGGTCTACTTGGTCTACTGGGTAGTTCTCTCGCTTCAAAAGGGTACATCCACCCACTGGCTAGTTCTCTATTATCTCCAATGGAGATTTAAGCACCTGGCTCAGCAAGACACCTAGATCACAGACATCTCAGTGTGTGTTTGGAGCTGCCTCGCAGTGCTGAATCACACTTCCAAAAATTTTCATTTGCAGCTGGCTGAGCACCTCTGGCCAAGAAATAGTGATATTGTCTGTGACTTACCTTTAGGTTCATAAAGTTGATTTCTTAATCTTTATAGAGATGAATAATATTAAAGCTTCAGTATCAATTGGTATTGAAGCTGATGGATAACACACAAAATGAAGATTATTGGTGTGCATATGACCATATTTCAGCAGCAGGCTTGAATTGCAAATTTCAATAAATATGAGCTGTGGCAGAAATTTCTCATTATGCTGAATACATTCTTTCCAATATCTTAGATTGCCTTTAGAAAGTCCATTGATCTTTCTCCCTGGAATAAAATAGACTGTGATCTTCAATTTATTCTAACATTTTCCATATAAAGAGATCTCAGTTCTGGAAACCGTGATAAAACAGAATAAGAACATGCAAATTAGTATAAAAATAAAAACAAAACAAAACAAAACTTTTTCTATTGTAATATTTAGAATGCTGATGTATTATTAAGTGTAATATTTATGAAAAAGGTAGAGCAATACCTGGTTCAAATAGACTGTCTTCAGTTTTATTATGCCAAACATAAAAAACAGTACAAACAGATTTTACAGCTACTGTAACCAAATTTTTTTTTTGGCTCATCTTTTTTATCTAGGGGAAACTACCATCAATGGCATCTTAAGGATATTTCCAAAGAGGTACTATAATCTTTTGTAATGTCCTGGACACTTCATATTCTTTTTTTCTGGGTAGACACATGGGAGGAATACTGACCAGATATTCTCAAGAGGTAAAAGTTACACAAAAGTTTATTTGCAAACTATAAAAAAACCAAGGAATTTTGGCAAAATATTTAGCACTACATAAAGCATTTATCACAGCATAGACCTAGCCTGTTCAGCTTAGCAGCCTTTAAACTTATTCAATGATATGTTCCATGAAAAGCGAGTTAAAAGGAGAAGAAGAAAGGGTGAAAAAAAGAGGAAATACATAGAAAGACACACATATAGTTACCAACTCCTTGGTTCTAGCAATGTAAGAGATAAAAGACTGCAAGGAGAAGGGAAGGTTAAACATTAACTAGATTCATGGTCAGCCTTCTTAAACTCCTGGCCCATCATGGGCCTTCCTCCCAGGAGGGACTTCTGGTCACTTGGCCATACAGGGGTTGGGTTAGGCAACACTGGGGGCTGCCTCCAGCATGCCAGGGTAGACAGACAATGTGGGCCTGGGGGGTAAGGGAGGGTAGGGCACTACCTCAGCAAAACCAAGGCCTGACCTGCCCCCTACCAGACATTCCAAGCATCCCAAGATGTCTCAAGACATTAATCTTATCATTTTCTAACACCTTCCTCCAGTCTTCTATATATGAGGCTACTAACACAACTAATAGCTAAATTTTATTGCTTATTCATTATTATTTAAAAATTATTTAGACCTGAAAATCTTTGTGATATGAACAGTTTTGTCTGATGTGAACTATTGGTTTAGTGTTTGTGCATGGTTTCTTTTTGCCTCTACTTTTCGAGATCGTTGAAATTGAGTTATGGAAAAAAACATTAAATGTTACAAATTTCATTATATATGGTAAGCCCCACCAAACAGCAACTTTGCTCCTCCTTTCTGAAATATGTATTAAAGTGGAAAGATATGCTGATTTGATGTATGACTGCTGTTAGCTTAGTTTTGTCCTGAAACTTAGTCAAATTCATAATTTTTTTACTTTTTTCATTGTGAAATTTGAGTAGTGTCAAGTTGAGGGGTTATTCACTGGGTAACAGTTTCTTCTCCCCTTTATTATGAAGTAGAAGGCAAGACTGGCCTGTGGAAAGCTCAATGAATACTCCACAAATTTTGAAGATGGTTACATTAGGGTTAGAAACAAAAGTTATGATAGTCTTTTGTCCACTGCTTTATGATGAACTTAGACCCTATCTATTAGGGGAAAAAAACCACCAACCCTACCGTCCAAAAAGCCCCACTACTATTGCTATTTATTTTTCTGTTGTCTAAATTATTATCATTATTATATGCAAGCTATTATTGTTCTCTATGAATTCTACAGAATAGTTGAAATACATGCAATGTAAGTGCAGGTATCCTGGATCTTCTAGATTCATCTATGCTACGGAAGAACTCTTCAAGGAGAAGGTTCCTGCTTCAAAATTTAGTGCTGCAGGATGACTCATGCCTGTATTTTTCTGGGGACACCAACCCTCAACAGCAAAGTGATGGTATTTGCACTGCCTAGAACTTGACTAGGTCCACTTTTTTCCTCCATGTGATGTCTTTTTAGCCCTAGGGCCTAATTGCTGTTTTTTTCTTACATGTGCATAATGGGACTTTGACCCAGTAAAAAGTTTCTCAAACAATGTGAGGAATTTAATTTAGTTAAATGAAATAGTGTCTTTACAGCATTCAAGTCAAAGTCTATATAGTGTGTCCCATGGTATGACGAGACTGGTAATGGGGATGTTACAGGGTACACAAATTGCTAAGTGTGACATTACCTACAGCAGGCAAAAGTCAGTATCATGTGGTCTTTGAAATTTCCTTTTGGAAGTAACCTCTGGTGTGAACTATACAGCAGAATTACATCCAAGTTTATCTTAGATGGAACTAAAATTTTCTGTGAGAAGAGAGCTTGTGAGTAAATTAAAAATGAAGCAGTATGGATAATCAAGAGACAAAGACTCAGGGGATCTAATTTTCTTCAGGCTGTACTGCAGTGATGTCTTTCTTTAAGCTGAAAGGTTTGTAACACAACTCTTATCAGGATTTACAGTTGGATAGATCTGGAGTAATAGAGTCTAGGGAAAATGTGACCAAAGTGAAAAAAGAAAGTTACCAGTTTTAATATACATTCTAATTTTTCAACCATAGAAGATGATAATAAACTATCTATTATAATACTGGGTTTAAATTTAAAAAAAAACCCAACTTGATAGAATAATGAGAATTAAGTTATAGTGTTTACATGTTGCTGTTCTAATCACATACTTCAGGGAGAAATAAACTGTCCCTGTTTGCCTTCTGAAAGACCCACAGAGACCCAGATATTTATATCTAGCATTTGGTATTGTCTATGACACACTGCTTAGTGTCTAATCTCAGTGCTACTAATTTGTTTGTCCCTCTTTGTTCAGAGAGCAATCCATCAAGTGCATGGTGTGCATTGCCCTTGTTTGTTCCTGCTCATGGCATGACTATGGAAGATTTCACCAAGTGGGAAGGAAGAGTTTAATTTTGTGTAATGATTAAAGAGGCGAAGAAATTCCCCAGTGGGAATCTGCCCTTTCGTGTCCTTTTAGATGCTTGGGAAGAACCACATAGTTTTTACTTCATCCCTTCTCCCTAGATTCAGTTTGGAATAGCTCAAAACACTTTACAACAGATGTTCTGCTCTCTTGGCCCTCTGGGCTCTTCTTTTAGCTGAAACACTTACCGATACTAAAAGTATTGTTCTTTTAAGGCTACATTCTTCATAATGTGGCCAACAATTATGATATTATTTTGATTGTCTCACATATACAATGTTTATGTTTCTAAGTCAAGATACTGAAGTGCCAGCACACAATCATGCCCTGTAAGAGGATGACTTAGGATGATCAGTGCAAACTAGAGAGCTATCTGTAGGGAAATTCTGGTGAACCATAGTCATACAGGCTTGGTAGGGAGAGGCCTGGTTTTGTGTCCTCCTAAGAGAACTGCATTCCAGAAGAGACCTCAGAAATTCAGAGCAGATCAACTGAGGACCATAAGCTCAAGTACACTGGCACTATTTCCAGTACATTGGCACAAATTGGAACTATTCCCAAATTATACATTGCCCACATAGCTGATGAATTTACATAACTTGAGGTTTTTAAATACATCTTCAGTAAATACCTGTCAAGAATGGTTTTATTAGAGTTGATCCTGACAAAAAATGGTTGACCTTCTGTAATCGTGTCCTGCCCTGTTTTTATGATCCTATGATTAAAGTATAAATAACCTCACGAGCAAGAAGCTTAAATGTGGATCACAGCAGGGGTTTTTATGCCCAAATAACTTCAAAAATAAGGTAGCAAAACACTTTCAAAGGTCACTCAACATTCTGGTATATGTAGCCTTGTACAAAATCAAACTCCAAGTGCACGATTTAATGTTTCTGTGAAAAACGTAGGTTTGCCAAGTGTTTCTATATTTGCAGGAGGCAGAACATTGACACTACTTTGGACATTAACTCTGAAATTCTGCTTAATTTACACTTCAAACATAAAACTCGTTAACAACCTTGCCCCAGCTGTAAAGCAATTGAAGGCTTATGGGGAATATCCAGAGGCAGAACTTTAGGTACTCTAGACTAATTTGTTTTAAGGATTATGAGAAGTGTTAATCAAGCTGAAAATATACCCTAAATCCAGTAAACTTTTTTTTTTCTTCTTTTTTTTTTTTTCTTTTTTTTTTTTTTTAACCAGAGGAAATCTTGTACAAATTTTTTGAGGTAATGTAGTGGACTAACAATTGAATAGCATTAAGTTACTAAATTTAATAGATTCCTGAATGTTCAGCCTGTTACAAATTTGTTTCAACTCGAAATATTAGGCTGTAATATGGAACTTGAAAGTCACAAACACTTTTAGGTTTTAGTTTGACAATCTTTAAGAGCTAATTTACCTATTTTCAATTACATTAATGCTATTAACAATGTCTAACACCTATAAATCTGGAAAACATACAGTGCAGGTGCAGGTATTTTATTTGAACATAAAAGAATTTTGTTACACATGAACAAATTCTTATGAGATAAAAATTATGAGAAAGATGTGCTACAAAAGGCTTAAAAATTCTGTGAAAATTATCAGAAAGATAGATTGGGGACTTTCTTCTTCTAAACTGAAGAAGTACGAAACCATAATCTGAAACAATTACTATATTTATGGCATATAGATATTAGCTGAAAAATCAAAATTTAAATCCTGAAATGGCTTCAACACCTCTGTTTCTGATTTATTTGAGACAAATGACACGAGCGTTAAAAGAATTTAAAATACAAGATTTTTAGAGGACTTCTGTCATTTTAGAGTTTATATTTTACAAACTGCTTCTTTTTCATTTTAGCAACACCTTTATGGAGTCTTCAGCTATGTTTGAGATTTTTTATTGCAGCTACCAAATAATTGGCTCAGCATTCAGAGTCTGGTAAAGTATATATTTTCAAAGACAGAGTGAATTAATTTGCAAACATTCCTGCTAGGAGGATGATTTTCCATCAGGGCTAGAAAGAAAGGGCTAGCATTCATGCATACTGGGATATGAATTTTCTCCTGCTTTGGAAGCCCATCTCCAGTGCTGCATATTGCTTAGCTTCTTTTATTTTGAGAGACCTTGAAACATTAGTCATCAATGTTCTTTCAGCTGTTTCATGCTTCAATTATTTTTTTTTTTAGCAGTGTTTATTTCAACAAAACTGTTAGAAAAAATACAAGGCTAAACAGACTTACAATGAAAACTGCAGTGACTAACATATAGTCAGAATAAATGGCAGCTTTT
Source organism: Certhia americana (assembly GCA_018697195.1). NCBI lineage: Eukaryota > Metazoa > Chordata > Aves > Passeriformes > Certhiidae > Certhia > Certhia americana. The sequence continues at coordinate 73,396,644 of CM031857.1, read as the reverse complement.
GAATTTCAGTATAATTTTTATGTATCTTCTCTATCAAGGCTGAACTACTAATTAAGAAACAATTATAATCAATACACTGTCAGGTGTTCAAGGGAGTAAGAATTTCCTTGATCAAATTCATTTAGGCAGATACACTTATTCCTGAATTTTGAAATTTCTCTGTTCAGGTTGCACAAATCCATTTCAGATTTTAATACAGAATATAATTAGACATGAAAGGTTGTTTTAGGGTCTTTTCCTAAGGATCTTATTAACACTTTATTCCAATTTTCCCTGTATTTGTACAGAAATCAGACATTGCGGGATAAAAACAAAAACCAGAAGATTTTGAAAGGATCATTTAATTCTTTTAAGCCATGAAAGATTTCTTATAATCTTGGGGCATTGTGTTTATTTGTTTCAATGATTCAGTTCTAAAGGAGATGAGATCCTTTTGAATTTCATGTCTAGTCGTAGTGCCCAAGTTCTTCAGGGAAAATACAAGACTACACAGACCAAGACACTAAAGAATGTTCTGAATAGAGGCAAAAATTGGTATGAAACTCTACGTTTGCCCATAAAATGCACACACAGTACAGTGAGACCCAGAATGCACTGTAGGATTCTGTGGTTTTGACACAAAATTGGTCAGTTAAACACAATGGATTTCAGTTAACATAAAAAAAATAAAAAATCCCCACATATGTTTGAGCTATGGAATCCTTAGCATTTCTGAAGAGGAAGTGAAAGAAGTGAATATACCAAGTAAAAATACTGAATGAAAATATTGAGACTTTCCTGTCCAACTTAATTATTTTATTTCCACAAGTCAATTCACATCTTCACTGAAATTTCATGTGCTAAAGAGGGGTTTTATGAGACACATATGAAACACTGTTGAATATGAAAGTAAATTATATGTGAATATGGAAAGCAGAATGAACTCAAGCCTTCTAAGAAACATAGACAAACTAGAGATGTACTTTTTCATTTTGTTATTGTGTTTGAAACATCAAACAAGTTTATCATCAAAATAGTATTTAGACTCTAGGGGTAGGGGAAGGAGAAAGTCTGAGATACTGAAAGGGTTTTGGGGAAAATAAATGGGGAGATGAGTCTTCAGTTTACAAGATTTTTTTCCCTCAAAGAGTCTACACTGTCATATAGTTTTCCATCTCCCTTCAGGTTGCTGTCAATATATTGTGTTCAATATATTGTCTTTTCTTTCCAATGATTTTCATTTTATTTCATTTCAACACTACAAAGATATGAGTATGAGAGAAGATATATTAATTATTTCTAGAAAGCAGAATTATTTGGATTGGTGTCCCAGTAAGGCTGAAAAAGGCAAATAAACTGAATTTTAATTTGTGCAGTGAACTACTTATCATGAAAAATTCAGATTTTTTTTTCTAAATTCAAGCAAGAAGACTTCACACATTTTCATAGGAGTCTTTTACTAGCAAAAGTGAAAAAAAGAATTTCCCTGAATTTGCATCATAATGAGTAAGACCACACCAGAATTTTTTCTTCAATTTCCAGGATCAAAGAATTCACTTAATATGATAATCAGAATAAAAATATGCATTTATGGCAGGTGCATTTGTCATAGATGATACACAAGAAACAGAAGTGTCGTACCTGCCATTTGAAATGAGGGTCATTTTGAGATCTGCGTTTTTTTTAGATTTTGCTTTTTTTGGAGTAAGAAGAATAAATAAGTCAAGTAAAATCTAAGGAAAATCATATTTTCCTTATGAAATATAAAGAAACTTGATTATGATACTATCATGCATTTAATGGTTACAATGACATATTACTTTTACTCTCTTTTTAATTAAGTTGTTTAATTATGATAAAATAGCATACAAAAGTAATACATACAACTCTCTTTACATTCAGATTAAAGAATATATATATGGTTACAGTAGAGAAGATACATATCACTCTTTATTTATTTGCTCTAAAGAATGAAATATTGGGCATTATGTTAAGACTACCTCAGACTTCAATGCCATTGTTGTGATCCTCAAAACTCATTTCAGTTTCCATTAAAAGCTGAGTCAGCTTGCAACAAAAAAGTTACACATCTGGGGAATCCCAGACAGTTATGAATGCTGGCAAGGTCAGTCTCAGCATTTTTTAAGCAGGTAAGTCAAATAAAGGTCTTTGGAATTTACTTTTTTGTTACTTTCTTTCATTTTCTTGTCTTTCTTTTTTTTTTTCTTTCTTTCTCTTTCTTTCTTTCTTTCTTTCTTTCTTTCTTTCTTTCTTTCTTTCT
>CM031857.1:73335931-73394374 GCA_018697195.1 Certhia americana | reverse complement strand
CTTTCTTTCTTTCTTTCTTTCTTTCTTTCTTTCTTTCTTTCTTTCTTCCTTTCTTCCTTTCTTCCTTTCTTCCTTCCGCACCTTCCTTCCGCACCTTCCATACCTTCCGCACCTTCCTTCCGCACCTTCCCTCCTTCCTTCCTCACCTTCCGCACCTTCCGCACCTTCCGCACCTTCTTTCCTTCCGCACCTTCCTTCCGCACCTTCCTTCCTTCCTTTCTTTGTCTTTTTCTTCCTTTCCACTTCCCCTTCCCCTTCCCCTTCCCCTTTCCTCTTTTTCTCCTTCTGCACCTGCCTTCTGCACCTTCCTTCCTTCCACAAAACTACTGATCTGTTTTAAAGAAATTATTCTCAAACTTGTATGAAACCAGTCCTTCATTTTATTGCAGATTTTATCGAAATTATTTTTTATCTCTGAAGTAAGTGCTCAAGAGTCCAGGCGCACAGAAAAAGTGACAGTTTTAGTTCAACATTTATAGTCGTAGAAAACCCTGAGAAAATTCAGTTAAACTTAACATGTTTTACCTGCTATAATAGGGAAGCCAATAATCCCTAACCTGAAATAAGTTTTCAAGGAATAGAAAGCTCCTGCATACTGAACCTTAACATTATTGTCCACATCACGATTTTTTCCATTGAGACCTGTTTTAGATTTTAGTTTTAATTAGTTTAGTTTAGACTGTAGATTTAATTTTAGATTTTTTAATGAAAAAGCATGCCAGTTGGAGTTTTGTTGAAATTCTGCTAGTGATAAGTACAAACCTTGGGATTCAGCTGTGATGCAGTTCTATGTATTTTGCATAAAACTAGTCATTATACCAAAAGTGTTTTGAACCTGAAATTTTACTGTCAACTGAAAATCTGTAGTCTCTGTGTCAAAACAATGTGAGAAGAAAAGATTAAGTGCATGTTTTACAGATGTGCATGAGGTTTGCATGAGATGTGGTAGAAGACAGCTATTGTATAGTATGGCATTGCCGACACATAGGAAATAAAGAAATCAGGAGATATATCTTTCAGCAGTATACAACACCAATGCTCAGAATGAGAGAAAAGAATATCATGTGCTTTCTTAGCAGAAGTTGGTGGGATTACTCGGAAAAAGAAAATGAAGAAATAGTGACTGTACATTTTTAGCAAATCTTTTTGTAATCAAGGTAACACAAATACTAGGGTCAGTATTGAAATCTGACCCATAATCCATGATTGCTAACGATTAAAATGCTGGGCTAAATTCTCTGATAAAGAATGGTCACATGGCTAATAAACTTGTATTTATTATTTGCTAATGAGAATTTGATGTAATATTTTCACATCTTACAGCAATCTCAAGCTAGGAACAGGTATGTTGATATTTATGATGGTAGATAATACAAATAAATCTAGATGCTGGAGATTTTTTAGCAGTTTTGGACTGCTGAAAAGAGATGACAGTGAAGAAAAAAATACAAAACAAAAATCACCAATACACAGCAAATAGGCTTGAACCCGTTCCTATAGCAGTGGAAACATTTAATACTATTTATGTTCCTGGGATCTCATTTTTATGATGCTGTATGAACTATATGGGTAGTGTGGGTGAGAGAAGAGTCCAATAGCTGGGTGGCAAACCTTAAGTAACTTTCATGTTTGGACATTAGTTTAGAAATTATTGGTAATAAAATACCCCTTACTGAGAGATACATACATTATCAGTTCTACACTGTTTGCTTCATGACCCCAAGAAAATGCAGTCACCCCCAAAAGACAGTATGTCAAAAGGCAAAATTCCCTATCACTCAAAATACCCTATCTCTATTCTTCACTAACATGCATTCTAAAAACTGCAGTAAGATCTCTGAGTTCAGTACATTTATTTAACAGATGTTCCCTAATGAGTCTCAGGGACTATTAGTTTCTATCAGTAACTCAGTTTTCTTTTGATGCTGGAAGGCCAGGAATCTACTGTAATTCTGTCTAGAGCTTAGCAACTGAAAGGTGTGAAACATAAATCATCTTTCATCTCTAGAATGGAATCCTTAAATTTACTATCAGTTTGAATAATTTAGATATTTATAATGAGCAACTTCAAGAATTTCAATACACATTGTTTTGATCCTGTTGACATTATGAACAATTGCTATATTTCCATTCTATAGAAATGTGTTGGTTTGTTTAGGGTTGCATAAAATGTTCAGTTGTCTGAGCCTGTGAACTCGTTATCTGCCTTGTTCTTTTTGGCATCTCTGGTTTTTATAGCTCAGTATTAGAGGAAAACACGAGGAAAACACTGCTGCAATACAAGACCACCAAATCTAATTGTATTTAAAGCTCATAGTCAAACGTTGCACAAGAAACAGAACAATAAGTGTAGAAATGTAGGCACTATATACGAGGTTTTCTTCTTCGTATTTTGGCCATGTCTTTTATTTACTGCTACACAGCAGTTCAATTTCACTAGAACAGAACATCTGCAACACTTTTAGCTTCTGACCGGGTCAGAAGGCTGGGTCAAGTGCTTAAGCCCTGAAAACATGTCTGAATCATGCTGGGCTGAGGTGCGTCTAAATCTGCTCAAGCTGTTTGATATTATATATTATATAAAAAGAGAGCATCCTTACCTCTCATTTCTTAAATGAGACTTAGATTCTTGTGTTTTACTTGGTTTGCTTTTGGCATCTCAGTGAAGTCTGTAAATACAGAGTGCTTGTATAGCATTGCTTGTCAGCTGTGTCCCTCAGGACATTAAGATCTTGTCAGCCTATTTTCTAATTCCAGTGGGTCTTGTTTCACGAGTAAATAATCTGACTGCTCTGGTAGGGGAAGTTATATCTACTGCTACAAAAGCTCTGGAGAAAAAATTCAGATCAAAAAGGGAAGAACTTACTGAATTTAGGTAGACAGTTACCATGTGTCTTCACAATCACTAAAGCTGGATTGAAGCAGTTAAATATGGCCAATTTTTTTCTTTCAGTCTCATCTAAATATTTTTAGTTAAAGACACTGTGGAGCTTCATTTTGGTCCCTTCTGCAGCAAATAGAAATTAGCAGTGTAAAACATAATCAATAATACATTAAGACTGCATTATCATAATATCTGAGCATTATACTTATTTTATTTAAAGCATCTTACACTTTCAGCCCTACTGGGACTTTTCTGAAGCTACAGTCAGGGCTTTTATGTGTAACAAGATATTAAGAGCTTAGTCCATTACACCTTCATGATATTTTTAATGATAAATTTAACAGAAAGCTGACTGACATCTGAAAAGTCAAACACAGTTACAGCAACTAAACAATTAAAACAATGCATAACTATCACAAACAGTTGTCCCTGAACTTAACTTCAGGGAACTGCCTTGATCTGTGTCACCTGAAGCTCTACACTTTGAATGCTGTTTTTAGCTGCTGTTTTGAAGTTGTATAACTGGAGAAATACTTATAGTCACTTGAGTTATCATTCATTTCTTTAAAGAAATGCCCTGTAATTAAATAACTGCCACTCTAAAAGTTTTTAAATGGCTATTTTTGAAATTATTTATTTTTAGCTTTGGCAGCAGAGTCCATTAGCATAATATGAGCACTTCTCAAGTTTAATTAATTCATCATTATGACATATCTATAAGATAATGTCCTTGTTTGACATACCATGAAGATGAGGCCAAATTTTCAGTGTTTGCTTATTGTGACAAATATGAAACAAGCAGAAAAACAAGTTGAATTTATACAAGCAATAATTTTGAACAAATGGAAATTAAAATCTTACAGGTGTCTCTGTTTACTGAGATTAATAGTTTCTGTACTTAAAATATCCTAGGTAATTGGTTGTTGTGGGATTTTGTCTTTTGTCTGTTTGCATGTTTTTGTTTTTATTTTTTAAATCTGCAAGCCTTATACTGACCAGTGTTTTCTTTTTGCACACACAGAGTAAAGTTTAATTGTATTTAAGAGACTTCTTTTACTATTTTATTAAGACTATAACACACATTACTTGAAATTAAAGATATAAAAATGGTTTAAGGCAAATCTTATTATTTCTTATTACATCCTGTATATTACATTATGGGTTTGACTTTGGTAAGGACAAGTAATTTTAAAAACTGCTATAAGTTGCTGCTATGCAATTTTACCATCTTTCTTATCACATTATGCATTTATGTTTCTACTGTGGAACAGTTTTCTATAAAAATATAGTTAAACCCTCAAAAAAAAAAAAAAAAAGATGGTTGTTTTTCCATATGGTAATTTTGATTTATAGCAAATAGGACTTAATTTCCATTAATTCCAATTACGACTGAAAAGTTAACACATTCAACAAGTTTTGTATAATGTTAATCATTAATTCAAGTCACACACTAAGTGCTGACTAATCAAATCACATCATTCCAAAGGCAAAACTGAACTTGATAATGAAAATAATATTAATCTTTCAAGACATAAGGGTTTAAAAATGTAAAGTCTAAAGACTCCTGCAATTTGGCTCTATCTGGTCACAGCACGAAAAGTGTGGCTGTCAGTACCATGATATCTGATAAATAAAAGTGGAATAATATCTCCTAACTACCACTCACCAACAGCAAAATCCACAAACAAGTGGATTATTTTTTTCTCATCTCCTTCTAGAAAATGTTAATGAACTTGCATTAGAACACCAGTCCTAAAGCTTATTTAAGTGTCTTAGATAGAACTAAAAACTCTGAAATGGTCTAAGGCTTTTGTTGGACACTCATTAGATCATATACTTTTAAAAATATTGGTATTTTAGAGGCTTAGAAGAATATTTTTTTCTGTTTTCTAATATATATATTTATATATATATATATATACACATACATGAAAATTGATGGTGATAAAATTAATGTTTCTTCAGAAGGCAGAATATGTCTAGAGCCATTTTCTTCGAAATGCAGTTATTAGTAGGAATTGAGTAATTCCTCTTTTTTATAATTTCCCAAGGAGATATAGGTCTCTCTAACAGAGGAGCTTGCCAAGCTAGAATCCCAGAATCATGGCTCACTGAGGTTGGAAAAGATCTCCAAGATCATCTAGTCCAACCTTTGATGGATCCTCATATTTATCGACTATATCACAGCACTAAGTGCCACATCCAGTTGCTTCTCGAACACCTCCAGGGATGGTGAATCCACCACCTCTCTGTGGTGTTTGTTCCAATGTCTGAAAACCATTTCAGTGAAGAAATTCCTTCCAATATTCCACCTGGACCTGCCCTGGTGCAGCTTGAGTCTATGTCCTCTTGTCCTGTTGCTGGTTGCTTGACAAAAGACCCCAAACCTCACATGGCTACAACCTCTTTTCAGGTACTTGTAAAGAGTGATAATGTGTCCTTTGAGCCTCTTTTTCCCTCTCTGCTGAACAATGTCACAGCTTTTAATGAAGAAAAGACAACTTGCTACCCAAATGCCTTTTTTGTTTACAGTTGTTTACTTTGAGTGTGTTAGATGCTGGTTTAAGCCCCTTGTTTCTGAGCTGGACCTTGAATGAAGGTCGCATGTTTCCCGACAGATAATTTATTCTGGAAAAAAAACCAGAAAAAGGATATCACTTTGAGTTAGACTTCTAAGACATAGAAACATAGCTCTTAGCCACCCAAGATATCTCACAGAGGAGGTACAGCGGAGGTTAAATGAGGTTTTAATAATCTTTGGCCAACAGTTTGCTGAAATGGCACAGTGAATAATAAATCCTTTTCTGGGTAACTACAGCCTCGTTCTAGAGAAAAATACTAAGAAGTCTAATGGTCATCCTCATTTTGTTTGTAAAAATAAAGGATATACATTCAGAACATGACATGACATAGCATCACACAGCATAAAAATATTTACACCTCTAAGATGGGAGTCTATCCTTCTCTACAATTGGTTGTCTGCAATATTCCTGGTATTTATGATCATGTTCACCTTGCACTATCCAAAGACTTATAGAAGATACTATCACTTCGTTCTGAGCTTTCATCTACATTTCAGCAGTGTATTACTAGATCTGATGCACCAGATGGGGAGAAATGTAATATTTTCTTTCTCTTCATGCTCATTATTGTGCCCTAGATCATCTAAAACATTTATGCCTTGTCTTCAAATGTAGGATTTCAAAGGCATTTTTTATCTTGATGAGGTTTTATTTAGCCCAAAGAGGAGAAAAAGCCCCATTTCATAGGTCCTTGTAGATCCTTGATAGGGTAATAGTCAGCATCAAATGTTTAAAGACATGAGATTGATATTTTGTTTTTTTATGTTTGTAACGTCTTTAAAGTTTTGGGCTTTTGACATCAGACAGGAACAACTGATGCACAGGTAAATAGATAGTGCTCCAATGCAATAAGCTTTTAATACCCATTGCTGCTCTAGTTCTTTACTTATAGCATGAGTCTTCCTTTAATGAACCGGCAGATGTAAAGCAGTTTCAGCTTACGTGCAACAGGTAAACAAAACAAACAAACAAAAAAACAAGAATAATGACCTAAAGAAGCCTATTTTTGGTTGTATGTTCCAGAAGGATATTATTGTCTAAAACCTTTGCACACTGATATCCAGTGTACAGAACATGTATAAATATGGATAGTCATTATTAGATGAGGCATTAGACTTCATTTATCTCATCACACAGTTAGTCTTGAGTCTAGATTGTTCACACTGCCTGTACAGCAGGGTTTAAGTCTGAATGAACCCTGTCCTGTTCATCTATATTTTTCTGTTTGTTTTATAAAACCAATAAATAGATCAGTCAACCAAGTTAATCTCAAACTTTCAGTCAGCTCTTCAGTATGCAATTAGCAGATAGCAGTCTTAGACTTAAAGCTTCAAAGTCTCTCGACCTTCCCAAAGACATCATGCAGTTTGTAGTTTATGTGGCTGTCATAACTTTTAATAACCAACCTTTTAATGAGTTGTTTTTCTTAGAAAAATAACAACACAAGAAGTAAGGATTAGATCTTAAAATTCAATTTGCAAATTACAACAGCTATAATGTGAGAGTCATTTTATGTTTATTTGTTGCATCTACATTTGCTCAGCAAGAAAATGCCCATGTCTAATGACTACTTGAGCTAGCATTCAAAACAGTAAAAAATAGTAAAAAAATAATGGCAGAAGACCACATTTTTAGAATTTATACTCTTTCATAGGGAGACATGAGGCAGTTCATACTGAAATAAGCAGATTTTAGGTATATTCTCAGATTTTTCCAATCAGACCAGGAGACTTTTCTCAGGAAGTGTATTGAAAACCCAATCATTCATATATATTTATGTTATACATTATATATTTATATATAAATAAATAAATATATAAATATATATATTTATATATATATATATATATATAAATATATTTATATATAAATATATAATGTATAGCATAAATATATGTAATATTGAAATTGGTTACATGGACCTGGCATAAGTTAAAAAAATTTATGACAATAAGCCTGTCAAATGCAAATATTAAATCTTAGGGTAATCCATGGGTTTTGTTTATTAATCACTTAAAATATGGTGTACTTTTTACCTCAATTCTTTCCTTTTGATTTTGTTTTTTGTTTTTAATTTTAACCAGTTCTTTTTATGAATATTTTTTGAAATAGGTGAAATTATCAGCTGCAAATAACAGAGAGCTCTCCAACAAAATCCTTCAGTTTTATGATAGATATTTATCCCTTCACCAATATGACTAAAAAAAGAAAAAAATAAAATAAATAAACAATAAAAGTCCCCTCCCCAGAGAAATAAAGCCAACTAAACAAAAACCCCAAAAGAACCCAAAACAAAACAAAGAAAAAAAAAACCAAAAAAAAATCACAAAACCCCAAGCACATTTAACTGCACACATATCACAGCAGGAAGTTTTGTAGGATCAGTGAAAGAGACACAACTGTTTCTAATGGATTTCTGGTTTAGGTATCATAAATGTAATGTCTGAGGTTTCAGAATTCTTAAAAAGTTGTATATATCAATACATTGGAACTGGGTTGATTGTTCAGTTTCAGTTGTTGATTGAATTGCTCAGTGCTTATTTCTGTGTGTAAAAATTACTAACTTTCAGCTCAAGTTAGTAAATTGTATTTCCTCTCACCACAGTTACGGAAAAAAAAAAAAAAATTCTGCTTTAACCTGGAGTCATCTATCTATTACATCTTTTTATGTGTCACAATTCACAAGTTTCTGTCTCCAAAATTAAAACAGTAAAAGATAACTGATTAAAATAAGTTACAGTGTACACACTGACCTGCAAGTTTCACAAGCAAACAACTTATTAAATGCATTATCAATAAGGTCAAAACTTAAAGAATTAAAGTCAAAGCTTTGCATATCTTCTCAGGTAAACTAACGTTAACTCTACTGCTTTGATACTGTTTTTCTTGATTCAGAGTAGCAACTGCAAAGAGAATCAGGTCTTACCCTTTTATACTGCTTTAATGTCAAAGACATTTTCTCTCTTTCCCTCATGTTATATTTTTACACTTTCTCATGCTGCTGTCTTTTTCAGGATCTTATTCCACAAACTGCCTCTCACAGCATGTTGCTGAGCTGGACAAAGATATTTTCATCGCCATGTCTACACCTAACGTCCTAAAGTCATAGAAGATTGAAAGGAAAGTTGTGAGATAATTGCTGTGACCTATTTACTGCAGCCTCCTACTCACTGCTATACTCCTGCAGCAGTGTTGTCTGTAGGGTGAAATAAAAAAAAAAAAAAAAGAAATGGACTCATTACAGTGAGAAGACTAAAAACCACAAAAAAAACCATTAATTCACTGAACTATGGGACTTGGTAGTAATATAACATGTGAAGTAGTGAAGCCTCTGTATTAATACAGAAACAGGCATTTATGTTTCAACTTTGCCATCTCACTGGATAAATTCTCCTTTTCTTTAAATTACTCCTTTCTTTAACATGCATATCCCAATGGGGATATAGTGAAGCTCATAATCCTGTACACTGGTTCTCTTGTTGGTTATGCAATACCACTCACAAAGCATCTAGTGTAATAAATGGGTAATGAAAGAGTGCCAATGGGCACATATTTTCAAAATTTATTATTTTTTAAAATGTTTTTATATTTTACAGAATTTTGAACGCAACATATGACATTGCTGTCATGGTCACTCCCTTTTAATTAAATCTGGCTGTTGTCACTTAAAAATATTGTGCCTCTAATTACTTAGTGTCATATAAACAAAGAGTAAATGAGCAAATGTCTTTAGTATAAGAGCTTATATCCAGAAAGAAAGAAGCAGAATCAAAATACCTCTTATTTTCCAGGATACAGTGTAATTCAGTTATTCTTGATTCCATAGGAATGAATGCATGTCTTCAGTTACCCTTGTCTGTAAAGTTAAGAGAGGGACATAAGCTTTATAGAAAACTTAGAAATGAGCAGTGGTGCTGTGAGTGGAAATCAATATAAACACTGTATGGAACAAGGCACACAATGGTACTTTGGCAGAGGTCATCTGTAGACTGGCAAATCAGACAAGCAACAGGACAAGCAGTTTCTCTAGCATTTATTTCTAACAAGAGTGATGAAATTGTTTTCTGAGCAATGAAAAAGGGGCAGCTTGATTTCCTATACCTTGCTGAACTATTCTTCAATGACAGAACAAATTCAGATCCTCTGACATACGTCCTGTATCTGTGTTTTCCTTTGAAGTACTTCCCACACTTCCATACATTTTTTCTCTCTGACCTTGCGCATGCTTCCCAGGATCACTCAGACTCACTCATTAACTACCTGTTACATAAGAAGGTGCACATGTTGATTCATTTTTTTATTTTTTTGGCTGCTAACAGGCCAAACAGAATAGAAAATTGATGAACTTAAGCCTTTCTCAGACTGCAAATATACAGACCAGGCTTTCCTTACCAGCTACCTGGTTGATAAAACACAAAATAAATGGTCTTTGAGCATCTCACTCTTCTCAAATTTTATAGAAATTGATCAAACATTTAAAAAAAATATTATGAAACAGATGATAAACAGATGGACAGATAGATAAGTAATCAAAGCTTCATTTAATTAAGGATTTTTTTAATAAAGTTTTCTTTTTAACTCAATTTTAAGGAAGCCAGTAAATACAAAAATTTCATTTTGTGCCTTGTATAATGTCATTACAAGTGATACACAATTATTAACATTTTAAATAAACTGATTACCTGAACTAATTTTATATAAGATCAACTAAAACCTCATAAATGCCTAGGTATGAATATATATCCTCTGGCTACTCTTATTGTGTGAAGAGAGCATGGGTTTAAATATGGATGTCTCTATATTTATTTAAAAGAAATTACTCCAAAATCTGTAGAATTATGAAAAGTTAATACTAGAGATAGATAGATGTGAAGTATTAAGAGCTGGGAAGTTTTGGAAAACTTAATTAAAAATTTTACAATTGGTAAAATAATTCTGAAATCTGTTCTTTGTTTCCTGGGATACAAAGGGTATGAGGGGAAAACAATAAGAGTTAAAAAACTGTAAAAATTTCATATCAGAGACTTGAAACTGCAGACAGATTAAGGTTTCCTTCTAAAGAAGCATTAGTTAAGAAACAGCTCTGAGTCAGAGAGCAGATCTCCACTTCTACATGGCACAGAGAGAGACTGGAGCCAAATTTCCCTGAGTCTTGGATTCCTTGTAGTAAGATAAAATTGTATCCTGAATATGTTTATATATGTTAGTCATCTAGAAACGTCACCGTGACTTCACTTTCACCATCTTTCCATAAAAAGAAAGCAGTTCTTCCAAGTAGAGCTATTGAATTATGTCAGTTAATAGATCATCATATGATACTGAAACTAAAACAGCAAAAAAAAATTGGATTAAAAATGGGAGACTGTCAGGTAGGTGTAGAGAGTGGATTCTTTATCTACACATATTCCTATGGAAATTACTAGTCTACTGGAGCATGTGTGTTTGTTTAACAACTCACTAATTCTTTTTGTTAAAATGTGTCAAATGCTCCAATACAAATTTAATTAAAAAATTTACAAATTTACATAAAATCAACTAAACGAAAAAACTTTTATTGTGTTTAAAATGTCAACAATCACAAAAGACACAAGTGAGTCTGATTATGGAGAAACAATAATAATGTCCACAGAGAATAAAACAGTAATCATCACATTAAACAAAATTTGACGATCACTTCTTTGCAAGCAGATAATTTGTTTGCACATGTAGTTTGATAATGTAAGACAAGAATATACTGAAGCAAGTATTAATATGAAAGGAGATTACAGTCAGAGGGGATTATAGTCATGCAATCACCTGTGGGCATTTATGTGACTATGCAAAAATTTTTTTGTTAGTGTCAGAGGACTCTTAAAGGAAAGCTACATGTAAGGATGCACTTATAGATCCTTTCCTGGAGGGTTGCCCCTAAAATGGGAAGCAAGGGAACACTGAAGAAAATTTTGCATATAAGAAATACAGCTGAGCCAGAATAGCTCCCTGTTTTATGATCTTCAAGGACTTCATTCTTGTATGCAATATCAGAAAGACAATTTCCTTTAAGCAGCTGTCTTGTTATGTGCTGTAAAGTAGTTTTCCCCTTCTGTGAATGAGGCAGAATGGCAGAACAGAATAGAAGTAAAAGCACAGAAATGTCAGAAAGGCCTGATTACATGATATGTACAATCCTTTGCGAGTTTTTGCATGAAGAACATTAGTGTTAAAATGTATTTTAAAAATTTTTATTATTTTAATGATCAACATAGTTGTTCTGTCTGGGTGTAATAATGGTTCTTCAATTTAAAACAGGCAAACAAGCAAACAAATCCTTCAAAAGTTACAGCTGAAACTATCTCTTCACAGCTCAGACATTACTTACACAGTTCACTGCTTTATTGTTCTCATCAGCTATGGTATGTCTGTAATATATTCAGTTAATTTCTTTGCTGGATATTGAAGTAGAAAAGTGCAACAGTAAATGTTGCATATTATAAAAAAGCGTAGGCTATAAAGGCACCAGCTATAAAACATGACATTAAGCGTCTTTTACATCGCTGTGTGCTCAGCAAAAGTCAGTCTGTAGCAAATATTTCTAGAATTATTACCTTACAGCATGAAAAATTTGGCTCATTGAGTTTAAGACCAAAATACCAAAACACTTCTCTGAATGACAACTGGATGGAAGCTGCTAGATACATTGGTTGTAAGGAGATCAAAAACAGTGTTCCAAAGCCAAAGCAGTACACTGACTTCAAAAGCAGTTCACTGACTTCAGTACTACCATTTAAAAGGGCAATATTCTGAACAAGGTTTCATTAGATAAGAGGCATCTTGATTACTATCTGTGTTTGTTTGGATAAAAAGTAATTTCAGTGGCTGTGAAGGTTTATTGGACTCTGCTGATTTAAACACACTGACAGTAAAGAAAAATTTGCTGAATGTAGCTGAGATATAGACATACAATGAAGTGGATGCTCAAGATCCTGAAGAAAATGAAAGGTAAGCAGCTGAGAGAATTTGAATAATCCACATAACTTAATGGTTACAGTAAAGCTGAAAATTTAAGAACAATCCGTTCATCAATTAAACACATTCTCAAAAATTATAAAATATGATGTAACTATATTACAACCTCACTTACTGCCAAGTTGCACCACCACTGCTAGTCACAAACCCATTCTGAAGCCGTGGGTCAGGCAAGAGAAAAAAGCAATGTGAGAGTGGTATCAGTTTGGTGCTGTTAAAGTTCTTCTCATCAAACTGTTTCTGAATGTATTTTGTTTAAATGAAAACTAGAGGTTCTACCCTTGTTTCAGGCAAGTTCCTCTGTGTTCGCTTGTAATGACACAAGGATGACTACACAGTCCAAAATGGGCTATGCTGGCCAAGGTACAATTATCAGATATCAGATGACAAGTCCATGGCATGAAAAAACACTGTCAACTTAAAAGTTGTGTGCACAATACTGAAATTAGCTCCAGTATCATTGCCTGTGGAATCACAGTCTTGTAAGGCAAAGATTTTGTGTGAATACCCAAACTAAGAGCAGGATGGAAGGAGTGGGGTTGCATGAACCACCAGATGACACAAGCTGGATGATGCTGTGAATGTCTTCCAGAGGGACTTGGGCAATCTCAAGAATTGCGCCCATAGCAACCTTATGAAATTCAACAGGGCCAAGTGTACCTGGGGTGGGTTGAGTCCTGTTCTCAGTATGGGATGGGGGATGTACAGATTGAGAGAAACGAAAGCATTTGGGAGAACCAGTCAATGAAAAACTTTGCAGGTCCCAGTGATGTGCACTTGTAGCCTGGAAAAACAATTATGTCTTGGGTTGAGTCAAAAGCAGCATGGCCAGAAAGTTGAGACAGATGATTCTCCCCCTACTCTGTTCCTCTCAGACCCCACCTAGAATTGTCCATCCTGATCTGGAGCATCCAGTACCAGAAGAACATGAACCTACTCAAGTGCATCCAGAAGAGGACAGTGAGGGTGGGTGATCAGAGATCTTATGAAGACAGGCTGAAAAGTTTGGTATAGTTCAGACTGAAGAATAGAAGACTATTCAAGTCTTCTTCAAGTATCTTTCCAGACCTTCAAGCACATTCCAGTATCTAAAGGTGATCTGAAAGAAAGCCAGAGAGGGACCTTTTACAGAAGTAATGGATTTAAATTAGAAAAGGATGGATTCAGACTAGAAATAAGGAAGAAACTTCTGGTGCTGAGGGTGGTAAAATACTGGAATAGGTTGCCCAGAGAGGTGGTAAATGTCCCATCCCTGAAACATTCAAGGTCTTGTTGGGTAGATCTCTAAGCAACCTGGATTAGAAGATTTCCTTGCTTATTGCAGGGGGGTTGGACTATGTGACCTTTAAATGTCCCCTCCAACCAAAACTATTTTTTCCATGATTCCATGAGACAGTCCCTCATATGAAATACCATTTTATGGTGAATGGTAGCTAATTTGTACATATATACATATATATGTATATATATATGCACATCTATAAATTCTGTTCCCTCTAGGTCAAAGAAATGAGACAGATTATCTTCAATTTTCTATCCTATAGCAAGGATAAAAAATAAGGTTAATTACTTCTGGAAGATGCTTATCTACATCTATTTGGTAATTTAGACTAGAAGACTGACATTCAGATGACCTGGAGTAGAAAATATGAATACCATCCTTCATTTTTAAGTACCCCAGGTGCTCTTTTCCTTTCACATATGCCCAGTGTCATTTGTGATGCTCTAAGCCTTTGTCCAAAGTTCCCACATGAAACTATCTGGCCCTGAGCAGGTAACTCAGATACTGTAGGCTCCCACATAGTACTAAGTGACTATTCCTGGTTAGCTGGAAGGTTCCTTTAAGGCTCAGTGAGAAGCATCTAGTGAACAACACAGAAGATCTACATTTAAGATATTTAATTCCCAGTTTTCACTGCTATGCCATATAACAGCAAACTCCCAAGCTCTGTGTCTGTATGTTTTCATAGTTTTCATTGACTTCACAGGGATCTTTTGCAAGGATATGAGACCAGAGTTTGTGACTTCCTTTTTAATTTTTTCTTTTCTTTTTTTTTTTTTTCTATAGGAATTGAGAGCATTGAATCTATAGCTATAACTTAAATCTCTGTTTAGTTTGGGTTTTTTAAAAGCAAATGCTTTTTTTCCTGTTCTCTGCTGCCTTTAACTCCCTTCTGATGCTAAGTTATTCTGACTTTTCATTGTAGACAGACATCTATATTTATCTAAAAGAATACTTAAGCTTTCCAGCAAGTTTTCATGAAATCTGTGTATCTTCCATAACCCTTTGGTTGCTTTACAGCATTGCTCATGCAGGGATCTGAGTCACGACTGACCTGTGGTGCTTGCAGGTCCTTGAGGAGCAGCACACCCATGGTGAGTGTGGACTATTCAGGCAGGGCCTTGCATGGGGTTCTGGGGTTGCATGTCTCCCCCCACATCTCCTTTGTCTCCTCCTGGGGGGCCCATGGGAGAGGATGGGATGTAGAGGGCAGAGCCCTCACAAGCCTGGGGCTCTGCTGTGGCAAAAAGTCAGATTTATGGGGCTGAAATTTCTGCTACATGCTTTGTATTTCATGAAGCAAACAGGTTTGACAGAAACAGGGGAGAAGGCTATACAGTGATACAAAAAGAAGGCTTCAGAAATATGCAGGAAAGGTATATTGAGAATTTTAAATTATTCATCAGTGTCAGCACACTTGACTGCCCCACTAAAATGCACAGACATCTATGATGAACAGAAACATCAATCCTGCACAGGAATGAGCAAATAACAAATTTAAGAAGCAAGTTTTCATACAGTTTTGCAGATAATTCAGACACAAATTCTTGAAGCAGAAAAATTACCACTGAATGAAATTTAAAAAAAAGTAAGGGACATGCAGTTGTTAAGAAATAACACCTTCGTGTGCACTAACAGTGAAATTACATTGGATGTTATCTCAGTTACCTGACTGACTGTGAGATGGGGACATTCAGAGTAAATACGTGTTTTCTCTTTCTTTACTGAGCTTTATGTTTTTTTCAGTGATTTCCTCAATTTTCTAAAAAATTCATGCCTGTATAACAGTGAACTGATGGGAACTAGAAAATAATGGGAATATTTTATCAATAATTTTAATGAACTAGAAATGATTTGTGACCCTGATGAGCCTCTTGCTTCTATAGATTTCAGATTTCATTTTTACATTTCTTTGAATATGTAAAGAAATGGATCTTCAAAGACTGGGGTAACCTGAAACAGATACGATACTTAGTTTGACCAGAAGACAGGAAAATCCACAAAACTTCCATCATTTCCCACCCAAAACTTCTTTTTGCACAATATTTGTGCATATCTTTACATTTCCCCCATCTTTCCACTAAATCACACGAGATGATTCTTGGAGGCAAGCTTTGAGCAACTCATTTAATGAGTACAATGTACCTTTGGGTCTTCCTCAGAAGTTCCATTTAAACTAAATAGCCTTGACATATTGATTACTGAGCTACACTAGGTAGACTTAAAGGAATTAACTTTTCATTTGAAATCTTCCAGTAAGGTGTCTCAATGAAAAGAAGGTATTTTATCTTGTACAAAGCCGTGATGACCGTGATTATGATGTACGATAAGGTACACCACTTAGGCCATGGAGGACTCACCCCTAACTCAAGGCGTTCCAGTAACCTAGTAGATTGAGTTGGAAGTGACCTTTTAAAGTCACCTAGTTCATCCCTACTCTGCAATGAGCAGAGCCATTTGCAACTAGATTAGGCTGCTCAGAGCTCTGTCCAATCTAAATTTGAATGTATCCAGGGATGGGGCATCTACCACCTCTGTGGGAAACCTGATCCATTAAAAAAGAAATTATTCCACATATCTAGTTTGAAGACAGTGCTAATGAAGGTGGAGATTCCAGGAAGTTTTAAGAGCACGTGGTAAATAACAGATGCACTGTCGTCAGTGGAAAATGCTGTCATTCAGCTCACAAAAGCAGCATCAGAATTGACCTGGTAAAAAACATGACAAGCAAGGAACACTGAGTCTATTTTAATATGGTCAACTAAAATTTTTTAAGCCACAGCATGCTCTGGGGAGTGTGATGTGATGTCTGACTGTGCTGGGTATGCTCTAAATGTGTAGAAGATTTCAGTGTTGTATAACATGAAGCATTCTATAAGAAGTGACTGATGATTTAGGAGTGCGAAGAAAAGCACACAAACCAAGCAAACAGAAAATAATTTCTTGGTCTGACCAAGAATAGCAGTAAAGGTTGAGAACTGAAGTAAAGCCTGGACTTCCCAAAGCATTTGCATAACATCTGATTTAACCTCACTTAAGCATGGATTTATTTATTTGGAGCAAATGTGGGACTACTCTGCTCTATCCCATACTGCTTGTAAGTCTCACCTTGGGTACTATGGTGTATTTCATTTGTACCCTGAAGTTATATGGTAAGCTGCCATACCTTCTTGTCCTTCCTGCACAAATTCCTTTTCCCACCACCTTCAAGGATCTACCACTGAGTGAGCTCAAAGTACTCCCTCAGCCAGCCAGCCCTGTGGGTGAGCACTGGCCATGCTCTTCATTTGGTGTGCAGTCATGCTGCTCCTGCACAGAAGGTATGCTCAGCTGGTGGTGGCTGGAAGTGCTTCAAGCAGTTGGAAGAGACTGTGAGAAAAAAGCAGACAAAAAGGCAGAAGCAGATGGAAGTTTCTGCTACTAAGCTATAGTAATATATCACGGTGAGGAAAACCAAAACATTGGACTTTGATGTCTGTCAGTATTCTCCTGCCTGCACAGCAGAAGGATGAACAGTTCTAGTGAGAATTAGGCTCATCATCTTGAAGTGGTTGCAGGGTGGATACTTCTCATGTATACCTTACCATAACTCAAATTTCATGCAACACTTCTCATCCATTCAGCCTGTAAAATCACTTTTACTTACACAGCTGAGAAACTTTGAATTAGGTCTTCCTTAGGTGTTCATTCATATGTAGAAATAAGCTTTGTATTAGTGACATGATCTGACCTAGATTTTAAGTTTCCTGTTACTTCATTTATATCTCTTATAAAGTAACAGTGGGCTCAGAACTGACCACTGCACCTGAAGAGAAAGACCTGGAATTTACTGTGGATACTTTTGTGAAAATATTAGCTCATTGTATAATGAAAATCAAAAAAGAATCTGGACACTGGGAATTGTTAATAAGAACATCATTAGGACATTTTATACATAAAAAATACATAATAAATTTGCTCTTCTCTTTTTCGGGTCACATTATTTCAAAAGATACAGAAATGAAGAAGGATGAAAAGAAGAGATGAAAATGCCAGCATTTTCCCTGTGAATTTATGGATACACAGCCTGTCAGCAGCAACAATGGGAAAGCAGTTGTCATGGGTGCACTGTGTACCTGCACAGCATCTGTGCAGGAAGTAATTGGATTGAGTCCCATGATAGCTTGCTAAAATACAGAAGGTGGTTAAATGCACTTCTGGTGAGTGTATTTGTAAATGCTAATGATATTTTTATAGTTCCTGTATATATTGTTTAGGACCACAGCTAATCTCCTATTTAAATTCTTTCCATAACATCACAAACCCTGTTATTTGAGTTTGTGGTACAAGATGTATAGACTGGCTGTACAGATCACCCTTCCTGTTTTGCCCTCAAGTACGTATTCATCTTTATTCACACTCTACATTCCTTGTTTTATGTACAAAGTCATATACATCTAAAATGTGTGTAATGGCTTGCCATGACCCAACTCCTTCCATTAAAAATGACCAGAGGTCTGCATCTGTATACCATTAGTGACATTGATTTAATTTATATTTTTATTTTTATTCTGTCTGGCTAATTTAATCTTTTCCCAAAACGAACATTTCAAAGAATTACCTTGTACGCTTCTTGCCTTATATTTTCCCAGGAAAAAACTGCAATCAGTATAAACTTTTAATTTTTTTTTCCTAATGAACAAACAGCAAAAAGTTACTTAAACATCCACTAATTAATCTAAAGTGATATTATAATTAGGGACAATTCAGCCAATACAGTTGTTGATTCTTAGCGCTATTCTCCAGTCCAAATGTAAATGTGTCTTGCCTGAAGAGCTGGATGGCTCTGTAGTCTTTACTGTCAGTACTGACAGACAGCTTGGTCCTCTTGCCTAAGTGGAGATTCTAGTGTTATTTGAGGTGTTTCAGGCTGTCTGGGATATCTACAGAATGCAAACAGGTATGATCTAGGGAGATCCTCATCCAATAAACTAGCAGTCACAGGCCAGACAGGTTTCCCTGAGACAACTTTCATGGGGTTGTTTATGTTTAGGTAACTGATTATTCCCTTAGCTCACCCCTGAATGGAGTTCTAAGCAGGAACTTAGTTCTTGCTTCTAAGCAAGAACAGACACCTTTGTGTACAAGTATCTTAAACCTTAATCAAAGATTTTTAGTGCAGCTTGGGAGGCTGTACCTTATTTTATATGACCTCCACCTGGTGCTCCAGTTGGCTGTGGATTGCTGTAGGTTATGTGTCAAGTCTGCCAACCTCATGCAGGTACTGTGGATTTCTTACAGTGCCTCGTATTGCACTAGATGTGTAATTTAAAATTCTGAATGAATTAGTTTAGGAAATTAATATCTATTTAAAAAAGTATTTTAGTGCTGCAGCTGCTTTTCATTGGGATATCGCTGATGCATTGAATGGAAGATTAAGAAAAATCTTCTCTAAAAAATGAACAGGAATAAAGAAATGTTTTTGTTTCTACTCCCATCTCAATTTTTTCTCTTGTAGTGATTATTTCATAAATTGATGACTGGGTTTAATATATCTGCTAAACTATGAAGTAAATTGAGAGAAGAAATTTTTTTTTCTTCTTTTCTTCTAGTAATTAAGTCTTTCTTGTATGCATTGTATCCTGCTTATGCTGACTTTCATTTAGAGCTGATGCTAGTCTGCTTAATACAGCTTTATTCAAATCCAACTGTTCTTGGAATTTTTCTTGCTTTTATTCAGAAGAACAAATTTAAGTATTTGTAAAATCTGCTGAAACACCTGCAACCTCACCACCATTCACACATGACAGAAGTATATTTCAGAAAGCTATAGTTTAGATGTTTAATCAAGCTACATAAATATTTTTATATTCTTTGCTGCTCATATGAAGCAGCAAAGGATTTCCTTTTCAGCCTTCTTTTTTTTTTTTTTTTTTTTTTGGTGCATAATTCTTTCTTCTCTTAACTAAAACTTCCTGGGTATGAAATACAGAGTGATAAGCAACTTAAAAGTTCATATTTATTCTCACACATTTAAAGCACTCAGAAGCAGAGAATGAGGGAGCTTCCCTGCTTTCTTGTGGTAAAACATTTCATAGTCCATTTACTTCACTGAGGAAGATGTTACATCATAGCACCACTACCAGGGGCAATGGGATAATGAAGCAGCTACACTGCCTGAATATGTTTTTGGATTTTTCAATGAACCATTTAAATTGAAGGCAAATATTCCAGAATGTGCTTTTCACCTATTTATATTAAGGTAAATTATTTATTTAGGCTACTAAAATAAGGATTGTATTTATTAAGCTTGGCCAGCAGGGCTCTCTCTTGCATTATGTTTGATTTCAATCAGGCCATTTTAATTTTGTGCACATAGTGTCCTTTTCTAGACAATTTTAACCCTGAAATGATAAAGTACTAGTCTTATTTATGGAACCTATTAGCAAGGAATTAGAACACCTTTGGATTCCAAGTTACAACAGAAAGATATTTCCAAGACTTTTTCCTTTTTGATTAATTTATTCTTTTTTATTGATGATGTGTATAGGCAGTTAATGCCCAACATTTTTAACTGCAATGTCTCTTAGGTAATTTAAATAGCCAAAGTTGTAAAATTTGAGTACTTGCCACTGAAAAATCAAAATCTTAATGCATACTTTCAAGTCCTCAGGGGAATCCTGATGGTTGTCCACATCCTATGTGTAGATAGATAGATAGATACTATGCCTCTAGCTTGAATCTGTGATGGGTCAAGACTTAGGTACAGAACATTGCATCATATCTTATGGTTCTTGTGGAAAGAAAACTAAATTAGAGTTTTCTTACTTTGAACAGTCAGGGTTCAGGATCATGCTAATAAAAAAATCACATCTAATTTCCCTTTATACCAAACCAATAGGCTCATGAACTGATCAAGAGCCTTTCTCTCAAGAGTCAGGGTTCCCACAGAACTGTACATATATGCTGCCTTAGTAAGTGAGATTTTAAATTTTTTTTTTCATACCATGTAATACCACCACTGCCAAAGCTATTCCTGTGTATTTCTATGTGGCAATTTTATAATAATATTTGAAAATAAGTACCTTAATAAAATATTGCAGTTCTAAATGCATGTAAAGAAAAAATCCCAATGTGAACAAGAAGATCTACTGACTTAGTGGCTGATGGAAAGACAGGTACCCTATTTATCTCAAATGACTATCCAGGGCTTTTAGAAGTGCCTATCTCTCCTCATCAGCTACAGCTATACCAAGCTTAGACTAATGACCTATCTGCTTACACAATAAAAAATTATGTGTGATGCTTCCAACTTTCTCTTCCTACAGAAATTTTCCTTTTCATGTCCAGAAACTATGTATAGCTTTTATAACTCAAATCCTTGTCATCTTCAGAAACATCTCTGTGATGCAACTTCAAACACCCATGTGAGATAAAGGAGACATAGAGAAGACTACAGAGTCCCAAGAGTGCCTAACTCACTTCAGGACAAGTAGGTAGCTTGGCAGCTGCTAAGACTGACATAAAATCATTTGCAGGACTGGTGACATTTTAGTAGCTGCTGTGATAGAAGCAGTGTTTTTTTTCAGGTCAGCTTGCCCTGTTTGTTATTCTTATGCTACTTTGAAGAACTGTTCCGTTCAAGTTTGACAGTGATGTAAGAATTCAGCATTTGTAATGACTTTCCTTCAGTTTTTTTAAAACCCATTTATTTTAAGAGGTATTTCTTGTCTTTTTTATGGGGTATGTGCATCTCAATGAGCACACAACCTTCATCTGTAGTGTTTATAACATTATAGAAAGAGCTTATAAATCAGAATTTTAGAGGAGAGATTTTCAGATATAGTTACCTATTCATGTTCTAGAATGCAGTTTTATTCAAAACCCTAGAAAATCTTAAGATGGATTCCTAAATCCTGAACACTCAAGCAAAGTTTTTGAATGTAGATGCATAAGAAAGAATTCAGGCACTTAGTTCTCAAAGTCTGAGATTGTAGACTTACATACAGCTGAATACGTTAACTGTATATAACAGCAATCAACAATCCAAGATTCAGATCATCTAATTTAGATCAATCATAAATTAGATTAGAGAGTGACCCAGAGCACAGAATAAGGTCAATATCTTCTTGGTTTCTAACTTTTTCCATTGACTGAAGACAGAACCAAAATGACTGCCTCTGAGGTAACTCAAGTTGAAAAAGAAATTAATCCTTTCCTGAGCGACTCCTGTAATATTTCAATATTGAAAGGAGGCAAAAAAGTTTCTTTTAAATACTGGATATAATAGAAAGAGACAGGATAAATTAAGACTGAACCAAGGTTTAAGTTAATTCTGAATCATTGGGCAGTCTGGAGATTCTTAACTCTTTCCCTTTGCTTTTAATTTCCTGTTACAGATTATATCTGCAACCAAGATCCAGAAATGATAAAATACTGATAGAAAGGCTGTTATTGCAGAATTTCTAGCCATGAATGGGACAAGACCAGAAATACTAGTGGTTTTTAATTATCATTATTGATAGAGTGAAAGGCATAACAATATTTTATTCTCAGGATTTTTCTAATGGGAAGAAAATTAAGTTCCAATAAACCATGGACCCTTATTCAACCAGTCTAAAATCGAGAACTTCCTACTTCATGGCCTTCTGCCATGGACTACTGAACATAAGCTTAATGACATTGATCAAAATGAGATTCCATGTAAACCACAAAACTTTATAGCACATCAGGCATCTCTAGCAGAAATGAGTTGAGAGCAGACATTTCATTTAATTTTTTCCACTTTCCACATCAGTGCTGCACAATGCCAGGATTCATTTATGATTCTTTTGTTCATATCCCTATTCCTTCATTTCTACCAAGGTCAACATGCTGTACTAGAGACAGTAACAACAAAACCCAACAGAAATCCCACAGTAAATTTAATTTAAAATCAATCTTTATTATAAAATAAGAAGACAATTTATAAAAGCTATCTCTGTAAAAGTATGATTAGTATTTAAGGGAACACATGGATAGTTAAAGGTGTGCATAATGAAATTGTAGAAGAAGCATAAAATATGTAAACTATCCTTCTATTCTTATTTATTAACGTTAGTTATTCCTAGCATTTAATGCCTGCAATTTTTTCTAGTAGAGCCTTATATAAAATTGGAATTGCTATAGGTTTATTTGAGTAAATCCATATTTATTCAGCAACAGTTGCAAGACTGTGTTTAGAGAATTGTAGGGTTGGTGGAAACAACAGGAGAGGAATTAGGATAACAGTAAGGCAAAGAACATCATTGTCAATTTATCACCCTTTTGCTCTTTCTGCATTAGAAAAAAAATAAAAGTGGAGGGGAGTCTAGCATAGGTTCATAAGTTTAATGTAGAAATTCAGGACTTCCTGAACCTCTGCCAGAAACATGTGCAGAATTGTAAGTGATATTCATGTTAGATATATTTTTGTAGAAATTAGGTAAATGAGCAATTAGCATGATTAACCATTCCACTTTAGCTTGACATCTGCTCACACCTTGAATAATATGCTTGCTACCACCAGGGATCCATATATTGATAGACTGGGATTTTTTTTTACTTGTTCTTTTTAAGGGCTTTAAGTAAGAGGTATGCAATTACAGTGGAATACATTAAAAATTAAGAAACAAAAGCAAAAAAAAAATAGAAAATAATCATTAGCAGTAAACACTGTGTTCACTAATAAATGATACATAGATGGTATTGGAAATTTAAAAATTGTGACTGAATTTGCAATTTTCCTGCAGAACAGTAAGGTCACTACTGTATACCATTGATTTTCAAGGTCATAGCTTCTCAGATTGTTTTAACTTCACACATACGTTCTTCCAGGCCTGTTTTTGTGGTAAACAGTTTCAGTTCTACTAAGATTTCACCAAGTATGTTTTAGAAATAAAATTGATTTCAACTCTTACCATGGCCTGGCCCTGCCTTGTGACTGGCACTTCAAGTTCAAAGCTGATACCTACTTAAGACAGATCATCCTTCTCTCACAATGAAAATGATCTACAGTTTTCAGCTAACAGTCTTTTATTTTATCACTGTGGGCAGGCAGATGTTCAGCTATCTCCAGAAAAGCAGGGATGCATAACGTGTAACGGTTGCCTGGGAAGACAAACTCCGTCACTCCAAAGATCTTCCCTTTTCTGCTTCTTCCCCAGCTTTATATGCTGAGCACGATGCCATATAGTGTGAAATAACCCTTTGGTCAGCTGGGGGTCAGCTGTCCCGGCTGTGTAGCCTCCCAGTTTCTTGTGCACCCCCACCCTCTTCACTGGTGAGGCAGTATGAGACACTGAAAATGCCTTGTCTCTGTGTAAGTGCTGCTCAGCACTAACAAAAACATCTTTGCATTATTAACACTGTTTTCAGCACAAATCCATGACATAGCCTCACACTAGCTGCTGTGAAAAAATTTAAATCTACCTATCTCAGCCAAAACCAGCACAAATGGTAAGAAAACAAAACTAAACTAAAGCAGCTCTAGTAATTAGATATTTCAGAACATTGGTTTGATGAGGAATTAATGTAATTTTCAGGAAGATGACTTTGTGCATAGAAGTTATAGAAGTCTGCTTGTGAAGAAGAGAGGAGACAGGAGAAAACAAACAAATAAACAAAACACACCAAGACCTAAACAAAATCATCAACAAAACACTCCTCTCCCATAGAAATCACAGCAATAATCAATATAAAAGACAAAAAAACCTAGATAGAACTGAGAAATATTATTATTAAAAAAAAAAAAAAGAGAAAATTGGTTTATTATGCCATCAACTCATCAAAGGTATGTAAAGGACATTTCTTCATTATTCTTTAACTAAAACATAAAACTTTTATCTAAAGCCATCTCTCTGTACGATAACAATATTTAGAGCTTCTTTAATGAAAAGCTGCAATCAACAAATTATTCAAATAACAGTGGTAGGCTGACCTTTGCTGGCTTCCACACTACCACCCAGCTGCTTTCTCACCTTCTCTCCACAACTTGACAAAGAGAGAAAATAAATGGAAAATCTAAGGGTCAAAATATAGACAGTGAGATTATTTACCAATTAATATAATAGGCAAAGCAGTTGACTTGGGGAAAATAAATTCAGTTTACTGCCAAATAGAGTTGGATAGTGAGAAACAAAGAAAAGAATTTAAACACTTTTCCCAAACCCATCCCTTTTTCCTCCAGCTCAGTGTTAATCCTTCACTCCTGACTTCTCTACCTACCCTTAGTCTGATCAGCACAGGGATGATGAGAAATAGAGTGTTATTGTCAGTTCACAACATTTCAACTCTACCTCTCCCTCCTCCTAATGCTTTTTCCCTGCCCAAGAAGGTGCCTTCTCCTTGATCCGCAATTCCTTTAGGAAGTATCTACCTGCTTTGGTGTGGGAACTTCAACGGTTTGCAGTGTGGATATCCATGCTGATGTGGTCTTCTCCATGGCCTACAGTAGCACCTCCTCCCCTTATTTCACCTCTCACCTTGATGTCTGAAGAGCTATTTCTTTCAGGTTGTTTGCTGGTTTATTTTTGTTGGTTTGTGTTTAAATTTTCCACTCACTTCTCCCTCCTGGGGCAGCATTTTGCCTTTTCTCAAATATGTTTTCCCAGAGGTGCCACCATCTCAGCCAAAGGGTTCAGCTCTGTCCTGGGATGGGTCCATTGGAATCCACTGGAATCCCCAGAATGGGACTTGGAGACTTGAAGTTGGGTGAGATAAAGCCTATTCTTTACAAGTTTTCTCTAGACAATATTTCTACTCTATGTTCTTTTGGCTTTCTCTAGGTAAAACATGAATCATGACTACTCCTGTGCAGCCAAAGTGATTAAAGAAAAGAAGAAAATAACCAAAACCTTTCAAAAAATATTGATTAGCAGTATGTAATTAGTAGGTATTTTCTAAAATATGGGTCGCTTTTTTGGATGCAAAACAGGAAAGAAGTATTCAAATTTCCTGGTGTTTTTCCCCTGCTCCCTTGAGAGCAGGATTGAGAGTGGTACTCATAAAAAATAAGAAATCTCTAATTACATCATTTTCTAAATCCATTGTATCATTAAAAAAAAAAAAATCTGTCTTATAAAGGAACTTTTTTCCTTTCAAAGACTGAAAGTGATTATTAATCTCATAAGGTGTCTTTTTAACTGAATCTGAAATGAACAGAAACCAAAGGGAAGTAAGGTGCTTTTGTTTTTTTGGTTTTGTTTTGTTAGTTTGTTTGTTTGTTTTTAATGTGATTTAAGGATCACCATAACCTTTATTAAAAATAACACGGGATTCTGTGAGCAAGATATAACTAAGGGGAAATATGGAAAATGGTGTTTCTTTTCTGTTCTGTGAAGGATGCAGTGTTTTGAATGAAATTCTTCACATTTGTGAGCAGCACAGTAGTGAAAGAATTACCTGTATGATGAATGCACTTCATTTCTCTCATCTATCTGCAAGTGGCAGTTGTGGGAGACAGAATGACAAAATGATTGAAAATAAGGTCTAGGCCAATTTTCCATTGAATCTTGATCAAATGTAGCTTTTCCTTAAATCTAAATTCTCTGTGCGTTTTGTGTGAGTTCTTCTGCCAAGCCTAATTCATAAGTCAACATTTTCAAAATGGGAAGTATTTCAGTGATACTGAAAACTCTTTAACACATCCATGAACAAAACTTAAATGAAAGGTTTTACAGCCTTTCACAGAAGTCAGAGGATGTATTGGAGTTGATGACAGTCTTGAAAAAAATTACTCTAGAAAAAATTCCAAATTGAACAGAGAGCACTGTATTTTTCCCTAGATTTTGTCATTGTAGAAAAATGACATTCTCTATTATATATGTAAGATGATCAAATGTGTGTAGAAATTTCTCTTTTAGACTTTTCTTACATTTTTTTTGAAAGTTAAGGGATACCTCAGTTCTCAATGAATGTTGATTCTGTATCTATTTCCTACATTAGTTCTTGACAGTATTTGTTTGGGGTTTTTTTTGGTAATTTTTTTGATTTTGGTTTTGATTGGGGGGGGGGGAATTATTTTTTCCCTCCATAGCTGTATATTTCCATAGATACTTCATTCCTTTTTGTTGCATCTATTGTGCTCTTTTCCTGTTGGCTTTTTTGGTTTTGATTGTTTGGTTTTGTTTTTTTTTCTACCTAATTCTTTAGTATTTATCTGTAAAATGGACTTTTCACAAAACACATCTCATTGATTCATTCAGGATAGCATGTTTTGCTGCTACTATCCCATCCTTTTCAGAGGGAGTGAACTGGTTCTGCTGCTGTGTGCCTCAATAAGTCTTCTGCAGTATTTATTTACTTGCCGTTTCTTTAAAAAAATATTCTAACCCCAAAAGAATCCAGCTCCTGCTTATATGTACAAAAAAACTCAATAAAAAAGGAAAAAAGGGAAAGAAAAAAAATATGGACATATTTTCAGTACTGGCTCTTATGGCAAGCTCAAGAAATATTTTTTTTTTTTTTTTTTTTGCTGTGTTGTATTATTTATAAGGTTTTCTTTCTTAGCGCTATGTTAAAAGCCTTATTATCATTATGGTGCAATGCAACAATAATTAGATGTGATTGAACAATACTATTAGAACACAATAGTTAATAATGTGATGTGATGGACAGTCATAGTTGTTCACATGTTATGTTGATGGGCTGGTCTAAATAGCTAGTGTTTCAAAAGACATCATATCAGAAAACATAGACTACATAGCTCTTCTGAAACCCCAAGACGTGATTATAATAATCAGCTTACTGCTTTGTGCTTGCTGGAAGCTGTTTCCTATTTCTATGGGTTCAAACCAGAGCTGTTATGTCATCTCAAAGAATTTCAGATGAGATTGCATCAGAAAGAGAACTTTTATTTGTAGAGGGTTTATACATTTATGTATTAACATAATGTGCAAAAAGGTATCTTCTAAAAACACATATTGCTTCAGAAATATGAAAGAATTTTCATGAGAAGAAAATATTTTTGAACTTCTCAGTGCATAGCAAATCATACAAATCTTTTTTTTTTCCCATAACATGTCAATGCTTTTTATGTCAATGTTTGAACATTTTTATATTTTCTAAGTATGAAAAATTATTTCATCATTCCAAGGAAAGATTCCCCAAAATCAGTTAACAGAAGAATTTGGTAGGAGTTGATATTAACCTTATTAAAGACAAAGTATATGTGATTAAAAAAAAAAAAAAAATGGAGGAAATAAACACAGCTTTATCTCTTCTTTATATAAATAATGTCATTTATATCTTCTGTTGCAGTATTTAAAGGAATATCAAATCACTATACTACAGACTTATAACTACTGTGTCTGAGTCTTCTTCCAATGCCTGAATATCCTAGGCTATGATTATGTTTACAAATTTCCAACCTCTATGGCAATCTTCTGCCATTATTACTTTTCTAAGATCTACCAATTTCTTACTCTTAGTATCAGTCCATATTGCAGTATGCTGAAAAGCAGTGCCTTGGAAAGGTACCTGGGGATCCTGCTTGGTGGCAAGTGTAATGTGCCAGCAGTGCCCTGGAGCCAGGGGGCCCAACCCTGCCCTGGGATGCATCAGGCACAGCATCACCAGCTGGGCAAGGGAGGAGATTGTACTGCTCTGCTCTGAGCTAGGGCAGCCTCCTGAGTGCTGGGGGCAGTTCTGGGTGCCACAATACATATATATAACTATTACAGAATGTTCAAAGGAGGAAAACAAAGATGGTGAAGGGCTTGGACAGGAAGCTGAATGAGGAGCAGCTGAGGTGAATTGGTATCTTCTCCTGGAGGAGACTGAAGGGAGACCTCATTGCAATTACAACTTCCTCATGAGGAGAAAAGGAGGGGCAGGCACTGATCTCTTTTTTGTTGTGACCAGTGACAGATCCAAGAGAATGGCCTGAAGCTGTGTCAGGGGAGGTTTAGGTTGTATATTAGGGATATTAGGTTGTTCTTTCACCCAGAGGGTGGTTGGGCACTGGAACTGGTCTGAGGAAATCTATGCAGTTTAAAATTCACAACATAAAAGAATGCTTAGATATTTCCCATAATATCTAAAATACTGTATCCTGGATGTGGCTTTGGTGAAGTAAAGAAGTCAGTAAAGAAGGAAAAAAAAAGGAAATAGGGAAAGGCGAACAAATAAAATGCATGGCATTTGAGGTTGTTTTGCAAAGTGTTTTTATTTTTTTTTTTAATTTGGTGGATTCAGATTAGCTCTCTTTAGTATCATTTTTTTTCCTTAGACTCCCATATCTACTTTTTATGTCCTATCTCTGAAACACTTTAAAGAAAGAAATAAAAAAGATAGAAAGAGAAATGGCAACTCTGTTTAATGTGGAAAATTACAGGAACTGATCTCATAAAGTGCGGAGAACTCTAATATTAAAAAACGTCAGTCATCATACCTATATGATGGAATCTCTTCCATAAAACTGAAAGATTGATGTTTAAAGATTTGCCAACAGTGTGATCACTTGCTAGATCAAGCTAGACTACCAGGACAGCTGGTGAAGTGGCCTAGGAGATGAAGAGATTTTTCTAAGGCCAGGATCACAGGAGGAGCTGGCCATCTGTGGTACCAAAGCCAGCTGCTGGAGGGACTATGGAGTCTGTGCATGTCTGCATCTAGGGGGAGGCAGATGGGGAGAATAAGGATCTAGGACCACCTGCTGCATGGAACATGAGCTCAAAGACAAGTCCTGAGGAATCTGTGGTATGTCAGCATGGACATCTGGAGTGGGACTGTGTTCTCAGGTACTCTCATATATCCAGGTGATAGCTAGAGAGACTGAGTGTCTGCATCCAAATTGTGGGGGCAATCCATATTATAAATATGGATAAATCTTGTACAGATGGATGTCTGATAGAAGAACAGGCACAGGGTAAGGCCATTGATACTGTGTTCATCTGAGTGCTTTGTGTGATCTGTGTGACTGGGTGTGTTTATATGTGCACATGTATGGTAGATGTGAGTTTCAGCACCTACTGAGATTACAAGCTCATGTTCATTATTGCTGGTCCAGGGAACATGGAGCTGTGTCAGCCTTAGGTAGCTGGATTAGACTCTCCTCCAAGAGATGCTCCAAGGTAAAATATGTCTTTTCTCTGATGTCACTTGATAGTTCAACATAGCTCTATGAACAACACGGTGTCCTGAGACACTTTGTAAATTACTTTTCCCTCTGGTCCTTTGCCCATGTTGGGAGTATGGTTTCAGCTCAGCTAGTTTGATAACTAGACTAAGAAAAACCTCAGGATGTTGAAATGCCTTGCTCAAGAAACTTAGTCCTAAAGTTGAACTATTGAAATGCAGGCAATGACACAGCCATGTGCACGCAGAACACACTGAAGAAGAAATGAGGGAGAAAACCAGCAACATATGAATATTTTAGAATTGTGTCACAAATAAAATTATGTGTAATGAAAAAAGAAAAACTAAGAAAACTAACGGAAAATATGGCAACCAAAAGGAGCTATATTATATAAAGGAACCGAGAAGTGTTCATAGTAGGTAGGCTGGAAACCAGATTGAAAACTATCAAAGAAGGTGGAAAAGAAAGAATATTTACAGAAATGTGACAAAACCAGTATCTCAAACACCTATATGAGAAAATCCAAAATGACGCAAAGACAGGCTTATATGTTTTGGATTGTTTTTTTTTTTAATTGGAAACAAATAAATGGAATCAGAGATTTATGCATAGATAGAGATAAGTAGGTGATGTAAACTGGCTTAGAGGGAGTGTTAAGAGAAAACAAATTAAAAAAAAAAAAAAATCTCAGAGAGCTCCAGACAAACAATATTTGGTAAAAGCTTGAAGAACTGTTGCACTGAGAAGAAGAAGAATGACTTTGTCAGCAAGTACTTTGAAATAGAGTAAGGTGTCAACTTGTCACTGAATTTTGTCCTTTGCAACCACATACACCCAAGCACTCAAAATTTTATCTGGAGTGTGTGTAAAGTATCCACTGTAAAAAACTCACAAACTACAGCTCACAAAATACTTTGCAGTTTCTGAAACTGAGGAAATCTATATATATGTACTTGAAGAAAGACTAACACTCACAGCTGTGAAGTTCTGGGAAAAGGGAACAAGAAACATCAAGTGTGCTGCATTTCATTCTACTTTCAGCAGTAGGAAATTTGATGATCTCCATGCCAAAGGGGAAAGGATAATAATCCCTAGCAATTTCTCAAAAATTATTGTATTTAGAACTTCTTCCTGTGCCAAAATCACATAAACAGTGAGTACTTGAGCACGACATCAATAGGGAAAATTCAAGATTTGAACAGCAGTGAAACAACTTATACATTCTGCTATGCACACTATCTTTTTCTGTGATCACTACCTAATGTTTGATATGAAAGTGAAAAAAGTTTAAACATTGTATATGAAGGCCAGAGAAAAATCTTCCCCATCTGCTGTAAGTGATAAGCAGAGCCATGAAATATCCATTTAGTATAATAAAATGTTTGAAAAATAGATGTACAACTGAATCTAGTACTAGGACTATTTTAAATGGGAGTGCAAATGGGACTACAGCTTTAATAAAAGCTTTTATAGATAGATGCTGCTTTTTTGGATGTAAATCTCTGCAAAAGCAGGATGCTTGACAATATTATTTTCTTTTTGTTTAAAGTGTGCAAGGCACAGAAATTTTCTCTAGTTCTCTTGCAGTCTTTTCTCTAGTTCCCTTTGCCATTTTATATCTCACTATGAAAAATCTTTTATATAACAATTTCTTTTAAAATTTATCAATTTATTTTTAATTTCTTTTTACATGGTTATGATGTTTTGTCTGTGTTCAGTACCATACTGTAACTTATTTTTTTTCTAAATCTCCAAGACAAGCATTATGTAATTAATTTATTTTAGACTTATGCCCATGTGTCAATTCTTCACATACCTTCTGAAGTCTTTCCAAGTATTGACTATCCTTCTGGTAAAGAGGTACCTATAATAGAAAGAAACATACCAGGTCCAAGGGACTGGTCTCCAGACAGGTGTATATATTGCATTTATAAGTCCCTGGTCTATGGCATTGGTTTCAATTTAGATTTTGAGAGGATTTTTATCTCCAAGGCAAAAAGATATTCTGCTTAATATCCTCTTTAGCTGTGTTTTATTGTCACAGCTTAGTGGTTCCCAGAGTCATTGTATTTTGCTGAGTGGGGGATAGCATGAGGGTTTCTACAGAAAGCATGACTGAGGAGAAAGTGTTACCTCTTGTTCTTAACAGAGGTGCTAGGATGTCACCTAAATATTTCAGATACTTAGGAACTGCTAAGTATAAAGAATAAAAGTAAACATCGCAAAATTGTTCTTTAAAGAGCAGCTAAGCTGATTCTTACAGGATAAGCATATCCTTTAAGAGAAATTCATCTTAAAAAAATTATTTTCTTTTTTATTGTCCTTGTTTTACTGGCTTCTACTAAGTGCAGTTCTGGGTCATTTTGCACTTGTCTTTCCTCCAAAACAAAGGCTTGATCATGTAGATTTGACATTTTACTTTCTGCTGCTTTTAGCCAGATAGACCAATTTGATGGATGGCAATATTAAAATACACAACCTGCTGAGAATATCTTACATAGTTTAGAAATATGATATATTTGTCTGAGGATTTATCAGCATATCTAGAACACATTAATAAGATGTTCTGCATACCTTTAACTATTAGTTTATGATATTAAAAAAGTATTAGTTTTTCTCCGTGGGATACTGAGAAGAATAAATCTGTGTCATCTGTTCTTTAAAGGATGTATGCTGTCATCTTAAGCAGAAAGCACGACATTTAGAAAAGACATGTTATCACACATGGCATAATTATCATCTTGAATTATAGATTGGCAAATTACAATTTGCCCACACATAGCTTCCCAACTTCACAATTCTTGAATGAAACCTCAACATCTGAAAACACTAAGTTTCTGCCTCCCTTTTAAGGCTTCTCTTTTTTGTTTACACTACAGAATGATTTATGTTTCCTGGAAGCCATGTCTAATCTCTGTGTGTGGAAGTATTGAATAATGTGTCAGAAGTTCTCATATTAAAGCTGAACTTGTTGATCTTGGACATCTTTTCCAACCTTAATGATTCTATATCACACTAGAAACCTATGCTCATCATAAAATCTTTGGTTTAAGCGGAGCTCAGGTGTTCTAGATGATCAGTTACTCCAGCTCCCCTCTCAGAGCAGGTCTAGTTACAGAATGATAATTGTGCCTTTTCCACTTGTGTTCATAAGGATCTCTAAGGATCAAGAAATCTCAACCTCAATCCACTATTTCCTCTTGCAGGATAAATGAATTTGTGATACTGCTGAACTTCCATATACAGACTAGCTATAGTTGTAAAAGACTGTAATTTCTTTGTTTGTGGTTTTTGGAGTTGGTTTGGTTTGGTTTGGTTTGGTTTTTTTGCTTTGTTTTTTTTTTCTTATTTTAAGTATTTATAATATAAAGCATGGGGAATTTTCAGAAAGCATTAGACCATCAATGAGACAAGTTATACAAGGAAGCCAATATACATATTTCTACTAAAACACTATCACTGCAAAAATTTTCAAATGAAGACCTAGTAACACATCAAAGAGCTATTCACAATGTGCATTTATCCACTGTAGCTACATGGCTGTGGAAAATATTTGTAAAAGCAGATACCCAGATAATAAAACCTCTTGCAAATGAAATTGCATACAATTGCAGATATTTGCAGATATATAATTGATATAACAGATTTATACTGTGCAAAAGTAAAGCCATCTGCACCAGAATTAAGAAAAATACTTCTTGATAACCTGAAATGTCATGGAATTTGCTGAATTATTTAAAGTCACATTAAGTTCTGAGTCTCTGACAAATTTCATAAACCTTGCAAAAATAACTTTAGTTCTTATCATTTCTCCATCTCTCCTTCCCCAACCCAGCTATCTGAATTTTGTTGAGAGCTTTCACTAAATGGAGTAGGGCAAATCATTGCAGTATTATCTGGGATAAACCATGAATTTTCTGTAGTAGTTACACTTGAACAGCTAAGTCTATATTTGCTGGATTTTTTTTTTTTTTTCATTTTCTTTAAAGATTTTACGAAGAAATTTGTCAAATAAATGCAATTCTGTCATTTCCAAAATTTTCTCTTCATTAACTAGAAATAAAATTTCTAAAAAGACCTTTCCTGGGAAAAGATTGTTAATCTTTAAATGGAAATGTGGGACCATGTGACGTACCAGTGTACGCCATAACATTGTAGACCTATAATTATAGTAATTCCATTCCCAGTAACAGGCTTTTCATTAACTCTGAATGGATTTGGGATTAGGATTTGTGAGGTTGCTTTGTATGGACATGTCCTGATCTGCCAACAACTTTTGTTTTAGATTAGTTAACAGTAGCAGTACCATGAATAGATGACTGTTAAATTATTCATTTTAGTTGCTGTTTAGCTTTGTTTAATCACCATAACTTTCACTAATAGTACTAAGCAGTAGCCATTCAGTACAGAACTATCTGTGACCATAGAACATCATACATGAGAGCAGACTTTAAAATGCAGGCACAGGATGAAACTAGAAAGCCTAGGGCTTCATGCAGGTCATGGATCACCAGTTATTTGCCTTCAAAGGAAAGCAACTTAAAGTGACGGGTGAAGAGGTTATGGGGATGAAAAAGAGAAAAAAATGATCATGTATGAAGAAAGAGGAAGGCATACTGTGCATTAGAAAATGTCTTACATTAGTCCGCAGTGAATTCTAGGGGAAGCAGGTAGAATTCCCGACCACTGGTACTCTACATCCCTTGGCAAGGAATTTGTCATACTGAAAATTTGCTGCAACCCTTCCAACACTCAGCTTCTTAAGGACTCACATCAAGGGTAAAATAGCAGAAACAGGGTTATAAACTGGAAAGCCTACACATACAAGTTGAAATTATTATTATTGGGAAGTAGCACTCATAGAATACTGTAGAGTATATGTATTGGTATTATGACAACTTTATTCCTAACGACATGATCAGATTCTTAATGTTTTATTTGCACTATCAACAAAGTACTCTGCATACATGTTAGCTATGTTTCCTTATCCCAGGTAAGCTGCTTGGGGTCTTTGGTGTGGTATCTTGCCTTTGGGACTTAGTTGTGTATTGAATTCTATCAGGGAAGTTCCAAATGGCTTTGTCATGATCCACAGTCCCATATGTTTCAGTACACTTATTCAGATTCTCTGAGTAGTAAATTGTTAAGTATGTGTTGTTAAGTATGTGCAGGTAGGAAATACTAGCATTAAGGTCAGACAAAATGCTAGTGCAGGGTTCTTCTGCATATGCTTTATAATATAGTCCTTAATTACATGATTAAATTTAAGGTTTGCCATATAAAAGGGAGAAGGAAAGAAAAAAGTCACATTTCATTCACCTTGTCTATGTACTGCTTAGATTCATTATTCAGAATTTTCATTCAGCCTTCTAAGTAGCCGTTAAGTAACAGAGAGGTGATTTTATGGATGGAATATGGATTCAAAGAGCAGATTAAAATTTTATATATAAATAGCTGCATATGAGTTAAGGAGTAAGATTCAACTGCCTAAACACTGGCCATCAGTGCAACTAAAATTAAACACCACCAAGACTTATTTTCGCATGTGTTTTAAACTGAATGTTCCAGCTCACTTAAATAGACACTTGTTTGAAGGATGTCCATGCTAATTCTATTTTTTTTTAGAGAACATGTAGGAAATAATTGTAAGTGTATGCATTTTCCTTCTGATTTACATAGAGATTGCTAGAGACATCATCCTGTGCTGAAATTCTCTTTTTCTTTTCCTGCATTTTCTGTTAATGTGAATTCCTTTATATTAATATCTCTATTTTCTGTCCTGGGGTCCAGCCTGGCTTAGATTTTCATGGTAATAAGCTGAGCCAAGGCTATAGCATCACAAAGAATCTATGAAGAGTAGAATCAGGCAGCCCTTGAGTTATTACAACAGTGAGCTATGTTAAAAACCTGTGAGACAGACAAAAATGAAATTTTTTGTCATGGAAATTAAGGACATATAGTCCCAGCTGTTTATTCTCAATCTTTATATGAATTTCCAATGGGTATCAGCTGGGATTCCATTCAATGTCTGAAAGAAAAATTCAGTCCTAATCTTTTCTTAGAGCCTTCTGTCTAAATTTTCCTCTTTCATGTGAACAGAACAGATTCACAGGGCCACTCTGATCTTCCTGCATGTGTAGAAACACCAATGCCAGCAATAAGGGTTCTCTGCAAGGAAAAAGAGAAGAATAGATAATAAGTGCTCTATTGTGCAGACAGGAGAGGAGAATTTAGTTTTAATGATCCCATTACTTTCTGCTAGACTGCTAAAAATTGCTGCACTGAATAAACCAGTAGATGCTACTTTTTGTCAAATAACTGGAATGTCTTTCATAAAACTTAATTTCTTTACAGACACTTTGTAGGGCAATTAGGGCAGCTTAGCAAATCCTTTATTTCCCACTGGACACTGTAATTCACAACAAACTAATTAATATTTTATCTGAAAATGCTACATACTTTCATTGTTGTTTATTTTTAATTAAAAGTAAGGTCCTGAAACAGTCAATGACAATTAAAAATACATGCAAGCATTAAATATGACAATTTGAACTTTTAATTATTAATTATCACAGTGACATGATAATTATTTATGGCAAAAACTCAGGGTAATTAAATACTAATACAACTGCACTACCCGTTTTAACTACTGAGAAAAATTATGTAGCCTTTACAGAATTTTAAACCTTAGAGAGTACAATAGTACAGGGATTTTGTTTTTTGAAAGATCAAAATGTTCATCATGAGTAAATCTTATATTTGAGTAGTGGAAGACAGTAATGCACTTACACTGTAACAGTGAAAATAGCAAGAAGACAAGTTTTAAAAGCTTTTCAGGAACCAATCCAACTGTGTTTAAATATTAAAAAATGCACCATTGCATAAAATAAAACAAACAAGATGGGCATCTAAACAT
Organism: Certhia americana; assembly: GCA_018697195.1. NCBI lineage: Eukaryota > Metazoa > Chordata > Aves > Passeriformes > Certhiidae > Certhia > Certhia americana. The sequence continues at coordinate 73,357,630 of CM031857.1, read as the reverse complement.
ATTCCTAGTGGAAACTAATTTTTACAACAAGATGTGTGCTAGAACTCTCTTAACATCAGTTGCAACATGTAGCTGTCTCAAAAACATAATGTATTTACTGGGAAGCCCAAGGGATTTTTTTATTAAGACACCAAATTGAACATCACTGCTTTTTTTCCCCATTGCTTTAACAACAGAAGCTAATTTTGGGCTTCAGGATTATGAAAGACGAAAACTAAAATGTGAAATATTCTATAATTTGATTGTTCCTGAGTTTAGCTTCTTTCCTCATAGAATGTAAAGAAATAGATGCTTGGGGGGGGGGGGGGGGGGGAATAGAAGGCTCGTTCTGACACAAATCAAAAGAATGCAAGAAAATACAGTTCTTTTCTGTTCCTCATGAGCATGAAAGTCATTGCATCCTATGAGAGACATATTCTAAATAACAAAGACACAAAACTTCTGCAGTTACTTAGTTGTGAATTCACAATTCTACATGTAGAGTTTAATACATATTGTGGTCTGGGGTCATAGGTTTGACTGTTTTTTATGATCAAGCTAATTTATAACCATTTCTCAGGACCCTTTACACCTTTGCAAACCAAACTGTGCATGGTACCATCTCTTGCAACTATTAGTAAAGGTGTTTTAAAACATACTTTTCACAAACAAATTTTGTGATCAGTTCTGTCAAAGTATATTAGAAAATTTGTGAAAATGCTCTCTTGGATTCAGCTTTATGTCCTGGCAAAACTGCCAAAGACTTTTCAAAGTAGCATGTGTTTTGTTTTATATGTTCAAGATAATTTATTTTTCCCCATGCTGTTAAAAACAGAGATAGACATTCTCACATGTTCATGTGTACATGAATTAAACCTCAGTTTATATAATGATGGCTTTTAAACTATGAAATTATTAAAATAATTATTTGGGTGATAAGAATTATTACATTGGCAGTTTCTGTATTCTTTACAGGAAACATTTCCTCTGTGCACTCCATTGTTTTATCATGTTGCAAAACCTCGGACATATAATATTCTGGAGAATGTCAATAATGTAAAATTCATGCTCTGTGCTTTGTGAAAATTCTGCTGTTGGAGCGGTCAATGGGGAGAAAATTTTATGGTGTATAAGCTTGCTGATAGTGGATTAAAAACTGAAATACATTGCAAAAGAGTCTAGCTTGATTTATTGGGCTTTACTATTTTCAGATCAAATCCTGTTCCTTGGCTGAGCTCAAACAGAAAAGGATATAAAAATGCACCAACTGCAGATTGTCTTGATAAATATACTTAGCACTTGTAACATTCTGGTTTGGCTGAACTGCAAAAGGAGAGGAACCATGATGTTAAGAATTTCTATAAACTATTTTTTTACACAGGGTTATGGTTATTCCTACCAAGATCACCTGTTTGCTTCTCCAGAAAGAAAATAAGGATGGGACAGAGGGATGTACAGCCAAAGGGAGGGAAATAGGGACAGAAGAAGGGATGGAAAAAATTAAATTCAGACTGTCTGCTAGATAAAATTTTAGTATATACTCAAATTATAGATATAATAGTAAGGTCCAGTACAAATATAATTTAAGTGGGTAAGTCTTTATTTCTGTGGAACTGCATAAAATAAATAATTTATTTCTTTCATTCTTTGAGAATTGAAACTTGTCTTAGGAACTTCAGAAAGGAAAACCACTTCCCGTAAGATTTTCTGTAAGACATAGCATCAAACCCAATGTTCCCATATAGAAGGAGAAGTGGAACAATAATTCAGAATAACAAGAAGAATTTTTGAACCTTAAAAATAGGTAATTAATTCCAATCTTAACGCATTTTTGCATGTCATAGGAATTTTCCAGGAATGAAAAATACACTCTTGATGACAAGTTTTCAGAAAATGCTGAATCAATCTTTGTAGATTTAAAAAAATAAATACTGAAACTCTAGAAGATAAAAGCATAAAAAGTAGCATTAGATTTAGGCAACATGGTGCTTTTGTCTGATGTAAAGATTCATTTTGATAGTATATATGTCAATGTTTTTTCTAGGGAGTTTTCATTCAATGTGCCAATCTTCAGTAGAAATAGGACATTTTCAAATAAAACCTTGAGTATAATAATACTTCATCTATTTTTGCCCTATATGAAGGAAGAAAATTTTAAGCCATTTCTGTTTAGAGAAATCTGAAACTCTTTTGGTGTAAAACCTAAAACTTCATAGCTCTTGCATCCATTACCTCAGTCAGACTCCTAGCCTGTTCAGCAAGTATTCTCCTCAAACACTCTGCAGAGGTCTTCAGATCATAATAATGCCTGGGATATTTCCAGTTCTTGTCCTGTACATTTCTTCTTGAACATAAAACATAAGGTCAAAAGTACTGGGCTAGATCAACATCTTACCTCTGATAGCAGCCAAATGTCAACCTATCATAAAGGGCATAAAGAAAGGCAAAGCACATATTTCCCCTCTAACAATCTTCATCCTTCAAAAAATTGTAATTTGTCTAATTAAGTGCCTATGTAACCCAAAACTTTTTCGTATGCTAATACTGCATTCCTTTGAATTATGTACACTTTTGTGAAAACATTCCCCAGTCTAACTACGCATTGTGTGTGTGCAGGGAAAAAACCCAAGTGTTCTTTCTATCTTGATGCGGCTCGCCAGAGCTCAGCTAGCTCGGGGGGAACCTGGTCTCCCCAGCGCCGCGTCAGGTGCGGGGAACCGCCGCGGCAGCATCTGCGCCGATAGCAGAACCTGATGAGCTGCGCACTCGATGGCGATCAGGTCTACCCGTCGCGACAGGGTTAAGGTGAAAGAGCGAGGGGGGCCACTCCTCGGTGAAATTCCAGCAGTTCCTTTATTGAGGGCGACGCAGCTGAAGGGTACACAAGAGGAAGAGACCCCGAGCACTGCTGTGCACAGATTTTTATACGGGGTTACACGGAGCAGGGGGTACAATTGTTTGACCAATGGCAGAAGTACAGGGGAGGAGTAGAGGGATTACCCCAGGGTCCCTGGGCTAATAGGGTAAGGGGGAAGGAGAAGGGAGGTCACATGCCCCAATGGAGCATCGAGTAAAGGGGAACACCCCGGAACGCCCAGGGGGTGGAACACATCCGAGCTTGGATGGGGGAAGGATTGGCAGGGAAGGTACTAGAACAAGGGGTAGGGCTAGGATGATTGATAGGGAAGGTACTGGAACAGGAGGTGGGGGAAAGTCCATATAGGGTACAAACTGGGGAAGATACAATGTAAGAACAAACCAATTGGGGAAAAACAGGGGGACATAGAATGAACCATTTGACAATATGAACATTAAACATGAAATAACAAATTGAAATGAATACTGGTCACAACACTATCTTATGCCTTCTTCTGATGTTTCCTGACTATTGTGTTGAAACAGAGAACAATTCTCAAACAAACAGTTCTTGTCCACCTTGTTCTACATATTCTACTGGCCATGAATTTTTTTTTGTAATAAGTTATCTTCGAAAGAACAAGAAAATTTGTGTCTTGTGGTTTGGCAATAATCAGAGTATGTTAAGGTTATGACTCAAAAATATGTTCAGTGTTGAAGTCCTGTTTGAACTGATAAGCCTTACATATGCAAACACAGTTTAGAGCGTTGGAATCACAGGATGGGTGATGGCAGTAAAAAATCTTTGTGGCTCACAGACCCTCTGGCAGACAAGTCCAAGGAAATCCCACCAATACTAAGAATAAAATTCTGCATATCTTTATGCAATAGCATATTTACAGTTGCACAGGTTATTTTATGTTTTACAGATTCTATACCTGCATTGTATAATGTGCATTTCCAATGGAGAAAGAGAAAAGGATGACATCCAATAATTCAACTTCAACTTTTGTTGGGCCATCTTCTCAAAACCAGATTTAATCTAATGACAATGGTTAATGTCAATGGCATCAACTAAGTCAGGAGAATACTGACATTTTTTATTTTGATTGTAACTAGTTTTGGTTTGTGCTAATCTATGAAATGGTATATAACTAGGGAAGTAGGGGGTTATATTGTAAAATCTAGTACTTTAGAAAACAAGTTGTCAAATAACTATTTCAAAGATTTTTTTTTTTTTAAATTAAAGTGTTGTGTAAGAATGGGAGTCAAACATTTCTTTAACAATTTAATCTTTTTTATACAGGACCTTTTTTTTTGCGCCTTCCTCCTTCCCAAGTTCTACCTCCTTTCTCTCAGTAGCACAGGGAGACAGGGAATGAGGGTTATAGTCAGTTCACCACACATTTGTCCTGCTGCTCCCCAGGGAGAAGAGTCATTCCCCTGTTCCAGGGTGGGGTTCTTTCCACAGGAGACATTCCTCCATGAACACATTCAACATGAGTCTGTCCCACAGCCAACAGTTCTCCATGAACTGCTCCAATGTGCATCGCTCTTCCATAAGGTGCAGTCCTTCAGGCACAGCCTGCTCCAGCATGGGCCCCTCACAGGGTTACACGTCCTACCAGGAAACCTGGTGAGGGATCCTCTCTCCATGGGTCTGCAGGTCCCTGCCAGGAGCCTGCTCCAGCATGGGCTTTCCATGGGTTCACAGCCTTTTTTCAGGAATCCACCTGCTTTGGCACGGTAATTTTGGGGAGACCATATTCTCAACAGATAAGTTAGAGAGTATGGGAACTTAAGGACTGTTTTGAAACTTAATCTGTCACTCTGTAGTAAAAGCACTGTCTTGAGTTTTATAGAAAAAAAGTGGGTTTGATTTTTCCGGGTCTCCCAAGAAGCCTAAAAAGTCTTTTTCCTCCAGCCAATACATATCATCTTTGTTAGAAAGTCTGTCTCTACTCTAAGCCAATTAGAAAGTGCCACCTTCACTGCAGAAGATGGAGCAGATGAAGAAGAAAGAAGAAGTCTGAAAACCATGAGGTTCCTCCATCTTATCTTTTCTGCTTACCATTCCACAAACCCCAGAAATCTAAAATTCTCACCCTGTGATAAGCTATGTTATGTTACTATCTAATACAAATTCTTGAATGTTCTACTTTATCTCAGAACCTAAAAGCCCTTTCCATGAACAAAGGTTTAAAACAGTGTTTGTAAGAGGTTTTTCATCCCCTAAAAATGCAGAGAAATATTTCTCAGAATTTCTGACTCCGACCCCAGATCTCAAGGGAGAAGAATATACTACAGTGAAGTCAGGGATTTGATGATCTGTTATGTTTTTTCAAGTTTCTGTATAATAAGTCTTCATTTCTTTACCACTTTTGCATACTTATGTGAGTAATCCTTTTACGGATTATTTATGTGACATAAATGGAGTAATACATTTCTGCGCAATGAAGCTTTTAGAGATAAAATTAATCTCAGCTATCTTGTTACCTGTGTAAAACTAAATTACGGATGTTCTTTAAATTTAGAATCAAAATGGATACTTGAACTGTACATTCTAAAGTTCCATTTTTGCATGAATTAGGAATTCATATGAAATTGGCCAGATGAAATGAAATAGAATAGACTGGAGATATTAAGTTTGTATGAAAAGAATTCTCATCCTAGTGTCGCTAAATTGCTATGCATAGGTATTAAGTGAGGTATCCTATGTTTAACCTTACATAAGCTCAACATTACTGATATAAATCCCTGCCTCAGGCTGAACATAACACAGCCTCAACCAACACCCCAAAACCACCATGTCACTTTGAGTATGTCAGACATAAGACTGGTATATATGTCTGACCCTTCCTTTTCTTTTCCTTCCCCTGTCTGCACCTGCATCTCATACCATTATGATGTGCTGCCCCTTGTCCCCCTGGTATATGGTAGGCTGTGTTAGATGTAACACTTTGGGACGATCTATTTTCTGCAAATAAACTGTGCTTAGAGATACAGGAGGCTGAAAATGTCACGCTACTGGTTTCTGGCATCTCTCACAATAAGGGATCTTACAATCATAGAAAACCCTGTTCTTTCCTGAGGACTTACCAATGAGCTGAGTACCCACTATCTCACTAGTAAAACCCTAGAACCCCATAAAAAGTGTATGTTCTAAAAACTGCATTTTGATTCTACTTCCCTGTTTTAAATGAGTATTCAAAGCATACATATGCTAAGCAGCCCAAATGTTTTCTTTATAGAATCTGTTGAGGTCTTTACATTCTCTGAATATTTATTGATTCTGTCCCAGTCTTTCATTCCTCAGTAGCAGATAATTTCAATGAGATTTTTGAAACCCAAAATAACCAAATGCAGTACATTTCCTTGAAAATTCACCATAAAATGTTGCATTTTATTTTTGTCAGTATTGCAGGGAGCTTCTCACTTTAATGCCAGCTTTTCCTGGCATTTAAATATTCTTGAACATAATGTGGAATTCTTCAGAAAATTATCCAGCTAAAATGTTCTACAATTTGAGATTTGTGCTTTATAATTAATTATGATAGAAATAGAAATACTAATGCTAGGCATTTGAAAATTCAGAAATCAAGAAACTCTTATATTTTTTTGTAGGAGTGTATGTTTCTGACATATTGTGAGTGCCTGCTGAACTGCTGTTCTGATGTATTACTGAAGGTTCCTACCAGTAAGGATTAGGGGATTAGTTCCTCATTGTACTAAAATTTAAAATGAAATAATCAAAAGTTATCTTGTAGTCTGTGAAATCAAGTTTTACATCATCATCCAAAATGAGAAAATCACTTTTGCAGTTTTTTTTCTATAAAAAGATTCTGTTCTTAAATTACAAAATTCTGGTCTTAAATTACAAAAATTACAAGAAAAAAAGCTTCCCCTTCCCCTCTCCAAGTTTGGTGGGAAAATCAGAATACAACAAAAAAAAATGTGTCTAATATAAGTTTATAATAACATATACAATTTTAATTAAATGTATGTGAATAAAAACACACACCTGGGAAACATTGCTTTATTTTAGCTTAGGAAAGATTGTAGAAGGAAGGCAGAAGGAAGTGGAGAAAATTAGAGATTTCCCAATAAGTCTTTAAGCAAAAAAAAAAATTGTGAAGCTCTCATTTATCATGCACTATCTGTTAGAAACAGAAACAAAGCAAAGCTTGTCTCTTGCATTCATGTTAAGAAGGAATGATCACTCAACAGTAGGCACCTACGAGGAAAAGCAAACTTTTTGAGAGCTCTCAGCAGAGTTTAAACACTGAAGAAGAAAATAAAAATGAAAATTATAGTAATTTTCTTTTTGGTCTTTGTATAAAAATGATTGGCTATATAAGGAATCCAAGAAAGTCTATAATGCATCTGACATCATGGCCATTAAAATAAAAAAATAATAAAAAAAAAAATATGGGGGGAGTTTATGTGGTTTTGGGAGTGTTTCTCCCTAAAATAAAATACTCTAATATGAACAGGATTAAATAATGAAGTACAGCAAGTTCTGCTGCACTGGGGGCCTGAATAAGTGAATGGCAGAGTGTACTCTTGCTTCATTGCTTACAAATCTAAGTAACTTTTATTTAGTGATTTTGTGCAAATGGCAATAAGATTTTCTTTGAAAGATGATGCAAAAATAGTACTGATACTAATGAGTTAATTGCCAAATCACAAAAATGTGTCTAGGGTAGCTGGGGGCTGTTAACTATCAAGTAACCACTCAGAATCAAATTTAGTAGATATAAAGTCCTATTGGTTCATTTAATGATATAACTATTCTGTCAAATCAAACTAAAAGTCTAGCAGCTCCTTTAAAGAGCTCCAATTCACTTCGTAATAAAAAGAGAATATTTAGCACCATGCTGACATTTAAATGTCCGCACATGAAGGAAGGGTTGAAATCTTTTTGTTTAAAAAAAGGCAAATTTAATTTGGTACATTAATCCCTGAAGTCTTGACAGTCAGAGTGATTTTCTATAGACAAAGGATTCTTAAACTTTTTTAGAGAGATCACAGTTATGGTCTGGCTGCAATTCTTTCCACTTCCCAGTTTCTCTGATTATACTTCTCAAATGTCAGTCTTTTTGCCTTTATCTCTTCTCAGGTTGAATCATACAATTCTCCCACTGTTAGACTGAACTCTTAACAGCAGTGCCCTGTATATCAGCTGTACTAACGTGCCTAATCCTGAGGGCTTTACTACCTGTGGGATTTGACTTCTTGGAACTTTGGACAATGACAAATATGCCCAAGTACTTTTCTCAATGCAGAATATTTTTTTACTTTTAAAAAGGTAAAAAAGAGACTTCTGTGAAAAGATTTTAGTTTTTAAAGTCTATACATTTCTCACCTAGGCCATTCTGTCCTTCATAATGCATTACATAAAATTAATATTCTGATGGCAAACTTCATAAAGGAAAACCAAATACTGTCACCCACAAGTCAGATAATTTTTCCCCATTTATTAGTAAAAACCCACAGGCTTTGCACTACAGAATCCCAGGAAATGTCTGGGCTTACACAGTTTAGCTGGGAGCCTCAGAGAGCTGAGCATACTGTCACCACTGGGTGCCTAAATACAGTCCCACATGTACCTGAGATTAAGAGACAGGGACTTGCACTGGCCCTACTTTCTCCCCATTGAGGGAAAATGGAGCCAAGTGTTCAGTGACAATCACCAGCTCGCTGCTTTCATAGAATAGAATTAAACATTAAATAGAATAAAAACATTAAATAGAATGTCTCCATTCAATTTATCACTCAAAATTACCTAGGAAGGAGAAGCATAACACAAAAGAATTAGAGTTGATACTTAAAAGCCTTTCTATACAACAATTTTGGATCTGATATTAATGAGCCTTTGGCCCATTAATCTGTATGGTGTCAGTACTGCTGTAACATGTAAAATGGAAAGCGTAGAATTCTGATGAGGCTGATCTGTTTAGGTTTTACTTTATCCACTTGTGCCATTTTGTACAATTTATGACCTTATCACATAGCTGACTTCCTAACTCCTTGCTGGACTAAGCCTCATGCCTTATCACCATAGTCTAATTTGGCTTTGTAATAAATTCTAATTCTATCACCTACAGGCATGACCTTTCCATTTTCAGCCTGTGCATATGAACTGCTAGAGAATTCACAGTCACACCAGCCAACACGTAGAATAGAAGAGCTGAGTGGCCAGGGAATTTGAAGGTTTAAATGCCAGCTACCAGAGGAGAGTAACGTCTAGACCCAATTGTTGAAAAAAATGAGTGACTGGAGCCAACTACAAAGGATTTTTACTGTATTTCACATCTGCATGTAACCATTAGTAAACTTCAATCTAATGATGAGAAGTTCAGCACCTGGAAAATAACCATGTTCCAGGCATTGCTATTGGATGAAGGAAAAGTCCACACTAATATTTTTTTCTTAAAGAAGAAAACACCTCCTTGGCAAAGTTAAACCAAGACCTCTAGAATCATTATTATAATAAGTTGTAGTTTCAGGAAAAAATTACTTCTGGGTTTTTTAGAAGACTCGGTCTCTGGATACAGGAAACAGTATACTAGAAATGTACTTTGATCAGATGAAAGCTGCTTAAGGATTCAAAGGCCTATTACTTCAGATGTTAATAGCTCCATTTTATAAGCTCCTTTCTCCCCTTTATACACTGTGCACAATAAACACTTTCATTCTAATTGACAGCATTTACTGAATTGGAAACCGTGTGCATTTAAAAGAGTAGCTTGTACTGTAGGTAACACTAATTTTATTCTTAGAATCAAGAACAAGATAAACCTGCAACCACCTATAAGTTCATCACTAATTTTCAAGCTATATCTACTCTGCAGTTCTAACAACTCAGTCTCATTTTAATAAAATCTTGAACACAAGATTTAGGATATAGAATTAGGTACATCATGATGGCTTAGTGATTTTAAACCTTTCCATGTAATTTGGTCTGCCTTGGTAGCAGTAAGAGTTTATCCCTTACTCCAGTGGAAAGTAATGGAATTGTAAAACTGCTTTACATATTGTATGAATCAGTGATGATCACCTGATGACTTGCTAACAGATAATATCAGAAATCCTAAAATAAAGCATTATGTAAGCTATACTCATAACATTTTCATAATGAACTCCTGTGGACATTAAATAACCACAAAAAAAGATGTTTTATTTTTCATGTGCCAAGATAAGGAAGAATCTGTCTATAATTTTGTAAAAGGACTACTTAAAGAAACCTTAAATTAATGCCATTAAAAGGTGCTAGATTTGGCAACAAAATATTGACTCATTCAATTCTTTATGATATAATTAGTTAATAATGTAGTCACTCATCAATAATAGTGAAAATAGGAATAAGTACAAGGGAAAAAGTACAGATGGAGAAAAGTAGAAAGGAGTGGTAATACACATATAGTAAAAAATAATATACTGGGTTTTATGCAAACACCGCTTAACCTATTTAAGCATTACCTTAAATGTATGGGTTTGGAGGTAATACAAAGTATACAGTACAAAAATTATTTGAAACAAACAGATGAGAACCATTTTTTAGAGTCCAACAGGTTAAGGATGCAATTCAGTTTTATCTCTTTCAAGCATAAAAATGCAGCCATTTAATTCCAACTCTCCAGTCAGTAGAGAGAGTTGAACCTGCAGAAGGTATTTTACTTCTTCTTAAAGTAATTGAATAACAGCCTTAGGGTGAAGCAACCTTTTAAAGACTTAATTCTTCTCTGACTATGGAAGAAGTCTAGATTCTTTCCCTTAGCCTATATGCCTAAATATTTAGATAGCTTTATTAATAGATGAAGTGTGACAAACTTGAATTGTGAACAATATACCTAAGTAGTTGAAGAGGTAGAGTGACATATTGTGGTTCACCACAAATAAATGCTAGGGATCATTAAAATGTGTGAACACATCAGAGTACTTAGTCATACTTATTAACTGAAGTAATTTAGTTTCTTATTGTAATAATTTTTCTTTTGTTAGAAACTGTTGTATGAGAAACATTGTACAGTTCATATCATTTAAATCATATTTAAAAACTCTTTTGATTACATGAGGCTAAGAGCATAACTTCCTAAAAAATATCTGCAACAGGAGCAATGAAAAAAAACCTCTGAACTTCCTCTTTTTCTTATTTTTCTTGCATTTTTAAAACTACTTTCTATGAGCTGATTAGATTAAGAAAATATTAGAATTTTAGATAGAAGTAAATATCATCTCTAGTAGGGTCTCTTTCTTATATTGAAATTCTAATGAAGAAATCTATAGCTGAAGATTCTGGTGTTTTATTCCAAAGACACGTCACGTAAGTTTGTTATCACAAAACAATAAATTAAAGCTATTCATCTATTTAAAAAATATTTCCTTCAGTAATTTCAAATGAGCAAGTATTCATTTAAGTAATACATACAGCTTTAAGGAGTTTCACTTTGTTTGTGAGTCTTTGCCACAACTCTGTTCTTGTCTCCTTCCTCAAGAACAAAAGATGTCAAAATAAAGAAGATTAATATTTTTCTGATATGTGACAACATGAAAGAGAAAAAAATTTATGATATTATATATGTTGGAAGTTATTTTGCATATATTTCTTGCATTTAATATTTGAATGCTTGAATATTATATATTTTAAAGCATTCTCCTGTGGAGGTAATTTAATATTTCCAACCAAAATGTACTTCTATAGCATTTATAATTTCCTGATTTATTTTATTACTTGAGCCATAGTAGTGTATCAGTTGCAAATGTATACTTAAGTATATACATTTATATCTGTATACACAAAGACATATTTTAAGACTTTTTCTTATGCTTCTGTTGCATTAAAAAAATGTCATTTTTTGTAGATGTTTCTTGAGAAATTCCTTAATATTTAACCTTGTTTATATTTCACTGAATGCCAAATTTTTCATTTGATGCTTATGTCTTTTAATCCTCCAAGTTCCTTGCCAAATATTATCTTCATAATCAAATATAATTTTAGAAGAAAAATTACTCAACATCTATAAAAAATAAATAAATTCACACTGTAACAAGACTTGACTAGACCTCACTTTACACCACAACACTTTTACACAAAAAAGTCTGTTTGCATGTTTTTATACTGTGACATTTAAACCCTTTCCATCTGCCACTCATAGGTTCATCAGGTGACGTGTAGAACAAATTTCTTCAATTCATCTTCCATGCTTGACATACCAAGTCAACAATCAGTGTTTCTTCTGCTTCCTTCAAACTTAAAACTGTCTGAATAATTCAGAATAAGACATAGATTAAAAACAACTAACATATTCTTTATTAAAAACCTACTCTTCTCCTAGTTCCCTGCATGGAAATAATCTAACCAGGAGGTTAGAATCATAGAATGGCTAAGTAGCAATTATGGTTATAGTTTATTGAGTATTTGTATAATCATGTCTTCCCCTGGTTCTGTAAAATACATTGCAAATTATGTTCAGCTGCAATGAAGTTTAGGAATCTCTGACTATAGAAGAAATTATGTTGCTCCCTTCCCAAGAATCTCTTACTGTTAGTACAGCCACCTGGGAAATCAGAGGCTTTTAATCAGTATCTGCTTCTGTCTCAGAGTCAAAGGTGTAAAGGCATATAATGTGCCTAACTTTTAATACCTTTCCTATCAATTATGTAGACACACAGAAGACAGAAGTCATATCTGGGAGGCCTATATTATCTTAACCTGTTATGTCTAGAGCTCAAGTTTTGGGTGAGGTAAAAGACAGCAGAGTAGTGCACCAAATGCATCCATAGTACTTCCAGAGTGATTTAAAGAATTTATTAACTGACCCAGGCAGCCCATAGAAAGTGTGCATGAACTGGTAAAGGTCAAGCCGTATAGGATTTTTCTGTCCAGCTCCCAGAAAGAGTTTTAAGATAACAGTAAATTTGCATATCCCAGAAAGAGTCACAACACAATATATTTCACTGGAAACAGGGTCTCTCTTATAGATTTACTCTCTGCTTTTACATCTCTCAGATCATGGTTTTAGTAAAGCAGCCATTACATCTGTTCTTCACAGTAAGACAGGGAATGTTAGATTGAAACCATCTAAAAGGTAGCAAAGGACTCATGAAAGGCTGCCAAGGAAAGCTAAATGCCACTTGATCACAGGCACTACCACAAATTGTACTAACAGACCACCAAAATACTTAAGATTGATTATTGGGGCTTATTAAATGTCTGGATGCCAATCTCAGTTTGTTATGGTAGCTTGTATTTGAGTTAGCATCATACATTATAATCTATTTTTTTTTCTTTTTAATCCCTCATAGAACACATAGTGTCTTCATTATAAAGTTTTTAATTAAGGGGATAATTTCAACGAAATGATTTCCATTTATCTCAATGAATCTGAGCTTGCATTTTTTTGAGAACAGTGTAAAAGGAAAGATCTGCTGAATGTAGGTAACAAAGTTGTTAGAACAGCTAAAGGATGGCTTCACTTAGTGCAAATTTAAATAGATGCCACTTCAATGTAGGAACAATGCATCAAAAATTGCAACTTTTTATTATTACCAGTATTAATGAGGGTTTTTTCTAGACTTCATGATTTCATGGAAACTAAAATATTTGGCTTTTAGTACTCTACAATGTTACCATGAAACATGCAAAATAAATTGCTACTACTATTTAAAAGTTATTAATTGCCTGACTATAAAAATTTGTGCTGAATATTGTACACAGAAACAAACTAAAGAACATGTTCAAAGTAATGGGATTGTCTGTGACTCTGTGCCTTTAATACTGTATTTACACTCTACTCCTATTTTTTATTTGTAGTACCATTCATACCTGAATTTCTGAAAAGTTATTTCAAGTAACTGTTCAGAACTTTATTACAAATATTCTCTATTACAGAAAATGCTTGATTAACATGGTACATAAGAAACACTCTAGAGAAATATGAGTTTTTCTACTTATAAGAAGTGAGCATTTGTGGAACAAAGTTGTTCCACAATGATTGACTAAGAAAATTATATTATCTAATATTTGAATGATCTTGGAATTAAACCATGAGTGCATCTGTGAAATGTGCTGGTGACAAGACAGGGAAACTTTGAATGTTAGTCTCAGAGAAACAAACTCCATAGCTGTGAACACGGAAATAACAGATATTTAAATCAATGATATAAAAGTCAGAGACTCATAGAATCATATGTCTCAAATTGGAAGGGATCAGTGGGCATCATTAAACCCAACTCCTTGCCCCTTTCAAGAGTACCTAAAATAAAACAAACCTCCAAGACCTTCTTCCAGAAGAATTCTTTCCAAGCTATCATCCCCCCATTTATATGTACAACAATTTTAGGTGTAACATTTGCTCTTATTCAGTTTCATAGAGTTGGTGATTGAAGGTCTGTAGTCTATCCAGATCTCTCTGAAAGGCCTCTGTACTTGAGGGAGTCCACGGCACCTCCTAATTTTATATTGCTTACAAAACTAACGCGCAATTCCTGCCACTAGAATATTTATAAAAGTATTAAAGAAGACTGGACTTATAAATAAACCTTGTGGCACCCCACTGATGATTGCCACCATCCCAGTGTAAGAGACAAATGCATTAGCTGATTGCTCATCAAATGTGTTATGGATTTGTCTAAATGTATGTTTGACATTAGTCCCGAAGAGAGTGTGAGAGAAAGTATCAAAAACTTGGCTAAAATTAAAAAAAAATTAAAAATCCACATCTTCTGGCTTGCCTTGGTCAACTAATTGAAGTATCTTATCATAAAAGGGAATTGAGTTGGTTAAGCAGAATCGTCTTAATGATTAACCCTTGTGAATCTGTGCTGGCTATGACCAATGACTGCAGTGTCTCTCAGATGGTTTTCAATAACTCCTGAAATAACCTTTTCCAGAATTTTACCAGACTGAAGTGAGACAAACAGGATTGTTAACAATCAGGGTCTTCCTTCTTATTCATGTTGTACTCAGTGACAAGCTGTACCATGAAGGAGTAATCATAACAGGAATCTCTGAGTTAAGTTAGAGTGTACAGGTAGAATTAAAAAATTAAAACATCCAGGTTCTGGTGGTCAGTTGTAAAGATGATGTAAAACAAATGATAAATAGTTTTTTAGGACAGGTCAAAATATATATGTTCAACAGACTCAAAAACCTTTAGATTGTACAAGCACAATGCATCATTTCAAAGAATATCCATGTATAACAGGAAAGCATATCCAAATTAATAATCACAGAAACCAGGAGATATTCTTGAGGGTAGCACAGTTATTATGAGAGTAATAAAAAAGTTGGGGGAATGAGCTGATAAGAACATCATGAAATTCAACAAGGACAAAAGCAAAGACCTGCCCTTGGATTGTAAAATCCTCTGAGCAGTGATACATGCTGAGAAATGACAGCTGGGGAGTGGATGAAAGCTGAACATCAGCCAGAAGTATGCCTAGACAGCAAAGATGGCCAGCAATATCCTGGGATGTATTTATGGTATCTCAATCAGTAGATCAAGGGAAGTGATTATCTCCCTTCACTAGCTCCTGCATTCACTTTGGGGCTCATAATAAAAAAAAAAAAAAAAAAAATAAAAATCATAAAATAGGAAAATTTAGCAAATGGTCAACAAGATGGTATGGAAATTAGATAATGAGTCTGAAACTTAAACCAGAGAAGTTAAGACAGGCTATAAGGAGAAAAGTTCTCTTTAGGACAGGTTGCCCTGAGAAGTTGTGTAGTCTCTATTTAGATCTTTAGAGGTTTTGAATACCAGGGTGGACAAAACCTTGAGCAATTTTGACCTCACAAATGGCCATGCTTGGAGCAGGTGGCTGGACTCTAAAGTCCTCATGTCCCAGTCTGAATTATTCTTTGATCTTAATATGAAAAAAAAAAAAAAAAAGTAATTATTATTCATACACACAATCCAATTTTTACAACAGTGAGTTCTCAAAAAGCTTATTATTAGACAAGAATCAGCAAAAGGCAGGGTTTTTCAGGGGAAGTGTTGGATTTGGAGTGCTTGTTTTTGTTTGGTTTTTTAAAATTTTATTCAGTTAATGAATGAGTTTGCATCACTTTTTTGACTGAAATGCTAAGACAGTATTATTTTTATATTCATTTGCCTTTTTCAGGGATCAACAATCTGACTAAATTTTCTGCAAGTGTTTGGAAGTATTTTCTAACAGGACAACCATTAATATATTCAGGTGTGAAACCCACTCAACAGAACCACTCAGGTATGTAAGATCTTGACAACATCTGCCCAACTCTGTCTCAATAGATAAATATTGTGTTCTCTGGGGAAACAGTCCAAACACACTTAATTCTTATGTGGGAAATTTACTGAAAACTCAGACAAAGCAAAGAAATTTATTTCTTTCTGGCAGAGAAACAAGAGAAAGAGACATGAACTCTTAAGAGCTTTATGTCCTTAAGATATTTAAGGCAGGAGTCCTGAAGGTGATGATGACCCAAGCAGTGATCACTAATTGACCATGGATGTCGAGAAGGTCAGACAGTTTGGTTTTGGCTCAACTCATCAAAGAGGCCTGTGGCAGCTCATGTAGGGCCTCTTGCTTTGAAAGCAATAAGTGGAAAATTGAAAGTAATACAAAGCAAAGTTATTTGAAAGCAATTTTGTTTATTGCAATAGTTGCTTGAAGACAATAAATGGAAAAGTGAAACAGAAAATGATAATCATACAAGGTTAAAAGAAACACATAACTGTAACACTGTACCAAAGGCTGAAGGACTGAGTCCAAGGTAGAATCATTCACATTAAGCCAGTCTGGCAACTAGGAATTGGACACCTAGACCAATTGGACAAGTGAGTGTCCTAGTCCTCTGAGTCATGCTGCTAGTGACAGTTGGATTGAATGGTGTGGGGACTTTATTAAAGTCCATAATTGTCAGTCATTTTTTGAAAGCTTCAGTCCATATCAGGAGACAATATGTAATGCAATTTTTAGCTTTTCAGAGAAATATTTAATGTTTAAATAGTGCAGACATTTCACCAAGTGCTTAACATAAAGATTATGCTATTGACAAATATATAAAAAAAATGCAAGGCATATACTTGTACCAGACATAATAAACTTAATTTAAATGGAAAATTATATACCAATTTTTATTGATCCTGATGGATAATTTTTGTTAATTGAATGCAACCTGGTTTTGACTACAGAAAACTCTTCTGGTTTTTTATAATTAAATAGGAAACAGCTTGTATTTAGAGATAAGGTATTGTCCACCTTGTTGACTGCTGTTGGTCTTAGAATGTATGAAATTTTCTTTGCCAGAGTAAATTCTATTTACCCTTTCTTTAGCAGTAAGAAGTAGAAATTGGATATAATCTCATATAATCTCATATAGAATATTTTCTGAGTTCATATTGATGTGAACATCTCATTTTTATCAAATAACTGCTGAAAATCATCAAACATCACAATTACTCATAGAGGTAGAATTTCTCAAAAAGTGTTTCCATTCTTTACTAAGCTGATTCAAACTCTCCAGTGGGAGCTCTGTCATTGACTTGTATAGATATGAAACCAACCACATGGAGGGAAACATAGGTAGCTGAAAACCTGTAGTAAGGGATAATACAATTAGAAATAAAACAAATTTAGAACTTAAGCCCTGTCTATTCTCAGTAAGTTAACCCCTGGTGAGTTTTTCTTCATTCTCTGAAATATACATTTTTTTTTTTTTTTTTTTTTTTTTTTTTTTTTTTTTTGATTCACATCTACCAAAAAACTATCCTTTAGTGGCTTGACAAGATATCATAATACCATGAACACAGAAAGCAATTCCATTCTCAGCATTTTAAATTGTTTCCTTTCCCCTTCTCTTTTATATGTAAACAAACCATTTGTATACATTGAATTAAACACTAGATTATTAATATTAAACATAAAATGAAGTGAAGCAAAAATGCCATAATTTTCAAATAGGTATTATTATCACTATATCATGTGCTCTTCTAATTTCTTATTATAAAAACATTGTGCCAGCATTTGGTACACTTCTCAAATTAAAATTGTGAAAGTCAGGTAAAAAGTAGGCCTGTTAATTCCCTCATGGTCTCTACCGCACATTATTGAAATTGCTTTAAAATGAAATTCCACTTTTTGTGCCTAGTGAATCCTGAATTAACCTTTTACCTCAAACTATGCTTTGGTTGATATCAATTGCACTCACATTAGCATGTGAGCTCATTTCAGAAATACATTTTTAAAATTAATCTCCTGTTTGTGCCCTCCCACTGTGCTGTGATTCACAGAGCAGAGTTGAGAAAATGTCTCTCATTTTAAAACTGAAGTGGAAGATGTGTTACAGGAGTATAAATTAGAATCTCTTCACCCAGTACAGCCCACTGTCTTACTGGAGATATTCCTAAGGAGTTCTTCACCTCTTCTGCAGAAGGCAGATGTTGTGGGTGTTGGATGCCCAACTCTAATCTACTTCTACTGAACAATACTGTTTGATAATGTAATAATAGCTTTTCCTTTGACTGTCAGAGGAGACAGTAAAAACATCAGAGTGGAATATTTATGCTTTCTATACATGAATGTTGGGAAGGTTAATTGCTTAAAATAAGATATGCTAGTACTGAAGGCTGATCATGACAGTTGATCCAGAGAGAAAAACTGACTCTTTACTATACAGCCAAGAAGCTGCCTTTGTACTTAAGGAATGCACTTGCTTATAACTTTGTGTGTAAGAGAACTGAAGAGCAGACACATTTTCATTTCAGTAGAATAGAAGGCAAAACATTTCTGAAATTATACAAACACCAGAATTGCAGTGACAACAAGCAACACCATTCCCTACAGAAGTTCATCCAGTATTTTCCTGCCTTTTGATAATGTCTCACCCTATACCTTGAAGTTTGTAGCTACTGGCCTTGTCACCTGCTCTAAGAGGCAAGTTCATGAGCTTTTCAATGATGGCAACATCATCAGCAGAAAGGTTTAAATGAAAACACTTGCCTGTTCTTCTGGTTCTTTATTTTTCCAGAGAATTTCTAATAAATGTCCTTTAATATTTGTGTGTGTGAGTTTGGCATATGCAACAACTGAACTAGTCTAAAGAAATGTTACAACTTTTAGGCAAAACAGAAAGTAAAATAACAATTTAGGAGGATCTTGGGAATTTTAGTCATATAAAGGAAAAGAGAAATAGCAGTTTCTTTCAAGATTCAGTAATCAATGTCTTCAATACTTAAAGTTACAAACAGTTTTAGTTTTTTATGTATACACATCATCAGCTAGACAATCAATTTTCCATTAACAGACTTTCCTCCAATTATATATATTGGAAAATATAATGTCAAAAAATGCTACCTTTTCTCTTCTCAAGGGAACTGTGAAGTGGAGGGAAACCAGGCAGGTTTAATTTCTGCCTTCTTCCACTTAGCAAATAAATATGTTGGTAGAGTCTCCTTTTGCTTTTTGGCTGTTGAGATTCACATTGTGAGTTACAGAGTTGTGCTGGTTCAAAAATAAACCAGTGGGAGGAATTAGCACCACACAAATTCTTTATGAGAGTTTTCAAGTCTGAGTTACAATTTAACAGAAAAATTACAATTAGGGCAATAAGTATAGAAACATTGACTTCAACCGACAGAGTCAAGGTACAATCTGATGCCCGGCCGTTGCAGTCCTGTTGAGTGATGGTTGTGATCTTGTTGAAAGCAGTGGTCCTGTAGAAGGGTCTGGTTCTTCTCTGGAAGAAGACACCAGTTATGTTTCTGGTCCAGTGGTAGTGGGCAGATTCAAGTGGTACCTCCACCAGGGCAGGGAGTTTCACAATGGACTGATATAATCCTATGATTTTTGGATATTTTTAGAGTCTCAGATGGTTGTAGCTGTCATTTTATTCAGTTCATGATGGCCCATTTGCCCCTCAGGGTGGATGTCATTGTGTTGGTGCTCCCCTGGAAGGAGTTATCATGGCTGGGTCTTCGTGCAAGTGAGGAAACATTGCCTTGCAGGGTCTGGGTGTGCAATGAGTGGCTGTTTCAAATGACCCACTATTTACAGTTCACCACAAATAATGTACATGGGTGTAGAATACATAGTTTGGTTACACATATATTGGCACTCTTTCTCATATAACCATGACAAGAGTATAGAATTTGATTTCTGGAAACAAACAGTTCTTCTTAAACTGTTCTCTTATATATGTTTCTGGTTTTGAAACAATATTGGAATTATTAGAGTGCAGAAAATAATATTCATAAAATGTATGATGATAATAAGTTTCCTAATGTTTGTACCATCAATTTACTGAAAAATCTACTAAAAAATTAAACCATACCTTAGTTCATTGAATATTGTGGTAGAAATATAGTTAAATTCCTGTAAAAAGAAAAACAAACCAGACCTTATGAATACTTTTCTTTGTCTGTGTGCTTCTTTTACTGCAGTTCTTAAAAATGAGAATTTTCTTTTTCTCTGGTATTTAAAGTGCAGAGATTTTGGCATCAGCATTGTTTTGAAGAAATACACTGTGAGAATAGGAAAAATATTTAAATGCCTTTTATAAGTCACTTCTATTATTTGCATATAAGAAAAGAAAATTATGAAAGAAAATTATGTTAGTGTTTTGTTCAAAACCCTGGATAGCATATAATCATAGGTTGGAAATGATTGGACTGGAATTAGATTGGAAAAGACCTTTAAGATCATTGAGTCCAACCGTAAATATCCCACTGAAACAAATAAATCATGTTTCTAAGTGCTACATCTACATTTCTTTTAAATGCTTCCTGACGTGGTGACTCATCCACTTCCCTGGGCAGCCTGTTCCAGTGCTTTGCAACCTTTGCAGCAAAGAAATTTTTCCTGATATTGAATCTAAACCACCCCTGGTGTAACATGAGGCCGTTTCCTCTTGTTTTATTGTTTGTTATTCAGCAGAAGACACCAACCTTCACGTGGCTACAACCTCTTTTTAGGTGCTTGTAGAGTGATAAGGTCCCCCCCAAGCCTCCTTTTCTTTGTGTCAAACAACCCCAGTTACCTCAGTAGCTCCTCATAAGGTTTTTCCTCTAGGATGTTCATCAATTTCATTTCTTTCTCTGGACACATTCCAGCACCTCAATGTCTTTCCCATAGTGAAGGGCCCAGAACTGTATTCGGCCCTCACCAGTGCCACCTACAGGGGGACAATCACTGCCCTGGTCCATTGGGCACTCTTTTCCTGGTACATCAGAAGCTCTATTTTGTATATGCTAAAGAAGTGGCTTCTTTTAAATGTGTAAAATATTATTTTTTAATTTTTTTTAATCCACCAAAAAAATTACTTGATATCTCAGTGAAGAGATATTAGCAGAAAAACTCTTTGATCTACAGATAGTTATGCCCATTTATCGTTGCAACTTTTTGCAGGAAGAGTCATAGGATGGGGACAGAAAGATGTGAAATTGTCCTTAGGCGAACTGGTAAGGAAAAGAAGAAACAAACAAAAACCCCACTACAATTCCATTGTAAGGGCATTCTTCTTCATGTTATTTTTCCAGGAGAGAAAGGAAAGAGAATCTCTACATATGGAAAGTTATATCTAGATAGCAGCCTGATATTGGATGTTGGGCTGTTTCCAATTAGATATTGTTGTGGATTTGTTTTGGCTTTTACCCCATGTATGTGTGAAACCTAATAACACACTTGTGATTTAAAGATGGAAATTAGAAGAAAGACTATCCAGTTTAATAGCAAAAATGTAACAAAAGTGCCAAACAGCAGTACAACTGTTGTGTTTCAGTGACCTACAAATTATTCCCTCCTGGTTTGAATTTGTAAATCTAAAACAGTGCACGCACACACATATATATATATATATATATATATATATATATATATATA
>CM031857.1:73177070-73335831 GCA_018697195.1 Certhia americana | reverse complement strand
TATATTTATATTTATATTTATATTTATATTTATATTTATATTTATATTTATATTTATATTTATATTTATATTTATACAAACATTTCATATATAGAAAGCATGTAAATATATATAAATGTAAATATACAACTATAAGTAATAATTAGTAACAGCTAAGAAATACAAGTACGTTGAAGGCTTACTTTCATTTAGAATAGAACATCTGAAGCTATTTCTACACGATATTTTCTACCTGTAATTCAGACTATCAAAGGAACAACACTGTAACAGAAAGGGAATGTGAATCTCAGTTAATAGAAGCAAGGTGAAGTGAGAAATGTTTTGGTCAACCTTGATTTTCCTCCTAAGTCCAGAAGATAATACCTTGCCCTATGAACGGGCAAGAGGAAACATTCATTTCTTTCTGCTGCAACTGATTGAAAGCTAGGAAAAGGAGAAACTGATTGTTTGCCCTTTTTTTCTTCATAGCTTTAGAAGTGTTTTTTGAAAGCAAGTACTAACTGTACTGCTGTTGTACCTTACCTGGTGAGTAAATTGAATGGTGACTGTATTATAATCCTAAAATGTGGTGGTTTTGACTGATTGCTAGTTTGAAAATCAGAGTAGAACCCTTCCTTGTCAAAAAACAATATGGTGCCTGCTTGTTTGTTTTTCCTTCTCATCTTCACATCCACTTCAGACATATTAATATTTTTTACAGTATATAGCTCTGGGGTTTACGGAGATTTGATGGCAGTGAGATGATGAAACAGTTAAACAAATGCATAGTTCCTAAAGAGGTGATCTGAGGTGCATTTCATCTAACTTAATGTGCCTCACAGAAACTAGGAATTGGATTAATATTGCTTGTTCATGCTTGAAGCACAGAAAATTGCTCAAAGGCAGATGGAGGGAAAGCAAAAAAAATTCTAAAAATAAAAATCCCAGTGGAAATGAAGATTTTCACAGTCCAATTTGGCTTCTTCTAAGATACAAGTCTCAAGACACTGAAGCGAATAACTCACATGAAAGAAATTTAGAAGTTCTGTAGTATTAAATTTTCTAGGCAAAAAAAAACCCCAAACAAACACAGAAATATGGAATCAAGTATTGTATAACTATAAAATTTGTCTTCATTTGCAACTAATGCAATACTTGAAAATTTAAAACACAGTGGAGACATAGAAAATAGCTATATAATACCAATTACCTACATTCCAGTTGGATATTTTTCATAATTTTATGATTTAACGTATCTATGATAAAACAATATCTATAATTTTCAGAGCCATGGAACACACTCATGTTTGTGGCATTTTTCAATTTAACAAGGAATACTCTGCAGATGCCTGAAGTGAGTAAAATTCTGTAATCTGTAATTTTTTGTCTTCCAACTGGTGAAAAAATAAATTCCTAGCTACTGGAATCACACTATCAGTAGTGATTATTCTCCTGTCCCCATTAAATCAGGAGATCACAGTAACTATGGGTATACTGAACAACACAGAAATGTGCTTGCTATACATTTTACTGAAGTTAAATAGCATAAAAAAGTGTATAAATAGCATAAAATTGTGTATACTAAGATTATTTATCACTGATTTTTTAAATGCTATCCTGCATTAATTTTGTGGCATTTTTTATTCTGTCCTTGTAGTGTAAGGAAGCAAATAATCTAGTTTAACATTAGGTGTCCAAACGCTGAGTATTTAAATCTGAAATGGTCACCTCAGATAACCTTAACACAAAAGCAGTTCCAAAGGATAACTTATCTAACCTTGGTTTCCTATTTTAGAGTGAACAAAAATTATCTTTGAAATGAAAATATATGAAAATATCTTCTGGGTAATTTTTTAGGCAACTAGAACACAAATTTTGAAGTAATAGTTTAAATATCTTAAGATTGATTAACTTATACCTTTTGATACTAGCAACATTATGCCTTTTGATACTAGCAGTAATATATCAGCAGTTTTTCTGAAAGGTATGTAAACTACGAAGTAACTGTTCTCAAAATAAAATACAACAAATTTGTATACCTGTGCTCAGAGCTGTGCCTTATTTTGCATTTTTTTCATATTATGATTTGTGTATAGTGAGAAAGATACTTAGTCTCACCCATTGTTGGAAACCACAATCCGCAAATTCTGAAACTTCAGCAGGTATTTTCAAGGGTGAGTAAGCACAGAACATACAGAGCACAACCAATTTGAGGTGCAGTAATATAATATAGTCAGTCTAAACAGGTAAACAGCAGATGAGCCAGTGACATAGCTTTTTCCTTTTTTAGCATTTTCTCTGTTCCTACAAAATAGTTGTTATTGTGTTCAGGCATGAGATAGTAGAGGAATTTCTCCCTTTTGCTTATTCATGACACAATGTCAAGGTATTTTGCCCAGACAAAAAAATCACATAGGATCAGCATTAATCATTAATAAAGAAAAAATATTTAAGAAAAATGGAAAAGGCATAAAAAACTAATCTTTGATACAATTGATAAGACATAGTCTTGTTACATTTTAATTGGGGCAAAACCAAGCAAAGGAAAATAACATAAATTATTACATTCCAAACTTTGATTGCCTAGAGAGAAGAACGACTTAGGAATAACCTTATTTAAAAGATAAATATTGCTATGGAGATTAGTTTGTGAATTTCCTACTATTTATCAGCAAGGGAGAATTATTTGGGTCAGATATAACTTATAGGATATTACTTATATCCAGAAATATCTGGATGTTTAAATCAGAAAGGACTAAAATAAATTTGTCTTCTTCAACATCTTAAAACTAGAGCTGTGAATTAATAATATCCAGGGGCAGTTCTTCCCTTGGGAATAGTGAGATCAGTTCCCAGCAGAATTTAACATCCTTTGATTTAAGGAATGCAACACTCAGTGCCTTTCTGTGACTTGTTTCCTCTTGCACAAAGTATGAACAGCATGTGTAGCATCACCAAGCCCAGCTCCAAAACAAACTAGAATGGGAAATGTTTAACTCTTTTGTAGAATTAGGGGAATATAGTTAGCTGTCTTTGAAGACCTCCTCAGGAGGAGCAGCAAGTAGTGTTTGGGTGTTTAAATTTCTTAACCGTAACTGTCTGACAATCTCTACAAAGTTTTTAATTCCAATTCAGATTGAAGGTATTGAAAACATGGCATGTTTGTAAAGTCAGAAGAACTTGCACTGTACATGTGGTGATTACCTTGTTGGCATGAGGGTGAATTAAGAAAATACTGATTCTCATATAATTTTTTTCAGGTGAGTATGAGTATAGAAGGCAGAATAAAGGGTAACTCAAATAATATTTGATTAGGAATTTCAGAACAACTCCATCACTGATCACATTGTAAAATCAGATATTAAATTTTACATTCTGTTTGTGTAATTCCATATTTTGGGAGACTAAAGATAATTTGAAGATAATTTTCTGTAAAGAAGTGCTAAATTATAAATGCTTTAAACATTTTTAATAAGTTAAATAATTATTTTTATCAATGATAAAATCTTTTTTGAGGGTATCATGGACTTATTTCTTCACCACTCTAGTGAGAAAGAACATAACATTGACTTTCAAAATTTGTCTTGTTAAACTCTCAGCCCCAATGAAGGCTAATTCTGGCTATGTCATTGGCTGATTTTGTTCTTTAATACTGTACACAGGTCTACTGAACTTGTACCCCATTTGTAAAGGCTTTTCCCCCTTTGGATTCTCTGATTTCTAAGAACACATGACCTCATTCTAAAGCTTTTCACTTGATCAGTCATTTTATGTGCACTCATGTGCACTGTTTCTTCTCATTTTAACTTCTTTCTCATTTTTACAAAGAATGCAACCATAGAGCCTTGCTTTAGCAAGTTTGATAATGGGTACTACAGGTAATGGCAGGAAGATTGCATGCAGGATTATGTCATCAGCCTTATCTCTTTTGGAAAATGGGATGACAGTCAGTATTTTCATCCTCTGTGGAATATTTCCCAGACAGAAGACTGCTTTAACTCCAACTTGGATGCACATTTGGATGCATTCTGATTTGGCCTATATTGGTTTTGTATAAATCCATGTGTAAAACAAAACAAACAAACGAACAAACAAAAACCAACAAAACAACAACAAAAAAATCCAAATAAGTAGAAACTTCAGATGGCCTTCATTTTGGGTTCTGATAAATCTTCTAGTTACTTCTGCTACTGTCCCTTTAAGTTAGCTCATTTGCATACATACATACATATGTGTGTGTGTATATATATATATATTCATGTTCTTTAAGCAGATTTCAGAAGCAGGGTAAATTAAAATGCAGAATCTATCTGAGCATACACCTTAAGAGATTTCAGCTGAAATTCTCTGAGACCTGAATTCTTTTTATTTGCCTACCTTTATAACAGCATTGATAACAGAGATTTCATTTTAGGAATTATCTTGTGGTTCAAAAAATATGATAGACTTTGAATTCTATAAGCAATGATTTTTTAAGCCATACCAGATTGAACAGTTGTCTGAAAATTGGTGACAAAACCTCTCACTTATAATTTCACATGAAAAGTGCATGCAGAAAATACAGTAAGAAAAAGCAAAAGAAATACTGTGAAATAAATGAATGAGATTTTTGGTTTTTTCTATTAAATCTTTCCAATATGTTATTAACACAGGATACTGGAAACTATATGTAGCATGAGAGAAGGCTTTTTTTTTTTTTTCCCCAATTTAATTTGCATATCCTTACGAACAGCATGACAGATTTCTGTTCAACAATATTTCTTTCAAATTTCATGTGGGAGAAAGCAAAAATTTTCCAAGCTTTAAGATGGTTTTGCTTAAGTTGCCTTTTCTTTGCCTTAAATCAAGATAGAATTTTGTGACATTGAGGTCAGCACAGCCCATGGGGTAGTTTTTCCAGAGAGAGGTTTTTAAATCTTGTTTAAGAGATGTTTATAAAATGCCAGCAAAGAGAAGACAAACAGTATTTTCTAAGCCTATATCTACAGGTCTTCCAGCTTACAGTACTCTAAAAAACCCTGCAGTTTTCTTACTTTAGTGAAGAGGCTGCTGTACAGTGCTTATCTTAGTTTAAATGGTCAGTTTAATATTTGCTTTTCTTCAGCTGGGAAGCACAACTGAGAGATGGAAAGAAACCCTCTCATTTCCACAGCAGGGAAGCATCATTTTTTTCTTGCGGCATGCTGTAGTCCTGTGTAAGTTCATGAGAGGGATGGGTACTGCTTTTAGAACATTGCATTCTGTACTGATGGAGGAATGTGCTGGATCAAGTAACAAGTGAATAACCTTAATAATTCTCATGGTCCAAACAAGAGACAGGGCATTTTA
The DNA here is from genome assembly GCA_018697195.1 of Certhia americana. Classification (NCBI taxonomy): domain Eukaryota; kingdom Metazoa; phylum Chordata; class Aves; order Passeriformes; family Certhiidae; genus Certhia; species Certhia americana. Next base: position 73,330,524 of record CM031857.1, on the reverse strand, counting down.
TATGTCTGTTCTAGATGTAAAACATCAGACACTTTGCTTTGGCAAAGCACCATAGCCTGTTTTATCTCTAAGATCTTGTTCACAAAATGCAGCCGATTCCATAATCAAAGATTAAATTGTTAGCCATGTTGTCATTGATATGTGACTACGCTTTAAATGAATAAAACAAGAGAGCAGAAGAGAAGTAATCTGCATGAGCTTTAAAGTGTTTGCTTTTTCAGATGCACTTCTATTTTTATTTGATAAATATATGGCTCTGCATGTTTATGTACCTTCTTGAGTCATGTTTTTAAAAAAGATTTGCACATTTTATATTCAAAAATCAGTGACATTTGTACAATTCTGAATTGTACCTGAATGTACAGGTACCTGTACTTGAATTATGTTGAATGGATGATGGAATGCTTTCACTCTGCAATGGTACCAAATACCAATGCTTCTAACTTTTGGATATTTGCAGGTGAGAAGGTCTCATCACAAAATGCATGTGTAACTTCTAGAACTCTAGACTCCTCCAGCAGTATAAAATCTATCATTGCATAATGTTTTCCTGAAATGATCCTAATGATCATTTGTGTTGTCAATATCTTAAATCAGGGATCTTCTCTGAAGTCATGACTTCTTTTTTATTGTCTTTTTCTTCTCCAGCTATGCAATAAAACCTTCCTCTTCTCCAGACACCCTATATATATATATATATATATATATATATATATATATATATCTTTGGTTCCTATGCTTTCTGCATGAAATTCATCAACTTTTTAAATATATTTTGGATAAAACCCACAATAAACAAATAAACAAACACCCCAGTAGATTCTAACTTGAAATAATTTATTATAGTATATTTTTTTATTTCTCTTGTAAGCCTTGGAAAATATTTGTAAGACTTGCAATTATTACCATAAGAAACACAACAAAACAGCTTATAAATAATTGAAACAGATTATTAAGCAGCATTACCAGTATCTGAGTAAATTTGGTTTTGGTGTTGGGGGTTTTTTCCTGCCCCCTATAACAATATAACCCTTCCCTACATATTAAATGTTAAGATTCAGTAACTCCTAACTACAGGAACTACACAAACAACTTTAAAAAAATCAACTGTCTTTTTTGGAATTTGGAGAAAGTGTTAATTCATGAAATAAGACTGCAAAGTACAAGGTAACCTGCTTACTTAAAGGAATTACTGGCATAGTACTGCATTCTCTCCTGGCTGCCTCTGAGGAAAGTTGCACACCCAATTTTATTGTTATTTTATTTTGTTCCTAGAATGTGTTCTGGAATCCATTCAGTATGAAAACAGAAGTCCTGCCTTTATTAATTCCTTCTTCTCCTCCTGGACTATTCAGAGTACAAATTATGTAAAATAACATCATGAGTAGCAATTAATAAGAAATTGTCTGCTTGAAGGAAACAAAAACATCTACATGCACATTGTTTTGTTTGCAGTTTTCCTATTTCCATTGGGAAATTATAACAGCTAAGTCACAGCACATAAGGATAAACTAATCTTTGAAGTATATTCACAGTGTCGCTTTTCATATCATTTTAAGTGATGTCAAAAGTGGTACAAGTGGCCTTTTGAAGGCAACATGGGAACAATTTTGTGTAAATGATATGTGTTTCCTAAAATATTTGTGTCACACAGTCCTGTCTTGACAAGATGTTATTCAATCTCCATGTTTATGAAACAGTCCTTACAGAAGGAAAAAAGGTTTACTTTTGCAGGGCTTCACTTTTTGATGACTGATTTAGCTTATTTAAAAGAGGAAAAAATAAGTACAAAATCTGAAGACAGAGATTGTTGCTATACTTTGGTGTCTAAGAGACGCACAAAACCCAAAAGTGCTAAAAATGTTTTGCATTTACCTAATTATTTTTTTGTGGAACTGCATAGAGGTAATAAATTTATCTTTTAAAATACCTGTGTTTTTAAACAGTACTTATACAGACAGTGACACCACTTTCAGTAGGTTTTGGGTTTTTCTCCCCAGAATGTATTGACTTCTCATGCAGATATGAAACATTTAGACATTGTCGTTTAACACAAAAAAGGAGTGGTTTATAAAAATGGTACTCAGGAGTGTTCACATTTTTTACTTTGGCAAGACTGCTTATTCCACAGAGCATGAAAATCATACATCCCCTCATATTATGTCTAACTTTAGGAGTCTATATGGTAAACATCTATGTTTTGAGTTAAATCTCTTAGAACCTCTTCTTGCAGAGAAGGAAAATAGTTTTTTTTCTGAGTCAAGTTATTCATCAAATGAAATGGAGGCAAATAATGTAACACCAAAGAAAAAGAATATTACTGCAGCATTTCTTCATGTTCTCTGGAAATTGCAGCAGTAAATTATGTCCATCATTAGAAGCCTTTAATGCCATGTTAAAAATGAAGTCAGAGAAAGAGATGTATAATATATGCTGGACCTATATTACTGATTGTTGGAACATTCTGCAAAAAACTGAAGTTTATTGACCCATTCCAACCTCACTCAATCATACCTTCTAGAGATTGGAATGGACTCCAAAGCTTTTACTTTGCATGAACAAACTCCTCAGTATAAACTCCATGACTAACTCTGTGAGCAAAGACTAGAACTCAGGACCAGTTTGCTTTTAACATTAAGGCTAAACGGTCAAACCACAGAGCCAGTGACTTCCTGCTTTTCTTTAAATAACTTATTTTCATTCTTCCTGTACTTAGTTTTTAATTATTACCTGGTTTAGTTACCATTGTGCTTGTGAAAGTTGTTCAAGAGGAACTTAATTATTCTCATCAATTGTGTAAGGAATTAAACTTGGCTGGTATTGCAAATTCTAGTCAGTTTAAAATTGACCAGAGCCAACAAGGACAAAACATGAGAACTCTTGTTTTGTGACTGAAGAAAAATTAGTTATGGTGTTTTGCTTTGTCACCTGGAAAATAAAGCAAAAGGTGTATTTTACTGGTACTGGTAAGAAATAATATATTAAGGAATGTAATAGGCTGAACAAGAGGTTGTATCTCCTGTCTAGTGAGGTTTGGAGGCTTTGACATGGGGATTTTGTTGATTTTTGATCAACAAACCATCTGGTTATCCAGACTCTGATTAGTGTACACAAAGAGAGACTTCTAGAATTTTAAACCGTATACTTTTAATTGTGTGTGCTGTGAGTGCAAATAAACACTGAGTCTTGAATAAACACTTAAATGAAAAATAATATTTCATTGTCTTGGAATATTTCAGTTGACTCTCTGAATGTGTTATCAAGATGCCTTTTTTCAACTGAAGGTAAAAATTTTGCTTTTCCTATGAATCAATTGAAAAATATGTGTAATTCCTAGCCTCAGAAAATCTCAAAATAAATTTGAGATTATATGATCTATTGTCAAGGTTTCAGTTTCAATTAAGCCATTTGGAGAAGCTAGTTCTTTATTATTTCATCACAACAGCACACCTTGGATCACCCCCACTCATTTTAGGTGTTCATGTGACCCCCTGTATAGGCTCATTACGAACTAGCCCATTAATTACCAGTATTTTTCCCTATTGGACCATTGCCTTAGCCAATGCAAAAGATGTTGGCTTTCCATCATAAGCAGCTTTTCAGTATTTATCTTTTGATTCCTTTGCTTAGCCCATATAGTTCTACCTCTGTTCTGAACAGCCAAATACTCATATTGTCACAGGACTTCCGTGTGGTGCCCATCATCATATCTATGCTATTTGAAAGGTTTAAGAATATTGATAACTTCATATGCCTAAGAGACCCTGACTGGAGAAGAGATGCTTTGAGTAGTTTTATAGAGATACTGAGAAGGTGAGATGAGTAGTTTCACACGAGAATATATGGCAAATAGTCATAGTAATTTTGTTTTGCAATTGGTATATAATCTTTGTAATTTTGTTTAATGAAGGATTTTGACATTGGACTTCTCTCTCAACTTTCCTCTCTTTAATTTCATTGCTTTTCTAAATCAAAACAATAAATTGTTGAATGTTTCGCAGAAAATTATATATCCACCTCTTCTTTTACATCAAGAAACAACTGTCCCTATAACTCTTCAGACCACATACTAATGAGAAGCTATGAATGTTGCAGGCAGGATTCCATGTGATTGATTCTATGAGGTGGCCTACCGAGTTATCTTCAATAGTCTCTGTTCTGTTCTTCCCATGAGAGCAAAATATTTCTTTTTTAAAAGATTTCCCTGGAAACCATATGTGATCTTTAATGTAAAATTAATATTGGAATCAGCTTACCATCAAAATGGGGATATAAAAGTATTCAAGTATATATTACATATTTTGAATAGAAGCAGACTCTACAAATGCACTCTTCTGGCATATAATTATATATAAAGAGTGTACTCTTTCAGTTGCACATCATTTACGAAGAATTTTTTTGGGTTTATATCTAAATTATCTAAGTTTAACTCAACACCAGCAATGGCAGAATTTCTGGAAGAATAAACAACTTATATGGTGTTTCCTTTTTTAATATGGTTGTTCTTTATTACCTTTTTGAAATGATCAGATGCTGTGCAAAGGGACACTAATCAACATTCTTCCTAACCAAAATGGAGGTAATACAGATCTTTCCAGAAAAAAAACCCTTAAAAAAAAAAAAATCCTCAAAACATTCTCAGAAACTTTTTTACTTTCTCTGAAGGCATAACATCCTTCTTTCAAAGTCAATTTGTGAACAGTCAGGACATATGTATGACTCACTTGCCAAATTTCACTTTTAAAAATCAAAACCACTTAGTGCTAAGCAGCAAAAGTGTTAAAAATCAGCATATTTCTTACAGATTTAAAATAGAACTAACTTACTCAAGCAATTTCAGGAAAGAAAAATGCCTAATGGAATTCCTGCAAGGACATTGACTGAAAAAAGAATTATGTATTGAAACAAAAGTCCTGGTTTACTAGAGTTATGTTCAAATATTGTTATTTTAATTCTTGTTCTTTATCTGTAAAAAATGTAGAATTGTTTTGTCATGCTATCTTTAATGCTGAACAAAATAATATTTTATCAGTTTAACAGAATAAAAATGTATGACAATGCGAATTAAAATTATCTGTCTTGATCTTCAGGAACAAACAATTTAATTATTTCAAGAGGAAAACCATGGACCCTCCATGTATCTTGTAACACTTGTATACAGAGTGTCATCTTCTGACCAGGCAGTTATTCCTGATTAGTGAGCATAAGGTACCTGATGAATGATAAAAGATACTTAAAATATGTTTTGCTGTCCTTTGGGTCCAAAATCTTGAAATCAAATGGATTCACAAATCTGTGTGCCCATTTCTCATATATATATGGTACAACTGTATTTAATGATCCAGAATCCATCTTAATTCTTGCCTTGAATAGGAAAATTGTCATATTACAGTCCTATAAAATTTCTTACAAAAAGAAAAAGTAAGTAATATCACTTCCCCAATGTCATTCTACTCAGGTAGGATTTTTGGTTGATAATGTAGTTTATGTTCACCTTTTCATATCCTCCTCTGCTTAAAAACACTGATTAGAGAACAGCAGCTGAGAATAGAGGTAGAGATCAAGAGTGTTTGTGGCAAAATTTCTAAGAGGGAAATGGAGGGAAGTGGGATGAAAATTATACTAGGATTTATGCTTTTTATTTTGTTTAAAACTGCGTAGCTAAAGTGAAGTTGTTGCTGAATGTGTCTCACATATGTACTGACAGCTCCTATTACACATGTAAGGAGGTCGCTAATGTCTTATGTTTTATGACAACCACAAACAAAATGTGAGGTAACTCTAAAAATAAAATTGTGTGAGTAATAATACAATATGCAAGAGCCTATATCTTGCATAAGAAATCACGTATCTGCTTCAATATGGTTTACTTTGGATGGCATTACCTTCCTACTTTGAGTACATGACTACTACTTAGTCCTGATGATTTACTACTTAAACAATATGCTCATTCCACCCAATTTACCATGCAAACTACCCTCATAGGAGGAATTTGTTTGTGTCGTAATATAGATTCTTTTCTAAACTTACGTTAAAGTCTTCACAATTCCACTGACATCTTTCTGGTAATTCTTTTTCGTAATGTTTTAAAGGAAGTACAGGAAACTTCTTCCATTTGCACTTTGAGTTCCTAGATTATTTTTGTTTTCCAAAAGATAATAAAGTTCTGGTTTATACATGAAAAAACAGATTGATTCTCAGAATTACATCAAGAATCAATTTAGTATTGTTCTGGTTCTATTTAATTGTTAGGTAGTCATTCATTAGTCATACTCATACAGGTGGATTAACCTGGGAACTAAACAGCTCCCTACTCATTTATTTTACATAAGTACAGGGATCACATATATGAAGGAATTAAAAAGAATGCATATAGGTATAAGATCTCATTTTACTGTGGCTGTACTGAGGGGGAACTGAAAACATTTTGTACTTAAAAAACCTCTTGCATTTTCCTAAAAATTTTTAGGGCTACTACAGTGAAGCTACTGACTCATTTTCTACATGTACCAAGTTTATTTAGAGCATAAGTGAATTGACTCGATTCAATGGCATTAGATGCCTAAGTCTCACATCTGTTGTTCAGCTGCCTCCCCAAGACCTCACCAGACTCTTATAGGTTTTGTTTTGTATCTGTTAGATCTTCACTGAATATCTCAGACACTGCAGGATACCTTAGATATCACTGGGCCTTTAACTACTATACTGGGTGCTTCTTCTGTTTTTTCACTTTTGAAAATAGTCGGCTAAGGGAATCCAAAGTTTGTTAGAATAAAAAATGATCTGGGAAAAAAATTAATAATTGAAGATTTTTAATATGAACTTCTGTGAACTAATATAGGGATTTTGTCCAAGATGATTAGATATGAAGAGTTGAAATACAAGAAAAGGTACTAGAATACTAGTAGTGTTAGACATTATGTATTTATGTTAATATTGAAAAAATATTAAATGAAAGTACATTAAAAATGTATCACATTCACACATGTTCTTTTTTAAACATAGAAGGATTCTGCTGGGGATCTTCAATGTGTTTATTAAGCACATGAATCACCTTAACAATCTCAGTTTTCAATTTAATGTGCACTTAGTATGGCTTGACTGAAGCAGAAATAAAAGGACTTATTTTTTTTAATATCTAACTTATCTATTTAATGCTGAAAAATAATCTAAATTTTAACCTTAGAGACAACGTATTCCATATCTCTGACATTTTCCTCTCACCTCTTCCCCTCCCTCTACCTGCAAGTAAACCAGGTTCTTGAAGTGTGCATGAGTTTGTCTTCTTGTGCAAAATGTTTCTGAGCAGAATAAAAGTATTTCATATAAGTACTACAACATAATTTAATGCCAATATAAACATAAGAAACTTATGCACAATTTGCATGTTTATGTATTTCTGTTCTCTCCTTATTTCCTATTGAAAAAAAGACAGTAAAGACAAGGATCAATGGTATAAACAATGCAGATTATAAACAAGAGATAAATCTATCTTCTTCACAACAAAAAGCAGAAAAGTTATATTTTAAGCACACAGTATAATTCCTCTGTAAAAAATTATTCTAAAAATTAAAAAATAATTTATTAAATTCAGTATTTTCATGTTCCAATTTTTCTTTTTAATGAAAAAACCCTTTTTAATGAAAAAAACAGAAGTATTGCATAATTTTGGAGGTTCCTTAGGTAACCGAGAGGAGATATAAAAACCATGAGATCACCTTAAAATCTTTTGTCCAGACTAAAAGCAACCATCTACTCCAGAATCACGGTAGAAAGAATTGTTTTTTGTTTGTTTGTTTTTTTTTTAAAGTCAAATAGTCCACTTTACAGTTGAGCACCACCACCATCACTCTCGGGTTTTTATGTGATGTTCTTCCCAAGAGTGTAAAAGTCTTTTGCCCAGCACAAAGATAGAAGGAAAAGACCAAGAGCCGTCTCCTCTGCTTCTTCAAGGCTGTTTATTTTTCCCTTATCAGGGAAAAACAACTTCTCTGACCCACAGAGATCTGTTCTGCAGGTCAGCTCACGGGGAATGACCCAGCCCCAAAGGTGACGATTATCTTTATACTACAAACTACGTATACTATATTTACAAAAGATCCCCAATACCCATCTCCCGTGTTAAAAGGTCAGACTCTATTCTGAACCAACCAAAGATGCCCACAACACAGAGGAAAATGGAGAAAAAGAAGAAGGAAGAAACCCCAAAGCCACGTGGAGACTCCATTTTGTATTTTTTGCTTATTAACCTAAACATTTCATAAATCTACTTTTCACCCGGTGAATAGCTACTTATCACCCTATCTAAACTCCCGTGGTCTGTAATTCTTCACACAATGGTGGTAATTTCTCCCAGGGGCTAAAATCAAAGCCGCAGGAGTCTTTGACTCCTTGCCAAGGCTTCCCAGACCCCTGCTCGGGTCTGGAATCTCTCAGGACAGTCAGAGGAGTGTTCTGGACTCCGACACACCACCACTGTCACTACTATTTAATTATGCTTTATTCTAAGTTCACTGCAAGCTAAAACAGCCTGCAGCAGCCTCATATTCCAAAACTAAAATTGGCTGTATCAGTGATATTTCTATATTTCCCTTTCCTTTCTTCTGTACTCTTTTAAATGATCCTTACTGTACATAAAAAGAAAAAAAAGTGCATGTTGTCTCTTGAAAAGAAGTTAATGTGATATAGCAACAACAAGTATGATCTGCTTTGTTCACTCTTATGTAAGATGCTTTTTATTAGAAGGTTTCCCTAGAAAAAGCTTAGAGGACACTGATTTAGCTGGTTATTTACACTTTGGAGTTTTCCTGCTTATTTATTTGTTCATTTTTTTATTTACTTAGTATGCTTTGATTTCCATTGTTGTTGGAAAATTTTTATTGTACTCAAGCTAAGTCTCCTGTATTCCTTTTCCATGAAAAGAGAACAGTTTTATCTAAGATAATCTGGACCCAATGTAAAATTATGAGACAAATGCCTGAAGATGGCATCTCTAATGAACTACTGAAATTGTATATAAAGCAGGGAACACAATAATATGCAAACAAACAACAGATAGAATGAAATACCCATCAAACTGAAATCCTCCCTGGAAAAAGATTGAAACATATAGCACTGTGAAGAGCATTTTCAGAACTACTTGCATTTGGACTTGGAATCAACATCAAAATACTTCCAAGAACAGAAAATGATCAGCTGGTACATACTGAGAAAAGACTTTTGTGACAATACTGATACTCCTTATCAAGTATTTAGAGAGATCATTATACTCATAGACAAGATGCTGTGATCCAATTTTTTGTTTTTTTTAAAAAAAAGGAATGCCAGGGAAGACTTGGAAGTTGTGATATCCAGCAACTATAGGTAATATATACAACTTACCTGCCTTCACTGGAGACTGTCTGATAAGTTCTTTGTATGTAAAATCCCACCAGGATTCATCTCAAATATTTCCACAAATATAATTTTCTTCAATAGAGAATAGTCCTATAAAGTCTCAATTCTGTTGTAAAACACATTACTTCAAGAAAAAAAAAAAACAAACAAAAAAAAAACCAAAAACAAAACCAAAAACAAAACCAAAAACAAACCTGTAAGAAAGCAAAAGAGCCTAGAAAAGTGATTATTGGTAATGTCACTTCTCAGTAATTTATATGAACAATGCCTAGTAGGACTTAAAATAATCCCTAGGGCTAAATAGTCAGTAATTTAACAACTATTTGGAAGTAACTAACTTTATTTTTTTTTTAAAGAAACAGTATGATTTAATATGTAGTAACTTTGCTTCAGTGAAGTATATTGTAATATAGAGTGCTAGTTTCCCCAAACTGAAAACTGTAGGATCATCTCACTTTCGTATGTATTTGAGAATTATCTTTTCATAATGCAGTATTTTTTTTCTTCATTTCAGTTACTGTAATTAATTTTAAAGAACAGTAATTTTCTAGAATCTTATGCATGTTTTCCTTAGAATCCAGCTCAAATGGAAGGACAATTACAATACATCACAAAATGTGAAAATTTTGCCTACATTTAATTTACATCTCTTATTTATACCCCTACTGTACTCTGGTAAAGCAACTATATAAGACACTAGCTGATATTCACTGAACCTTAGAATGTAACTATTTTGTTTAGATTATCTCCTCTGTGCATTTTCTTGTAAAAGCTGACATACTTGACTTCCATTGAAAAGTGACCTGTCAGAGGCTCAGACGGAGGCTTATTAGAAAGACCCATCTTTTATAAAATTTTCCACTTCTTATTGTAATATATATTACTTCTAAAGGCACAGCTGAAATAAGCGCAAATATACTTCTGACAAAGGCAAGGTAAAAAAGAAGACTTTAACTGGCATAACACGTACTTCCACCAAGATTCTGCACTTGAAGATTTGAAATGCGAAAGAAGTCTGCCATTGGTACAAAGCCACTAGAAAAAGAGAAAAAAATAGATCAAAAAGGAAAGGACTGAAGTGCATAAATTCTGTGCATGTGTGTTATTTTACCATGCCAATAACATAGTCCCTCGGCACAAACAGTTAAACTATTATTTTCAGAAAATCTAAGGGCAAAAATCCCTTAACAGAAAAAAAGACTATAGTATATTTTAATAATTTTTCTCCTCTTGATATTTTTAAACAAAGAACAAATTTACAAGTCAAATAGCAACATATAAGGAAATACAAACATTTATTTGTACCTCTTTTTAAATATCACTATTCAAATAGCTGGTGTAAACTATTACACTTACTCTGTATTTCTGAATGAAAATGTTAAACCATTACAAATTTGTTAAAACTTTCAAGTAAGATTTCTCCATCTGATTTGCAGAAACAAATATGAAGTACTTTTAGAGTCTGTTTAGTCTACTGAACTTGTCTTCTCCTACAGCTTGAAATGAGAGACTATGCTTTTTTTTACTGTTGCTTACAGACTTACAAGGTTCACATGTAAGCTTATTTCCAAATAGCACCTTTTTTTCACACAACCTTCATCTAAAACAATTCTAAAAACAAAGTAATAAGAAATGTGCCAAAGTAGTTCAAAGAGTGAACTAAAATTGCATTCTATTCCATGATCAGATTTACTCATATTTTGTAGCTGCATCAGTTCCACACTTTAAAGATAACATTCAAGATGACTGACAGAAATATTTTTATATAATCACCTGTGCTAATGAAAAAAATTCTGCTCATTAAGAAGTGAATTAGACATTGGAATGATGTTTCCATTATCTGTGCAGTTTGATATATGGGTATCTAGGAAATTCAGAAGTCTGGTGTAACATTCATCAATGACAAAAAAAAGTGAAAAAAACATACTCTGTTTTTCTTTGTACCATTAACTAGAAATTGCATCAGTAATCATGCTTACTGGAAGAGAATAGGCCCATTTTTGTAAAAGAAGGCTAGAGTGTGACTTCATTCAAATCAGTTTTGAAAACTTAACTGTTCTTTGCAGCTTTCCTTCAGCTATTGATAAAGTCAAAGGAAGAAAACATACACCATTATAAGATAACTTTGGGACTGCTTATCTCTTTCTATTGAGTTCAATGTGAATCTTGATCAATCATTGTCTAATTGATAAATCATTTAAATTCCTTCATTCATGTGATGGAATCTGGGAGCTTCTATCTATAACTTAATTCTACTGTTAATTTTCCTGTATTCTTTAAAGACATTCTCTTTCAGTGCTGAAATGTGTGACAAGGTAAATTATGCCCAGCTTTTAAAATTTCTTTGCTCCAAAGCCTCTCTAGGATTAATTTTCCCCATTTCTAGTTATATGCATAAAGCAGATTATTAGAGGCATTAAGATTGAAAAAAAACCCCAAACTACGCAAAAGCAGTGCATATGATTCAATTATGATTATTTCAGATTATTTTCCAGAGATTAGTGAGGAATTCTGCATATATTTAGTGTTGAGAGGATGAGAAACACACAAAATGTACCACTGTTTAATTTATGAGACAGAAATGACAACATAAGAAAAAAAATGAGCAAAAAATTTTCTATTTTTTTTTTCTTGAGCTTGCCATCCTCAACTTCATTCACTGCCTCTTGTTCTAGTCCTAAAGAGACAATGAAATAGTTGTTTCTAATTTTCTCACTCTCTAATGTGAATAATATCGGTTTCTATATATCCTTAATCTAGAGATTGCTTCCATGTTTATCAGCTCAGTTTATTGCTGACATGAGACAGAAGATGTTGGTTTGTAAAATGAAAGATATCTCAGAAAAAGTTGTTTGCTTTACTTTCCATTTCTCAGAAGCCTGGAGTCTGTTTTCTAAGCAGTTGAAAGTTTTCCCCCAAGATGTTCAACAACTTCTCTCTGCCCTCCTGTGTTCCTCCAGAACAGGCCTCATGATCTGCCTATGTATATCCATTCTGGACAGCATCTTCTGTGTTTCTTTTATAAATAATAAACAAAATCCTTAAAGATTACTAGAATTGCATTATGTTTGTTAGTGAAAATGAAGTGTCATGCATTATAGAGTTCAACACTATGCATTTTCATTTGATTTTCCACATAAAGTAGTGTATGGATAACATCAAATTGAATCTATTAAAGCTCAGTATTCATAATAATTAAGCTAATGCATATTTCACATCTAGTGCCATGTAGCCAACAACATTAGCAATCTACTCTGCTTGAACTTTCATTAAATTAGTTTCAGGACATCATTATATGTCTTTCAGTAATAACTGTTCACAGCCATACTCCATCTGGAAATGGGAGACAGCAGTAAAACTTCTATGTTATAACACTTCCTAGTGATGTGATGAGATGTTGATTTTATGGTTAAAGAGCAGTGAAGCAAGTTCTGATGGGAATGCTTTTTCAAAAAGAGGCATTATTTTCAGCAAGCCTTCCAACTGTAAGCATCTCCAACCCTTTACTGAATTATTCTCCCATTTTCTAAAATGTCTTTCTGGTAAAGAACATATAGTATTCCTCTATATTAGTGAATTCAGGATTTGGGACCATTAGTGTATATCACTACGCTCTGCTACCTAATACCTAGCTGAATTTACTAATTTTTTTTTTTTTCCCACAAAAATGTTAGGAGAATGGAAAAAATAAACTTGAATATTAGATAAACATTCTTTTCCTAGCACTGCATATTTCTTGTTTCAGATTTTTTAAAAAAGCAAAGTAATAAAAAAAGTAATATGAATTAAAGTAGACCAGAGCATAAAATGTGTCTACTTAATAAAAAATCTCAGTAGGTATTCTTATTATTAAAGACTTCAGAAATTCATTATATTAACCATTGTGAAGTCAGACAGTTAAAAGCCTCAGGAGACCCATCTACAGAACCCCATTATTACTGAGAGGACTGTAGTAGACAGATTTACGCAATAGTATTTTATACACTACTAGTAGCAGCAGTCATATATCTTTTCTTGCCAGTCAAAGTATTTCAACAGAAATGGAACTGTCTCACCTTTTCTGGCTACTTTTGAGTGGTAGAATCATAGAACCAGATGGTCAGAATTCTCTCCATATGTACTATAAAAGAAAAGAGGAAAGAAAATCCTATATCCCAGGTTACTTGGTTTAAGGGGAGATGAGACCAAGTAACTAATTTCCTCTATTCCCCATAGTTATATTAGTGACATGAAAATATTGCTCTCTTTAAAGACCTTAATAGCTTTGCACTCTACAGATGTTATTTATGACAGTTGTATATACATCTGATGAACTGTGTGAGTATCCATATGTTATCTATATAGAAGAAAACATCTCAATTTCCTGAAATATTAAAATCTCAAGAAGCTTAAAAATTTCATGAGAGATACAGGAGCTATAATATTATTTAAAAAAATTGAAACATTGAAACAAGCATATATATATTTTTGTGGTGAGACTACATATATACATATCGCCTATGCTCTTTTTTACTCTTTTTAATTTACTTTAAAATAGGCAGATAAACTACATATTTGTTTTGTACTTAAAAGAGTAAATTCATGGTTTTTTATTGTGAACAATGCAAATTTGTTGAAAAAGGTTTTTTTTCTATACTTACATAAAATTAAAATTTTCATTAATTCATTTTCAAAAATGGCTGCAGTATCCTAGAGATTTATGATGAGGCAGCAACACTAAAATATAAAGTAAAAGTAACATTCAAGATATCTTTTAGAAAATTTGGAGACATTTAATTAATTCTATTAAATTTAATCAATAACATAGAATTTTAAAAAAGAATTGGTCAAAGATTTTGAGAATAAATATAGTATTAAAAATCAAGATATTAACACATTAATATAGGTGGTTTGAGGCAAAAATATATATTTAGAACTTTTTAATTCGCACGTAAACTTTCAAAAAGTAGGAAATTACACTAACTGAACAAGTCATAGCAAATCCTGCAGATTAGGCCTTGTAAAATGGTGAGAATTCATACAGACTATATGCCAACCATCAATTTCTTGAAAAGCATGAAGTCCAATTCCTTTTTCTTGGTGTATGCTTTTAAAGAAAAGCCACTGGTTAGAGGCTTGTAATAGGATGAAAATTGACACCCGTTCAATATTCTTCATTGCCTTACTGAGTTAGATACTGAAGAGTATCCTAAACATACAATGCATTTTAAACAAACACTAAAGCAGGAATCATGGAATGACGTAGTTTAAATCTTCTTAAATTCATCACACTAAAGAGAAATTTTCCAAGATTCCCTGAAGAGCAGAAAGAAATGAGGTTCTCCAGAGCTGTTTCAATTGAGCAAGAATATTTACATCCCATTTCCTGATTCCATATATAAGTATGCCTACAGACAGACACACAAACTTATACAAGTGCTGACCTATACAAACGCTGACTATTTAGCTTGTATCCTGAAACTGAAATGGTACCTCATTTGGCCAAATAACTTTAAACTGAAAATGCTAACATTTGTGTTAAGAAAAACTTCACCTCAGTTCACATATGATCCTTCAAAAGTAACAGTACTTTTGTAAGTGCAAAAAGAAAGGCATAAGGCTAAAAAGTGAGCAAGCAAAAGGGAATTACTGGAAGAGATGTAGAAGCCTAAGTAAAGCTTTTAGTGAAGGAATGTCTTGCTAAAGAGGAATCTCTCTTATCTGTGCAAATTTTAGAACTTGCAAAAGAAAGGTTTGGTTGTTCATTGACTTGTCCTAAAATAATAAAGGGAAATCTGAATGAAAAAATTTCAGTTCATTGTGTTCATATGTACGTGTGTGTGTGTGTGTATGTTGACATATGTTTAGATTTAAGTGCTTTAAATTCTGAAAAAAATAGATATCAAAATATAATTAGATTTCCCTTGTTTAGTTATGTATAGCAGATACAGCATTTACTTTAAGTCTAAATTATGCACTTTTTATACATTAATCATGCAGTCATATATTATCCAAAGAATCATTGATATATTTTGCTACATATTTTATTTTCCATTTGATAGTGCCCACATTATCAAAAAATTATTTAGAGCAATTTTTTATTGGGAAGCAGGCTTGTAATTATTGGCTAAAATAAGTCAACTATAAGAAAATTTATAATTATGGCAAAAGAACTATTGTGAATATTAACATACTATAATGAGCAGTTTTACAAGGGAAAAAATCCAAATCAATCTTGTTTAGCTGACTTAAAGATTATTTTTCTCAGTAGAAGCAAAACTACCATACTGGTATATCCTTTTTTGTGATTCCATCAGGAAATTCATATTTCAAGGACACAGTAGAAGTGTATTCAGCCACAAGACCGAGATTTTTAAATCACAACAGTCAAGAAACATGTAATTTGCTTTCTCAGTGAAACTGATTTATTGTATCTATTTAAAGCATAATGCTATTCAAGGGACCTTACTATATATTCACCTCAAGAATATTACTGAGGCAAAGCTCAAATTTATCAGCTTTCTGTGTAGATTATTTGTTGTCACCATATTCCTCAGAAATTAGATCTTTCACCATAAACAAGTTGACAAGTTTTATAATGTATCTTGCAAACAAAGACTCAGATATTTTAGTACAATCTGAGGAGCATAAAGATTAACACAGAAGAAGACTCCATTTCATACCTGAGAGTAAACTTCTACAAGTTTGTAACAAGAGTTTCTGTTTCACAGTTCTGGTAAATGCTATAGTTAAAATGTGAAAATATATCTATGTGCTACTTCCTTAATTTGGTAATGTTCTTTTACATAATCAAATATTTATATATAGTACACAATAGTTTGGCTACTACAGCTAAGATTGACTCAATCAGAAGATTCAAAGCATCCAACAAAATAATTTTGAGAGCAACTAGAAAAATTGAGCTTACATGAGAATAGGATCACCATGTATTAAATCCTTTATAAACATTTCAAAGAGCAGTCAACTAACTTTCTCCTAAGCTCTACACAATGCAGAAACCAAGACAGAAGGTGTACCAAATACTAAGTGATGCTGTCAGCTGTAGAATGTAGCAAACCTGAGATCCCTCTGCTAAAAATAAATCTGTCTACAACGTTGGATGCCGAGCAAAATTTGGGTCCTTCAAATCAAAGAAAATTAATCAGAAGACAAAGACTGTTACAACCATCTTAACCTAAAGTTGCCTGAAGTTCATTCCTGTGCAGTAATGAGCAAATAAACTGCTATATCTATATTCTGCTTTCCATACCCAGACTACACTGACTATTTCCCATGAGTTGTTCCCAAAAGATTCTTTACATGGAATGCTTTAGCAGATCTTACCCTTGGTAACAAACTCTTATACAACATTAAATCCAGAGAAATCATGTTCTGATATTTGATTGACCCAAAGAATTTCTCCTTGAGGGCTATCAAACCAGTTGTCTGGCTTCTCTGTCAGGAAAGTTGTGATTGCCTTCTTTCAACGGGATAAAGTAAAAACAGCTCATGTGCCTGACTGTCATAAATCATATTTAATTCTTTCCCCAGCAGGATCAACACCTGCTCACAGTGTGAGTCTTTCAGAAAAACATAGTTGTCTTGTTTTAGTGGCAAACAAAGATTATGAGCTTGGAAGTGAGTCAATAAAGGAGACTGTAAACGTTTGCATTTTTGGGAGAGAGGAGAAAAGCTTACCTTGTTTTAGGTGCCACGGTGTGGGTGGTGGAAAATAAAGTTGTATCTTGAAATTAATTTTAGAAAGAAAATTTTTCAGAAACCCCTCCATAATCTTAGTTTTTAATAATTTTCCAGTTTTACTTACCTACAACTTGTAAAGCAAAGCAGACACAAAGTACTTCTATGACAAAAATAGTTGAAGTGTGAAGGACTTTGGAGTGTTTTTAATTCAAATCCTTCCGTTTACTTTTGCACTCTGTATTTTATACTACTATAAGGATTTGGTTTGCAAAGAAATTTTATTTATGTTAACATGTGTCTTCTATAATGTTGCTACAAAAACTAGCTGACATAATTTCTTTGGCAACAATTTTACATTGCCTAGTTAAAATTGCATATATTCTACTTTTTCTTTTTTCTACCGTCCATATTTTTTCTTTTTTTTTTTTTTTTTTTTTTCAGAAATATAAGAACATCTCATAGCCACTGATTCATTAATAAATTATTTTTAAAATAGTCTGGACTAAGTTAATATGGTTTCATATGGCTTACACCAAAGCACAGGCATTACCCAGTCACTACAAATTCTCTTACTTTATTTCTCTCCTAATGCATCTGAACTCTTAAAATGTAACTAAGCTATTTAAAGTGCTTCAGAAGCAGCACAATATCTGTTTGTCTTTCAGGATATAATTGAGATTATACCAGGTTATAAGCAGGGTTAACTCACAACAAAGAAAAAAAAAATCCATGGAAAATCAAATTTTAGGCTCTAAAACCAGCTCTAAATCATCTGCTAGTTACAGGTTCATTCTCTAATAAAAGGAAAAAAAAAAACACTTGAAAGCTCAATGCTATAAGCAAAACAGAAAAAAAAGAGTTTGTAATCAACAAGCTCTCTTTGAACTTTTTCACATAGAAAAAAACTATTTTTTTGTAATTTTACTGTTAAAATATGTATTTTTTAAAAATTATTTTCTAGCAAGTTTAACACTTGAAGTTTTTGGAGTGTCTACAGTGTAGGTCATAATTCACACTCATGATGAGTTATCTGAGGTGGATTTTTTTTTCTATTTACTGTGAAACTCTACAGAATAAGTTCCTGAATTTCTTTCACTGCTTATAAATTACCATAGGATGCTGAAAAATATGTGTATTTACAATGAGATACCCATAGATCATCTCCACTCAGTGTATAAAAAATAGTTTCTTTGTAAAAACGTGTCTTTTATAGCAGCATTTATTCCCACCTGCTGCTTCTAACAGACATACAGTCTCTTTTATGCCTTTATCATCCAGTTGAAGGGTTCAGCTTTTCTCTGAGGAATACAGCCGACTGGTTTCCTACTTTTTTCCTCACCTTAGCCAATTTCCTTGGAGGGTTAAAAACATCTTCCTTAAAACACAGTTACACTATGATCAAATTGTTCTATAAAGTCACGGTAATTTTAAACATGGGTGCCCATGATTTTTCCCTAGTAAAATTCATTATAAGTACAATAAGCTCTTCTTCTAAAATACTGGTTTTCAAAGGTTTAGCTAAAATACCTACAATTATTGCTGCTAGAATATAGCTTCTTAACAACTCTGAATGATCAGAAAGATGTAAAAAAACATTAGAAGAGGCATCCTTGACTTATGTTTGTAAATCCAGTGTTAACCACTGACAAACTAGAAGTGTGTTTTAACAATGGGCTACAGCTATTGTCACCTCTCAGAGAGCAGCCTCACAGTTACAATTTATAATAGGAAATGTTGGTGGCACCATGAGTGAAAACACATATTCATAAAAAGACCCATTACATTAAAGCAAAAAAAGTACCTTTTTCCTGTTATCAGGTTAAGAAATCAACATACTGTAGGTTAAAGCCATAGTTAACATGGGTACTTAGAAAAAAAAAGTTATTGACAGTTATAGCTCTAGGCTGCAGCCTGCTGCAAATGATCTTTAAAGCATTTAGTCACTACGACCTGAGGGTCAGCTTGCCTGTAAAATCAAATTTGGGGTCAAGATGGAATTTGCATATTTACAAAGACTCTTAGTTTTTCTGTCTTCTCTTCTGTGAGACACAACTCACTCCCAAGGATCGGCATGTCAAATCACAAACTTTCTGCTATGGCAAACTTCAGTCCTCATTTTTGAGTCATCTGTTCTCTGGAGAATACTGGTTTGTTGTTTGATTCATTTGTATTTCAGACATTTATATTGTTACAGGCTATTGGAAGCATTCTGAAACTGGTGTTAAGTGGGACAGGAAAAGCAGCAATTCTGCAGACTTCTAGTATAGGACCTTTTTGAATTAGTCTGTTACTGAGACAGGCTGGTTTCAGTGCCTATGTCTATACTGGAAAATAGAGAAAAAAGTGACTGTCGCAGACTCTCACATCTGTACAGTTCATAACTAGTTGGAAGTTAATTTAGGATAAAAATATTGTTCAGGTACTATTATGAGGTGCAGTTTATGTTTCTATGAAAAAAAGTGGACTACCTACATGAAATAGTGTCTGCTAATTAGCCATTGTTTCTTCTATATTGATTTTAGGGAAAAACTGAAGAGTATTTCTTTTACTATTCACACTACTAAAAACTGAAACATGCTTTAATCTTATGAGAAATGTTATATTTATAAGAAAGAAAGAAAAATTTGAAGCCTGTTGGACAATTTGGATTACAGCCCAAGGTAGAAGTTTAAAAAAAATTATGTAGGGACATTAGAAAGATCTTTTCCTTTATTGGAATGGAGATAATCCATGGAAGAAACAGTTCATCAGGAAAGAAAGATAAGAATGAAATATTTTACCTGGAGGCAATTCTCTCATATATGAAGCAACAAATGGGCAATACAAATAGAACTGACATTAACTTTGGGATTAAAGTCATTTGGTTCACCAAAACAAAATTAATTGTGACTAGAAGTCTTCAATATGATACCAGTATGGCAAAGTATAGACAGAGAATTGATCAGAATAATTACTATTACTGTCTGTTACTATAATTATATATTTTATATTTACTATAATTCTGTTCATAATTTTTTTATGAAGATGAAATATGATCTGATGATAGAAAAACACATAGCTAAAGGCAAAGATGGATGAGTGAGATTATGGAGTAGACATATATTTTGTGAGATGTTACATATTATCATAAGGGTCAAGAAAACAAGGGCTATGTGCATGGTACAACAAAACAACGTAAATTAACTGGATGAACAATGGCCTTGCTGAAAAAGGCCTAGACATTAGAGTAGATACTAGGCTGAATATGAGTTAAAAATGCACCCTCAACACCAATAAAGCAAACTGCATATGGGGAGGATACAGTCATGCAGATGATAGGATGTAATCTACTTTTTCATTCCTCAAGATAAGTAGAAAGCAATATACTTAAATAGCTAATTTTCATTCAGGGATATCTTTCTGCTCCTGTTTTTTTAACCAACATCAGTTATCTTTTCTCACCACCTGTCTCAATTTGGAATTGACAAATATTTCTTGGACTGTTTCAACAGCACATTTATAAGATCACGTCAATCCTTTTACAGCCACTGCTCTTATGCTAATATGCTTATGCTATATTAGCATATATTATGCTAATATAACTATGTCCTTGATGATAATATGGAGTTTCATCTTTCTTTCTGATTTGAAGAGAAAAAAAAAAACAATAAACAAACCAAACAAGTGGTCAGTAAGAGGTAGCTGTTGTAATACAACTGTTCAGCAAACTAGAAGCGTAAGCCAGCTACATTGCTCATTCTACACTGACACCAAGGAAATAAGTTTATCCAGTAATATAATGAAAAGGTGTGGGGCTGAAATTTTTCCAAATGAGTTATAAATTCTTTCCCAGTAACTTCCCACAGTCATATTCTTGACAGCAGCTTGGCAAGCAGCTGTTTTGATGAGTCAGTGACTTGTGGGACTGAGAGTCTTGATGTCATGTCACTGAATTACAGCTCACAAGGGTCTTAAAAGTCCTTTTGCAGCAGAACCACACAAGAAACTCCAGGTGATGTTTTCTCCCTTTTTGTTCAGCATCTTCCTGTTCAGTTCCTCTGATAATTTCCCATAACTTATAAGTGAGCCCAATTTGTTTGTGGGCTTCAATACATCCTTTTAAGCATACCGTAACAAATGAGTGAGCAGGAATAAAGAAGGTAGCATGACAACTCCTGTTCACACCAAATAATTTCAAAGGCTTCATTTTTTTAAAAGAAAGATGTAAGCCATGGCAGGACTATTAATTACTGGGTCTCTTGCCTAATTTATTTGACTGAAGCCAAGTAACAACATTTTTGTCTTGCCAGGAGTTTTGATGGATGAGTATCATGTAAACAAATGACTCACTGGTCTCACTTTTTAGAGAGAGAATGAGACTGTCAGATTACTTTATAGGCAATGGGAAGACAAAGACCCTTATGGAGCAAATTAACCCCTTTCCACTCCAGTTGTGGAAAAAGTTAACTGTGATTACTTCAGATATAGCTGAGATATGGGTGTCAGGTATGTATATGCTATGTAATATTGATTTGATTGTCCTTTTAGAGATTTAAGAGAATGGAGAGAATGTTGTAATAAATGAAATTTTAAACATTTTGGAAGACTGTTCATTGTCCTTATGTCATTAAACCCATGATGGGATTGAAAAAGGAACCTCTTAAACAGGCATATATATTTGTTGGTAAATTACCGTGACATTTGAAGGTAAAGTGTTAGCTGAGCTCATTAAATTTTTGACACTGATGTCTTATAAGGGTTTCAGTCTGTAGAGAGAGCTACAATCATTTCTGTGAGCAAAAAGCAATTAGATAAAAAACTCAGCCCTGATTTTCACAATACTAACATATATCTGTGGTGTGTAGCACCAACACAGATTTGTAGAATGAACTTTCATGAAAAAAATAACTTAGCAGCTTTCAAAATGGCACAATACACAATACAAAATGGCACAAAAGGGGCTATATAAAACAATATTGGTGGGAGAAAAGAAGAACAGAATTAAAGAGTTACTTTACATTATTGTAAAAAAAAATATTTAGACACAGGAAGAGACATAGAATCAAATAATTTCTGGCAAAACAATATTTCACATACTTAAATACCAGAGTAGCAGTTTTTCACTGTATCCATGAAACACTTAGGTAAGACCTCTATATCTTGGCAGCCATTTGGCAGGTCTCAAGCATTAACTGAAAATGCCAGGAGAAGGAAGTACAGGTGCAGAATGAGTCACTGTTGAATAGAATGTTACCATGAAAATGAGCCAGCATTAATTTATGAAGAGAGAAATTATCTACAATTTTGAGATGGCAATCCTCTGCAGACATTTGGGATTAAAAGAGTATAGTTTTCCTGTTTGGGTGAGATGGTCATTTTATTTACATAGATGTAAATCCATGAAAGTGCCACTAAAATAAATTAGGTGTGGACACTTGCAGTGAACAGGGAAAAGCAGTTCTCAGCTTTTCTCAGGAATAGCCTGGGAAAAGCTGAAGAAAGAATGTAAGCAAAGTTCAACACCTGCTTTTTGGCAAATGCCACACAGGAAAAACAAGAGCTGTTTTGCAGGACTGTTTTCCAAGGGGTATTGGTCCCTTCTTCTCCTATAAGGCTATTGTTTTCCCAGATTAACCAATCAGTGTTTAACCCATGGAGCACACTATAAAACTGTGTACCATTTTTAATCAAGTTGCTTTTTTGCCATCACCTTCTGAATTGGTGTCCATGTCATTTGGTGACTGCGCACAGCAACAATTAGGTAATATTATTAATACTGGAAGCAGAATATTTTACTTTTTTCCTGGAAATAAACATAATGGATGAAAATCACTTGTGTAAAGCATGATACTTTTATAGATCAAAAATGAGTAATCACAATAGCAGTACTGTAAGGAAATTAATAGCAAAGGTGGAAAGCAAAACTTCTAAATCATGTAGAATTTAAATGAAATCTAAAATATTTTTTTTCCCTTTACTTTTATTTTGCAGGGACTTCTGTTCAAAGTGTACAAGAATTTATCTTCACTTTATCAGTAATGCTTCATTTTTTTCTATGCTTCATAATGCTTCATAATGCCATTTTTTTCTATCCTGCATGTTTTGTTCTTTTTTGGTCTATTTACTTAATGAGAACAGAAGCATTTTTTCTCTTAAAAAAGTGGCTGTTCTTCCAATTTGTGTAGGGTAGGCAAAGACCTAAGAAGAGAAATCATTAAGTAGAGTAGAATAAGAACTATACTTGTTTATTTATTTGCTTTATCTTAGGGATAATGCAAATAGGAGGTGTTAATGCCTGTTCAGGAACTCAATGTAGACTATGGTTTTCAAATTCAGACTTAAACTAGAGGACCTTCAGAATTGCAATGTATCTTTATCACACAAAGTGCAAGATATTTTTAAAGTCCCTGTTTTTCAGGGATTTAAATCTTAAAACCTTTTGATTACACTAAACCGTAATTCTTTTGTAAGTAAACTACCAGCTTTGTATGAGAATACAGGTATAAAAATACGACATACTGATTAAAAGAATAGAGGTATGAAACCCCAATATTTATCAATATTTTAAATCTCAGGACTATTCTGTCAATTTAATTACAGAATTAAATTTAGGCTTTAAAGCTTGGTTTTGGCATTATTACTAAAAAACCATCATTTTTGTCATACCTCAGAGCAATTTTTCCAGAGGTTTGGAAGGCATGAAGATCAAAATACAAAGAGAAATATTCTACATTGAATATTGCCACTGTGTATCTATTTAGGAGAACTCACAGTACTATCCCTTGAGATGAAACACTTCATATTCAGCAATACCATACTGCCATGAATAAAAGCAGTAATGGACATCTCACTTAATAGCAATGTGTTCCTCTTCCCTATTTATTTATTATTAAAAATTCGTTTATCATTAATTAATAATAAAAGCATAATTAACAATAAAGAATTGTGTTTCAATTTGTTTGCCTTATCTATAGTCTCTAAAAGCTCTTTTGATATGTGGCGATATAGCCCAGCTATATAGGAGGCTTAAGAAATGTAGGATATAGCTTTAAACCTATCCCTTATTTTGGTGGAGTAACATAAAGCTTCTACATTCAGTAGAAACTATGGAGTATGGTATTTTATTTGTCATTCAAATATATTTCAGTTTTTCATCAGATTTTAGCTATGCCTTTTTTGGTTTGAGAAATCTTTTCAAAATAATAGTTTTACAAGTTGTTAAACTACATTAAAATGACATGGATGTTGGTTCAAGAAATAGCTTTTGCGATGTGTTTTATAAATTCTTAATTCCTGTGGGTTTATTCATTCAAAATTAGAACTTACTCTGAAAGCCCAATTCTAGCATAAGATATTGTTTTTACAAGTATAGTATTGAAACCCACATTAATTTCAACTTATCATAACATAAAGGCTTACCCACGCTTTTGTTGTATTGCATTCCTGACATGACCCTGTAGAATTATACAATATGAAAAGACATGGAGTCTTTATCCTGTTAGTTTCTCCATTTTGGTACAGATAATTTTTGTTACAGTTTCTCCATTTTGTTACCTCCCTGCCTCCCATGTTTAGACATGTCTTTGAGGAGGAGCTGTTCAATGATCTTATGAGGCACAGAAGTGAGGTTGATTTACTTTGCCATGTTAAATACATAAAATCTGTAATTTTGGCATCATAGAGTATTATTTATATTATTT
The DNA here is from genome assembly GCA_018697195.1 of Certhia americana. Lineage (NCBI taxonomy): Eukaryota > Metazoa > Chordata > Aves > Passeriformes > Certhiidae > Certhia > Certhia americana. The sequence goes on along the minus strand of CM031857.1, from coordinate 73,305,769 downwards.
GGATGAAATCTATTCAGTTTAAGTAAGACTCAGAAAACATATTATTTTCATTTTTTCTCTGCCTTGAATATTTAAATACTACATTTTTTTCTGTTTTTCAAAGTAAAAGTGACATTCTCTTTCATTCGTTACCTCTTCCTGACTTCCATTTCTCCTTTCTGCAAACTAGTTATTTTCCAGTTCTCCTTCATGTCTTGAGAGAAACATTAAGTTTATGAAAATTCATTCTTATCTCCCTTGGTTAATCTATCTTATATAAAAGTTACCGTCTGTCCCAGCTTCCCATATAATTTCTGTCAGCGGGGCATTGGAGTGTAGTGTCTATTATTCCACTCTCCACACTATTTATAGAAACACATTACATACACTTCCCCTCCCGCCTCCCCTCCCATATCTGACATGCATAATGATATAAATGTCTCTGCTTCATGAGCATGTTTTAACTTTTCCTTCTGATACCAGAGGCTGCTTCTATCAGCACTTCCTCTTGCAGGCTAAGTGATCAGCCAGAAGACTACAGGGTTTTGTATTGAACCAGTGATGTGATAAATGGGTTTGGCCTCAAAAAGACCTATTCATCTCATACACTTACTGGAATTTGAAGATTGGTTCATAAGCTGCAATTCTAGACCAATTATTTTAAAAGAACTTTAGAAGAAATATAAGTATTCTCTTCATGAAAAGTGATATGAAAGTGGTCATGGGGAAAAGATTCTCATTTTGATATGAAAGATTAAAGAATACATGGCAAATACAACTGTGATCTCTGCTGGCAGTAATTTCCATTGCTGAGAAACATGGCTGCACCTGGTGATTTGCAACATCAGCCATCAATGCAGAGGAAGTGCAATCTGAGCCAGTCAACAAAAGCTCATCATGACACTAGAAAACTTATGAAAATGAAATATTGTTGCATATAAACAAAATGTTTTCATCTCAGTTATATTAACCAGTCTTTAAAGTAATTATATGATGCAATTAAGACTTGGTTTTTACCTTAGGCAGGTACTATTCCCCTGTGGCACTATGAGAGAATTTTTATGTTTGGGTGGGGGTCACATTTCACAAAAAAAAAAGTTTTGACTACATTTGTAGCTGTCTCTTATGAGAAGATAACTGGGTGCAAAAAGAAAGAGAAAACTTTCTCTTTAGCCCAATATGTATTTTGGACTTCTAGTACATTTTCTAGTCATCCAAATCCAGTTGGTTGTATCAGTCTTTACAAGGAAATTATTTTGTTTTGGAGGATCAGGAAGGAAGTCAACAACAAACAATATGGTGTTGTCTTTTTTTTTTTTTTTCCTTTTTCAGCATTATATAATTTTAAAAAACACCCATTCACTTTGCAGAGCTGAAAAATACAGGCAGGGTGCTGAAAAATGAGAGCTGGGAGGACATTCACTACTAAACCTGTCAGCTAGCAGAAACCTTTAGCCTAGCAATTAAGTTGAAGTATGACAAAAGCATAGATCAAATTATTTGCCCTTAACTCATAGAGGACAAGTTATTATCTACCATTTCAATTCCACTGTAATAAAAAATATTTATATAATAATAAATGATCAATGAAACTTAAATTTAAAAAGTAATGGAACAAATAGTAAGAAAAGACCCAATATCTTGAGTTGATAAATTGAAAGAAGCATCCCATATCTCTCCCAGAAATCAACCACTATTAGCTGCAGTGGACTCAATGTTATTCACTTAATAGTTGTTAACTTTGAAAAGCAATTAAATGAAATAATTATTTTATGACCTGTTCATTTACTACTTCTGAGTTACACATTGTGAATGTGATTATTTAATAGTAGTTATAATCCGACCACACGCAAAATAACAATAATAATAATCTTACAGGAAAGTGTTGGGGTACTCAGTGCATTTGAATCCATATGACTGGAAGGCAATGATGAATTCTTAAGTTACATTATTTTATCTTTGAAATATTGTGGAGCAGTAAGACCTGTCAGGAAAGGGGCAGGGGTAGCCAGCCCCTCTGTCAGGGAAGGAAAATCCCCAAGGCAGTCCACCACCCTGAGAAAGATGTCAGTATCTTTCAGCAGTACTTTTCTTATCCTCAGTAACTTTTCCCTTCTAACTAGAACAACTTTAGGGCTGTTGACCTCAGAAGTCAAGTTAGAAAGTGGGCACCAGGGCTGAGATCAGCAGAGATATGGCTGGGCAAGGGCAGGGCCGTGACATAGCTCTGGGATGAGCGACAGACACACAGACAAAGCAAAGTGAAGCAGGACCTTCCCAATGATTTTTCCTCCATTTTTTTCTCACAAAGTAGTCTGAGCCAAGATTGTACCACTGATCTGCATCCCTCCACTGGCATGGAGTCCAGGCAGCTCCAAGGAGACAGGGAGTGTGCACCAGATCTGACACTAAACAAGCATTTGTTTCTCAGCTTACAACACCACCCCCCCAAAAAAAAAAAAAACAAACAAACAAAAAAACCAAACAAAACAGTTCTGTTTTCTATTGAAACAAAAATTTAAGAAAAACCTAAGAAATTATTAAAAATCAAATAATGCAGCCAAACTGGGTGCTATAGAGAGTTTCATCTCTGAAACACTACTGGCAACTCAAAGAACTCAAAACCAGATAAGCTTCAGGCTCCACATTAAACTGCATTTTAGATCCAATCTGTGATAAAATGAACAAATAAGTAGTCTGAAATGACACCTCCTATAATTTCATGTGCAACAATAGAGGACAGATTTTATTATCACCTGTCTTTTAAATATACATATAGCTTACAATTGAGTCTTACTTATTCATCTATGAATACAAACATCAAAAAGTAAATAATATCAAAGTTACACATTTCAGCACAGATTGAGAATCACAAATTTTTCAGCTCAGGGTAATGCTAGCCACAATACAGGGTAAAATAATCTAGGAAGATGCAGACTAAGAAGAAAATTTAAAGGGATGCCTGAGGAAGGAAGATTAACATTTACCATGTAGTGTAATTGTTTCTGTAGCAAAATTCCAATGGGTCAAACATGATATATTAACTGACTTCTGAAATTTTTCACACTACAAAGAAGATAGGAGAAGACACAGATTGCAACACCCTGGGTAAAGAAGAATGTTTCAATGTCACAGGGGAAGATGCTATTTAGGGGCAGAGAAACATAATATATTTATACATATAAAAGTGCTAAGATATACAACGTTTATCTATTGCTGCCCATATTTGTTTCATTTAACTGGCTTATTGTTAAATTTTAATGTTAATGGTTTGTTCTTATGTTTCCCCATGTTATCCCAGAACTGGTTTATTCACAAAGTTTTATCCTCCCCTAAGTTACCTTGTATGACATTTCCCTACCCCTTGTTCCAGCCCTTTCCCTATCAATCACTGTTACCCTGCCCCTTGTTCTGGCACCTTCCATGTCACTCCAACCCTGAACCAATCCTTTCAGCGTTCCTCCCCCTGGGCATTCCTGGGTGTTTCCTAAACCTCGATGCCTCATTGGACCATGTGCCCTGCCCTCTGCTCCCACTTGCCCCAGCTGGCCCCAAAGAAATGCTGTAACCCCTTCACTCTGCCCCTGCTGATCCCTCCCTGCGTTGTGTTTGGTACCCACCCCTTGCTCTGGTGCTGGATAAAATCCTGAGCACAGCAATGCTTGGGGCTCTTTGGTTCCTGACCCCTTCAATGTGGATAAACCTGCTCTTGGAACCTCAGCACTGAAGAGCCTCCTCCTTCTCCTTTACCCAGCCCTGACTGCAGTGAGAGCCCTTCCACTGCAGAGTAAGTGGCTCTAAAGGTTCAGCTGTCAGCACAAACCCCACACCGCAGTTGTTCCCCACACCTGGCACAGCGCCGGTGTCCTTCCAGCTAGCCCAGGCTCTAGTGGGCTGCATCATTTATCTGTATTTAGAATATAAAATGTCTTATGTCACCTAACAAATTTCTACAAAGTTATAAAATTTTTCTAGTATTTAGAATGAATAAAATAAAAATGCTTCCTATAATAAAAAGAATAGGAAGAGCTATAGAAAAAAAAAAAAAATCCGAGTTCAAAGACTAGAATAGAAGTAGATGGTGGTTTTGAACAGTTCACTTTCTATGATGTTCCAATTAACAGTAATTAATAATGAAGTATTTTCTGTATTTTTATATAAATGCTATTTATTTAATCGAAGAAATTGAATTTGCGTGAGAACTGTAGTTGTAGTAAATGACTGACTTTTCAACTATAGGAGGTAGAAAGTCTCTAAAGGTAAAAAGTGTTTCTTTAAGCATCATCTGAAAAAAATTGATTGTTGCAAAAAAAAAAAATTAAATATAGTACACCAATGCATTGAAAAGCAATGATGTTATATTATAGTCATTAAACTGATAAAAAAAACCCCTCAGGTGCTCAGTACTAAATGATTGTAAATCTTCATAAGGTCTTAAATATGATATAGATACTGTAACTTCCACAAAGCCCCAGAACATAATGATTTCCTATAAATGCTTTTTAATCAAAAATTTCAATTGATTTACATTTTATATGCTAGCTGATGCAAATAATAAAATCTATTGCACATTATATATGTGCATGGATCTTGGTATATCTCAATGCTTTGTGGAGGTAACTAAATTTTATAGACAGAGAAGTGCTCAGTGATCTGTAAGAATACAGCAATTTTCTATTCTTTTGTGAACAGGCCAGTAGGGTTGGCTAGATAGATGGCTAAATCTCTGTTCAGTGTAGATTTCTTACTTAATATATTCTGAAGATGTGTTTGCTGTTTTCTCAGCCTTGTTGTACCGTTACCTCTAGGCATCCCTGGATGATTTACACCCATAGCTACATTCTTCAATTCTTCATCACTTTCCTAAATGAAGAGGTTCCCTATTGTATCAGAAACACTTATTTTGATGCCAAAGTGTGTGACCTACATTTCTGGATAAGAAATACAATCCCACTTAATAAATTAGTCTCTCAGCATAATCTAAAATATTTCAATCTCCCAAAGTATTACTGCTTCCTTAATGTTTGCTAGCAATTTTATTGACTTTTAAACTCTTATTTTACTAAAAAATCATTGGCGAAAATATTAAATAAGGCTGTTGAGGAACCTCTTCCTGAACAAATAAACATGTGGTCCTCTTTTGTTACTATGAAATTTATCTTCCCAATTTAGCAATTCTTTTGGTTTTGTTTTAGAAATCACTACTTTCCCCAGCTTTCCTAGTTACGTGTCAATTTACCAAGGTCTTTACTGATGCTTAGGAAGATTAGATCAAGAATATTACTGTGAAAAAAAAATCAATTATCCTTTCTAAGAATATAGTAGTTGAACTGGGAATGATCTGTATTTGTTAAATGTGTGTTGTATTTAATCCAGTCTCATCTAACTGACTTGATTTTTGATCAAGTATATTGTTCTAACTAGTTACAGGCTTTTTAAAAATGATTTCATAATTTTATTAATTGGAGTAAAACTATATCTTATGCAAAGTCATACAAAACTAAAATGAAAAAAGAAGATCAAATAAACCTGCGCTAATAATTAAGTGGCAAAGAAGTATTTCATTACAAAGATGTTTCCTGCAATTTGGAGAAAAATAAGAAAAATACATAACAAACTATGGGGGGAAATTCATCAATGCATCATGAAACTTTTCCACCATTTCATCATTAACAGTTTCATTCTTTAAGGACAAGGATTTAACATATATCATTAGATTAGACTATTTTCAGATACCAGAATGATAGTCTGGGCTGAAGTGATCAGGAAGAGATGATATTCAAAGGGCAGGTATTTAAGTCAAATATGTGTCATAACTGAATACTTTCCTTTTGTTTATATATTAAAGGAGACAGTAGTCTGAATTTAAGAGAATGGCTTTGTCCTAAACTCCAATAATAATATTCAGTATTCACTGCAAATACCCAAAATAGTAATGCAGTCCAGACCAAAAGCTGCTGTTATTCAGGATATAGGGGGCTCCCAAAATGGTGCAAGTTTACTGGGAAACTTTTGGACTTTTTACTGAAGACAGTATTTTAAAATAATTTTTGTAAACTCTTCTTTGCTTGTTTTGTAAAAATCGGAAACATTACAATAGAATGGATGGTCCCAACAATGCATATGTGCTTCAGAATTTCATATTTAGAAACTGAATATCATGTAAAATTATTGATAGGTATATTCCTATACACCTGTAAATTCACCATATATTTTCAAGACAACATAAAATTCAGCTTAAATTAAGTTTTTTTCTTTCCTTAAACATGTATTATGTAGAGGTACATCAAAACACTGAGCTACTATGACATCAATTTTACTGTAATGGTTCAGATTTCAAAGCATGCTACTTTGCTTTTCTTGTATTTCCCAATCTACAGTTTATTAGTCTTTCTAGTGCATTGCAAGAATGGTGAAACTTGAATGCTTTAGAGCATTCAGAATGGTTTAGAGCAGGACAGGCTTAGACAAAAAGGAAAAGTGGCCAGTCCTTTGGAAGTTTCCTTTCTCTAAAAAAGGTCACATCTTTCAGTTACTTTAGATTCATGCTTGAGATGCCAACAGTATATTGCAAGCACAATTTTTAAAATAATTATTGTTTTCTTTATTCTTTATGATGTATAAGTTAGAATGAGGATAATTTGCAGTTGCATTGCTCTTAATTAACTACTAGAGAGGGAGGTTTAATTGGGGATTATAAATCAAGTTAATTTCTCTGTAGCTATTAGCATCCTACATAAAGTCTCATCTGTGAAACAGAGCAAAATTCTCCTCACCAGCTGGGGCAGTTCTGTAAATGGTTCAATGCGGTGTAGGCAGTTTTCACAGGTTTCCAAACAGCATCCAGGGTAAAACAATACCCAGAGCAAAAATAAGGCAGATATTAATCTTATACAAAAATTTAAAATGCAATGTCTAGGCAAAAGTACTATATGTGTAAGAATATGCTAATTTATTCCAGGAAAAAAAATTATTCTGTAACTAATCTTTTTTTTTTTTTCAATTTACCAATTATTCCAGCAGTCCCTCTGTATTTCTTTTTTAATCTTGATTTAACTATGCAATTGCTGAATTGGAAATTTTCAGTTCCTTCTAGCTGACCTGCTGTCACCTAGGAGTTTACCAGCAATTGAATTATTGTCATAATTAAATTTCATTACAACTGCACAATGATGCACTTTCAAAGAATACCACAAAACACATTCAATTTGCTAATCCATTCAACATAATTTTTCATCAGTGAAGCATGTAGCTCAGTTTCTGACTAAGGAAGCAAGCTGTCTGATTTGTTACCCTTGCTCTGGATGATGATATTACGCTTCTGTATACACTAAATTATGTATATTTTTATTTATTGTTAACAGTTTGGCTTTCAAATATTATAAAACTTATTACTTTCATATACACTATTTTGTGCATATTTTTATTTTTTGATAACATTTTATGTGCTTTTCAAGTATGACTAAAATTGTTATTAATATCTTTGAAATAAGGAAACAGATTTAGAATAATATAAAATTAATTCTCTAGGAAGTTTAGCTGTTAGTCACGTGATCCCAATTACTACACTTCATTCTAATTATTTTGAAGTGAATTATTTTGAAGGAATGTGTTACCATGTCATTACACATCTTTTATTAAGGAGAATATTAAGATATTAAGAGGAGAATATTTTATTATTCTTTATTAATAAGAACATTATTCTAAAAATAAGCTGTTGAAAAGTAGGTAAGGCATATGCTTCTAGAAGTGAACAAAAAATTTACCTTTGGGATTACTAGGTGTAAGGGATTTTTAAACCTGTGTACTATTAGGATATACTCAATTGATAATATTTAGAAAATATTTATCACATTAAATTTATTTTAAAAGATCTCATTACTCGATCAGAATAGAATAGTTTATAGTATTATAGTTTAGCACTTTTAGAAATAGGAAACCAGTACTCAGTATGTTGTTAATGCTAAGAGTGGCATAATTGGAACAGATATTCTTGATTTCTCTCTTAAATTGACTGCAGCTTAACAACTGAGGAAATATTAATTTCTTCCTCAATAGCTGAAAATGATAAATTTAAAGGAAAGAAAGTAGTGAATATTTGTTGGAATATTTTATATATAAATCAAAATAATTTATAAAATATTTTTAAATATTTATTTTTGACATATGTTTATAGTAACAATCCGACTGTAAATCCCATTATATTCAGACAGGGGTTTTTAGCTATGTATTCATCACTGTGTTTTCATTTTGTTTCCACCTAGTTCCTGTTCTTTTAATTCTGGCATTGATTACCTCTTTATTTCCCATTTCTAGTTCTATCTTTATATAAATTAACATACATATATATATATTTAATTTTTTATTAAAAGATGCATACTATAAAATCCAGAATCTGGAAAGTTGGATAATATTTCAGCAGTAGGAATGTGCAAGCTTGAACAATGCAATTTTCACCATGATTTTTCAAAAGTTTGTAGTACAGTTAGTATCATTAAACAGATGATACCTCTCACAGCTGTAGCAAAAGTTTGGCATAAAGAAAAGAGCTTTTTTTTTTTTTCCTAGTTTGTTTCAAAAGCTGCAGACAGCCAGAGGGTTATAGGGGAAGCACTTTCAAAGTCAGCAAATAAGATTCCAAATTATACTCAGGGGAGCGTAAAGTGTTGTCGCTCTCTAGTTACAAATGGTGCATTTAGTAAGTAACCCCAATGCTTTTGTACTAAAGACTGCTTAAAATTTAAATCTCAGGTGAAAGTTACCCACTAGGCTGCAAAAATAAAGTGTAGGAAACCCATTTCCACTTTTGCCTAATAAAAATAATATTAGTAAGAACATGGACCTGAAAGGTGATCAACAACATTGCAGAGGAGGCAATCCTAGTACCTCAGAGAAATGTGCAGAAAATCTCACAGCCCAGCAACTAGCACTGTATGGTGGAACTACCTATGCTGATTCACTCAGCTTTATTCCCAGCCTATGTCATTTCTTTCTTGGTCAAAAGACTTCTTTTAAATCAGCAGTGAATTTTACCATCAGTAATGGGATACTAATTTCTCAGACCAAAGTTAACTGTACTATGAGTTCTGTGGGAATTAGGGACAGGGATTTAAGACTGCAGCAGGACATTGCCCTCAACAAAGGCTTGGTGCAGCAAGGGATGCCCTTGTGGCAGGCATTGCTCAGGTTTGTCATTAAATCCTAAAACGTGAGTGCCTGGGGATTAGACTTGATAAAATATTTAGGCAATAAAGTAAGAATAGGGTAAGAATAGGGTAAGAAATAAAAACTCCCTGGTTCCCTAATAGGAGGCATTGTTGTGGACTTGTTTCTTTTTATGCTGTTTTTTTTTCACAGAAATAAGTACAGAAAATGGAGGAAGAGAAGGGTAATCTGGAAAATAATTGAAGTATTCCTACTGAGAACCAGAGGTCTTGGGTGGGGATGTATAATCTTCCTCCTCCGGTAGTGATGAGGGGATTTTATTGCCTCCCCAGATACTCAAGAAGAGCAAGGAGAGCAGAAGGCAAATAGATCTGTCTGAGGCTCTTCAAGGCATGGGGCTGGGGGAGTCTAGCTCCTGCCATGGAGCCTAAGTGGCTGCAGTGATACCTCAGCCCCTGCTCTTTGGCCTGCTAGCATTACACAATCTGGGAAGGAGTATGTAAGGCCCCAAAAAACTCACTTGATGAGACTTCTAACAGGGCTTATGGTTGTTTACATACTCTGAGTAAGAGGCACAGGAGAAATAACAACAAGATATTCTCAAGAGGTCAAAACAACAAAAAAAGGCTTTACTGGTGACTTCAGAAAATCAGAGAGCTTTGACAAATTCACTCAACATAAAGCACTTCTCAAACATTAACTTAGCAAATTTTAAGCCCATTTGATTTTAAGTTACTAAAAAAAATCCAAGAAGTATTTCAAAAAAAGAAAGAGAAGGACAGAAAAGATAAAGTAAAGGACAGAAAAGATAAAGTAAAGGACACCTGGGTTGCAGCAGTGTGCAGCTCACAGAAATCCCCAGAAGGGAGAGGATTAAAATGTATTCTTACATCATACTCAGCTTTAAATACTCCTTGACCTTTCTTGGCCCTTCCCCAGATGGGATTTCTGGTCATTTGGCCACTCAGGAGCTGGGTTAGGGGCTCCCAGGGCAGGTGTGGAGCATTGCCTCAGGTTTGACAGGAATTGGCAGCCACTCCCAGGCTGGGATACTGGCTCTAGGGATGGGGGGTGTAGAGCAGGGAACTTCCTCACCAGAGCAAGGCCCAACCTGATCCTTGCCCCAACTCCAAAGTGTCTCAAGACATCAATCTTTCCAGTCTTTCACTGAGCACAAACTGCAAAGAGAGGAAGGAGTGATCATATGCTCATGGAAATTCTGGGAGGTGAGAGCTGTAGGGGTAGAATGAGCACTAATGTGTGGAGTCACAGGGTAAACAGCTGGAGCACAAACTAATCTTCCATAGAGTAGTGTGGTATGGCCTGTGGAAGACAAATGGGCAGTGGTGGTTGATGAAAAATTAGTAAGCCCTGAATAAAATTGCCAGATGCTGTCCTGGATGTACTTCATCAGCAGCATGGATGGGAAGCAAAGCATGGTACCACAGGAAGGAAACACCAGCTCCATTCCCACAATGCAGGAATGTAGACACAGCTTGCTTTCACCTGGTAAAGAACCCAGCAGAGTGGAAGCAATCAGCCCACTTTCTGCAAAGAGGACAGGAGCTCTCAGGAAACATTCATTAGAACGTCCTTCTCATCTGCATCGAAATACTAGTACTTTTTTAGTGTCAGAGGAAAATAATTTTTCATTGCTACAGTGGTCAAGGAAAAGGTGAAGCAAAGTTTACAGAATGAAATAAGTTCCTGAAGAATCGATAATATGAAAGAGAAGAATTCCACAAGAAGACCCTTCCCACTCCTCTGCTGCTGATCACTAAGCAAGCTCTCAGGTGTGAGTGCTGTGAGTAAGTGTGAGTGCTGCTGAGAGGCTTCCTTAAGGAGACGCTTTGGGAAGGTTGTGGCACCGCTACCCCTCGCCCTACGGCTGACTTGGCTTGTAGCCAACAAAACCACCTTAGGTTTATCTTAATATGATCCTACGCAAAGCTCTGTAGTAGGGCAGTGCATAGCTTATCTGGCGTCAACTCCATACCTTTGTCTGAAGATGCCATATATTGCAATCTGTATTCACAAAAATTTTATACTTTTCACAGTTTGATTCTTCCCCCCTTTTGGAAATCCTTTATGTTACGTTTCACCTTCATAGACAGCTTTTTAAAAACTGTAATGCATATCTTGGCGCATGCATTTTTAGAAAAGATACCTTTAATAAAAGAGATAGTTTTAAAACTTAGCTGTGGTGGCTAAGTGAAAAGATAACATAAAATCAAGTTTTAGGAAGAAAAATAAAAGTATAGATTACTGATTTTCTCTTTACAACATAACTGATAAACTTTATTCACTCTTTAGCCACAGAGGTATACTGAATATTCATTAGGCTATGATATATGCAAGGACATTTAGACTATTTCCTTCCCTGGAGACAGCATCTAGATTAGAAAACTCTTACATATTTCAGCAATTCCCCTCAATTTGCATTTTGTACCTATTGAGAGCCTCATCTATAAATTCAAGACAAAACTGTTTACTGTAGTCACTAGCTTTTCATGTTTCTACTCCAATGTGAAACAAAAGAGCTGAAATTAATATAATTTACAACATAAACAAGTAACTATTTTTTTGTTCTGACTTCACACTGCTAATAAAGGACAATGTTTCTTACCAGAAAAACTAAATTAAATATGTGTTTAGTATATTAATCAACACATGACATTCCTATTATTTACTAAATTCCAAATGTTCAACAAGTCTGTTCTTATGAATTCTGAAATCCTTTAGAAAAAATTATTGACTAAGTGGTTGGCCTATAGATTGTAAATAAAAATCTGAAGTTTACTAGGGGTTTCATTAGCTCCAAAGAGGAACAAATAGTTTTTCCATGTCTGAAATCACCTAATTTGTTTTGTAAATATTTGATTTCAACTAAATGTATTGAAAACAAGAGGTGTTAAATTGAAGAAAATACTATGAAAGTGAGGAAAAGTAGCAAAATTAAATCTGTCACCTCTTTGCCACAATCTGTTAATGAACTGGATAAACTCAGAGATAATATTTTAGTAAGGGAGAGGATAAAAATAAATTATATATATATGATATATATTTTTCCTGCTTTTCAATTAATATATCAATGAAAGTAACAATGGTGTTTTGAGTTTACTTGTTTATGATGGGTTAGCCTTGATGACAATCTGAGCTTCTACTCAGCCACCTGCTCACTCATCCTTCAGCAGGATTGGGGTAGAAAATAGTAAGAATAGGAATGGCAGAGCAAAGGTGGATATAAAGACAAAGAGATTGCTACTAATTGTTATCTTGGGGAAAAAAAATCAGTTTTGGCAAAACAATTTATTGCCTGTTAAATATTTAATCACTGTTTCAAGTGCAAGTAGGCAAAAAAAAAAAAAAAATCAGCACTAAATTGACACCTCTCTTCTCCACTTTTTCAGGGTTAGCTTCACTCCCTCATTCCCAAATGTAATAGTTTTAAAAAGACTCAGCTACACTGCAGTGTCTACACATCTTTTGAGAGAAATCTTAAGAGTGGAAGGATGGGGCTGCTCAAGGTGTCACTTTTAGTTAGACCACATATTTCTGAGAAGTGAAAGTTCAGACTTAACTGTGTCTCTGGGATGTTCTATTACTGCTTTTTGGCTATGCTTCAAATGCTTGACAGTTGGGTTTTTTTGGTTTTGGGGTTTTTTTGGGTTTTTTTGGTTGCTTTGTTTGTTTGTCTTTGGGGGTTTTTGTTTTGTTGGGGTTTTTTTGGTTGGTTGGTTGGTTGGTTGGTTGGTTGGTTGGTTGTTTTGTTTTTGTTTTTTTAATTTAGAGACTGCAAAAAAACCATAGGCAACATTTCTGTTAACTTCCCGGAAAATTGTCTGCTGATGTCAGATGTCTAAGGCAGGAGAGATGCTGCCTCTAAGTTGCTAAAGCATCTCAGACAGGAAAGGAGGACAGTTACATTTTATATTAGTATGGTGCTTAAATTCTGGCAGTTAGCAAATGAAATGCCTTAGTACATTTAAAAGCCTGTCTCTAATTTTAATTCCACCCTCACTGAAGTAAATTATAAACCTCAGAGGGCTCCCTAGTGTGTTCAAACAAACTTATGAATGTTTCATTCCATGTGTTTGTGTTTCTCATTTTTCCTGCGTCAGTTTTGATTTGTTTCCAAGACTTGCCTTGCTTTGTTGTGATGGTTGATTTTCAGAACAATGTTATTTCCTCCTGCCAGATTTATTTTATATTCTATCTGATTTTATTTATTTATTTATGGTCTTTTAATGCCATTAATGTTCAAGGGCTCCACACAATGCTTCAAGATGCTTCACAATTCGTGTGATCTCATCAGTGGCTTTTCTAACTGGTCAATAAAACATTCTTCCTGGCCAGCACACAACAAAACCTTACATTTGTTTCAGCCTCAAGGAAAGACCATATCTAATGAGTCTTATGAAAGACATTTGAGGTGCTGCAGTCTCATACAGTTTAAACTTTTGACAACTACTACTTTATCTTTTATGCTGTATCAAAAACATCCCATGCAATCACACAGTAAAGAATTAAAAAATATCACACATAAAAATGTCATTACCTTATGCTTGGTGTTTTCTTGCATGTAATGATATTCAATATTGACAGGTGGAAAACAAAATTCCTATGTTAGACCTTAGAGTAATAACATATTCTTTTCACATGCAAAAAGAAGAAAATACTTCTTTGTAATTACATTTTCAAGATGCAATTCCTGATTTTTCTCTGGGGTTTCTTGCTGGTTTGTTATTTTTTTGGGGTTTTTTTGTGTTGTTTTTTTTTTTTTTTAATCTCTATACACTATTAAACAGGTTTTTGTTCCTCTACCAAGATTTAATTGATAACATTAGAATACTTTTTTCAATATGTAATATTTGCTATTTATAAATGACTTAAAGGGGGGAAACCAAAATGAAATGTTTGGAAAGTTCCCTATTAGCATCAGGGTTGTATAAGAAGACTATTATTTAATCAAAACAAACTAAAAAGGCTCCCCCAGGAAGCCCCACTGTTTAACTTGCTAATCATGGATTTTGAAAGTGGGAGCAGTATGACTGCTTCTTTCCACTAAGATTTTAGAATAGTTCATATATCTACAAGTACTGATGTGTTTGAGAAATCAAACAGTCTAATCAATATTTTAATAAAATTATTTAGATAACTGTAGAAATTAATGAAAAAAATTCATTGGACCCTAATTTTAAAAAATACAAAAGGAATATTAAAAGCAGAAAATAAACAAAATATAGTTCACTCACTGACCTATGAGGGAAATTTCTTAATGAAAATATATGTATGTAAAGCAATTATATTCCTGTTCGTTTATCAATTAATTTTTTAGCAACTCAGTGCCCTAAACATAGCAATGAAAGTTTTTATTGAGTTTCTCAGGGTGTGAACTGGGTACTTAATGGCCATGCTGAAAGTCAAGAAGCATTATTTTAAGAAAATTTTATTTATAGTCACAAATAAACAAACCACATAGATTAAAAATGTCATAAGAAAAAAAATGCCAAGCTGATAAGTTAATCAAAGGAGAAATGAGGTCACCTGGACTCTTGTTCTATTGAAGTATGTTAATGCATAACAAATATAGAAGCTGTCCATCCCTTCATTTTTATGAGCTGGAGGTGAAAGAAGACAGATGCACACTCCTTCTGCTCAGAGCAAGCAACAAAGATTAGATAATACTGTCTTTCTCATTGAGAAGTTGGTTGAAAATAAGTTGTTTCCTGCCAAACAGATCACTAGGTCCTATGATCATTAGGTCCTATGATCACTAAATTTGAGGATGCTTTCAGATGGAAGACTTTTCTCCCCATTTGACTTGCCTACATTTCTCTGTCAATATAGCTTGTTCATAGTCATTCTATATTTTGTCAGCAGAGTAATAAAACTTCTTGATAACAGTTACTGAGAGTTCTTGGCACAACAATTTCAATATTTGACCTTAGAATGAACCTTTAATAAAACTAAGCGCTTTTATCAAGCTGAAGGCTCTTTTCCCCATCCCTTGTTCTTGTCCTGCCTTCCATGACTGCAAACTCAGTGTATTTTCGTGGTGACAAGCATGGGCTAGCTGAGTATCCAATCCCTCCAGATCACTGCAGAATGTCCACAAGGTAAATGTAAATGTAAATATAGTCTGGGAGACTACGAAATTATTTTACATCTCAGTAGCAATGAAATGAAAGAGAGATGCAGGAAAACTTTGGTCTATATGACAGATAATTATGGATGTAGAATCTCAGTCTACTGGATCAGAATCCAGTGAAGCACCTTAGGGTTTTTTCTACCATATAATCCCAGATGTTATCGAAGATAAAGAAAATCCTTCAGTCTTGCTGGATATTTTATAGAACATTCTTCTATGAAAATCTGAATAAAAAAATATCAAAACCTACTATTTTCTAATGCTAATTAAGAAAATATTCGCTCATTAATTAAGGTGTGCCCCAGCATGGAATATGCTATCACTACAGTTTGCAGATTTTGAGGTAAATTTAGTCTAAATCTCTAACACTGCAAGGAACAGACCTGGAATTTCCTATGAGGTCTCATGAAATTGAGTCCTTATCAGTAAGGCTGAAAATATGTTTAAAAAAATACATTTAGAAGAGCTTGCTCTTGTATTGTGGATTGTAAAGGTGTCCATTCCACTCCTGACTAGACTACTAGTGACTGATCTGTTAGGCTCCAAGCTTTTACTGATGATGATATGTATTTATAAAATACACTTAGGTCTTACTTACCTCCCACCAGTGAAAGATACTCATCTCTTAGTAAAATTACTGTTATGAGCAATCTGCAGAATATTGTTGAGGAGAAAATTTGTCACTGGTCCTAATGTTAGGCCAGAGTATCAATTCAGCATAAATTCACAATGTGTAAGTCCTTATGTGGGTACTGTTCAAAGACACATGAGGCATTGTATAGAAAAGAGTTGGATTGGGGGCATTTTAATTTTGTTGTTGTTGTTGTTGTTGTTTTGCTTTGTTTTTGTTTGTTTTTCAAGTTTGCATGGTGTTCCTTTGGGGGTTTTGTGGTTTTGGTTTTGTTATTGGCTTTGTTTGTTTGTTTTTGTGTTGTGTTTTTGTGCGTGTATGTGTGGGAGGGTGTGTATTTGATTTACAACAAGTGAAATAAGATTACATAATACCAGGAACTTCAAAATTAATTAAAATTAAATATAAATTTTAAAAATATGTGTTTTATTAGTTTAGTTAGATCCTGTTAATATTTTAACTGAAAGCACCTTGACCAGGAGATTAAGTGAGGAATTTGACATGGAAATAAGACCTAATACAATCATGTCCTAACTGTACCCATGTATAATTCTTCATGATTGTATTCCATCTTCAGTAAATAAAATTCTGGTCATTTTACACATTCTCCTTATTAAATGAAACATAGAATTTATACTGATATACTAAGAATTTATTTAAATTATAACTGAAGTCTAATTTTTTTCGTTTGGGGAAACTAGACAGATCAGCATCATATGAACAAATAGAAACTGCTGAGGATTTATGTAACAAAAAACTAATATTACTTGTAAGATATTTTGCTTTAAGTTTTGGAGAAGGAAGATAGCCATGAGAAGGTTAAAAATATAAGGGAGTTACTTTACATCTTCTTTGTTGAATTATAAACTAATGGTTCTGTACATTTCAAATGTTTAATTTCAATAAAATAAATAAGAATGCAGGTATTTTACAGCTCTTCTATTCCTGTCTTTTCATATAACTTGATGACATTTTTCAATGAAGAGGATTCAGGCGCGAGCATTGTGCTTGCATACATAAATCTCTTTCTAAAAATTCTACTTTTACCTACAACAAAATAGGTTCTTGCAGTGTTCAATGAACAAGGGGAGAGCAAGTAGAAGAACATGAGCATTTATGTACATAAGAAGGCTAAGTGAGTGACCCCCAAATTCCCTGTAGGTGCCATGTTTACACCATGTTGGGAAAGAAAATGTGAGCACTGAGGAGTTGGCTGCAAATCAGCATACTGTAGTTCCTGCACTTCAGGTGGATCTGCTGCCTGGGTCTTGAAATTTCACTGGCTCTTACACATGCTCCTGTTCACATAGTCTCAAATACAGGTTTGGCATGCTTTGCTATTCAATATAAAGGTTTAAATGTTCCATTCCTCCTCTGATTGTAACTGTGTAGCTGGTCAGCAGAATTTTAATTCCCATCTGGGAAGCTGTCTAAAGACTATTCTTTTATCTGTGTTTATGTGTATGAATGTGCATATATGTATATATGTGTTATACCTAATTTTTTCAAGATACCTTTCACAGTATGAAAACAGTAACTGCCATCAACTTGCTCTAGAAATAATAACTGCCTGAATACAGCCAGAAAAATCTAATATTGAAGGTATTGTTTCTTTAAAAGTGTTTTCTTAATGAAAGCTTTATAATGCAAAATTGCAAGGTCAGTTGAAATCTCCAAAAGGGTATTATACTCACCATTTTGATCACTGTAAGTTCACAATTCAGAATTAAGCTAGTGTGGTTTGTACAGGTTTAATTAAATACAATGCAAGGGCACTGGAAAGGTTAATTAAGATTTACCTCCTATGACTCTGAGGAAGCACTTTATCGTAAGTATTTCAAGAGGTTTAGTTTCCAATATGAGCAAACAATTTTTTGTTTATATAATCTTTGTATTTAGTAGTTTGATATTTATAAAGACCCAAAAAAACCAACCAACAACTTTTCTGATTTACTTGAAAGCCTGATAATGATAAACATTACAGCAGCAAAGGGAAGATAAAACCATATTATTTGTTGTGTTTCAGCTGGAATTCTGTATATAGGTTTCAAGGCCTTTGCCCTATGTCAACTATGCATTGCTTGATCCTTTGAGTGATTTTTATAGTGTTTAAAGTAGGCTGGTGAAACAAGACCAAAATAGATTCTTTGGCACTCCACCAGCAGGGAACCAAAGTGTATGCCAAATATACAGCTTTTTGTGTTCAAGCAAATTCATCTCAAAGGTGACTTCTTTCACAAAGCAAACAATAAATAATCAGCTAATTATGTTGCTGACTAGCATTCTGAATTGGCAGAAAAAATGCCATTTTATCTAAAAATGATTTTTCCTAAAATTTACAAAAATAGTAGAAGAGAATTAGTGAGAAAAGAATATTTGCATCATTTATTGACATAATAGCAACTATATGTAACATTTATGCTCTGAGTCACTTGCAAGAATTCATTTGGGGGTAATCAACAGAGTATTAAATTTATTTTAAAGTTTTTGATTTTAGGAAAAATATCCATTTTGTGGAAAGATGGTGGTGCAAGATAAGATTCTGGTGGTATATTATGCTTGATTTCGCTTTTGAAAGGACTAAAATACTGCATCAGATTGTAAATCATTTTTGTGTAATTTAACACTTCTAAGGTATACGGACTTATAGCTAAGTTGTCTAGATATTCTCCAAAATCAGTACCCCCAAGTTAGCATTTGGACAGTGGGATTCATTTGCTTGATTTGAACAATCTCATTTTATCAGGATGAGATGACTGTGTCCCAATATTGCCTAATTATTAAGAAATAAAATAAAATAAAGGGACCTCTGTATTTGATCTGCCAAGTGGTACTGCATGTTTCCCTTTATCTTGTGTTCTTATTGTTTGTGAGTTTTGATGTGTTGGATTCAAGTTGAGAAGCTAATATTTTCTAAAAACCAGAAAACACACAGGAACTCTCCTTCCACATTTCTACACCAGGAAATGATCATGAAAAAATGAGAGGGGTAAAACCCTGGAACAGGTTGCCCAAAGAGGTGGTAGATGCTTCATGTCTAAGAGCATTCGAAGTCTGATTGAAGAGTGCTCTGAGCAACCTGATCTAGTTTAAGATGTTCCTGTTTATTGCAGGAAGCTTGGACTAGATTACCTTTAAATGTGCCTTCCAGATCAAACCCTTCTATGATTCCCTGATCATACAGGAAAATGGCAGTTCCATATGGTTCAATTAATAAAGGTATATCAGAAGTACTTCTCATCAAGAGTGTAAGAGCAGATAGAGCAATGCAGAAAGAAAACAATTTTGCAAGTAAGTCAAATTTAGGGACTATTAAAAAAAGATTGTGTCCCTGTATTGCTTCCAATTTACCTTAATTCCTTTGTTAATGTGTTACATATCATTCTGGGAGGCTACTGCCACCCTATGATTCTTCCTTCCTTCTGTGTTTTTTACATTTGTTTGTACAGAATCCCTTTCACATTGTCAGGATGATGAGATTTTTGAGCATCGGGATAAGATCCTTTTCTGCTTCAGGATAAGAATGTAAGAAATCAATGTGAAAGACTGCGTGGGACTGAGGTAAAAAAATCCACTATCATAAAGCTGCCTATTTTTTCCTAATTATTCACATAGCCTGATTTTTTTTTTTCCTTCTGCCTGTGAAAACAAGTGCAGAGAGCCTTCAACATAATACATACCCTTTCTTTCAAAGCTAAGATAAATCTGTGGTTGAGAATCTCATAAAAATTTCTTGTTCCAGGCTATTCATGAAGTTATGCAGGCTGAACTCTGCCTTATAATTGGAGATAAACCAATGCTATTCATTAAATTTTAATTTAATCTAGACATTTTCCGATTCCCATATTTTATCATCCCTACTCACCGAAATAAAAATATCTATAAAATTTTTGAATATATATGGCTAAAAGTTGTCACTTATCACTAGAGCACAAACAACTGTTATGATTCAAAATCTACACTGGGTGAAAGCTTGGGCTTTTTTTCTATATAATAAAAAGCAAAGTAGATTAGCATTTTAAGGCAAGTTGAAGAATAATGCTAGCAATTTTAGACATGCCAAGCTGAGAGTAATAAAGTAGAGAAAAACTTACTATCCATAATTTTAAATTCATTAATTTCCTCATAAAACAGAGTAAAAATCTATATTAAAAAAAAAAAAATCAAAACCTTAAAAAAAAAATCTTCTGAATCCTTACAGAGAACTGGTATCTACTTTTAACAAATCACAGCATAATTTTTGTACGTGAAGTGTATTCCTGAAAGAAAATTGATCTTCTTTTACTTTCATTTCATATTTGCAACCCTAAATTTAAAACTATGATTTTTTTTAAATCATAGTTTTAAATACCTAGTTGTATAGTTCCAATTTGAGATTCATCGCATTTCTCAAAAAATATCTGCTTAGATCTGCAAATTAAACCTTCACTGTAAGTCTGTGAATAATATAAATCTGCTTTGATGAGTGAGAGGAGCTGTTGTTAAAAAAAAACCATTATCAAAAAAACCCAGTCAAACAAAAAAAGTCAGATAGGTAGAAACAGGAAAGAACAAGAAAAAGAAAGTGAAGTGGTAAGCTGTGGATGTAAGTGTCAAGATGATGTTCTCTTCAGCCCTTCCAGTGAGGGAGAAGGACTCAGCTAGGTAACACTGCATGCACCTGGCAGCAGAACACCTTGCTGTTGCAGGTGATGTCATAGGTTTTTCTCAAGAATGAGAACTGCTACATAGTCCATGTGAAAAATTGGGAAAAGAGAGTCTTTGCTAACAGGCTTGCTAATTCTAGTGAGAAGGACTTTAAAATGACCTGAAGAGAAGACAGAGGGAACTGTGAGGAAGCATGTTAAAGAACAAAATGTAGGGAAAAACTCTCAAAATTCCAACAATTAACTGAAGCCAAAACTCAGAAAAGACAATTGAGAGAACCTCTATATGGACATTGGCAAAAAAGGGAAATATACATCAAGACCTGTTCAACAGGACAGGAAACTTAGTGTCAAAGCAACATACTTGATGGGTTCTTTCCCTTGCTTTTTTCCTTAACAACTTGCTCGCAGGCCTTTTTTGACACAGTTGTGTTTATTGTGAGTAAAATATTGCCCAGCGTGAAGGAAGATAGGGTTAGGGAGCACTTATAACTGAATGTGCTTAAGTTCAGAGAGACTACAATAAAGGGTACTGCAGAAGATGGCTGATGATGCAATGAGGCCTGTGTCACCTCTCAAAGTTCTTACTGATTAGTTACCTGATGACAGAAGGACCTCAAATACCATGTTTGATTTCAGAAAAAGAAAGAAGGAAGATTTTGGGTACTGCAGGATTATCATGAGGAGAAGCTAAGAGGCCTGGCTTTGTGGAGCCTTAAGAGGAAAAATTAGAGACACATAATTTTCTTCAATTCCCTAGTGTGAGTATATAAAGAAACAAAGTGAAACTGTTCCTGAAAGTGCATAGTGGTAGCATGAAAGACAATGGACACAAGTCAGAACTTGGGAAATCATGATAAAGGGGGAAAAGAAAATCACTGTGAGGGTAGTAAAACACTACAGCAAGTCATTTAAAAGATTGTGCAATCTCAGAGGTGTTCAAAGCTTGACCAGAAAGGTCCTCAAACAATCTTTTCTAATGCAACCTGCTATGAGCTGGAGTTTGTACTTGATGATCTTTGCAAGTCCCTTCCAACATAAATTATTCTATGATTTTGTAACTGAATACATTATTCAGTTTTCTCCCTTGTTTGCATGCTCTCTCACAGATCTTTTAACACCAAAAACCTGAAACTATGAATTTAACTGTAAGTCTGCAAATTCATATCCCAAATTATTTTCATCTCAATACAAATAAAGAATCTCACTTCAGTCACAGGAAAGACTTAGACTAAGAGACTTGTATGCTGAACTCACTGTGGGACACCAAAATGATTGCTTTAAATCTCTAAATTCAAATTTTCTTTCATTTCATATATGAAGTTTCTTTTACCCATAAGGTGTTAAGAAATTTTGCTATATGAGAGCATGAAGATCCAGAAGTTTACTGGGTTACAGGATTTGTATTTGTTAAAATTCACATCAGATTTTAATATAAGAAAATAAAAACTATGTTTTCATGACAATGGAATTTAAATTACTGAGCAAATAATGTGATTATCATATAAAAAGAATATATAATTTGCCATCTCCCTTTTCTGGGAAAACTGATATATTACAAACTATCACTAGTTACAACACATTTTACATATCCAAATGATTCTGTTATGGTTTATTAGAGTTCATAGTATCCTTACAGTTCTTTTCTCCCTTACAGTTCTTTTCTGTGTTTCTTCTGCTTTGGTTTTCTAATTAACTCACTGTCTTTACCTCGAAACACTTGTTAAAAAGGAGCTGAGGTGATAACAGTTGCCAGTTTTAGGGCAAGTCACTGAGCATAAATACTCAGCATAAACTGCACCCTTCATTTTGATACTTCTGCAAAGCATCTTTGGTCAGAAGAAGACCACTTAACCAGAGTGCCAAACTTGTACAGAATATTTCTTTGATAGAGTTTCTGTAACATGAGGGAATCCGTACGAGTGTAGTAAATGCAGCTTGTGAAGTCTTCCAGAGAAACTAAAGCTAAAGCTGTTTTTATTTTTTAAGAACCTGAAAATAAAGTTTTAACAAATTAAACTAGCTAGCTTTTGGTGATATAATTATTATGTTCATGATTGCTATGACTACACCTTGATCAATTTAACATGAATACAGGGTACAAATTACACCCTGACAGATAGCTGGTGTGAGAATTATGTTTTTTTCATTTTAAATTTCAACTTTGTATGACAAATATATAAACGTATGGGATGATTTGATCTACAGTTCTCTTAGAATTCAGTTCTTTCTCTTGCTCTCTATTTTCTTTCTTTCTGAAGAAATTTTTGGATAAGATTTTAAAAGAATTTCAACATCTTCCAGTATTAAAGGTTCTAAAGAAGTTCATACTACCATTTCTTGAGAAGAGAATGTAGTGTTTGTCATAGCTTTCAGCAAAGAGTTCACATTCCATTTTGAAGAAATGCCAGAGTGTGTAATAATGTTATTCACTCAGGAATTTTGAGATTTTTACCTTCATCTCATGTTCTTCATCCATCAAAAAATTATCTTAGTAAAAGTTCTGAAAGTAACACCAGCACAGTGGTTCTTTTCTGCAGTCTTCCTCTTTAGTTCTCTTTTGGAAGTCATGCTGGCCTGTGCCTAAGCTCAAGAGAACCGCCTCGTCTTTTGTTCCACACACATCTCTGAAGCTCACCTTCATCTCTTCAGTAGCTAAGATCACACCACAAGCAGCTAATCTTTGTGAGTACTGAGTCCTCCTCTATTTATAAGTTAGTGAGACTGGAATGTACTTTCCTAAGAGCCAGCTTATGAAGGCTTATAGCCTTCATTAAAGAATTCTTGGCCGTGACAAGTGAACCTATAGTTAATGGAAAATATGCATTCAGTACTCGTTCAACATTTCCAGGAAAGAAGTATATATCCATTGTATTTTTCTGGATTTTTTTTTTCTCTCATTCCCTTTCACTCTTTTAAGGTTGCAAGTAGGAAATACAAAAGTTTAGACTAGTATCACATTTTAACTGGCAAAATATTTAACTTAAATGCTTTTTCTTAAAGATATGCTACTGGGCCTCATCCAAGAAATGAAAAACAAACAGTATTTTACCTTGCATTTCTTTTTAAGAAACCCTATTTTTCTTTGAATACTATAAAAGAAAAAGAGCTGGGTTTAATCATCAGTTACAACTTTAGAGCTGCCATGTGAAAGTTTGCTTGATTGATGTTTTCCCTTACTATGACAAATCAATTAAATAAGAATTTTGTCCTTAAAACATAAGATGTGCAATCATTCTAATGGACAGATCTTTTATGAAAAGATGCATGGTCATCTTATCTTGTTTTACAACTGTGTCCTCATTTTAAGCTGCTATTGGTATGTGTAAATACTACAAAATAAAAAATTGGTAAAATTACTGGGAAATAAAGTAATAAGAATGTATACAGGAAAGAAGAGAAAAAATAATTATAATGCTATCATACATAAAATGAACCTCAGGAGTGCACTAACTTAACTTCTAAGAGAAAAAAAATAATGAAGATTAAAATTTGGTACTTCTCCTTGCTAAAAAAAAAAAAGAAAAAAAATCCGATAAAGAGGAGACTGAGTTATCAGGAATTTGAAATATAAAACAGGAGGAGTGGAAAGACAAGTGAAAATGGAGAGCTATATCACTTTTGAGTAATTGAGCAGAGAATTATTTTTTTACCCTGAAGAGATACTGGCTTTAATTGGTTCTCACTGACTACTTGACAAGTTGAAAAAGGAAATACATGAGGATCTGTGAAGTCAAGTATTGTATGCCCTGTTCTTGTTATGTTATAGAAATAATGGCTTTCACCTTATGTTGAAATGTGTGTGCTGTTGTCCCAGCTCTTGCAAAGGATATTTGTATTTAAATGCTGTCTCTATTCAAAGATAAATGGTATTACATCTTCCATGTTTATGATTTAAACTCCTCAGTCCTGCCAAATCAGAAACTGAACTGTCAAGTTGTAACCATAAGTTAGTACTCAAAAGGAAAACAGTACATAAGGTTATTTCAATGAAGAAAGATCAGGAAGACATCTAATATGATAGAAATACACATGTAATTTAAAAAAACCAAAAAACAAAACCCGTTCTATGATGTACCCAAAGTTGGGTTTTTCAGGGAAAATAATGTGTCATTTTCTATGGTGCTCTGACATAAAAATGTGACTACTGTCATGTGGGACACTGATGACTATATATTGTCACTACATAGAAGTTGAGGTATCTAAACAGAGCCTACAGACACAGATCAGACTTTTAAAAACCCCAACAAAATCTTTTATACTACCACTGCAAGTGGCAAACTAGATTTCTGACCTTCTCTTATTATTTTATATTTCTTTGCCTAAATGTTCAGGGAATGAGGAGAGGTAAAGATTTGTCACTGTAACCTGAAAATATCTGAAAAACACCAAAATGAAAAAATCTCAAGAGTGTACACCTCTTGAACGTTTTTCCACCATTCTTATTACAGGTTCTCTTTCTAACGGGGAAGGTCAAGGAATACAATTTCCTAAACTGTATAGCATACTACTGAAAACAATGACATAAAATTTTAAAACATCAAATTTTTAGCCATAATTTTACCCCTAACTTACTTCTTATTTCTTTCATAGTAACTACATTTTTTTAAATCCAGACATGAAACAGTTACAATAAGTATCCTGCAACTTTCTGGGTTTACTTCACTTATGCCTAGGAATTCTCTAACTCTTTCTGATCTCAAACTTCCTGGGCTTATTAAAACCCATACAATTGTGAATATTAGATTGTAGCGAAATTGTCTGAACTTGGTTTCAATATGGTTTCAAGTAATTAGGTTTGTTTCACAAATGTAACAATCTTCATGTGGCTTGTTTCACTGCATGCCTCATTCTGAGATACAGCTTCTTAAAAGTAATTGAAAGCTTGCACATACTCACGTTTCTTTCTCAGTCTTTCCACAGGCATAGGAAAAGTGTACTATCGCAGCTGGGTTTTTAATGTATCCCCTAAATCACTGACTTCCCACTAAACCTTAAAGCAAATCAATAAACAACTGAAGACTGAACACAAAGTAAGTAACCAATATTCTTGTCTATGGGTGAACACTCACCTGGAGTGGTATTGATTATATTACTCATTCTGATGCTTCTGCTTGAGGTATCACTAAAAGCAATGACTCAGTGACAGATCAGACATAATACTACTAGTGGAAACAGAAGAATTAAGTCACATTTCTGACATTGATAAATTAAAGACCTCTAAAGGATTATCCATCAGGAAATGATATGATAGTAATGTCAGGAAAAAGTTGTCATACTCATAATCATTTTGCACATTTGACATTGTAGAATATATAGGAAGTTTGTATTCAGAGTACAGAAAACATACTGTTGATGCAATTTCTCTTGTGCAACATCTTAAGGATTTGTATTCCCTCTTTTCCTTGGAATTTCCTGATGTGAGTTTTGACATTTAAAGTAATAAATCATGTGGGTTTTCCTGCAAGATTGGCTTATATAATTAATATCTGTTTTTCCAGAAAAAAAAGTAGGATTTATAAGGGGTTTTTTTGTTGTTTTTTTTTTAATGTGTTTTTTTTTTTAATTATTATTTCATAACCTAAAACAACAAAACAGAAGAGAAGATTGGAGAAGTACACACTTCTTGCCTAAAGTGATAGTTTTTTACTGTCTTCTGTTCATATTAAGCTTCTCTTCTAAAAAGCATTGATGGTCTATATTTTTCATTGGCTGCTAACCTGAACACTCTCCAACAGACTTGCAGTTCCCTGGTAAATTGGCCACCATGACCTGGCCTAACTGCCAGCACAGTACAACCATCTCTGAACAGAAAAAAATGTTGTATTTTGCAACTAAAAATACATGAACTGGACAATTTCTTCCTGTCACTATTACATATTTTGGGGAGAGGAAGCCACCCTATCATAAAAACCCACAAATACAGTTTGGGTTTTTTTAAGCCCTGATCAAGATGATAATTAAATTCGATTTTTATGTTCATTCTATCAAATATGATGTCCTAAAGGAGAAAGAGAAAGCTGAAGGTCTCTGGAGCTGGAGGTTAGACAGGCCAGACTTCACACTGCTGAAGTCTTGTAGTTTAATTTAGTTTAGCTTTATTTATATGCCTGCAATGGAATGCAGTGGGTTTTCATGACTCAAAATATTTACTTCACAAGTTCAAACTATTCCAGTGAAACAGAAAATTCTTTAAAAATTTAATCTCATTTAAGTCAAAACGAAACCTAAGACCAACTTAATACAATAAATTTTACAGCATTTGGGGACTGTTTGTTGGGATTTTGAATTTAAATAAAAAATATGAACGTACTTTTAGGAAAAAATGTTGGTACCTCCATAATTTTTATGCAATTCATGACACCAGGATAATGCATTTCACTGGAAATTAAACAGGAGTTTTTAATTTCAAATATCCCAGTGACCAGGAAGAAACTTCATAAATTTTTCTTTCGTTTTTAAATATAAAGATATACATTACCACGGAAATTGAAACATTGGCTGTGGCTGAGAGTACCAGAACAATATAAAAAAGCATTCAATTTCTGTTGATCTGTACAGTTCAAGAATGATCTGTCAGTGCCAGGAAAAGATAAGTGGGAGGCACTGGGATAATTAAAGCTGATAAGATGATCGTTACACCCCACTGCACTCATTGTTTAGTTTGAGAAGATAATAATTCTTACTCTAATTAAAAATTTACTGAATGTGTAGAGATAGTCAGTTCCTCCAAGAGATAGGTTATTTTCTCCTTCACATGCTGAAATTGTGTGCTACTTCTCTTCACAATTTTGACAATATTTGAAATCTTTCCTTAGCATATAACTTACTGGAAAAAGACCGCAGGCTGTGAGGCTGAGAGTGATATATTCATCAAATGGATAAAGATGATGATATAACAAGGAAGAATTGTTTGATTTGATTAACTTTGATTGCTATGTATTTAACCAAATGCAAGAAAAGGAACATGATAACCAGAAGTGTGGTTTCTGAAGTCATTCTGCCTGAATAACAACTAGAGACCTTCGAATGCCCAACATTAGAGGTACTTGATGCCTTCCCAAACAAAAAAAATGGACCTGTTTTAACCTTTTTGCTCTTTTAAATTCCATTCCTATAGCCACTATCACTTGCATAATATTTCTGGGTTTTTAAAGTAGTTAGTAACAAAAACTACCTATTTCAACTATTACTGTATACAGAATAAAATTAAGAAGACTTATCCTAGAAAATGCATTCTGATTCAAAATTCAGAATTTATTCCATTATTTTGATCACATACTTTATTTGACTATTTTTACAAGATAAAGTTGGCAGTAGATGTATCTGAAATGAGGTATATATACCGTAAACATGCCTTGAGTTTATTTGAAATACGTTGAGAATTTTTCATATGCAAGTTATTACACTTAAGAGTGTTTGATTTTTCTTATATTTGGACTGTCTACAGTCAAAAAAGAAAAAAAAAAATCTGGAAATCTTTTTTTGTGTATTTGAATGTGTAGCCTGAAGTAAAAAATAAAATTCATGAAATGATGCATTCCTTACTGAAGAGTATGTAACAGCCACTGCAGAGAGGAAAGAGAATTTCATAGCTCCTTGAAGAGAAATATAGTGCATCAGATACCAAAAAGGTTAATATTAATGCTGCTTCCCAGCGTAAAAACCTAGATGTTTACACAGCAATTGAAATACAACTTCTCATTGAAAGACCTGAATTTTTTTGCCCCAGAGAAGAAAAAAGAAGGGAGATGTCAGCATGGGACAGATCAATTATGCTAAGCTTTGGGGGTGAATATGGACTGTAAAAATCGAGAATTCTTGCCTGAGGGAAGCAAAAAAAATTATGCAGTTGTGTAAGTAAAATAAAGTGCTTTTTATTAGCCTTACTTGTATCCATATTGCTTGTGTGTGGGATCAGTGGAGTAATGGTCCAGACAGGTTGGCAGAGACAGACATTTTCTCCCATGTCAGTAGGGCTGCAGATTCCCCAGCATGCAATGAAGTACCAGAATATAGAAACAAACTTCAAGGACCACACAGAGGTTTTTCTTCCAATCAGATCACAGTGGGCTTGACCTCTCATAAGGAATAGAGAAAGCTTTAAGGAATAATAAATGGTTATCCCTCCTCCTGCATATGCCAGAGATGGCATAATTAAGAATCTGACTTACATCCTTTGCTCTACTGAAGGGAAACATGCAAGAGTGTCCAAGTGTTTGGGTTTAAAAAGACTCTTGGAAAGTTTTGTTTGGGTGACATTTGTTCAATCTGGGACTAGAGAATTAGAAAGAAGACTCTTGTGTTCTGAGCAGCTTTTAATAAAATAAACAACAATAATAAAAATAATATCAGGGGGTTTATTTTTATTTACTATTTAGATAGCTATAAATGAAATGTAGATTTTTAATTAATATCTGCTTTTTTTCTCAATGAAAGCCTAGTTTCATATTAATTTCAATACTGAAGATAATTGAGGGGTTTTATGGGTAATTGTTTTTCAGAAAGATGATAATGCTAGAATTAAAATTACTCAAAAACATTCATTTTTCAAATCACTAAACTAATTTATTACTTTAGTTGGGAAAGTAAATAAGAATTACTTTCAAATGACAATATCAAAAGTAGTGTAATTTTTTTAGCGAAGCTTACAAGGTTTGCTTTGAAAAGTTGTATTAAAATAATATAAAAGAGCCAGACACATGTATACAGTGTGGGTTTTTTTCCTTGATTATAGCTTCAAATATTCTTTCACCAACTGAGAATAAAACTGTGCTGGCACACTACACTACATGTCTTCTTAATGAAACAAACCATGAAAACCTTTCCAGCTGTCTTGTTGGAGTTTGAAAAACAAAGCAGAGCAGTAGATGCTCCATATAACACTGAGCTGTTGTACGATTTTTTAAAAGCTTCCATCACATGAGCATATTGTTTACAAGATGAATTGTTATGACAACATATTTCCAACTAATTCTTTCTATGAAAAATGTAATTACACGATTTTTTTTTTCTTTTCCTAAGTAATAATAGCTTTCATAAGAAATAAAAAAGGAAAAAAAAATCAGCGTTAGAAACCATTGCAGAAAGACGATATTGAAAAACCTAATAGCTCTACAGCCTATGGTATTTTATGCTCCCCAAACAACTAGTGGGTAATGAAGGGAAATCCTGATCCCGTTTGTTCAAGACAATGAAAATGTTCCCAAAGGCTTCATTGTTGTTTGATGTGAAACCTTTTAAATAAGATATAAATCAGATTTCTGTCTGCATAAATACTGAAAATTAAAATAAAGTTGCTTTTATACTCATTGCAACTCTCATAAAATAGAACTCTCATTTGCTGGTTTTCAAAATCAACTTCTATTTGGCACCATTCATATTTGGGACCTCAGTGTTCTGTACACTGCTAGATAACTTCTATGCTGTGCTGTCATTGCTGAATTTGGTAACATGGAATACAGCCCACAAAATATGAATAAAGAAACTGTGTATATAAGCTTAAATTTAAGCAGTTGTTGAGTGGATATTTTTTTAAGAATGAAAAGTAAATGCTTTATACAGGGTAATTTTCATTAAATCCATACTCATTCCTTATTCCAAGTAAAACTCTATATAAGATATATTTCATCTGTTGTTATTTTGGGAGTGTTCTAGTAGATTTCTTGTTCTGGCACAGATTACTGCTCAATACACACTTTCCAAACTTTGTATGGGAGCAGAACATCAAAAGAATCTTGACTATTGGATATATTGCAATAACTCTTAAAACTGTAGAGAAAACATTTAATTATATGGTAAAAATTGTAGTGCTTTGAATAATTCAATGCCATAAACCAAATTGCTGTTAGCTATGCAAATTTCCTTTTGGTTTTCATTGCTGCAGCAGCTCTAACAAAATATATATCTCATTAAGTGAAAGGAAAGGGTTAAAATTATCTTACCAACATCTTACACTTTTTGTCTTTCCTTGCAGTTCTTAATATATTCTCGAAAACTATTTCTAGGGAAGAGTTCAGATAACAGAAGGCTGAGCAGATGGTCTTTACCAACTTTATAGTTCCAGAAAAAGCAAGGGCCTTCATTGCTGCTGACATCTGAAGTTGATGCAAGGAGATGCCTACCATGTCAGACAAAAAATGTAACAGCTAGTCAGACCCATGATCAGGCAGCTTGGCGCTTGCTGACAGCAGTTTGTCCATGTGTTGGAATTAGAAAAAAAAAAATAAACCTAAACCATATGACTGCTTAAAAATCCGTTCATTAACTTTTCTTTTTCTGTCATTAATTTTTTTCTTTCATAGATGAACACACTCACCAAAAGTATGATCTGCTTTTACTATGGCAGTGTGATTCTTCTTCCTTTGAAAAATGCACCGTATTATTAAGTAAATGAGTTCATTAATTGTTCTCCTGCTTTATCTTGTCTGAACCACAGATAAGTAAATATTTATTAATTTCCCTTGTGTAAATATTTTTTATTGTTAAAGTCATGTAAAACATGAGTATATTATTTTCAAAGTCTTAGCATACTAATACAGAAATACTGGTGGAGACTAAACCCTTTCATTTTCAGTTTGGTTGCTTTCCTAATTTCTTATATTCTATACAAATTTTATTGGTCTTTACTAATTAAATCTCACAAATTATTATAATTTCAAGTGAGATTTTACATTGATTTTTAACTGAAATAATTGGCTATTTTGTAAGGGAATTCCTAACTAGAAAATAATAATGATAACTTTTAAGAAATAAAAGCACTCGATGTATTATAATTAATTAGTTTTTGTAACATTAATGAAGTGCTAGTGTCATGATAATTTAGTATGTTTTTGTAGTACATTAAGCCAGGATGAACATTTCTAGAAGAAACATTTTCACTTTTATGTGTAATGCCACTAGACATATGGATAAAATTTTAGCAAAATTGGACAAATCAGCATACCCAGAAACTATGTGACATGCTTGTAGACTGAAGAAATCAGTGGCATATGGGAGTAAATCTGATGAAAATATTTGTAGTCGTATGTTTCATTAACCCAGCTCAGTGAGCCAGATTAAAAATATCTGCTAAAGGTGCAAATAACTGACATTGATTTACAAGTACATATTTATGGCACACTGAAGGGTAGCTCAGTTCTGTGATACAGAGATAGATTGGGTTATTTTTTTTTTTTTTCTATTTTTGCCTACTATGTTAAAGTAAGCAAGTTATTTTGAGGACTTCTCATGATGATTTTGAAGTTCTAATGTCAAAAATAGTTTTGAGTACCACATCCTGAGTTCTAAACATCCTAATATTCTAATACTTTTTCTTAATTATCTTTTGATATTAGATATGTGTTGGAAGAATGGATGATGATGAAGGACAAAAGAATAAAACCATACTATTTTTGTTTGACTCTTTGCTTTTGGGGAATTATGGTTTTCTTTTTTCATTAGAAAATTAGAGTCATCAATTTGAATTCTTTGCTCAAGAAATATTTGATAAAGTTATGCTACTCCATAATTCATTAATCAAATTATGCTACTCCAAAAAAGGCTTACAAATTGGTTCTCTAAGAAATCAGGGATGTTCCTTACAGAAAGGAGATGTGTGTTCACCATCTTTTCACCTTTGCGAGAAATAGATTCCAGACCTGTGTTTTTCTAAATTTATCCTGAAATGTGACATTTAATATTCCTCAGAATCTGGACTTGACTTTGATCATACCTGGGAGTAAATGCTTTTCTATATTAGTTTCATCTAAATGCATTTTGTTGCCTAGACAGCTAGACAGTCTTAACAAAAGAATAGAAAGGGTAATTTAACCAGAGGGAAGGTCAGCAATTATCAACAGTGGGAAACAAAAGATTAAAAGTTAAATAACTGTAAATGCATCCTAGCATATGCTCAGCTGTAGGTGTCAATCCTGCTACTTCAATAGTTTTTGCTTTCAAATTTTTAATGTTCTGTTAGACGCTAGTAGCTAGGGTTGAACAAATATTGTTTGGAAAGTTTCCTATGTTCTGAATGTCTTTCATCATAACATATCCCTCTCTTACCTTGATTATAGGTGTTTATTAAACATAAAATTACAATTTATAGCTCTATCAGGAGTTTTATTTCTTTGGAAGTGATTTAGCATTCGAGCTTTGCAAGTAACCAGTCATTATTATATGAGCTGTTGTGCTATTAGCAGATCTTATTTCCTACTCCCAACTATTTCTATTTCTGAGATACTTTTCAATTTCATCTTGGACGACATGCACATGTTGCTTAAGCTGATTAGTGTTGGCACAATACAAGCTTTGCAATAAAGATCACTCTTTAACAGATAAACAAATCCTTCACCAACAGCATTGTCTAAGCCATGTGAATTTACACTCAGTGAAGAGTAGCCTTTGCTGAGGTTCCTATATCACATATGGTCCCTGTGACTATCGAGGCATGGATCTTACCAGCAAAGTTCCTGAAGATATGTGAAAGTGAATATACCTTAAATTTCTGATTTATCTGACTTTTTCAGGAATCATATTCAGCCACTCCTCACAGTTTAGTGTCATCTGCAAGCTTGCTGAGTCATCCTCCAGACCCTTACCAAAGATAATTCAGGTATTTCTATACATCAATGAGGTGTCCCTCCTCCAAGCCTTCTCCTCTCAACTGTTAATCAGTACCAACACCCTCAGCCTGAACTTAATCATCTCTGTGAATCTGGGTGTGACCTCACCAGTGCAGAGCAGAAGGCCTCATAGACCAGATCAGTGTGCTAGTGTCTTGGATTTGAAAGTGAAGTGATAATGATTAGCCAAGTCTTGTCTGCTGAAATGGTTGCTAATCAACCCAAAACTTACCTCAGTCTCAACCAGCAATTCAAGCACTGCCTATGGTAAAAGTCAGTTACATTTCCTAGTTACCTCCAATTTGACCTTTAAGTCTTACAAAGCACCATACTCTGGGTGTCCAAACATTACCAGATGGACCATTTAGAACACAAAAAGCACTTGTCTTCCTTTGAGAGGCTGACCTCAACTATACTTAAGACACATAGATTGTAATGAGCACTGATGTCAATGGATTCAGCACTATGGAAGCAGCAGACAATTTTTCTGTAATTTGAACTGAATCCAGACCTTTATCTGTTCATTTGACTTTATGAATCTTCCATTTCTGGTTCCATGGAAGCCCACATCCAATAACTGACATAAAGAGTGTTGTAAGTCAACTCTTTAAATCAGAAGTTCAGAATACTCTTAAGAGTGGTAACATGAGTAACATCCATTTGAGATTAATGAAGACTAGAAAGCAACACTGACTTTTTGGGCTTAATATTTAATTTGCATATAGGAAAACAAAAATGGAAAACACATATCTTTATACTTCCTGATACATGATCTACTATTGATTGATTTAAGTAAAACTCAAGTGAGGTTATATTTTGTAGCCAATAAGAGAATTTTGATACCTTTGATGCCATTTTTCCTGTCATATTTTAGAATGAGAATGCTTTAAAGTATCCAAGAAAATCCTAACTACAGGGATACTGCTATACTTGTAAAATCACATACACAAAAAAACTGGGATGAAACCTGAAAAAGAAATTGAATTCTCTGAGGCAGTTAGAAACCTTGGATAGATAGCTTTTGACCTGTAATTATGCATTATTTAACTTTTTCAATTTTCTGTAGACTTTGACAGTAGTGGAAAATTATGTAAATTATCTAGGTATTATTTTATTTCCTTTGGAATATAGGGGAGGGCAGTTTCTTTTAGAATATTTTATAGGTCCTAAGAAATTAAAGATGGGGTGGTATTTATTGAATTCTAGGACAACTCATCTCTTTGATGACACTCTTTATTCTTTGAAAAAAATGAAGAATTTACTGAATTTCTGGTTTGCAATAACTGTATAACAGATAAGAAATGAGATGATAAAAGAATGTGCTGGATATTAACAAAAAATTGACAAATGCTTGACAAATAAAAACATAATTGAATAACATATATCTATACAGGGAAGATGCAAGTTAACTTCCCATTTTGAGGGTTTGGCTCTCAAAATTTTTATATACCTATGGTGAACAAATAGCATATTGCCATCAGAGAAAAATAATGAATTATAATTTTTAACAACTAAGAGCTAGACATTTATCTTAGCTACCCAGATATTTGCAAAGTAATTGAAAACTAAAATGTGTCTTGAAAATACAGGAAGTTACCATGAAGAGTTTTCCAATTATTTATGATGACCAAAACCTTTCTTTTTCAACATGAATATAACAATGACAATTTCTCAGAATAGGAAACAGCAAAAAGACATTTTTCTCTTTTAATTTTTTTCTAGTTTCATAAGCAGTTAAATTCCTGAATTTCAGTGTTTCAATCATGATTTCTAATTGAATTTTTTCTTCACAAATAACTTAGTGATATTACTAGATACAATAATATGTGTATCATTGAGAATGTTCCCTATACATTATTGAAAAGTTAAAAACTCCAAACATTTAATGACAGGGATTCTATCTTTTGTTTTCTTCTTTTTTTTTCTTTTTCCTAAACAAATTGCATAGTAAGATGATTTTTTCTTTTTCTTTTTTTTTTCCCTTACACATTTGTTTTTAGTCATCCCACTCTCTACAATGAATAAATAAGGAAAATACATGTATAGGCTCAGCAAGTGTTACTCATGAAAAAATCTTACAACAGTCCAAAAATAACAAAACCCATTAAAACAGTAATAGTTAATGAATCAGAGTTTTTAAAACATCTAAACATATTTATCTGGAGCAAGTCTGAGAGACAAGTACATTGGGAAAAAGATGTCATAAATATTTTCAAAATCACCATTCTCTCTCTGTACTAATTATGTCAGAGATTTTCTTCCAATGAATTTAAATAGACTATACAAAATATTCAAACACATTTTTGTTTGGTCTTGCCTCTAATTTTCATGAAGTCAAGAAAAAACCTCAAACAGGCATCAACTCCGCTTTCATCAACATTTCTTTTTTGTTTAGTCTTACAAGTGATGTGTCACTATCACTACACTTTTCAGCTCTTCTCCCAGCTGAAAGCAATGCACTGACTGAAAATCCAATTATGTTCAGAAAAACTTTATTATTGCCATAGTTACACTATGGGTATTTCCTTCACCAGTGTTTGGTTGATAGCGAGAACCACCATACACTAAATGTTTTTTATTACAAGATGTTGCTTAAATTTTTCCAAAATTGGAATTACATTATGGAATGTTGCATCCAGCTCTTAAGCCCCCAATGCAAGCAAGGCATTGGCCTGTTGGAATGAGTCCAGAAATAGGCAACAAATTTGATCACAGGTTGGAAGCCCCTCTACTAGGGAGAAAGTAATTCAGGCTAGAGAGGAGAAACCATCTTCTAGTACCTGAAAAGGACTTAAGGCTGGAGAGGGACTCTTTACAAGAGTATGTAGTGAACTAACAAGGGGGAGTGGCCCTAAACTGAAAGAGAGTCATTTAGATATAAATAAGAAATTCATTACGATGGTGGTGGAAAGACACTGGAACAGGCTGACCAGAGAAATTGTGGATGCCCCATCCCTGGAGATGTTCAAGACCAGGTTGGATGGGGCTTTGTGTAACTTGGTCTAGTGTATGTCACCCCACCCATGGCAGAGGACTGGAACTGGATGGTCTTTAAAGTGTCTTCCAACCCAAACCCTTCTCTGAATCGATGAATCTATGATGATTGATTTGTTCATAAAAAAGTGCAGTATATTCAACATTATAACACTGTTTAGGTCTTACCATGGAAAACTCAAAAGATTACATTTTACGTTCTTATCTAATGATAAAGTAAAGAAACTGAGCAAATTAAAATTTTCAGTCATATTCCATATCTAAGTAAAAGAGAATCTAGTAAGAGCATTAAGTCTATGATTTCCATTCATCTTCAAAAAACAATCATTTCAGCTATAGCACAATTTAACATTTCCAGGAAGTTTGATCACTTTCAAAAGTTAAAAATTGGCAAAAGACAAATTTCACTTGCAAAAGATTGTACTTAAAATTTCAATGGCCTTAATGGAAACTGAGAACAGAAGTGACAAAAATGTTTTTGAAGATGATTTATTATTGCCATTTGATCCAGAATTTGCATTAATGGTTTCATTGTGATTTGCAGCTTCTGCTTTGTAACAATAAACACTGTTATATCCAATGCATGTTAAATATCTGCAGCATTACAAAAATCATCTCACAATATAAAGATATAAGAAAACAAGTGTTGAAAATTATAAAGTGCAGAGGAAGAGGAAAATGTCATCATTTATTTTTAATTTTTATTTCTTATTTAAAACTATGGTCCATCTGCCAGATATTACAAAAGCTGTTTTTCCTTTGAGATTCTATGACAGGTCTGTGTTTCTGAGGTGAAGTGTTATTTTTTCTAGTGACAAGGATACCCTCCACTAGACCAGGTTGCTCAAGCCCTTATCCAACCTGGCCTTGAACCTGGCCAGTGTTGGGGCACCCACAACCTCCCTGGGCAACCTGTTTGAATATCTCAATACCCTCACAGTAAAGAATTTCTTCTTGTTATTCTAAAAAATATCCCCTCTTTCAATTTGTACCCATTAATCCTTGTACTAGCCCTACAGACACTGCCTTTCTTATTTCAATCCATAATATATTTTATTGTATTTTTCCCCTTATCCTGTTGATGAAGAGGAAGTTATAAAGGTGCTCGGTGGGCATGTGGCAGCCAACCAAGTTCAATCCACTGTAGATACTTCATCACATAGTACAAAACTTCAAGTGTCAAAGCAGCTGAATCCCTGATTTTTAGACATTGAAAGACTTTGTATTATCTTGATATTAAGAAATGGAAAAAATCTATCTTTTGAGATCAGCTTAAGATTCAAAACCATTTTAATCTAATGCTTTAAAGTTTTCAATATTTTCCTTTCTGTAGGGTTTTGTCTGTTATACAATTATAAAACAAACAAAAAAAAAGGACTGCAGTATCAGACTTTATAATCTCATATTTGACTAAGCAAATTAGATAATCTCTTAAGCGTTAAGATTACTTATTAGTAAGGTACAATGTTTATAATAGGATATATAAACTTCTTATACTGATAAAACATAAAAACAAACAACTGTGAAGCAGTAAATTTAACTGCAAAATAGTTCTTGTCAAGAATATACTTCTTACTATAGCCAAAAATATTTATTGGCCTACTTTTCCATTGTTAGTAAAAAAAAAAAAAACACTGAAATTTTTAGTGGCCTTGAGGTTGAACATCCAAGTTAAATATGTCTGATTAAAGTGGACTTGAAATATGATGGCAATTTTTCTATAAATTTTTGCAAGCAAACAATATTGAATTTTATAAAACGTGACAATTTTCCCCTACTTATCTTTTGTACATAGCCTAGAATATTGACAAAATATTCACTCTTGAAAGAGGCTTGTATCTCTGCCTTTTCTTCCCTGAAGGAATTATTTTGCATAATTCATAGAAGGCTAAACATTATCAGAACTTTGCTATTTTTTTCTCTACATGGCTAATAACAAAATAGTACCTGGTTTATTCTCTGAAATGCCATTAAATTAAAATAAAAGCTCCGACCTTCACATGTATCAGTGGATTCTTTTGGCAACTAATTGTAAATAAGAATGACTGCCACCACCTATGTCTTAATGTGAAAAAGGTGGATAAAGGTTGGGGTTTTTATGGTTTCTAACTAGGCTGTTTTAATTTCATGGCACGTATCTGACTCTGAACTCACTTAATGGCCTGATTCACAATTAATAAAATTAGGAAAAAATTTCTTTTTAACTTAATTCCCACCAGAAATTAGTATGTATGATTGAAATGTTCTTGACTTCAGGCATTTAACCATTTTGTTCACATGCAACACTGACATCACAGTTTGTGTCAGAAAGGCTGTTTCAAAATATTTAGAACATTTCCAGAGAATGTTTAAAAAATTTTTGTTTGGTTGATTTTTTTTTTTTTTTTTTTAATGTGATCATATATTCCTTCTCAGATTGAAAATTTTACAGTATATTCAATAAGAGAGAAAAAATATTATTTCAATACTAAATTATATTCAGACCACAAATATTTTGGTTATAAATTGTTTTCCTACTAGATTTAAAATTGATACAGTATAAAGTATTTAAAAGAAAGAAAAGTACTGGACATGTTTTCTTTAGGTATCATATTTAGATAATTAAAATAACATTGATTGGGACCTTTGCCTTGAGCTATACAAAAGATACATTAGGAAAAAAATGCCAAAGCCTATTTGCAGTAATCATAGCTAGATACATACTGACTCTTCAGTTGTTTTTCCCTCTAGATATTCATTATGTATCATATATATGAAATAAATACATGGGATCAAAAGAGCAAAATTAATTTTACTCAAAATAGTAATAAAAGCATTCATTTTAGAGAAAATATTGAAGATTTATCAAGGAAAAAGAAACTGCTTCCAAAAACCAAAAAGCATCTAGAAATTTGGAACTGAAATTCGAGCTGGTCTAGTCATTAATAACAGCTGACATGAAAAAAAAAATGTACTAAATAAATTTGGAAAACAAGGTGACTTTAATAGAAAGGAATTACGGAAAAGCATGATAATATTGCTGAAAAATGTCTTTCCTGAAGAACAGGAAAGAATATTTTCATTCCTACTATAAAGAAATATTAAATATAAATAAATAAAGAATATTTAAGTAACAGACTTTTAGGGGTTTTTTTTAAGTAATTATCTCAAAGTGTCAAATTAACTAAATGTGGTTACAGCATTTTCATAACTAAAGATAATTAAAATTGATTTTGATTAACATGTTTGATGGAAGAAAGAATTAGATATTCATTTCCAAATGTATTTTCTGGTGTTCTAACATAGAAATTACTTGTATTCCTGATAACTTTTTTTTTTGATGAAGAATGCTGAAGTTGTTTTAAACTAGGTTCCAAGGACAAAGGACTCCATCACTCTACATCTAATGCAATGTAAGAATCCATTTACTCCTCACAGCTGCCCTCCTGCAATAAATTCAAGGGCAAGTTCAGACTGGTACCACAAATAATAGTGCGAACCTAACAAATTAGAAATTCCTGAAATATATGCACAGCGTTTTGGACAAGCATGTAAGCAAGAAAAAAAATGAGCAGGTTGAGGCAATAATTGGGTTCACTTTGCCTTAGTATATATCCCTAGACTTTTCAAAGAAAAGAAATGTGATATCATATCAAGACTGAGAAACTAAAAGGCAATTTCCTCCTCAAAGAAGCTGTGGAGCATATACACTCATACACAGACAATGACAGCATTGGGGAAGGAAAAAAATTAAAATACATGAACGGAAAATGATAAATGAAAATAAAAAAATACCTTACAAGTAAGTCCTATGAGAAAGGATTTTGTGAGATGAAAGTCAGCTGGGATAGCAAGACCTGGCTTGCTAACTTGAACTGCTCCTCAGGTGAAAGAGAAAGGACCTGTCAGTACTCTGAACCAAAGGGATTCCAAAGGGTAATCACATGTCCAGTGATTAATTTTGGAATCAGGAGATTTGTTTCTTCTTCCCTTTTCTCCTTACAAAAAGCAAATATACTTAGATGGTCTCACAGCTGATTGTTTTTGGATTTGATGTGAAGTGGCACTGCCACAAAAGGCTTGGAGAGCATTGTGGAGCAATGAGTTGTCACAGAATCACTGTGTCAGGTATCTGTCTTCTGTTATGGTGACATAGATTAACCCCTGGTGGCATTAAGAAGTGCCAATATTAGAGCTTTTACCCTACTTTATAATTTCACATACTTACTTAGCTTGCCAAAAGGGAGTCTAAAGTCCTTAAGAGTTGCTTTTAGAAGAACTGTGTGCCAATAAATAGGATCTAAATTATTCAGTCTTAGACTCAGAAATAGTATTACATTGTATTCATCAAATACAGCTCTAATCAGTAAAAAGTATTTGAATGGAATAATTTTAAATCCAGACTCAATGGCACAGTTCAGCACCAAGCTGTAGGTATCTAAATACTGGAGCATTAAGTGAGCATTTAATGAGAGCAAGTCGTTCAAATTCACCTTCATAATTTAATTTTTGTCAGTGGAAATCCAGAGCTCTATGAAGTTACTTAAACACAGGCAGATGCCCCAGAATATCGGAGACAAGAACATCAGGCTATGAAAATGACACAGAATATATGAGATTGTCATCTTTTGCTACTGCTCAGGGCCAGAAGGAATATCTTACCAAAACTGAAATTGCATTATATACTTATCTCTTTGCAAATAAATACCTCTCTAAGAGTAAAATTCAGGTATCTTTATTTAATGTCTGGTGTCCTTTGAGTTGCCTTGGGCTAGCAAAAAACACGGTATTTGAAACAAAAATATTTCCAGAATAACAGCTGGAGTTTTTACATACTTGAAAGTGTTAATCTCAATTTTATTCATACCTGCATACACAGGAGCCTTGCCCAAGATGTGTAATTCACAGGTTCAAGTATCTTTTCTCTCTCAACACATTCAAACATGCATTTCTTTCAACTAGTGTGTAAGTTATTTTCAGTGACAGCATAGAACACATCTGTTGAACCAGTGCAAAATAATTTAAGCCTGTTTGGCCCATAAATTACCATAAAAAAAGAAACATTACTGTACAGCTTAGCAATTGAATTACTTATTATTATGGTTTTAGCTGAGAAAGAGTTAGTTTTCTTCATAGTAATTGCTCTAGGGCTGCGAGTGGATTTGTGCTGGAAACAGTTGAGAATGGAGACACACTTTGATTATTGCTGAGCAGTACTTCTACAAAGTCAAGGTCTTTTTTGCTTCTCACAGCACCTCACCTTCAAGCAGGTGGTGCTCAACAGAAGTCGAGAGGGTTCACAGCCGGGACAGCTGAGCCCAAATGACCAGAGGGGCATCCCATATTCTGTGGTGTCTTGCTGTCTACAAAACAAGGTGAAGAAGAAAGTTCAGAGTGATGTCATTTGTAATCATCTTGTAACCATTACACATCATGGATCCCTGCTCTCCTAGGGATGCCTGAACACGTGCCTGCCCATGGGAAGTACTGAATGAATTCTTTATTTTGCTTTGCTTTTGTGCAGCTTTTTTTTTTTTAGTGATTAAAACATAATTATCTCAACCCACAGGTTTTCTCACTTTTACCTTTCCAATCCTCTTTCCCATCCCACCAGGACTGACAGTAAGGTAAGGACCGTAAGGACTCTATGGTGCTTAGTTGCACCATGATCTACAAGGGCTCAATTTTTTAATCTGAAATGTGGTTTCACATTCTGTGATGTAATTTTGGATCTGTTTAAGGCCAGATGTTCTTAACAGTGTAGCCAGTGTAGCTATTTACAAAGTAAGATCCTACTGAATAAAATACTAATAAAATCCAATCCAAGGTTTCAATGAATAATATAATCCTTCCTGCCAACAACAGAAATCAGGAAACATGGTAAAAAAGCTTCACTGTACTCCATACATTTTCAATTTATGAATTTAAGCCTATTATATAAACATAATACAAACAAACTTGAAAATTATCATTGCCTGTGTTGTAAATGTACTGATCTCTCCTGTAAATTCAGAAAATAATTGCATTATTACAATCAAAGGCTAAAAAATTACCTTTCTGAGTTAAAGTATGAAAATTCTGTAAGACTGCAGAAAAACCACACTTTTATTATTTCATGGTTATAGTCTGAAGTTTTTGGTGTCTGTGATAACATGTTTTCAGAGATCACAACAGAAGAGACATTTTGTAGCTAAACTGTTTAACTCCAACTCATCGATAACATCAGACAGCCTTATCTAAGGATAGGGCTTAAATGTTTTCATAAATAGGAATTATAGTGAGATTTTGGTGGAAATTTCCAGGACAGTTCTGAATGAATTAATAAATATCGCTGTTACACAGTGAATATCAAATGTATTGATAATGATGGGACACTTAAAATGAAACAGACACAATAAAAAATATTCTGACATTATGAATTCATGTGTTGTCAATTTTAGTGGCCTGATCTTAGTTCATTGGGTGTTTGCATGGGTACAATATGCCCACTTCTGACGGAGATGCAATATAAGTATCAACAACATCCTTAGTGTCAATGTCCTGTGTTTTGATTACAGCAAACAATGGATGCTAAATATTTTCAAAAATGGTTATTTCAATATATCAGCTGGTTTCTCGGTAAGTAAAATAGAATGTTGTTTGCCTTTAGTCACAAATCCAAAACCAAATGAAATTAGCTAAAACAAAATGGAAAAAAGGAATTACCCTTTGCACTCAGAAACACTATTTTTTCCTGGCCTCTGCTAGCTGAGGGATCCTGCTGTTCACAACATGGAACAGTAAAATGAATTTGAGTGGGATAAGTTACTAAAGGAATTAACATAATTTGCTGCTTTGAATATCAAAATGAAACCAGCTGCATGCAGAAGGAATGCAATATGCTAATCATAGGAAAAAACTAGTGAACATTGGGAAGGGAAAAAAAAAAAAAAAGGTAGCCTTAATAATCTATGGTGGATTTAAAAAGAATTCACCTAAGTAAAATTTACTTTCATATTCTTTTGAGGATGATAGACAATTCCAAATAAAGTCCTCATGTAGGCTCAAGGTTTCATGCACCCCAGTGTAGCGAGAAAGAAAAGCAGAATGAAAAGGTCAGTAAGGCAAGGTGCTTGTTTCTCATGGACACACCTGCAAATATGAAGACTAAGAAATATGGAGCAGAACATGGCAACATTTGGAATATTAGCATTATAGTATGTGAAAAAAATGCTAAAGCATAAACCACTGAAACTTATTTAGAGTAGTCTTAATGTGACATTCAGCTAAAAGTATAAATTCCTGCATTGCCAGGTGGGTAGTCTAAATAAAAACCAAGATAGGAAAACTACTTTTCCATGAAAAAATTACATACAGAGAGAAAGAAAATTTATAACTAAATGCTATGTACTATTTTCTGTTTCTCCCTGAGTTACAGAAAAGTGTCTGGCAAGTCTTTTTATCATGAGTATTCTGATTATCCCAAATACAACTTTTCTAAATAACTGGAAAATACAGTCTATTTGCCTCAACTTCTACCTAGAACAGGAAGAGAAAAGAATCATTTATATGTCACGTTTAGCTTCCCTCTCTCTTCCCAGAGGAGTCTTTTTTTTTTTTTGTCATATTTGTTATATATTTATTATTTTGCAGTAACTATTATCTGAATAAATATAATATGTATCACAGATACATAATGTTGATGTTAATTTACTCTTTTTTTTTAGCTTCAGTGTATAATTTTCAAGTATTTCTGCAATTCCGTGAATATGTAGGAATTAAAAAAATCTATTGGCTCATGACTTGGCTATCAGCCATATCTGAAGGTTACAGCCCCCCAAAATACCTATATTCACTATTGAAAGGTGTTTTGATGAATGTCTTTCTAAAACAGAGGTTTGAATCAATTGGATGATAATATATTTTAATACTGTGATAGATATCAAGGCTCATTCTAGAAATTATCTGCTTCTTCTGTTCAGAAATATTTATTGCTTTTTGTCATGGTTGTGTCTTTATCTTCAACAGAAGTTGCAAAAGTAAGTTACTTTTCTCTTTCAAAGTGAAGTTTGTTTAAGCTTTTCTTCTACATGATTTGCTTGAACCAAAATACATATCTTTATTAGGTGTGGTAAAGAATTAATTGCACTAGCTGGTACTTTAAGTAGGATATGTAGATGAAGAACAATTAGCAAAGACTACATTTCAGAAACAATTCAAGGGAATTTATTCTCCTATAGGAAACAATGCAAGCTACATTAATTTTCAGGAAGGGGTAAGATTTTTAGATAGGATAAGGATAGGAAAGTATAGCTTGGCCACCTGTATGCTGTGAGCTCCACATCGTGAACACTGCTGCTCATGAACACTCTTTTCTGTACAACTGTTAGCTGCAC
The DNA here is from genome assembly GCA_018697195.1 of Certhia americana. Taxonomy (NCBI): domain Eukaryota; kingdom Metazoa; phylum Chordata; class Aves; order Passeriformes; family Certhiidae; genus Certhia; species Certhia americana. Next base: position 73,261,244 of record CM031857.1, on the reverse strand, counting down.
TTCTGCACTATAAAGCACATAGAAAATATTTTAAAATGCACAAATATTTAATTTGGGTAAAGCACAAAATTTGTATATTTAGGAACTGTACTGAATCAGGACCAGAATCACGACTGACATATGGGACTTAACATTTCCATGTATCACAAGAAGGCTGAGATTGCAAACAGGGGGGTTTTATCATACATTCATAAAATCATAGAATGGTTTGGAAGGAACCTTAAACAACATCTGATTCCAAATCTTCTGCCATGAGAAGGGACACCTTCTCATGCTGAGAGGTCTATCCACCTGGCCTTGAACACCTCGGGTTGGGACATACAGAACTTCTCAGGCAACCTGTTCCAGTGCCTCACCACTTACACAGCAAAGATTTCTTTTTCCTAATATCTAATTATTTAATCTAAACCTATTCTCTTTTAGTTTGAATCAATTCTCATATATCTTTGTATCCATCTAAAAGGAAATAGAATTTATTTTATATTCATTTACTGCTAACATTATGACTGAAGTTCTGACAATTTAAAAAGCCAACATAATTTACAGGTTTGGAATTCTGCTATCTAAGGGTGCTGCCATTTTGAAGGAGATGGGGAGAAGTGTTGTAGGACTGAGCACTTATTTGTTTTGTGTGAATCTTAAAAGCGTCAATTTATTTATCAGCACAGTGAATCCACAGAGACTAAATCTGTCAGACAAGATGCACCAACAATTTGCTCTGTTTTACTTTACCCATGTTTACATGGTAATTTGCAACCAGAAACAAGCAAGCTCATGCAGTGTTTCAGACCAGCCTGTCATTAGCCAGGTGCTTGTCAGCTCCAACTAGAAAGCCTTGAAGGCAAGTTAGCCTGGTGCTATGGTTGAGCTTCTACCTCTACGCACAGCTTGTTATTCTGTGCTTGACACTGCTCTTTTTGTGACTAAACAGCTGTTTGAATTAAAAATATCTTTGGAAAAGAGCTGAATCCTGAGGAGAAAACAAAATGCTCCAGGTAAAGAGTTACCTGGATTCTGGTTAAATCACTAATGTCAGCACAGCTGGAAAAATGAGGGTAGCTCTTCAGGGTCTGCAAGCAAAAGCAGCTCACTTTGACAAAGATAAATGGAAGCAAATCTGTTACCGGATGGCTCAGCCTAACACAAGCAGATGCTTTATATTTAATAGATTAATTTAGAAGTTGTATCAGTTTGTTAATTCTAAATTTGATCAGCTAACTTCAGACATTTTTCCTGTTTATGTTCGGAAGTCCTTTAATTTGACCTCAACATTGCAAAAATATATATGACTTCAACAGAAGCAGCCAGAATTTTAAGCACATTATGGAATCAGAGTCAGGATCTAAGTAATATATATGCTTATAATAATCTCATGACACTAAATAACTATTAATTCTTTAACCTGCATCAAGTTATGCTTCTTAAGGATAACCCCAAATATTTTAAAACTTACAGTCACTTAAGAAAATCTTTAATACCTTAAATCTGCCACTTTTCTCATTTCCTGTTCTCAGCTAGTTTAGTAGTAGTTCAAATTCCAAAGCTGCAAGTTGTCTCAGTAAATGCATTTCAAAGACAGAACTTTGAATAAATGTCATGGAAGTTCATTATAATATTGAGATAAATGTAAAGTTTTTTGTCCTAAAAATTGATCGGTATCTTCTATTTTAATTATATAACAGAATCACAGAATGGCTTGGATGAAAGGGACCTCTGGAGATCTCTGGCTTGAATGCAGACACTGACATTCTTTTTGAGACACAAGCTAGTAGAGTTTATGAACAAAGGCATTTCTTCATGGAGAAAAGACAGATCCCTTAGAAAATACTGGGAGAGAAAGTCTTTGCTCTGTTTTAAAATAACTTTGTATCTTGATTTTATCTTTTTGTTTCTTAAGAAGAAAAAATTATGTTAGAGTTAAATTACCCGAATTCTGTTTCTGGACTCAAAACTTTAGACAGAATAAATTATAACTACTTTTTTAAAAAAATATTATTATTTCTTCTCTCAGTTCTGTGCTTTTGTTTTTTTTTTTTTTAAATTGCAATTATTTTGATGAACGAATTTTCAGTACATTCTTTGGGTAGTGATTGCAGCCTTTGAACTCAGTTCCTAAAGAGCAGAGATTCAAGTAAGCTATAAACCACTGAATGATCAAACTGATTTTGAAAGAGGGGAGAATTGACCGCAGTCAGCAACTGAGCAGCCACACAACTTCTTGCTCACTCTCCTTACCATCAGTAGGGTGGTGGAAAGAATAAAAAGAGCAAAAGCAGAAAAGCTTATGGATCAAGATAAATACAGATTACTAAGTGGAGGAAAGAGGAAGAAAGCCACAAACCCCAAAGAAGTAATCAAAAAAACCCCAAAACCCTAAAAATCACTCAGCACCTCCCACAAGTAAAGCAACACCCAGACAGGCTCTAAGTAATTTCCCTTTGTAGGACAATGACCTTACTTTATATACAGTTTTTATTGCTAAATATCACACCTTGTGATATGGACTGTTGCTCTGTCCCATTTGTGTCATCTTTCCCATCTGTGTCCTCTATCAGCTTTGTGACTGTCGTGATGTGATGTGGTTTAAAACCAGCTGGAAATTCAAGACCAAGCAGCCCCTTCCCCTCCCCTCCACCTCCTCTGGTGAGGAAGGGTCGTGGTAGAGAATAATACCTTAAACATGCCCACATGCCTCCAGGCTCCTCTCCACTCATGGTAATTGTGAGAAAATCCTCTCTGTCCTGGCTGAAACAAAAAATAGCCTTAGTTTGTTCACTCAGGAAACAGAGTTGCAGGGAGGGAAAGTGAAAACTTTGACACTACAAGAATTCTTTATCTATGAGCAAAACATTGATGTGTTAGCAACATTCCAAAGGTCCAAAATACAGCATCATATGGTCTTCTGTAAGGAAAGTTAACTCCTTCCTGGTCAGAACCAGTAGAAAAAGTAATTAGAAATTACACTTTACTTCTGAAAGATACCAGTAAAATTTTAGCATCTCAAATACCACCTCTTTATGTACTTGAAAATAATCTCAGATAGCTTGCACAGAAGTCAGCCTGGTAAGAAGGAGGCAGTTGGATGGAAGTCCAAAGAAACCAAATGGTATGGTACAATTGTTCTCAATTTTATTCAGTCTATTTTATCCATTTGAAATATGAGAAAAATTTTAAACTGCTACCTGCAAGCAATTTACAAATTTTTCATATGAAGACTTGCAACTAAATAGTTCTAAGGTTTTCTAATTTTTATATTTACATATTCTTTAGTCATGTCTCCCAACAGAACTTTGCATTATTTATCAACCACTGTTTATAATTTAGAGTATGCTTTGATTCAGTTTACTATTATAACAAGTCTCAAGATGTAAAAAATTAGGAGGAAGAAGATTTTTTTCTACAGCTGCTGTAAAATCAGATAGTTCCATGGATTTTAGTACCGCTGTACTACTTATGTTCTCACCACGAATAAGTATTTACTGTTACTACAGCTCTCTAAGAGAAGACTTAAGAGTACAAGGCAGCTTTTTCAGGTTTTCTTCCTAGTCAATATAGATTGGTGCTTCCAAAGGGTAACTAATCTAATTGTGTGGAAAGTTAAATCTTCTAGAAATTCCTGTGACAAATCAGCTTGATAACAACCTATAACTTAAAATTTATGCTTTATATGGCTGAAGTTGGATTGGATAAAGCCTACTGTGGCTATCTCTATGTGTAACAGTAGTAGTACATTTTATTCCCTCTCAGACCACATTTTCTGTTCTGATGCTACCATTTTTCAGAGACTTTTGGAAGAAAATAAACCCCAGGATTTAGGGTTACTGTCTGTCAAGAATTTATTTTCTGATCCTTTCCTGATTTTTTTATCATCCCTGGCACTTTGAGATTGGTTTAAGCAAGTCTGGCATAGTGTAAGGAAACAAACATTATCAGCAGTGGAGTATACACAGAACAGAACTACTTCATGTTACTATTTAACAAAAATGTTTCTCTGAAAATATGTATAAAGAATATAGTAAAAAATAAAACAGAAAACTTAAGGAGGGAAGTACATGAAAACTTGAAACTGTCGCATTTATGTATACAATGAATGCTGTTTGCTTATTAAAACTTATTGAAACTAAACCTATCAAATTTATAGTAGTTGTAAGTGCCAATAAAATATGTCTTGATATGCATAAAAATGTACTTGAAAATGTACATGACATTTTTCAGAGATTCAGTGCAAGTACAATTCACTTTTATAAGAATAGGATCTTGACATTCTCAGCCACTTATGTTTAGAAGAATATAAAGGGTTTCTGCACTGCAAGCCATCATTTGTTGAAAAGTTTTGGCCTCTGCATATCTGTCTAACATGCATGAAATTTGAGGGCTCTAAAACATAAATGAAGACCTTCACTAGGCTTTTCGTGTATATACTAAACCAATCAGTTTACTGGCGTAAACTCTTAACAAAAACAAACAGTAAGACAAATTGACTTCAACTGTGCTGAGAGGAACAAAGCTTTCTTCCAGAAAAAACACATCATTGTAGAACAATGGGAATGGGAAGACTCTGAAGAAAAGATTCTGATAGACAACAAACTTCTGACCTACTCTTTGAATATATTTTCTCCTGATTTTTATAGAGGGCTTTCTCTGGAAGAATAATGTTGACAGCAAAGTCACGTGAGAAAGGAAGAAAATACCAATTGTTTAAGCAGCAAGATAAAGCTGGCAAGAGAAAACTTGATCTTACACAACAGTTTTCCAGGTCAGACTTACCAAAGTTAAACAACTAAGCTATGAATTTTAATAATTTTTCTGTAGTATATAAACACAACAGAAGTGACAGGCATCAGGGAATATGGCCACATGAAAGAGCACTTTAATCACAAACCAAGAAAGTTAATAAGTTTTTGATCACAGACTCTTGATATTTGTGACTGAAAGCTGAATAAAGCATCTACAAAACCCTCAAATCAAACCACTGCACCCTTGCTGCTTTTCTGTTGTCTTTAATGATCAGACATGGGGAGAACAAATGGTAGGATATTGATGTGGATATTATGAAGCTTTACTCTTCACTGCTGATCGTCAGCAAAGTATTATGAACACCCACTAAGCAGGGATATATTACGCAGTCCTTTCAACAACAGTGCTATTAAAATTTTTGGGTTTTTTATTTAGTATACAAAGCTTAAGAAACTAAGGAAAGCTAACAAATAATTCAACTGGTAGGTTATTTGTGTCAGGATTGCACATTTTACTGGCCTCATTCTTACTTTTAATGTAGCTTCAGGTGATTAAACAGGAAGGCACAAGCATTTATAGCCAGACAAAACTTCAACTTATTTCCATTTTAAAACAGTTTAATCTTGAACTGTTATCACAGCTCATCTGAATAATTTGCTAACAGAAGGGAGAACAGTGAAATAATGTGGAAATTATATGTCATCATTACAGTTCTTTAACTGAACAGAATATAAAGCATTTTCAATTAGGGGTAGGTGAAATTTGTTATCCTCTAATTAATATTTCTTGAGTTTTCATTGTTTAACAGCTGATATTACATAAACTGTCGCTTACTTCTAGAGGTATTCATATGTTAACAATCAGTGAAATGGTTTCCACTATTTCATGGCTGCTGCTGAGCTGAACTGTGACAATGGTTCACTGTCAGTATCAAAGAGACCTTTGAGAAGCAGTAGAGTCTCCTGCTAGGGTAGAATACCAGATACTGCAACTTGTGCATTTGAACACCACACACAAGCTACTGCAGAATCAAAAGCAAAACGCTCTTCCCCTCAATTCTGTTATCACAGCTGTCCTCCAGTCTCTGGAGGCATACCTTTAGTTTTAAAGACAAAAAGGCTAATCATAAAGAAGGATAAAATAATAACCTTTCACCATTATCAGTAGGAGAGCTTGGATTTAAGGGCTTATCACTAGTCATAAGAAGAACTTAGTTTTATCTGAATTTTTCAGTGGTAATGAAATATATGACTGAGAGCAATACAATTTAAGCACCAAGATACAAATGCATTTAGGACCATATTAACTGCAGTTTAGAAGTGTAAGGCTCTGTGTATCACCTTCTGATATTTTAATCAATTCAGAGACTTTCATTTAAGGGATTTATTTTGCTGCAGCTGATAGTTAAAAAGAAGCAGTCCATTATTTGCCCATTTTCCAGAAGGGAAAACTAGCATATATGGTTTATATAAGATGTTGTAATACTAAAATTAAAATAAAATTTATTTCTAATCCTTTCTTGACCTTAAAAAAAGTACAATGTCCATGTATTCAGAAAGACCAGAAAGTAAATAACAGTCATCGAAATAAATCTGGCAAACAGTTCTGGATAAAAATATGAGAAATGTTTTGGAAAATAAGTAGAAGGAGAAAGGGATGCTGTTTTATTGATAAGTCAAAGGAAAAAATAACGAAAGGAACTAAAAAGCATATAGGATACATTGTATTGTGCTAGACAAGAAATGGGCCTGGTAAATCATTCCAATTTAACTGACTTACAGAGCTGAGACTTAATGATGAAAAAAAATTAGAATCCTGAGTTTTATTATATGATGATACTGCTGTTATAAATGTTAAATTGCACTTTGCACAAGATTTGCAGATAACAAAAAGCAAGCTAAGTAATTTCTGCAGAAAGGTAGCTTAAACACTATAGTTGGAAAAACCTTTCCTATTTTTTGTCTTTGCACAGAAAGTGTCCTATGAAAGTATACCATTTTCTTAACCTAAAAATTTTCATGGCAATGAGGTTCGTGTACCAGCCAGCCAAACTCTTCTATGGTAGTTTTTTTTTCAAGGGCCACATGTAATTTCTTCTCAGTTTTAACTTTTTTGAAGTGGTATCATAACTCACATGAAAAGAAAAATAAATTTTTTTCTTTCATAATGAAGTTACAGAGTAACTTCAGCATTCATGTCTTGACTGAATTTGAATAGCTCAACCAGTTCAGTAATTAAAGTCTCTACCGTGTAAAAAATCACAAGATAAATATTTAAAATTTTTGTGTAGGGTCTATGGTCAAAAATTTGCTCAAACCAAGCCATAAAATTTTAGTCAATTCATCACATTGTCATGATCTGACAGCTGTTTCACAGTATGAGTCTATAAAAGAGATATTGCAATAGAAAAGGAGCTTCAGGTAATTTTTCCTCTATCTTCTCAGTTAATATTCTTGATTTTCTGTGAATACAACATTTACATGATCTCCAGCATACATATATGCTGCAGCACTTGATTGCTGGTGGTTTTAGTTGTGGCTGAATCTCAAAGGAATTCTTGAGAAGTTATTTCTATTTTTCCTCTTTTTCTGATGTGTGAACAAATATTGATCTGTAAAGTTAATTTGCATGCAGACTAAGGAATCTAAATACCCCTTGATTCCATTTCCAGAAGTCGTGCCTAAATCTTCAGACCGCTGTTGGTATCTTGTTTCAATACCTATTCTCAGAAGAACTGTAGCCTAAGACTATATTAAATTCTTTCACACATAGAGTGTGTTATGTTCTAGAATTTTTGGGAAGCCAGTTGTCCTCTGCATGAAACTTAATATTTTTCAGACTGAATTTTGATTATAGTGATAGTGATCTTTTTGTGTAGGAGATAAAGTATTAGCATGTTGTCCTGAGATCAAGATGGAGTTTATAGGTTTTAATGATGAATCCCCCACATCTCAGGACAATATAATTTCACTAAAAAGAATCATTCTGGATAAATGGGTGTGCAAACCTAGCCACTGAGCAATCAAGTATCCAAGAGTAACAGAGACCAGAAATAAATCAGGAAAGGGGACCCTTTTTACTCCAGCGCAGCAACTTTTTAATGATGTTATCATTTTAACCAAAAAAGAAAGTTTATTGTGTGCTTATAAATTACTCATGAAGTTCTGGCTAAGGCACTTTCATGTAAAAGAACAGTTCTGCCTCTCTTTTTGGGTTTGATATGCTTATAATGGTTTAATAAATAATACATTCTCAAGATGCAATTATTTGTCATTTTCTTTCCCATAAGGACACTAAAACCTTGCATGCAAGTATTTTCTGTAAGTTTTTCAGGTCCAAATTAGTTTCTGCTGAAATTAAAAGGGATTTTTGATACTGAATGCATATGACAAGTTCTACCTTCTTTTCTCTTTAAAGGCAAATAAAGTAGGAATAAAGATTGGTTTAGGGTTTTTTTTTAATTTTCATCAGTCATTGAGGTAGAGTGGGCAAGTAGCTTATATGAGAAGACAGGTAATGTTTTACAACTGTACTGTAAGTAATGCAACTTAATAGGATGCAGGAATTGTTTGAGTTTCTGATCGTGACTCTTGGGACCAATTATCCAACTAGAATAAATCAATAGGTTCTATGAAGGAAAAGGTTTTTGCTGTATTTTTTTCAGTAGAGGTGGAAAGTAATTTTATTTCTCTTACATTAGGAGGAAGGTAATGACTGACTGGACACAGCTTGAATATCTCTAGGCTAGGAACTTTCTGGCAGTTTCAGTGTGGTTTTTTCACTGTGTCTAGGATATTTGCAGCCTGACTCTTGATGAGGGTTTCTTGCTGTATATCAGAAATAGCAATAGAATAAATGCTTTCAGTCTTTGCTAAACTACTAATCTGTGTGAGAGAGATGCAGTAAAAACTGAATTAATGAATGTTGAAGTTGTTCTGGAGTTAAGAAAATAATGGAAATTATGGGCAGACTCAAGGAGTGAAGAGATAGTTTAAGAATTCAGAAAAGGAAAACAATTTAGCTTAGGAAACAGAAGAAAATACTGTGTTGCCAAAGAGATACAGGAATCATCTTTAATACTAAAATAAGAGCTTTGCAATTTGATGTATTTGCATGCAAGACTCAAAGATGGTTCTGTATTTTTTTTAAAGGAAATAATTGCCACAGAAAATTCCATTCTTCTTGTAGGCTTTTCATACAAAACATATTTGATAAATATTCAGATTACACTTACACATCTCATTTAAAAAAAAATTCGAAAATAGTATGTTTTAATTTTGATGCATATTTTCAGTTCATGCTTTGTTTTGGATTATAATTTACTGCACACAGTAATAAACAGAAATCTGAATAAATATCTTCCAGTAACAAAATTACAAAAAATCTGTAAAAAATAAGATTTGTACAGATTTTGAACATGTGAAATGCTCCACAGACTGACATTCCTAATATCTGTGAGCCCAGTTTTTTAGGACAACATTCATAATATATTACAAAGTTTCTGGGGGATGGTGGAAGATTTCAGAGTTTTCTTTAAAAAATTACTTACAGAAAAAAGGTATACCATTTTATAACTCACAGTTCTAAAATGTTTTCAAATAATAGGATCTAGTTTGTGATATTTAGAGACTTAACTGATAATGCTAGGTGAAAGACAAAGGAAAAGGAAATGAAATAAGCTTTCTTGGATTAACTACAAATCACAAACAGTTATGAGGCATTTCTAGAGTAGTGAATTCAAGGTGCTGGGCAATATTAACACATTCTAAAATTAACAATATTAACACATTCTAAAAACTATTTTTATTGACATGTGATTAATTTTTAATATTAAAATATTCTTGACTACAGTAGACATGACCTAGAGTTGTTATACCAGTGCATTTTTAATTTAGCGTGGAAAGATTGAACATTCATTATTAATACATATTTTAAAGTTAAATGGTAGCTGAAGCCAGGTAAATTCAGAGACCATGTCAGATCACTAATGTTAATTATGCTCACACTGTTAAAATAGGTGAAATCATTTCATATGACAAAAAGAAATTACTTCATATTGGTCCAGTATGAAAGCTATTTTCATATCCCAAGTGTCTTGTAACACCATTTCATTTAATATAAAAATATATTTCATACATCTGACCCACCTGAAAACCCTTGAAGACCCATGTTTATTTCATGATAACCTGGAAATAGCACAGTAATTTTATTAGGCCTCTATTGATAAGTAATACAAGGTGGGTCTAAGACGTTTATTAATTTCTACAATGATATTTTAAACATTCAGTTTCAAATCTGTATTAAAAAATTAAAACAAAATACTTTTCCTTTGCTGACAATACTGCCTGTTAACAATAATAATTAAAAAGTGAGTAGAAACAGAAAGCGATGAGCACTATTCTAAACATTTGTGGTTTATATCAAGCTTTTAACTCCAACCTCAACCTGAATATCCAGTCTAAATTATTAACCACATATGCCTAAGTAGTAATTTCATTTTTCTTTAGTGACTAACCCTTAACATTATTCTTCAAGTGTATTTTAAATATTTTATAAAGAGAATAAAATTTTCACCAAACAAGTCCTTCTGCCTCAGGGTATGTTTTCTTTCTGTGATTAATGCAGATTATGTGTTATGTGACGTTTCTAAGAAATAGTTTTGTCCTGACCACTTAAGACTATCACCACAGACTTTTTTGGTTTTTAGACTGTTTGAAAAATATCTTTCTTCTCCCATATGATCTTTATTCAAATAAAAAAAAAATAACATTCTTTCTTTGTGTTTAAATTGCACAACTCATTGCTGGGGCCAAAATATATGTAGAAAATGTCTAGAAACATTCAAGGACACATACAGATGTAAAATCTATTTTAAGAAGTCCTAATCTGTCTATTAATGAAGTGAGAAGTGGATCCTTGAGGATTCTGAGGAAAGAATTACAATATATTTGTTGTGGTTTTCTATGTTTTCTCCAATCATATCTTACTGTCAGAGTCAGAATATTGGGGCAGGTAAAGTTTGTCTTGAGCTTTTAGTATTGATATTATATATGCTAATATATATGTATAGTTTCAGAGGCATTATAGGAATAATGAAGATAATTAAAAGAAAACAACCTGCCAAGTCCCTAAGTTCATTTAGCATAATATCTTGTCCTGATACAGCTGTAGCACCAGTAACTACAACTGGTATCCAGGAATAGTAAAAACAAGGTGTGTGTGTGTATATATATATATATATATATATATATATATATATATATATATATATTTATGTATATTTGCATTGTAATTTCTTGTTTTGCTGAAAGTACTAAAAGAAATCAATCCATAGCACTCTCTGATTAGTTTAATAGCTACTAAATGTATCAAGCAAGAAAAAATCATACTTTATATTAAAGTTCTGTTTTTTCAGGAAAATCACAAAAAGCTTTCCTGGAATGCCTGTCCCAGAAAGCAGGAAAACAGTTCATACCCAGACTAAAGAAGGCTGTGTATATATATACAAACTAGGTTTATTTTTCATCCCACAACTTCAGCCTAAGAGAGAAACCTATATTTGCTCTGTGAAGAATAACTTGTGAGAGTGAATAAATTTTTCTTCATATGGATAAATGAGAGTTCTGGAAAAGTTTCGAAATGCAAGGAGAAAAGATGCTGGACAGAGATAAAATTTCCCTCTTTCACCATTAAAATTTTGGGCTCAAATTTTGTAAAATTTAAAATACTCTTGCAGCATCCAACTTTCCTCATGAACTTACTTTGTCATATCCCTAAAAACTAGCCTGAAAGTGCCCAATATAAGTAATCTGTATAAACTAGCCCCGAGGCACCATTTATCTGGCAAAATTATTGCCTGAGGAGTAACTTTGTTTTAATATTGCAGCCTTTTGATGCTTTTACTTATCCGTGTAAATTCACATAAATCCACAAATGCCTGAATGACTCTTCTCATAATATGACAGTTTGCTCAGATGAAAGAACTTCTTTCTCTTCTCATTCAGAGAACCAGAGAATCATACAATATCTTGAGTCAGAAGATTCCACAAGGATCAAGAGTAGCCACTGACCCTGCACAGGACCATCAGAAGAATCACACCATGTGCCCGAGGGTTTTGTCCAAAGGCTGCTTGACCTCTGTCAAGCTGGGCTGTCACCACTTCCCCAGGGAGCCTGTTCCAATGCCCAACCACCCTCTGGGTGAAGAATATTTTCCTGATATCCAACCTAAACCTCCCCTACACAACTCCCGGCCATTCCCTCAATCCTGTCACTGCTCCCCACAGAGAAGAGATCAGTGTCTGCTACCCCCCTTCCCCTCATGAGGAAGTTGTAACTGCAATGATGTCTCCCCTCAGTCTCCTCCAGGCTGAACAGACCGAGTGCCCTCAGCTGCTCCTCATACAGCTTCACCTCCAGGCCCTTCACCATCTTTGCTGCCCTCCTTTGGACACTCTTTAAGAGCTTTATACCTTTCTTATATTGTGCCACCCAAAACTGCACACAGGACCCATGGTGAGCCTGCCTCAGTGCAGAGCAGAAAGTGACAGTCCCATCCTTTGCCCAGCTGGCAATGCTGTGCCTGATGCACCCCAGGACACAGTTGGCCCTCCTGGCTACCAGAGCTCACTGTGAACTCTCCAATATGCTGTCAACCCAAATCCCCAAATCCCTTTCCATGACACTGCTTTTCAACATCTCATAGCCCAGTGTGTTCATACATCCAGGATTACCCCATCCCAGGTGCAGAATCTGGCACTTGCCCTTGTTGAACTTCATATGACTGGTGGTCCAACCCCCTAAATTTTCAAGGTCTCTCTGCAGGGCCTCCCTCCCTCCCTCTCAGAGACTAAACAGCTCCTCCAAATTTTTATAATCTGCAAACTTACTTGGTATCCCTTCCGGTCCTGCATCCAACTCATTTACAAAGATATTGAAGAGCACAGGGCCAAGGATGGAACCCTATGTAACCCCACTAGTGAAGGGTCACCAATCTAAGGTCACCCCATTCACTAAAACTCCTTGTGCACAGCCCATGAGCCACTTGCTCACCCAGGACATGATGTGCTTATCCAGCTGTGGGCTGGACATTTTGTCCAAGATTCTGTGAAATGCTATACTGAAATTCAACAAGATTATATGAACTGATACATCACTGATACAGAATATTACAGGAATAAAAAAAAAAAAAAGCAAATTTTTAATGAATACTGCTTAAACCTTGTTGAATTGAGAGGAAGAAAAAAAATATTAACTAAATTTGAACAGGGAGAAAATTACTACACCTTGAAGAAGCATTAGTTGTTGTTGATATTATGTCTAAAAGAAAATAAGTAGATAAATATAAAGGACAAGATTTTAGTACCACATTTTAAATAGACTGTCAACCTTCACTGTGCATTTACATTCCAGTAGTCTCGCTGGAACCTGAGTTCACATATAAAGGGGTGAAGAGACACTGTGAAAGCTATCCATGCTACATATTTTAGACTGTCAGACTCTTCTAACAGGAAGAATTTAGAAAACGTTTTTCCTTTCCATTAGCTGTAGAAGGAACGTGGAATCAGACAATCATAGAATAATTTATGTTGGAAAAAACTTTAAGGTTGTCAAGTTTAACCAATGGATGGCCTGCTTAAAAGAGGTCCCAGTCATTTTTAGATAGCTGGCATTGAAGGAGACCATTCCTATGTCCTATGCTTGTCCTTCCTTCTTTCCAGAGTAAAATGAAAAACAAAAATCATGGGACAAATAAATAAGTTGTCTTTACCTTGGCTATAATGCAGCAGCAGATTATATCATATAGAGATTAATACAAGTAATGTTAACTTCAAATGCCACTGTTCCTGAACATTATCAAGATGTTGCTTCCTTAAGAAGAATTTTTGTCTGCAGAGCTCAAACTTGCACAATTTCTATGCAGGAGAGATTAGAAACGCGAAAGCTCTGCTTTAGGTTTTTGTACTTTCTCCATTAGCAATATTGATTTAAGTGTTCTGAAGAATCAATGACTTGAATGACAGCCAGACAGACTTCAGCTACAGTGCATTTGCTAAATTGGTTTCAGTCTCTGCTTCTCTCACCATTTTCTACCCACCACACAGTAAACATTTCTATTACACCTACGGCTTGTAGCCAACTGATTGCCTGTTGAAGACATTAGACATAATCTGGAGAGATCCTCTTTGGCTGCCAGATTGATCACTGCTTCTTTCCGGTATAGAGCCCTAAAAGTAATACTTTAAAAGATGAATATGAGTGTTGTAATGCTAGTTATGCCAATAAAATAACCCCAGTGTGCTCTCTTTAAATGAAACAAGAGTTCTTATTCTCTTTTATAAAGCTGTTTATTGGGTGTGCGTGTCAAGGTTTTGGTAATGGAATAGACATTTCTATTTTTTGCATTAAATAAACCTTGGCTGACTAAGGACAGTACAGCTGTGATAGTTTTTCAACATTTGGACAGCATTTGTTTTAATCTATACTAGACAGTGTGTCCTTAAACCAGTTACTTTAGCTGCCTTCAAATGCAACAAAACATAGACATTGAGTCAAATATCACTGAATATATGATGTGAAAAACAAACCTTGAGCCTTCTGGCACGAACAATTTTCCTCAACTTCTAAAAGGCATGGTGTGGATAAAAACATTGGTTTCAATCTCTTCCAGCTGAGACTTATCGTCTCTGTTGTGGTAAAGGACAGAATTAGTAATACCAAGCAGACTAGTTACTCTGCTGCTTCCTTTGAAGAAATGCTTTAGGACTGCTGCATCTAAACAAATTAAACCTTTCTATCCACAGAATTTTTTTTGGCAGCTGGGGCTGATTATATTAACTCCAGGATCTGAGAGGAAAAAAATATTAATATACAATTAATAATGTTGCAAATTTATTTTATATGCAGGACCAAATTCTCTTTTCTGCTCATCTTCTGTTCATTGAAATATTATGTTGGTCAAAAAATTATGTATAATTTTAATATGTTGCTCGATATATCAATGCAGTGGGGTGGTGTGAATGTGCTAGCAGTCTCTAAGTCCAATAGTTGAGAATAACAGAAGTTTAGTGCTCTGCAGCCAGATTTACATTCTAGACTATCATACATGTAACATCTCTTTTACAACACCTGAGATTTTTACTACATCAGAGGGTCACAAAAGCAGTGAGCACAGTAGTAGTTCAACTTTTAATGTTTCATATAGTACCAGGAAAAAAATAATAATCAGCTCCTAGATATTTATTTTGTTCTTACATACTTTACATAGATATTTCTAAAGGAAATTCCATGGAAATCTGCTATTTTTGTATTCATAGAAATGTATTTAGTCAGTTT
This sequence comes from Certhia americana, assembly GCA_018697195.1. Taxonomy (NCBI): domain Eukaryota; kingdom Metazoa; phylum Chordata; class Aves; order Passeriformes; family Certhiidae; genus Certhia; species Certhia americana. Next base: position 73,246,172 of record CM031857.1, on the reverse strand, counting down.
AAAGTTGAAGACCAATAGATTACACACCAAATATCCTTTAGAATAGCAGTTTTGTTTATATTTTCAATTAATAAATTAGAGCTGTGAAATACCCATTTGTTATGATGCTCTTACTTGTATTCATATCCCACTGAACAGATGGAAAAATTATCTATTCCATTCAGTGTTGTTGCTGCTTCAGTTACCATATTAATTTGATTGCTATTTCTGGCTCAAACTACTAATTCAAAAAGAAAATTATTGTATCATGATGTGGGAGGTTAGACTTCGAGGGACAAAACCACACAACACCACACGCATGTTGCACTGTGCTGTAGAGAAGTTAATGGCATATTTCCCCCTTGCATGTAATAACCTCTTTTCAACAGCAAATTTTGATAGATAGCTGGGTATAATTTACCTTTGAGTGCAGTGAAATCAACCATGACAACCTCAACTTCATTTAGAAGCAATCATTCCTTGGGCAGACAAGTAGCCTTAGAAATGCACATGATTAAAAATCAGTGACTCCTGCTGAGTCAGTTATGCGTGGAGACCTAACACGCTTTTAATATTCAGACCTATATAGGATTATATAATATAAATTGAACCTGAAAATCTCCCAAACTAGAAAACCAATAATTTGTTCCTCATTTAAGACTTCTGGCTCCTGGTGCAGCTCGCCTGCCCTTTCCACTTCAGACTTCTGAACATAATGTTTTTTCAGTTAATGGTTAGTTTAGACATACTATCTAAAAAGGGATCTGAATATGATTTATGTAAAGAACTCACAACAAAAAAGAAGATATTTGGAACAGCTGGAATTCATGCTTTAATTCAGCAATCTAATTCAGTACTTTAGAAAAACAAACAAAAAAATCTCAGGGAAATTATTTCCTTTTCTCCCATCTATACAAAATTACATGAAAGTGAAAACAAAAATATCTCAGAGAATAAGCTATTACAAGTACCAAATTCTATCTTTTTGAAATGCCAGTATTTGGTGTAAACTCATTTAATAAAATGTCGACCTAAAAATAGATATTTTTAAAAGCTGATCTTTCCTCAAAGGATTTGTTAATACAATGAGTCTTTGATCCAACATATTAACATTAAGGTCAAAGTCAAGAGACTTTGGAAGGGGGGCATTTGAAGAGTAGTGATACTTCACTGGCAAAATTAGTTGAGATTACAGTGTTGTCAAAAAGGACAAATGTAATTGTTCAGCTGTTACTTCTTTTTGATGTTATTCAAGGTCTTTATAGTGTTACTGAAGAATATGCCCCAAAAGTATTTGATCTATTTATACTAAACTTTTTTGTTTTTAAAACAAATTTCTGTAAATTAAAATGGATTTCATTTATTTTAGAGACAGGCAAATTTAGGAGAACAGGAAATACTGGAAATCCTTAGAAATGCTGAAAGACAAAAATGCTCAAATGTATTCCCGAAGAATTTATACTTTTTAAGGTTAACTGTATCTTTGAAAGGGCAAGATTTAACCCAACTCCATGACTGCAGTGGCCGCATAGGAATAATCTGCTGCTGTCAGAGGAGAGAGCTGTATTATTTCATTACAGGGGACATATTGGTTCTTAAATTTCAATTTCAATTATTGTTCCTGAATACAATTCCTCAACCTTCCACAGGTCCCAGGAAGTATAAGGTTGTTTCTACAAGGGGAAGATCAATGAGAGACAATTCAAAGGAAAAGAACACAGAGGAAAAAAAAGGAAGGAAAAAAAAATAAAAAAGTCATATTTCAGTGATACGATAGACTCTTTAAAAAAAAACCAAACAGCTCCGCTTTACACTGGGACAATCCCTTGCTTCACATTGTAGGTCTACAAGTCTCTCTCCAATGTGTGTTCCAAATTTTATGGCTCCCACTGGTAGTTTATAAGATCTCCTTCTCCTTTTAGTGTTGTTGCATGTGGCAACAACAACATGCAAATAGCAAAGCCATTTTTTGTCAGTCAGACAATAAAAAACCTACATGCATATTGACAAAAATTGAGCTTTACAGGGTTGCCAAACAAGAGGAACTTTATGTTTGTATTTTTAATTAATTTGCTTGTTTAACTATTCCCTTTAAATCCTAAAAACAATAACAATATTCACAAAATACGTAAATCTATTTCAAAGAAAATTTCTGGATAAAGCACCATCTTTTCCCAGAAATAATTTATGCCAACTAAATCCATCCTTTACTGTGGGGTATGACAATTACTTTATAAATAACAACAAGATAAATTCTTTAAAGTAAGGGAAAATCACCAGTTCAGATCTGTGTTGGGTCAGGGTGCAGAATAAAAGAAGTACTTAGGTAAGTGGAGACTTAGCTGTTCATAAATCCTGCAGGGCTCATAATAATCACTGGAAGGAAGACCCTGAGTGAAAGGCTACACAGATAGCAGCATCTTGAAGAGATGAATTACCCAGTTACCGGATTACACTCAAACTGTAGGCCCATCTATTGTAGGCATTTGATTACTTATGATAATTTATGATTTCAATTTTTTTGTAAATTTGCCATCAAGAAATGCAATGGATACATAGTAATGTACTTCAGAATGAATAAATTAAATTCCTTAGGTGTGAAAAATGTAATTCGATTTCTTTTCGACTTTTTGGGCAACGAATTTTTGCTACTTCCTGTGGTAATTCCAGGTGTTGAAATTTTTGGATATACATGAATGAGGGATGAACATGAAGTATGGAAAATAGCAATTATTGTTCTAAGATGGATGAATTTCAGTTCATCTGCTTTTTGGTTTTTTTGTTCCTAGTATGTCTGTAATACATAGCTATATGTGTAGTCACATTTATATACATGCACATCTCTTTCCAAAGTAAAAGAAAAAAACAATAGTTGATGATGCAACAGAAATTCTTCAATTTTTTCAAATATCAATTCATTATTATTCTATAACAGAGGAAGTGCTTACCAATGAATATTTTATGATCCTGCACATTAATTCCATTATTCAGAAATGCTGAGGTTATATTCCAGATAAAATATAACTCTTCCTATTTGGCACCCTAATTAAGGACAGGTTTGAATTCACCTTGCAAAACGCATTAACATTCTGACTTGGAGGCACAGGTCAAATGTAAATTACCTGGCAATTATGGCTGAGAGTCCAGAAAGTGCCAGCTTAGAGTGCCTGGAGACTATTTTTGTTGACCTCATTAGGAATACTTTAAGTGAATACATAAACATGAAGACAAAATATGGAAAATCTTTTTATTTTAAGTTTTCAATTAATAAGTCAAGTTGATAATGATTTCAACAGAAACACTGAAAACTTCTGAAAAAATAAATTAATAAGATGAGAAAAAAGAAATAACAGGTATTTTATATACAATTTCCAGTGCTACAACATAATTCCTAAGGTTAGACAGTGGTCAAAAGTAGAAATGTAAAACCAAAAGTGTTTTTCCAAAATTAGCAAAATAACAGCTGTACAGATACAAACTTCTCTAGAAAGTTATAGAATTTCAATTTCATACATATACATAGGTGTGTGTGTATATAAAAATATATATATATACACACACACACGGAGATGTGTTCCATTTCCCTCTACTTGCAGGGGTTTACAACTGAAGGTTTGTTTGACTTGCTTTGTTTTTCTCTTATCTCTTGCTTTGCCTTCTGATATGCCTCTTTCCCAAAGTAGTGTTAGTAATAATATTTTGTATTTCTATTGTACCAAATTATTGAAATCACAAAAGGTAGCAGACCAAGTAAGACGTAGTTTTGCAAATAGTTAGTGGTCAAATACTGATATTTTTGAGCCAAAATAGGTCTGGTGCAGAGATCTTTGGACAAAATTTACAAATTTTGCTGTTGAATTTCTGAAGTTAAATAAATGAAAAATAGTTTTTTTAAAGTTATCAAAACTAATATAAAAATAAGGTTAAGATGACTACCACTCTGACTGCTACCTTTTCTGATGATCCCTTTTTTGTCTCACCAACTTTATCATATCAACTTTTGCCTTACTTTAAAGTTCTCCCAAAAAAAAAGTTTAAAAGTCACCTTTGAAAAGAAGCCAGGGAAAATTCCATAGGGAGAAGTCAGTGAATAAAGTGAATAAATATTACAAAATCAGTGATGGAGATAACAGCAACCACGAATTAAGTAGACAATTGGTCCAATTTAGCATAGTTCTATTACTGTTCAAGTATAAAGTTTGATCAGAGATATCAAGAGAACTTATATATTACCTAAATCTAACTTTCCTAGGAAAGTGAGATACACTTATTTTCACATAAAAATCTTCTTAGAAAGTCTGAACTACAAACGTTTTCTTGTAATCTTTAATGTCTGTGACAATATTAACACAGCAATGTTACTTATAAATGCAGTTTTGCAAATAATATCTCAAAAGTATGGTGGTTCTATTTTGTTGAATTGGCTATGAATATTTTGTCAAGGAATTAAAGAAAATTTCTAGAACAGCTGCCTTGTCCTTGTGAGTGTTTTTAAGTTCCCAGATATCGCCTAGGGATATCATACAGCAGATACAAACAGGTTCAGGAAACTCCTGAAGCATATTAAAGATAACTTCATGGAGCACTGGTAAAGGAACCCTTCCAGATTTGTTGTTTATGAACAAAGGACTCATGGATGAAGAGGCTATTGGTTATTGTCTTGGGCCAGTACTCTTTAATGTTTTTATAATTTATCTAGATGTAAAAATCAAAAGTACAGGAAGGAAATATGCTCATGATACTAAACTAAGAAGGAGTTACAGATTCCCTCAAGGGCACAGAGGCCTCACAGAGAGATCTGAGTAGACCTGAGATCTGTGCATTCACCAATCATATGAACTTTAACAAGTGCAAGGAGCAGATTCTGCTCATTGCAGAAGGACTGGACTAGATGACATTTAAACATCCCTTCCAATCTAAACTTTTATATCAGCTATGATTCTCCACCTACGCTAGGGCAACTGGGGGATGATGAGATTGAGAGGAGCCTCACAGGAAAAGATCTGTGCAATTGGGTTAATGGCAAATTTAATATGAGCCAGCAGTGTGCCCTGGCAACCAAAAGGGTGAACTGTGTCCTGTGCATGAAGCACAGAGTCACCAGGTGGTCAATGTAGGTAGTTGTGCTGCTCTCCTCTGTGCTGGTATGGCCTGATATTGAATACTGTGTGCAGTTTTGGGTGTCTCAAAATAAGAAGGACGTTGTTTCATAGTGTGTCCAGAGGAGGGCAGCTAAGATGGTGAAAGGTCTCGAGGACAAGGCATGTAAGTAACAACTGAAGCCCCTTGCCTTGTTTAGCTTGGTGAAGGGAAGGCTGAGGAGTGACTTCATCACAGCCTAAAGCTTTCCCAAGACAGACAGTGCAGTGGAGAGTAGATCTCCTTTCTGGTGAGCTCAAGATAGTTCAGACTGGACATTAGGAAGAAGGCTCTTCCCTGAGATGGTGGTGGAGCACTGGAACAGGTTCCCCAAGGAAGTGGTTATGGCAAGAAGAATGTCAGAGTTCAAGGAGCGTCTAGATGTATCAGTTATATGGTCTATTTTTAGGTAGTCCTGCAAAGAGCAGGGCATTGGACTCAACGATCCCTATATGTATCTTCCAGCTCAAGTTATATGATTTTAGTGACAGAAATTATGAAAAATTACCTGCCAAGTTGCCTTAAATAAGCTCTTTTGCTTAAAGTTTTGAAATATTAAAGAATAAAGAAGAATAAAAATGACAGCAGTGCCGATATTCTAATAATAGGATAAATAGGATATTCTGGATTCATCAGAAGTGAATATTGCAGCTGGCAGTCTTGTGATGTGGTACTGGCCCCCTCGGTTGCACAATTCTGCCATTCAAAGAGCTGGTGGGCTCACTGTAACACAGTAGAGTTCGGCAGAATATTTCTCTACTTAACATACACATCATGTATGCATTTAGGAATAAGAGTTCATCGGTTTTTCTTCTTTCTTCTCATGAGAATATAACTCACAGATATGAAGTGAACAATGGTTTCTTTGAGGTCAGTGCTGAAAGAGTATAATGGTTGTGTGAAGTCACAGGGAGAATAGCTCATACTAAAAAATAAAACAAAGTTCCTTTAAGTCTAATCTGTCTGTAAATAATGAGACTGAAAAGGTTTTATGTACGTAGGCTTTACTCATGTGTGTGCTTATAATTAGAACTATTATACAGTATCCATCAGTTTCCCAACTGTTCCCACTGTTTGTCATTCACAAACAAATGCACTGTGCCCTTGATTCTTTGCAGTTTAAACTCAGCTATTTAAAGAAATTCAAGATGCTTTTTAGGGTCAGCTGGCTTCTAACTGCTGCTGCAGAAGTGTCTGGCTTTCCCACTGGTCACATCATATCTGACAGCCATCTGTTTCAATGTCTTAAATGGCTGATAGAATCTTAGATGTCTTCAGGCAACTGAAAAAAAAGTTAAAGAAGTCTCTGATTTTAGGCTGTAGACACTGAATTCTGCAGACTGAATGTAGGCATAATCTTATCAACTAAGTATATAAGCTCCAAATGCAGTCACGAGGGATCTAGAGACCAAGAGTTTAAGCATAATATTTAATATCATCAAAAATGCATCCCAATACTTCTGTCATAGAAGAATAGAATACCCGGATGGAAAGGACTTCATGCACCATCAGGTCCAAATTTAACTGTCAAAAACATGGTATAGACAAGAGGGCAGTAGTCTGTCCAGGTGAATCTTAAAAAAATCTTATTCTTGGAGAATACACCACTTCCCTGGGGAGATTAACCCAATGGATGATTGTTCTCATTGCAAAAAAATTGTAAGTTTATGTCAAATCAAAATCTCACCAGAAATAATTTGTGCCCATTGCCTCACATCTTTTTCAGATGCTTCCTGAGAAAAAGAAATCTCCATTTTTTTTTTGTAGCCACCCTATAAATAGTGGTGCACCATCACAGAATCACAGAATCACAGAGTCACTAGGTTTAAATAGACCTCCAAGATCACTGATTGAGTCCAACATGCCCTAACACCTCAACTAGACCATGGCACCGAGTGCCACATCCAGTCTTTTTTTTTAAACATATCCAGGGATGGTGACTCCACCACCTCCTCAGGCAAAGCATTCCAGTACTTGATTATTCTTTCCATGAAAAACTTTTTCCTAATATCCAGCCTATATTTCCCTTGGCCCAGCTTTGTGTCCTCTTGTTCTGTCAGTTGCTACCTGGAGAAAGAGACCAATCCCACCTGACTACACCCCCCTTTCAGGAAGCTGATGATACAGACTCCCTTAAGCTTTCTTTTCTCGAGGCTGAACAAACCCAGTTCTTTGAGCTTTTCCTTTTATTGCCGGTTCCCAGCTGTTTGCTCATCTTTGTGAGCCTTCTGTGGATTCTCAGCCTGTCCTTATCTGTTTCATGGCTGGGACCAAAACTGAGCATGATATTTCACATATAACCTGACAAGCACTGAGGGGAATAACGACTTTTTAATCTCTGATGGTGATGCTGTTGCTGTTGCACCCCAGCACCCTGTTGACTTTCTTTACCCCAGCAGCTGCACACTGTTTGCTCATATTGAGCTTGATGCCCGTTGGAGCCCTCAGGTCCCTTTCCACAGAGCTGCTCCACAACTGGGTAGATCTCAAGCCTGTGCTACAATTTTGGATTGTTTTCCTAGGTGTCAGCCTTACACTTGTTGAACTTCACAAGGCTCTTGTTATCTTTTCAGATTTAACTTTTTAAGACCTCTTTTCAGGTCTGCTCAGGTCTTCCTGCAGGTTAGGTCTCCCTTCAAAAGTGTCTACTTCCCCACTCAGTTTGGTATTATCAGCAAACTCCATGAGGATACGCTTGATCCCATCATCCATTCATTACTTATGAAGATATTAGACAGTGTTTGGTCCAATTTTAGTCTCTGGGGGACCCCACATATGACAGGCTGCCAGTTTGAATAGGAGTAGTTTGCCACCACATCAGGGTGCTGCCTGTCAGTCCCACTCACCCCACAGACTACATATCTAAACTCAAATACATCAGTTTCTCTAGGAGGAGTCTCTGGAATTCAGTATCAAAAGCCTTGGAGAAGGTACAGAAGGCAACGTCCACCAGGTGCCCTATATCAACTGAGCCGGTTACTTTGCCATAAAAGGTGGTCAGCTTTGTCAAGACAAATTTGCTGTTGGTGAGTCTGTCCTGGTTTTCCCAGTCATGTGCATCATTTGATATGTGATAGCTCCCAGGAGGATTTGTTCCATCACTTTCATAGGAACTGAAGCAAGACTGATGAGCCTATAATTTCCTGAACCCTCCTTTTATGCCCTTCTTGTAGATAGGGCTGATAGCCTTGTTCACAGTCTAACCCAGCAGTCAACCTGCTACATTCACTCTTCTAGGAAGTCCCTTGATCTCCACGACTTCTCTCAAATATCTCCACAAGTTCTCAAATGTTAGGAAAAGCAGCCTTGCAGTGATGTCAGACAGCTCTGTTAACACCCTTGGGTGGATATTATTAGGGCTAATTGTTTTGTCGGAAGCAAATTCCTATAACATTTCGCAAACCAACACTTCCTTCACTGACAGTGGGTCTTGGTTTTCATCAATAGATCATCAACCTGTGCACATCTTTTGCAGGTACTTACCTTGTCTCCACAATAACGGTCTGGGCACATGCCATCTATACTGAAGTCTTTCCTTACCACTTCTATCTGTGCAGAAACATTAGGTGTTTTTGGGGGTTTTGTTTCTCTGTAGAAGCACTGGTTCTTACTCTCAGATGAATACCAAACAATATGGAGGCAACCCAATAAAAAAAACTTTAAAAACTGTGATTTTGTCAAACAGATTAGTTTAGTTGGTGCCTTACTTTGGTGATGTATTTATTGATTCAGAATATGTCAGAGGGAAGAATCCAATAAACTGTTCTTACTGTTTCTTCATACTTTAAATACTTTTATAATCCCTCCTGTAGCCAATTCTCCAAGTGTGACTTGTCAAATATGTCTTGATAGAATGCCATGGTTAAGCCTCAAATAATCTAGAACGACCAAGTAGTTGAATTCTACTAAGCATTCTTACACTGAACACTCATCTTGGCTGGAAATGCTAGATGCAGCGAATCTGCATTTAAAATGATTGAATTTATTCTTTTGTGCATTCCTTAATCCAATATTTCTTCTTACTGTCATTTGAAAACTAAACTTATCACAGCAAATGAAGTATAACACCCACAACATGATGTCAGGTGCATCTCAAAGGCTGGAAGGGATCCCAGCAGGCTTTCTACATCAATTTGATCAGCATCACAAATCAAACATATTTTCTGCTGTGTACTATTTACCATATGTGCTTTGTGATGCTCAAGTATCAGACTTCTTTAACAATTAAATATGCCTTTCAGTGTGTTTTAAAAGAGACAATTAAGAATTGCATATATAACCTGTTGCCTCTTAGCTAATTCCGGTATAAAAAAAAAATAGTAATGTCTATCAAGCTACTTTCAGGGACTGATGAAATGAAGGTGAAGAATATTCTAACCCTGAATATATATGACCGATGCAAAAATCCAGGACTGAGTAGGAAAGAAAGTAGCCTCTGAGGCTGTCTGTATGAAACTTCATATACTCTGGGAAAAATAAACAGGGTAGTTTTTGTAGAAAAGACTCAGTGATTCTGAAGGCAACACAAGAGATACTAGTTCTGTAAATAATTTGGTGGCTATGTCTCCCCTTTGAGGGACAGCATTTAACATCTTTAGTCACAGCCACAGCTTTATGTTTTCATGTCAGGGGAGATTGTATGACCTGCCAGGAATTCTGAAGTTCTGTCTCACTATGAAGTAATGGCATTGTGACACGTCTTGTCGGCAGGAGGATGAAAGTCTGTAATTGAGGTACAGGACAGAAAATTCCTTTTAAATATTTTGTTGTCATGCCCTTTTTTGTCTCAAGCTGTGTCAATTTCCATAAACAGCAGCAAATTTTCTATGGAATATGTAAAGTAATTTATTGAGTGGGAGATTGCTTCTATAAATGTAGGCTGATAATAAATAAACCTGAATTTTAAACCAGTGCTTCTACAGAGAAAGCTCCTGAGATGTCTGATGCTTCCACACAGATGGAACTGATGGAGACTTCAGTACAGATGGCAGGTTGAATGGGAATAGCTTAATTAAGACAAGTGATGTTTTGGGTAGTATACATAGCTTGCTACACTAATTATATCTTAAGTAAATAATTCAGAAACTAGAGGGTCAAAAATTTGCCTTTTGTGAAATGCAATATGTTCTTATTTAAAGTGCATGATGCTTTTTTAAATTATGTGTTCCTTCTCCTTTCTTCTTTTGATACCTAAATCCCTAATTTAAACATTATTGGTGTTTTTAAACCTATCACTTACCTATTATATTTTTTACCTTTTAAATTCCTTCATAATCTTGTGTATGAAGCCATCTAAGAAATGAAACTAATCTACTCACAAACACCTTGGAACTCTTGGACAAGATTTATCTCCAGAAGGGCTGAACTAGAATTATTAAATCAGAAGGTCATATCTCCAGAGTATTGACAATTTCTTGCAGGCATACTCAGAAAAGCAGAGGGTACAGCTTGAAATAGCTATTACTCATTACTTGTACAGCACTACTACAAAAGTATTGCATATCCTGATACATCAAGGGGGAAAATACACTGAAGACTAAAGTTTCTTCTCCAGTCATCCTCAAATTCTGGTTTGACTTACTAGTTTTTTCATTAGAAGAGCAGCCAGGACTCTTCTTTCCAATCTCTTTCTCCAACTTATGAAATAATTGTTACAAAAGTAGTGAAGTGATCCACTCCAGAGAAGTTGCAATATGCTTATTGATATAAATCAGCAATTTTAAAAAGTTTGATGAGTAAATGTGTCAGTGATGGCCAGGTACACTATTTACTGCCTAGAGGACAGGATCAAACAAAACTACTACTACTGAGCCTGAGTACCAGGCTCAGCTCTGGCCTGTTGAGCCATGAGATTCACAAAAGCACCCCTTATATTCTAAACTCCTTCTCAGAGGTGAGTTTAGACACATCTGGATCCATATGCAGGCCCATAAACATTTGCTCAATGCTTTTTATCTGACGGATAATGTGTGCACATTCAATCCCTTATAATCACTTAGCTAAATTTCAATGTGTCAGTGTACTTATTCCACATTCTCTTACTGAATATCTGACAAAATAAGGACCTTCTCAACCTCAAAGAGTAACCTTGGGATGCATAACTTCTCAAGGAAAGATCTTGCTGTGCAGGAGACTTCAATGGACCCTTGGCTGTTCAGTATGTAGGGAGTAAGACAATGAGCTTGTTGTCATATTTGCATGCTGACTACACATATTAGTTTGTTATAAATTTGGTTTTGAGTCAGATGTCAACAGAACTACTATTAGATGGGTTCATTTCAAAAATTAGCCCATGAATACTGCACTTAAATTTGTTTCTCCTGAATTTGCTTTGAGCTGGATACAGCCATTATGACTAGACACATTTAGGACTGCCACTGGGGATTATCCCATGATCAGAGTTAGAAATAAAGGTCAGGTTGAGAAGGAAGGAAGGGAACCATGTTGTCCTACTGAGTGGGTGACCTGCTTCATAATTTTCTACTACCTAAGCCTTCTTTTCTTTTGTAAGAGCTCTTACATACTATGTGTGGGAATTGTAGGTAGAAATCCATGAAATTATTTAAATTGTCTCTGGTACATCTCTTGTTAAACCTCCTATGCTTGCAATGGAAATAGGACTTGCAACTGAAATAGAAACACTTCTATAAATTATATTAAAATTAAATCCTAATCACCCACTGTACAACTCATAAGCAGAGACCTTTTTATATGCTAATAACTTTAATGATGGCATCTTTTCAAAATAACATTTTCTCACTTATTTAAGCAGGAAGTTCAGTTGACTAGCTGAACTCATTAGAAATCTGGGCAAACTGAAAGCCCTCTTAGAACATAGGGAAACAAAGTGGTCTTCTGAAAAAAAAAATTAGAGACAAAAATTGACATTAATTTCTAGGATTACAGCTGGTGTCATGCTTCTTCCCTCAACTCTTAGTCTTGGAGTTTCACAAGCAAACTTCCCACTTGCTTTGAAAATTCCACCAGTATTTCACTTCAAGAACCAAAAAACATGCTAGATTCTTTGTGTGTTATGTTTGAATGGAGATCTTCCCTTACCTAAATCTTCAAATATATTTGTGTTGCCTGCATGACCAATTCTATTCCTAACAGAAGTGACCAAATGAATGAAGTATCAAGATCATGTGGTGTGAATGCATATGAAAATCAAATTGCTAGTTGTGGTCTATATTTGTAATGGTTACAGCTTTATCTTTCCACTTTACTGCACTCTGTTTCATCATTCTGCTGAGATTTTTATTATTTCTCTATTTATTTCATATGCTTCCTTTATATTACATGGTGAATATAAGTCCTGAATTGAGGCCTGGGTCATTAGCCTGCCCATTACGCACGGCACTGCTAAATAATGTCATTTTCTTTAGTGTCTTCAAGAATTTAGGTCTAAGTGTTTTACCATAAAAATAAAAGGAAGCTTTTGGAATGGACATAGTGAATCTTGAGTCTTTTTTCAACACATGAACAAAAATGTTCCTCTAATCATTTCTAGAGTGAGTTCTTATTTGATCACACTGGTTGTAGGTTTATCAGATGATACTGAAAATAATGGTATCAGTCACAACAGATTTTATCCATGACAAGAGTTTACTTAGCACACACATCTCTTAGAAATTGCCAATATCTGATATCTAATCCAAGGAAAGGAAAAATACTCTTATTCATAAATATAATGGCTGAATCTGAAGAACACTTCTGTCCTCTCCCCCCACAATTTCGAGCATGTCAGCACCAGATAAAAATAGCAGTATTCAGCTAAGGTTCTGAAGCAAGTAGATTATTTGATCTGGCATCACAATCTCTGTGGGCTTTTTGGCTCATATTGTATGTGAACAGTTCATCCTGAAGAGGTGTTGAAAGGAAAATACATTTCACAAGCCATGGCATCAATTTCTGTATCCTTGCAGCTCTCTTGCCCTGAGTTTTTCTTCCCCTCTCACATTTTCAAAGCAGGGGACCCTAATTATTAGGAGAGATAAGGGGCACAGAAAAGCACCATAACCTCACACAAAACTGAGCCTTTATAAAATCAGATGTCAAGACATTAATTTTATTTTTTTCTATGAGTTGAAATAACACTTTGTAACAGTGTTATGCTGTTGGAAGTGGACTTCTTTCAGACTGCACCAGTGTCAGATTTTGGAGGATAGGAAACAAACTTCAGTGTAGCCCCTGTTTCTCATGGGAGGTACAGAGCATCTAAGAATCATGGCTTTTGAAAATAAATCCCACATTTATTTACAAGTAAAGTTGTTCAGACATGCATAACTATTTTAAGATGTAGTTCTACAGTTTATCAGATAATTCTGATTACCAAATATAGCAAGTGCTAAACACCTGTGGTAGCAGGGACAGGGAGCATTTCCACATCTCTCGGAGGTTTGGAGTGGCCTTGGCTGGTTGGAGACTGTTGAAACTCATCGAAAGCAGTTTTCTTTCCCCACACTCCTGTGACTGTCACCAGCCATTAGGAGCTTCTTCTGGCTCAGGCTCCCCACCAAGCAGACAGACACAACAGCCCTGTACACTCAGGGTGGGGACAGCAAAAGTCATTTGTGTCATGGGGCGGAAGGCTCACAGAAGAAGTGGGAGAAGTCTGCTGGAGCCAGAAGTGTGGCCTTCATCAGACTATTCATAACTGTAGCACTGTTCGATATCAGTCTTGAGAAAAGTAGAGCATTTGGTTGATGCTTAATTATTTCACAAAGGTTTTTTCTTGTTTGTGAGAAGCAATTCATCAGAGAAACAATCTGCCTTCCAGTATTTATGTGTGTTTCTGTTGACTTGGTTTTGGCATGTTTTTCTGATGCTGTACTTTGATCTTCAATATTTATATAATCTGTTTTCCCCTTCTGATACAAAAATGGAAGTTACTCCCCGTAATAGATATAATAAAAATACAGTACCGGGAACAAAATATGATGTAAACATGCAAGCATTTTCAATATGGATGGGGTGATTTTTTCTGGTTGTTTTTATATTCTTCTAGAAATATTGTAATTTTTATTTTCATAAGCAGAATTTATAAGACATGTATAAGTCATTGCCATTTGTGGATTGTTTTTACATTTTTTAAATACAGCATTTAATATATAAACTTACAGTAGTTGATCACGAAAGTTTTCATATTGTTTTGTAAGCTTTCTCAGACTGTTATTGTCAAATAATCCCTCTGTTAACCCCTGCAACATTTCTTTTCCTTAGTTTTGCATATATGAAAATCCATTCCTTTGTATTTTTGTTCTGTACACTAAAAAAAATTTGCATTATATGTAAGATAATGTTCTGCCTTCTCTACCTTTAACTCTTAAATTGAGGAGAAACCCTTCCAGGTGTGAAAGTATTTCTGACCATTGTAATAAAATTTCCGTTTCATTTTGGTGGGTAGAATTCTCAGATCTGGATGGAGAATTTAAAATGTTTATATTTTAAGTGAGAAGAGTTAGGCACCTTAAAATGTGATAATCAAAACCCAGAATAATGTCATGAGTGATGCAATACATTGTTTGTACATTAAGGGTAATATTTGTTATATTACACTTTTAGGAAAAATGGACAGAAGTCAATATAAGTTGTGAAAAATTTCTCCAGGTTTTTACCTATCTTTGTTCAGGTTGGTTCCTCCTGAACACACATGGATGGCACATGTCAAGTAGACTGTCTGTGATATAAAAGGTCATTAGTACCAGTGTCATTCAGGGGATGTTGAGGGGAAAGAAGACAGAGAGAAACAATAAAAGTAATTAATCTCCTAAGGGAAGGAGTGAATATGAAGTGAGTAAAAGAACAGAGTTGAGGTGTATCCCACCCATGCTGTAAATTGCTTAATTCTTCAATAATCTGGCCCTAGATGACATAATCATTCATTCTGGGAAGCAGAGTCAGAGTCAATTGAGAAATAAAGGCGAAATATCTGCAGTCCACAGTCACATCAATCACTAGGTTTTTCTATTGTTTCTTGAAGTAAACAACACAGAACAGAAACTGGTTGCCCTACCCTAAAACTTAGGCAATTTACACTCTTCATTTGGCCCAAATGTTTTCTGGATGTAAAATTTCTTTGTATAATCATCACCTCTGCATTTAGAGTAAGTTAGCTGGTAGGTCTACTGGAAACCAAACTAAGGTTATAACATTCTTTGAAGATGTAAAAACTGTGAGTTTCCCTATGCAGGTTAAAGAGAAAAATATACTTGCTGATTAGATTAAATGATTATCATTTAATCTGGATTTATACAGGAAACTAAAATTCCTTTAAAATTTAATTTGAATATTAGAGTTCTGTATGCATAAACTTACAATGAATCTTGCTTACAAAAGCGCATTTGCATTTTTTATAATTAAAACTTAAAAGTACATGTTGACATACAATTTAGGCAAAGGAATTTTAAGAACATGCAAATGGAACAGTTACCTCTTTGATGTAACTGCTACCAAAGTTCAGAAGTCCAGTGTCTTTTGTTTTTCCTTTGGATGCAAGATGCTTCTTTCCCTATAACATTGAAAATCGCACCCCTTCTTCACATCTCTTTTCATCTACAACCAACTATACCTCTACACTGTTTTCTCCTCCATCATTTACTTTTTCAAAATTAAAAAGAAAAAAAGGAAAAAAAAAGGTCCAATTTCTTTCTTCAGGGATCTGAACAAGGAGGATAAAAAACAAAAGAGGAATTACTGATTATATTAATGTAGTAAATGTAGTCTTTTCAGCCCATCTGGAATGATTTTTCATTTTTTATCCTCCATTTGTGGAAAGAACAGCATGAATATTAAGTTATACTTGGAACCTAAACTGGTTTATTTATTTTTTTTGCATTTTTGGGAGTAGGTTAAGAGAGGCAAGGTGGCTAAGAACCATAAGAAAGAGAATAAAATGGATCTTGTGAAGTATATGAACCTTTAGAGATCTACTATGATATATTCAATTTTTTCATTCTTCTTTTAGTGAGCTTTTGGACAGTGGCTCACTAGGAGGAGGTACAGCTGCATTCTTGAGCTGTTCATCTCACAGCTGTGAGCAAGATGTGAACTACATTATTCCAAAGCGTCTGAATATAAACTGTCCTATGACATTTTAGCCTGTTCAGAGTCCTCAAGGTTGCCTGCTTTTACCAGTCAGAATAATTGTTGTCTTGGTTTTTGGGTTTTTGTTTTGTTTTTTTTTTTTCACAAAGTGCTGAATTTCTACTTGTCAAGTCGAGAAGGTTGTTTTTCTTTATGATCATTATAATTTCCTTTGTACTTTTTTTCTGTTGGCCTGTCAGATCGCAGCTGTTTATAGAAGAGGAAAAGATATGCTGTGATGAACCCACTGTGATGAGGAAGGAGAACAAAGGAGAGGAGAGAGCATTTCTTGCTCAATCTAGTGAGTTATTTAATAAATCCTTTCTTCACATAATATTTTGGAAGTGAAAAACATATTCATTTCATGACTACACAGATCAAAGAAAACAAAACAACTGCTGTCATCTTTTCACTGCTTAGCAAGGCAGGTTTTTTCTGGGGTTTCTGGGAGCCTGGAATCTTCTTTATAGCTTTTTCTCAAAGCTGAAGTATAGCATTCAAAATGCACAGGCTGAATGTAACTCTATTTGTGAGCTTTTTTGGTCTTGAATGCTTACCCAACCTATGACAGTGCTCCTTAATGAATGTGTTCAAAATTGCCCTTAAGCTTAAGTATAGCAATTATTATACATTTATAGTTTCCACTTAAATCCATTGAACACCTTATAGAAACCTTAGGTGCTTCAGATGTTTTGAAATAAAATGTAAGAATATTCAACTGTTGCAGCCAGTATTTATTTCTATTTGTTATTTCATGTTTAATGTCCATATTGTCAAATGGTTCATTCTATGTTCCTCCGTTTTTCCCCAATTGGTTTGTTCTTACATTGTATCTTCCCCAGTTTGTACCCTATATGGACTTTCCTCACCTCCTATTCCAGCACCTTCCCTATCAATCATCCTAGCCCTACCCCTTGTTCTAGTACCTTCCCTGCCAATCCTTCCCCCATCCAATCTCGGATGTGTTCCACCCCCTGGGCGTTCCGGGGTGTCCCCCTTTACTCGATGTTCCATTGGGGCATGTGACCTCCCTTCTCCTCCTCCGTTACCCTATTAGCCCAGGGACCCCGGGGTAATCCCTCTACTCCTCCCCTGTGCTTCTGCCATTGGTCAAACACTTGCCCCCCCCCCCCCCCCCCCACGTAACCCCGTATAAAAACCCGTGCACAGCAGTGCTCAGGGTCTCTTCCTCTGGTGTACCCTTCAGCTGCGTCACCCTCAATAAAGGAACTGCTGGAATTTCACCGAGGAGTGGCCTCCCCTTACTCCTTCGCCTTGACCCTGTCGCGGTGGGCAAACTTGATCACGGTCGAGCGCTCTGCTCATCAGGTTCCGCCACTGGACCCCGACACTGCCGTGGCCACTCCCCGCTCCCAGCGCGGTGCCGGAGTGATCCAATCCCTCCCGAGCTAGCTGGACTCGGTGAGCCGCGCCATTCAACAAGTTATATATTAAAACATTGTATTGTGAGATCCAAAAAAAATAATTAAAATATTTTCTGTACAATGTTATTATCTTCTTTTTTTATATAAGAGCTGACTTTCAAAGGTACAGACACCGGAAGTCCTTTAATTAGCTAAATCACCACACATTTTACAGCATAGTTGCACTGATAAACATTTCTTCTCTCAACTATGAGTCATGGGGAGCACAGGCTAGCAATAAATGAGCTAACACGGAAGTTCTAATTATCCTGTACAGGTAATTGCAGAAGAACAGGGTTCATTAACCTGGATACAGAATATTTCCAATGGAAGCACATTTTGTTTGTTGACCCAGTCAAGTATCTCTGTTTCATGCTATGGAACACTCACTACTCCTGCTGCCAAAGGCTTCCCCTCAGATATGAGAAACAAATTCAGCTGTGTAGCTCTTGTAAGTGCAAAAATAATTTTAGGTAGCTCCCTAAATTCTCTTGTAATGATAACATAAAAATAGAATGCAATAATTGAATTTATAACACTTTTTGTATATGACACACATCTTTTCTTGGTGAATTATGCCCGGTTACTTTAGATCACATTTTTCATGTAATTTATTTTTTAAGGAAAATATAATTAAAATTTTCTTCTAAATCTTTACACTTAGTATTTGAAACTTAGCAATTGCAATATCATGCATCTTAACAACTCTATATCTGACTTTTGGTTTGTGATTATCAAGTTATGGTCTTTAAATTACTGAGGCATAGATGGTGTCTTCACTTGAAGAGATCACCCAAGATCATTATTCACTTTTTTAGTACCTCTCTTTCTGAGCAAGAAAAAAATCCACTCTGTAAAATGCCTCATTTAGTCTGAATTTTTCAGGTGATTATTTGCAATTTATTTCAATGAGAAAAAAATGAAAAATGTTTTTGTTTTTTTTCTCACTCTGTTGTCTTCCCCGTTTTTCTCATAACTAAAACTTAGCACAGGGAGATGTATAAGATCACATACTGTAAGGTAAACATGTGCCAAAATTAATGAAAACCAGTTAAAAACCCTACTAATGCAAGTCCTCTAAAATTTAAAAGAAGGGGTTTTTTTCAAAAACACACTATAATTTATGCAACAATGAGCTCAGTTTTATCTTTTTTATTTAAAAAGCCTTATCATTTACCAAAAGAGTTATTTTTATGAAGTTCCAGTTTTGATTAGAACACCAAAATATGGTTATTAGTACAGATCATTGGAAAAATGTGACAACTAAAATATGTATTCTCTGAAAAATTAATAGAAATATATGCAATTATTTATTATTTAAAATGTTTAGACATTTATCTGTGGTAATGTAAATTAAATTTAATTTTAATTGAATTGTGTTCTTGAACAAAAATGTTTTGAAGCTAGGACATTTTCTATGTTAATAAATTGATATTAGGTTAAAAGGTTACATGAAAAATTAATGAATTTATTTGACAAGTACTTAATAGGTCTTAACATTTCTTAATTGAAATTTTAGAGGCACTTAAGATACCGAGACAGCTTTCAAATAAAAATATTTTTTTCACAAAAGTATTTTCTGCATCCATTTAGGAGCTTAGCAGTAAGAGAAATTATAAACACAAAGTTTTTGGTCTTTTAACTTGCAATGAAAATTTGTATTTACTTTACAAATTCATGAACTATAGTGACAACATTTTTTTTTTTCCAAGGTTCTCTCAGGAAGTACAGATCACCTTCTTATATCTTTTTGGAAGTGGAATACTCTCTCTCCTATGCTTTTATTTCTGATATGTTATGGACAGCAGACAGGAGAAGTAGCAACACTTCATGCCTGTGTGCTCTCCAGTGCAATGTGAAGGTTTGCCTCTTTATCACCCAGTTTGCAGCTTGTAGCTTGCAGTACATATTGGAGGAAGAGAGGAATGCCTGCTTCTCATCTAGCTCATTTAGTGAGCTGGGAAATGCAAGCTTAGACTAATGCTGTGTAGTGCACTTGGCAACAAATTAATTGTATAAACTCATTATTTGAATAGCAAATACCATTGATCACTTAGGTAATAATTTTCTTCCATATTTGATCTTCATATGTTTCCAAACAGAAACACAGCACACATTTTTAATTGTATTCCTGGAATCAAAGTTGAAAAAAGGGAAACAAGACATAATTTAATTAAAGCAGTGTGCTTTAAAATGGAGAAGAACTGCAATGAATGACTTAGTTAAATTCAGTAAACAAGACTATTTAAATGCATTAATATACTATTGGTTTTGAAGCATATCAGAACTTAGTATATAGTTCTTTATGTTTTGAGGCTTAAACTTTTTTTATAAAGCACAGAAAAATAAAGGACATTCTTCTTCACAACCAACAAAACAAATCACTGTTCTGTTAAAGATAACTAAAAACTTCCCAATATCTAAAGTTTGCAATACTATTGCATTGTACAGCTAGTATCTACATAAGTGACTGTATATTCACACATTTGATATCTTAAAAATTGAGATTATTCCACATGAGTAGCCATATATGAAGATCATATAGCGTTGCACAGTTGGCATCTCACAATTTTTCGTGCTGGGGCAATTGCTTCTCTTACAGGATTAAACATTTCAAACTGGTGTATTAGTGTTTATCTCTGGATCTGCAATGTTGCATGTGATAAATGCTCTGTAAGCCAACTGTCTCACTTGCATTGTGGAATTCTCTGATAGTTATGGTAGGCTGAATATTTCATCATGAGTTCAAGAGTGTTCTGAATGTTTCACAGCCACACAGTGCTTTGCTGAAGCCGAAACTACCTCTACAATGTCCTGCTTGTATGGAGTAAATTAAAATGCTGGAGCTCTATTTTTGATGCCATCTCACATTGTCCTGTTAATGAAATATCTTTCCATCTAGAATACAACTTCAAAAACTGTTCATGACCCTTTAATCGAAAAAGAAGTACTGAAGTACAGTCAATTAATAATTACAAAAGGTACTTTAGGTTTAAAAAAACAGATTTTTTTCTATGAAAATTTGATGTCCTTCTGTTGTGGATGAGAGCACTTGAAGTTTTCCAGTGTACATTAAATCAACTTCACATTAGTGATATTTGGACAACTTGTGGAGATTGAGAGAATGATGGATGTGACATATAAATAAACACAAGGGGAAAAACAATTAGCATAGCAAATAACTACAATAAAATTAAATTTAAATAGAAATTGCAAGCTCATAAGTCTTGGAGGAAATATAAAGGCAATATACTGATTGAGTAACATGAAAAGTGCTGATGTTAGAAGCAACTTTTCTGACTTCAGAAAATAGATGAGCTCCTTTTCATGTACATGTATTTAATATACTTTCAATAAAATGAAAAGAGAATATATTTTGCATGGAAACCAAATCTTTAGGGAGTTCACCAAAACGTGCATTTGTTTCTGCACAAGATTTTTACTGAAAAAAATCCCCGGCAGTGAAAATGGATATGTACCATAAAATATATATAAAAAATATATATTTAAAAAAAAAAAAAAAAAAAAAAAAAAAGTTGCTTTATAAACTGTTTTCCAAGGCCTGACCCTGATTGTTGTCAATGAGAACACGCCATGTGTTAATTTTGGTATGGCTTGGCTCAGCTTCGAGGTGCAATGAAACTGGTCATGGTGTTGGAGCCTTTGTCTAAAATACAGTGAAATTAGAGCACTTTTTAATTGAGTAAGGATTACAAAATACATTATTTCTTTAACTGCCTCCTTTTTGTTATCCCCTAAAAGACTTAAACACAAAAACAAAAGGTCAAGATCAAATGATGACTGAAATACTGACAGACTAGAGACTGGTCTCTTTGATGGTGCAGAAGTTGTCCCACAGGCACATCTGGAGTTGTTCTATGACCTCTCCTACTTAATTTTCACTAGAATAGTTATGTTAAGAGTCCTGTTTAGTTCAGTACTTTTGTTCCATACATTAATCATCTCTTGTGATTTGAAAGATGTTATCTAATGTAACCTCAGAATGTGCTGAGCTATGAGATGTTCTGAGAAAAAACAATATTGTTAATCAGGTGCACTAAGCAGGAAGTGATTAGCGAGTGACCAAGAGATTGTTGGGACAACTAAAAAACCAGTCAGGAGGAAAAGAAAATAAAAGACGCATGAATATTTGTGCCAGTGAGGAGAGATGGTGGTAGAAGCAGCCATCACAGGGGATTCCTCACACAGGGAACTCCACCTTAGGGTGTAGAGGACACAGTCTTGGACAACTACTTGCTGTTGTATGGGCAGACCTACTAAGATGATACCTCCCATCCCTACCACGGTAGGGAATTCAGAATTACACTTTGAGTTGGCACTCCCAAGTGCAGAAAGGAAGGGTGTGCTCACAGGGGAACCTGCGCTCCCAGGTGTAGGGCAATGTGACAGTGGTTACCTGGCTGGTTGGAAGGGGTGGTCTAACATGCACACAACTATGCAAAGGTGTACTTAACTACTGATAATATAGCAAAAACCACATCTGCACTATGAATTGAGCAGATTTTCTCTAATACAAAGCTCAGATGTGCTGAACATACCTGTACACTCTCTGCACATCCATGTTGTCCCAGTGAGATGTTCCCTTGACTTCCCCCTTCAAGAGTGGATTTTTTTTTTTCTTTCCTTAACATTGAGAAAGATTTCCTTGAAGATCAACCAATTCTTCTGGGTCTCTTTGCTTTCTTCCATTAGATGCTGCCATTCAGCTCTCTGAACAAACTGAAATTGCTGTCTCTTGCCATGAAAATAAATTTACTGAATATGAGAACAGTTAATTAAAATAGAAAATTATTTTATATGAAAATAAAAAGAAGCTTATTGTGCAGCATCCTGCCAGAGTACAGACTTTGACTGTGAATCACATTTGGCATCTGGGAACTCAATTAGAATGAGTAAAAGGACAGCCTTTTAAATTAAGTGTCTCCAAATAAGTATTTAATTTCTGCTTAATTAGGTGATGAGAGATGGAGGTGAAGGAATACATGCATAAAATTGAATATTTAACTATTCTGTTATTGAAAAATAAATAGGAAGTGAGAGAGGAACAAAACCCAGATATAATTTTTTTTCAATTTATTTTGTCTGTGTCTCAAGGAGAAACATTTCAAAAGACTTGACAAGCATCCATGTTCAGCTTGGAGAGGAAAAATGTAAAAGAGGAGAGGAAATATGTAAATACAGGTTACTAAGCATGAATGTAGGCTATTAAAGAACTAATATGATGCACATAAATATTCTGTGACCCTGAACTCTCTGAAATTGGAAAAGAGTCTGGCAGATATAAATAAAAAGAGTAATATTCATTACCAGTGCAAATATCCATAACAAGAATATATCTGTCTTCCTTAATACTTTCAAGGTGTCTACCTAAAGATCTCTATCACTGTATGAGCTGAGAGATTCATGAAAATATTTTGGTCACCAGTCAGGAAAGCCCCATGTGACCTGGCTGTTGTGATTATGGGATAAGGTGGTCCATGATATGAAACTAGATGATAGTGACTATTCAAGTGGAAAAAACCCAACAATAAAGTTGTCATTTTTTCTTTATGTAAGGTAATTTATAAACAGGTTTAATTTTCAGGCACACATGAGGGATATAATGAAATAGACTGCATTTGAACAAATAATGTGCCTCAGCATTCAAGTTGCATGTGGAAATTTTTTTTAAAGATTATTCAGTCCTCCTCTGTAAATTATTTAACAATCAGTTTTACTTTTTTTCTATTGAGTTATTCAAAACTGCAACAGAAATAATGTCTAAAGAAAAGCTAGTCAGGCTCTGTGTCAGGATTCTAACACTTTCACCCAATAAAAAACTGAGAATTCAGATTGTAGTTTAAGATAGTTGTGTAAGTAATATACATACATTTTTACTTGAGATATAACCACTGATTTTTTGATATCTCATAAAAGGTTTTAAGGCAGGTGGCAAGATGACTCTGTCCTTCATATATCAGAAAGTATGCCTGCAGCAGACCTCCAGCAATGCAGTCTTACTGTCTGTATTCCAGAGAATTCATAGTTTTGTAAGTGTGGTGAATTACACAAGCTTCCATCACATCAAAAAAAACAAAACCCAAACAAACAAAACACCTTTTTATTTATTCTGGGGAGTGTTTTGGTATATAAGAGGTTATAATTCAGACTGTTTATAATGAAATTCATCAACAACATAATATGCTAACATCATCTAGACTAAGTCCCTCAAATTTATGCATTGCTACATTTCTCAGAGCCAGAAATACTTTGGACTTCAGTATCCTGACATCAAGGTCCTAAACATGCTCAATAATTTTTATGTTTTTCTGTTGCTGAGTTCTAGCAATACTTAAATGGCACATGCTTAACTATGTCCAGGCTGAGAAAGTGTGTTGCTAATATTGGTTTGTGGGCATTTTTCCATTCACAATTGCAGATACACAATTCAGTAGAATTACAGAATCATTAAAGTAGGAAAAGACCTCAAAGATCATCAAATCCAACCTCTGACCTCCCACCGTGCCCACTAAATGATATTGTGAAGTGCCAGATCTACTCATTTTTATAACACTTCCAGAAATGGTAACTCTACCACTTCCATGGGGAAACTGTTGCACTGCTTAGCCTCTCTTTCAGCAAAGAAATTTTTCATAATATTTAAACTGAATCTATTCTGATGCAGCATAAGTCTATTTCCCCTTGCTGTATCATTAGCTGCCTCAGAGATGAGGCATAAAAGTATATATTAAGTGCAGTACTCTAAAATTCTCAAGATTTTATGGAAAGGTATCATTATTATACTTTCTTTTACAATATATTTTCAAAAATTTAGCACATATTCTGTTCTCCAACAACAAAATATGAAAAAATACAATAGAATTGAAAATCAAAGATAATGCTTCCAATTTGCATGTTAAAATAAGGATTTTTATGCTTGTTAATCTGGAAAGGCTTCCAAAATAAACAGAAAATCAATCACCAAAAAAAAACCTCCAAAAACCAAACAGCTCATTTTTGTTCTTATTTGATTATTTTTCTATCTTAAATATTTGCATTAACAAAGTAAACAAATGCAAGAAATTCTTCAAACTCAAACAAAAAAGCTCACTGGACTTAAGCAGAGTTATAACTACAGCTGTATATGCCTCCAGAGAACTTGATTCTATGTGATTATGATGCCGAACAGCTCAGCAAGTGTGAACAAAGAATATAGCAGACATTTAAAATTAAACTGCCTGGGGCTTAAAAATATGACTGGAATTATTGCCTCCATCCCACTGTTAGTCGTGGTAATTCTAGAAACCTAAATAAGCCAACAAAAATCTCATTTAAACAGACATTTATTTTTTTATAAGCATCAGCTGGAGCTTTCTTTCAATTTTTTTTCTTCTTTTTCTGTAAAGAGATATTGATGTGTTTCTGTGACATAGGTATGTCAACTTGTTAATGACAGTGTCATTTCTAAGTTTGGATTAATTTTTGTTGGCTTTTCTTCTCATGGCATCTTCCTTACAAAATCTTAAAACATATCAGTCATCCCCGGACAAGGTAAGTGCCCTTTGAGATATTTCTGTTTTCTCTATACTATTTAAATTAGATGAACTGATTTTCAGATGACACAGAAAAGAGGACAGCTACTGTTGCAGTTTTCCTCAAAGATGATATGAAAAATAAATCTGAAAGCATGTCTGTGTCAAGAATTAATCTTGTTAAT
This sequence comes from Certhia americana, assembly GCA_018697195.1. Taxonomy (NCBI): domain Eukaryota; kingdom Metazoa; phylum Chordata; class Aves; order Passeriformes; family Certhiidae; genus Certhia; species Certhia americana. The sequence continues at coordinate 73,220,828 of CM031857.1, read as the reverse complement.
CTTTGATAAGAATGACTATTGAAAACAATGTGTTTAACTCTTTGATCTATTACAAATATTGATGATTCCCCTTTCCCTCCACCCCCCCACAAGCTGCTAGCTCAGATTTAGGAAGTTTTGGGAGAGGGGATCTTCAAAATAGGGAGAAGAGATTCAAAAGAGGCCCCTTACCTCAGGATGTATTCCAAAGCTTTATTCTCAGTGAAGGGATCCCAGGAGGCAAGGAGGGAGCACATGGAGGAAGAGGGGTTTTTATCTCTTTTGGGGTCAGGGTCAGATTACCTGGCCGAAAGCCATAGGTCAGAGTCAAGGGGCAGGTAAATCAGGCCAGGTTACAGTTTCTGGGGGAGGGGGTTTTGAGGAGAGGCATTCCCTAAAAGGAATGCAACAAAATATGATCAAAAATCAAACTTATTTAACACTGTTATCAATATTTTTTAAACTGTGAGCTTGGTTTATTGATCTTGTTCTCTGTTAATCTTTACAGAACAGAACACAACTAAATAATTGTCTAGAATAGTAGGGGTTAGATGCCTACTCGACAGGGGAAGTATCCAGTGCAATTGTAACTGCTGTGGTGTGAGTGAGCAGCTGTAAAACATAAGGGTATAATAAATAATTATAATTTTAATTATTCTCATATGCAGGAAGCATTATCAACCTTTCACATGTAAGTGAACTGATTGAGCAATCAGATACTACTACAGAAACTGCAACATCTTTACAGACTTTACAATTTATTTCCATAAAATGTCTACCATTTTTATCTCTTGAAGAACAAGCAGACCAAGATGTTGGGTAGGAAGGTATGCCCTGTGCACAACAGGACATGATTATCCTAGTGTTGAGAACTGGTCTTGGCCCTACCTGTACCTATGTGTCTGTGAAGCACAGAAATAGGCAAATGAAGAAGATCAAAGTCTTTCTTGGGAATGTCCCTTATGTTTCCTGCTGCAAAGCCAGAGAGGACCAAAACCAGGCTTCCTACAGGTACAGGGAACATAAGAATTAGGGTCTTGATAGTACTTCCAGGTTCTGGTCACTTAAGGCAAATCAGGAGGGAGCAACTAATCACTCATCTCTCTGAGGGAAGTGGTGATTTTGAAAAGTAGAGATGACTAATTTGGTTTAGGAAGAGATGGTGTGTACTTCTGCACTTGTTTTTGTTTAACGTGAAGTAGATTTTGAGCTTATCCTTATCAACCTTGGTGGAACTATGCTGCTATCACAAAGATAGTGGTTAATTTGAGTATATCAACAGAAGAATCTGCTATCACATTTTCCTGCACAAGCATATTTCTTGCTGGGAATTACCAAAAATACAAAACTTAAGAAAAAAAATTCAAAAGAATTCTATGACTATACTAATGCTTATATGATACATTCTTAAGTCCCATGGGACATTTAATCGCCATTGAAATCCACCTTAAAAATACTTTTGTAGTAAGTATTCTTTAGATATCTAAAACTTGATAAAGGCTGTTTAGAATAGCTCTTAAAAAGCCCTTGTCAAACATTTAATGATCTTAAAGGGTTTTTTTAGTTTGTTTTTAGTTTGAAAAAATATTTATTACCTTAATTGGGTATTAGGAACTTAGCCATGTATGTACTGTTAAATTAGCATTACCTCAGCAAATTTCCATTGTTAGACTGTGATTTTTTACAGCTTTCTTGAAAACTACTTCTAATCCTGTTACTGTGGAAACATTTTTGTACTGATAAACATGTTATTAGATGGAAGATGAAATATCAAGAATATGTTATGAACTGTTGTGTATTATTCCTGACCAATGTCATTACAGTAGCAGTCTGCGTTGGTGGGAAAAGATACTTGAGTCTTCAAGTTTGTTCTTTACACACACACACACCACCCCCTCCTCACACCCTTGTCCATTTCTACTATCTCTGATGGGCAATGTGGTTTGTCCTAAAACAAAATTTCCAGGTGGGTATTTCAGGAGAAACTGTGTGAATCCTGCCATAATTAATGCATTCCAGAGACTGGGAGAGCTGAGGTGTTTGTGACTTTGGTGCACTTCAGCCTGCAAAAGTGTACAAAATACTTCTAGAGATTGGGTTAGCTGGGCAAACTGGCCTAATGAAGCTAAAGGCAGCTTCTGGGTAGATGCCCACTCCCGGAGGTATGCCTGCAGGATATGTCCAGCCCAAAGACAGGCAACGCTCGCTTTTGAATGAGTGAAAAAAACATTAAGATCTGGTCAAACACAGAGATAAAATCCTAAAATAGCTACACAGGAGTTTTACTGCTTGTGCAGTCTGCAAGATCAAAGACAGGAAAATAATTTCTAGCTGAACATGCTTATAATATAATTCATTAGCCCTAAGGGTCATTGACCAAATTTGAGACTTAGTGGACCTAAATGGACTCATTCTCTGATTCAGTTCAGAAAGTAAGGGGATCTCACTGAAGCTTGGGACACAAAGGAGCTGTGATGACAAGACCTGATGATACTATAATCTATTTAAATAGATGACAGAATTGTTATTTAGATACTGCATCAGCAATATTTAGATATTGTATCAGCAATAGCAAACATCTTATCATAATCATCTATGTAATCCCTGTGTCCTACTTCTCATGCCTGGCTGAGAACCTTCCCTCAACTACTCTGCTACATAAACTATGTTGGTAGGTTTCCAAAAATGTGTTTCCAAAAATATTTTCTGTTTATAAAAGCTCAGAAAAGTACCTTAGAAGAAGCAGAAAAGCTTGGTTAGATCTATTTGCAATGGATATAGCAAAATTAGGGGATGAGTAAGAAAGAGAAGTGTTATGTGGCATAAGAAAAATTTGACTTTAAATTATGGTAGCTGTTCCACTTTCTACACCAGACTTCATCATTGGTAGTGTCTACAGATATTAATGTCCTAAATGGATTTGAGAATGTGGGATTTAAAAGGAAGGCATCCAAAATACTTACTGACAAATAGCTTTCCCAATAACCTCGTCTAAGAAATTGTTGAGCACCTAACCTCATAAGCTATGTATGTAAAAGTTTTGACATGAGGATTTGAGGAGTTTGTTTTCAAAATTTTGCATATTTTAATTCTGAAAAAAAAAAACTGTTGGGGTTTGAGAATATCATCATTTTAGATTCCTCTTGTTTGAATAATTAAAATAAGATTGCATAAAGAACCTCGTTATTTCATATTGCAATCCATATGAATTTTCTATATCAAAAAAAACTCCTCCCAAACAAACATACTAAAAATGCCCTTAAATTTGAACTTCATTTGTTATTATTTTTTTAATGTCTGTTTCATTTTCCTTTAGCTGCCATTAATTTATTTTCTCAAATAAAACATTCTTAGATATAGAATATAATGGGCAGTTAACATGACCCAAGAATCTTCTTTGTAAGCTTTTTAAAACCTTCATCCTTCAAGGTTTCTGCACCTAATTTAAACAATGCTGACTAGAATGTGTGCTGTTATCTGCATAAGTAGAGTTCCTTTCAAGTATTAGGGTCTAAAATGGGTAATGAAACAATTTTGGATGTATTGATACAACAAACATATCCAGAGGCAACACATGCACTTCAACACCACAACTCACATAGCTAAGTGACAGATCAAATATGTAATCTTACAACAGTACTTTAATGTATTTAGGGTGGTGTTATGAGCTAGTAGCACCAAAACTGGAAGCAAAGCCTGGCAGACAAGCAGTTTGGCTGAAGTGACTGAATACAGATAAGCTCTTGCTGGAACTCTCTGCAAATGAGTCTGCATGTGTATGTGCTTTGTTGCTCCTTTTTGCTTCTAATCCTTTTTGCCTATGGCAACAGCAAGACTGATACTCATATCATCAATAAAAGTAGATGAGATAAAAATACCATGGAGGGAGAAATCCAAATCTAGCTTCACTAAAGCTGAAGCAATAGCCTTACGCTAATATTAGTATCATGAAAAAGGAAACCTGAATGCATTATGTCATTATGGTACAACCTAATAAAATCAGCCATGTCCATATGAGGGAGTGGAGCACTGTCCCTCTCCCTCTTCTCTTTCTAAAGCTCTTAAAACCACTAACATCTCTTGTATAAATAATACCAACCAAATAATATGACTCAGATCATCCAGATGCAGTCTCTGAGCATTATGAAAGAACGATGTGCCCATATTATTCCAGCCAAAACAATTTCCTGCTTAACCAGTTTTTTAGGGTAGAGAATGCAATTATAAATTGGAAATATGGCAAAAATTCAAAGAGGAGCATAAAACATGGGGGAAATGGTGTGGGGTGTCCCTTTGTGCTGACCTTTTTCCCCTGAGTCAATTCCACTAAACATTCTGGCATCTGGTTTATTGGCTTTAGGTGCTATATTCAGATGCAAACACCTACACAATAGATACATAGAGCTGTATGTGCATCATCACAGATCTGTCTGAGCAAATGAGATATTCCATTTGTTTGCAGGGAAAGAAAATCCATTAAAATGAAAAAGTTTACTAGCCTGAAACATTATACTTAGCTTTAATGGGAAAAGGAGCAAGAAAACACCTTCCTCCTGTTTCTTTCATTATGGATTATTAACAAAGCACTAGGCTTCACTTCCCCTGCTCTAAAGTAACCTTAATGAAACACGAGAGTAAAGTAAAATCTACTAAGAAAGTGTGTTTTTGGTAAAAAGGCATATGTTTTTTCTATGCTATTTTTCTCCATCTCCTTTCTACCTATCTTGAGATACTTTCTTTATAAAGATACTACTCAGACACGAACAGACAGAGAGAAGACTATTAATTATCTTACTAAAATTAAAAAAAAAAAAAAAAGAAAATTGTTTAGTTTGGTTGTTTTCTTTTGTGTTTTTTGGGTTTGCTTTTTTTTCATTTATGCTGTTAAGGGTATTTATCTTAAAAAATTCATTTATTGTTGTTAGAAAATATCTCTGGGTTTTTTTCTGGCTTCAGGCTGATAAAATCAAAGAAATTTCTGCCTAGCATTATTTATTATCTTTGCTATTTGGCCTAACTCTACTTTTTCAAGGTCTGGAGAACTATCAAGTGTGACGAAGTTGTTTCATGCACAGAGTTAAATATTCCTGCAGATACTACAGGTTTGCATGAAAAAAACCTTTGGCTCAGTGAAATATTGAGCCTGTGTTTTTATGAAGATCAAAACAGAAGACTTTACATACTGCATATCAAATTCTTTAATATTGCTAAAGATATTTGCAGGTTTAGTCTTCCTTTTTTCTTACAGCCCACATAATCTGAAGCTTTGGTGGCAGAGTTTAGGCAAGGTATTATTATTCTCACTGCCTTGCATTGGTGCATTTTGAAGCACTGTCATTCTGTTTTCATTCAGAAGATGTTTGTTGAGTGGAGGTTTTTTTTTTTGGTTTGGTTTTGTTGTGGGTATGGGGTTTTTTTGACACTGTCTCTGACAAAATAATCATAGGCAAGCTCAGGAAGTGTGGATTGGATGAGTGGACAGTGAGATGGATTTAGAATTGGCTAAACAGCAAATCCCAGAGGACTGTAGTCTGTAACACAGGGTCTAGGTGAAGGCCTGTCACTAGTGGTGTTCCCCAGGGTTCCATACCAGATCCAGTACTGTTTAATTTATCCATAAGTGACTTGGATGAAGGGACAGATGCATCCGTCACAAGTTCTCTGATGACACAAGGCTGGGATGAGTGGCTGATACCCCAGAGGGCTGTGCAGCCCGTCAGAAGGACCCAACAGACAGCAGAGAGGGGTAGAGGAGAAACATCTGAAATTCAGCAAATGCAGGGTCCTGCACCTGGGGAAGAGTGACCCTGTGCACCAGCACAGGCTGGGGGCCGACCTGCTGGACAGCAGCTCTGCAGAGGAGGGCCTGGAGGTCCTGGTGGACAACAAGCTGTCCATGAACCAGCAGTGTGTCCTTGTGGCCAAGAAGGACAATGATGTCCTGGGGTACATTAGGAAAAGCATTGCCAGCAGGTTGAGGGTGGTGATCGTGCCACACTGCCCAGCCCTGATTTTCGCGGTACGCTGGGGGCTCTGCTAGCTCAGTGGGATCGAACATCCCCGGAGCCGCGAAGGGATTGCACAATCGCGGTTACCGCGGGTACAGGCGGCAGTGGCGGTTTCAAAGAACCGCGCGTTCTCGGAGCTTCGGGTCCGCTCCCGCGACAGAGACAGGATAAGGGAGCCAGGAGAGGCGATCTCTGGGGAGGGTCCAACAGCTTCTTTATTCAAAGAGACGCCGCTGAAGGGGACACCTGAGAGAACCGCCCCGAGCCCCGCGGGGCACGGGTTTTATACCAGGGTTACACGGAGGGGGGAGTGTGCATTTTGCTCGACCAATGACCAGAGCACAGGGGAGAAAAGAGCGCGATTCCCCGCCAGTTCCTGGACTAATGGGGTAATGGGGGGAAGGGCAGAAGGGTTACTGGAACCCATATAGGGTACAAACTGGGGGGATACAAAGTAAGAACAAACCAACTGGGGGAAAAACGGGGGAACATAGAATTAACCATTTCACAATATGAACATTAAACATAAAATAACAAATAGAAACAGATGCCGGCCGCAACACCTGATGAGGACACATCTGGAGTGATGTGTTCATTTCTGGGCTCCTCAGTACAAGAGACACATGGAACATCTGTAGCAGGTCCAGTGGAGGGCTGTGATGATTATTAGGGGCTGGAAAGGCTGAAGGAGCTGTGCCTTTTCAGACTCAAAAAGAGATGATACAGAGGTGACCTCATCAATGTCTATCATTATCTGAAGGGAGAGTGCCCAAGAGGTTTCCAGGCTCTTCTCCATAGTACCAAGCACTAGGACAAGAGGCAATGGGCAGAAATTGATGCACAGGAAGTTCCACTGAACATGAGGAAGAACTTTACTGTGCAGGTGACCATGCACTGAAACAGATTGTCCAGAGATATTGTGGATCCCCATCACTGGAGTTATTTGAGAACATTATGTGCAATGTGATCTAGGATGACCCTGCTTGAGCAGAGAGATTGAATCATATGACCCACTGTGGTCACTTCCAGCCTGAGCCATTCTGTGATTCTGTGGCTCCATACTACATGATAGATAAAAAACTGAGTGTCATGGTTTAATCTGAGCCATCAACCAAGCACAATGGAACCACTTACTCACTCTTCCACTGGTGGAATAGGGGAGAGAATTGGAAGGGTAAAAGCTAGAAAACCTGTGGGATGAAATAAGAAGAGTTTAGTAGGGAAAGAAAAAGCCATGCACACAAGCAAAACAAAATAAGGAATTACTTCATTGCTTCCCATGGGCAGACGGGTGTTTAGCCATCTCCAGGAGAGAAGGGCCCTATCACGTTTAACAGTGAAGAAGGATCCATTCTTTAAGTAAAAGTAAATATTTTCCTCCTCTACAAATCCGAGATATTTTTTTTGTATTTCAGATATTTTTAAAGCATTTTAGTAACAAATTAAAGACATTTCTTTCACATTTCTGTGGGCTTTCTATAGGTTATAAATGTTTAAAAAGTCTTCAGACTAAAAAAAAAGAAAAAGCAGAGAAAAAGGCAGGAGAGGTAGTGATGTCTCCATCACATTTTCTTACACTGTATTTCATTTGTGCAAAGTACTATATTCTGAAGAGGGACAAACTAGTGGTTTTAAAAATACCATTGTAATTTACACTGACAAGTTTATCAAAAGTAATTTTTGCTGTAGTGTATAACTCCTGTGGATACAATACGTAAGCTTTTCAGTCGCCATTTATTTTTAAAATGTGCCTTATTCCAAGATTAAAATGAAGTGCATGGGATGCAAAAAATAAATCTTGGATATATTTAGTTGATCACTTAAAAAAAATAGTATCTGATTGTTTATGAAAAGATATTCTGGCTAGGAGAAAACTGGGATTTCTTTACTCTGAAAGGGATTTTTTGTGTTTTGCAAGATGTGAGGTTAAGTATTTTATCCATACTTCCCTCTCTTATTCACCTCAGAATGTTGCAAGAGGCTCTTTTGCAAAACTTACAGTGGTTTTCAGCCTGGTAACAAAAGCTTTTATGTTTGGGTTTTAAAATATTTTTTTTACACATAGATACATAGATATATAGATATATATCTTTTATCAGAAACACTTAAGAGAATCATAAGGGGAAATTGGCCATCTGTTATTTCATCTGAAGAACTGCAGTCTTGTGGAGTTGAAATGTGTGTCAGAGAAATGACCCTGTTCCATCTCATGGAGCATTATTATACAATTAAACCAGTAATGCTGAAGACTAATAGATTTTATAGTGCATTTCTATACTTTATTTTCTTTATTTTTTTTTTAGCTATTACACTGTAAGAACTTGGTCTGCAAAGAAATAAGGCACTTAAATCTTGATTAATTGTCCCTGTAGGCAGTTGCATATGAAATAAAGACAAGATGTTAAATGGCAAATACCTTATTTTATTCAGCTTCTGTATAGTCAAAGACCTTTCATTTTTACCATTAAGCCTAAGCAGCTAAGGACTATACAAACTCTGTTGGGGATCCTGATTGAAGGTAAGTGCATTCCAACAGTTGCATAATTAAACCTTGAAGAGAGAAGAGCTTATGATTTACCCCATAAACTATTGTATGTGACTCACACTCAACTGCTAATTTTGACTCTTGTACTTGGGCACTTAATCCTCCCTCAGCATGAGTGAAAGAGTAGCCTAGGTAAGTCATTTAGGACAATGTCAAATAGCAGGACTCCTAAAAATCATGTATTTCTTTGTACTGTGGTCTTTTAACTCAGCAGCTACAAAATTTCCTGTGTTCTTTTGTGGATCTACACCTCAGCTGTTCATGGTTTGTAAATAAGGGAGTCAAATCTCAGATAATTGAAATCTCCTTTTAATTATTACAGGTTTTTTTTTGGGGGGAGGGTTTGGGTTTTTTTTGGTTTTTTGGGGGTTTTTTTGCAGCACTGGGATTGCTGCCATGAGTGCAATAGGTAATCCAAGGTAATTAATTTTTCTTTTTTATGGCTTATGCTTTCTAACTCTAAAAATCCAGAAATTGTGTAAGACTTATTTTGTTAAGGGCTCTATTGCAAATGAAAACATCAGGTGGAAAAGGAATATCATTCCTTTTGTAATATGCAGTAATGTATTGCTTAACTGTGGAAATCATCATTCAAATTCTGTGCAACAACATGTCTGTGTTGCATAATTTGTACTTGAGCTGGCTTAGTGATAGCAAATAAAAAAGAACCTGAAGCCAAATGACAGTGATTACTTCACATCCATACTGCTTATGGCTAGCATTTCTTATGAGTTTGTCACAGGGACAACCAGTTTTCGGTAGTGACCTAACAATTAATAAGTGCAGAAAATGAGAAGACATCGAGATCTTAGTTCTTTTCCATTTATCATCTTAGAACTATACTGATGTCCCTGAAGTAATTCCTTAGATGGTAAGTCTGAGTACTCTGGAAACAACTAACAGTATTTTAAATTTAACCCCACCTACAGCTTGATGATTATAACATTTTTCATGCTAGAAAAGTATGTTTGAATCTTCCAAAGAAGTGCAATGAATTGAATCTAAGTGTCTTATAAATACATAAAAAGAAGATGGCTCCATTAATACAATGCTTTCTAAAGTAATCTAGGTGTCACATCAGGAATGCTTTTTGGTCTGGGAAGATTTTCAACATATCCCTACATTAAGAGCTCAAATCAAGACATAGCAAATAGTCTGAGTGAAGTGATAGTGTCTTAATTTCCACACAAGTACTGGTTGCTATAGTTCCCTTCCTGAGGTTTTCAGTATATGTCTATATCACACAATGCTCTGTAATTTATGTATGTTGGTGCAAACTACCAGTAGATTAAAGATAATACAGATACTACAGATGTTATGTTGATAATTCTTGGTGATCCATGTGAGCTCTGAAAGAAATCAAATTCAGGCACCAAAGAAACAAATCTTCATCTTAGCACCTATCCATCAAAATAATTAATTTTATTTATCATATCATCCAACATATATGCCTTTAAAACACATCTGCAAAAAATTTTCTGATCGAGACATACCTATATAATAAAGAAGTGCAGCAAAAGTTGGTAAAAAGATAAGAGCACAAGTTTTGTGAGGAGTGGCTGAGGGAGCTGGGGTTGTTTAGCCTGGAGAAAAGTAGGTTCATAGGGAATCTTAGCACTCTACAACTACCAGACAGGAGGTTGTAGCAAAGTGAGGGTCAGTCCCTTCTCCCAAATAGGAAGAGATATACAGACAAGAGAAAATTGGCTCAAGTTGTGTCAAGGAGGGTTTAGACTGGATATTAGGAAATAAGTTTTCACTGGAAAAATTATCAAGCATTGGAACAGGCTGCTGAAGGAAGTGATTGAGTCACCATTCCTGGAGGCATTAAAAAAGATACAATGATGTGGCACTTGAGGACATGATTTAGTGGTGCACTTAGCAGTGCTGGGTTAATTGTTGGATTTGACAATACTAAATCTAAATGTTTTTGTGATTCTGAAAGACAACATAAATAGGTCTGAAGAAAGCACAAGACAACATTAAAACAGCAACATAAGAAATTTTCTATCAGAAAAAAAAGGAAGACGTGAAACAATCTTTTGATAGTATTAACATTAGAATGGCAACACTTAGAGAACCTATTCCTTAAAAAAAGAATGGAGAAAGACTTGTGTTAAAGAATTGAATCAACATTGCAAACAGTCACAATTAGACAGCAAAAGAAATGACAGTAATGAAGGGAGGAGAAACTAGGTCCTTTTCCAACAATAAGTAAAAATACAAATGTTGATCTATACAAAGTGAAATATTCCTACAGCATGGCAAAATTTTAATTTTTCATGGGAGTCTAATTGGTACTTAATCAATTTTTAACTCTGGATTTACAATAATTTAAGTTCATTAGATTTTGTTCTAATTTGCTCAAATAAAGGTGTTATATTTCAAAGTGATTGTATGGATTTGCGTCAATCACAAAAACTCTGTAATTAGACCAGGAATATTTTTTTATTTAATTACCCTGGCACTTTATCAGAAAGAATTAAATATACCTGAATCAATTCATTATTACAGTTTTTCCTTTGAGCTGCTTTACGTAATTTGAGATCACTTGCTGAGAGAAAACAAATGTAAAGCAATGGGTCAAATTAGATATGCTTTTTGAAATACAATTTTCCCTTTTCCTTAATCAATGCAGAAACTGCTGGAATGGCTTTCCAAAACATAAAATGTTGCCTGTTTAAATATTTTAATGGTAAGAAAAATGAGACTTGACTATAGAAAACATATTCCCAAAATTAATATAATATGACAGAAAATGGAAATAAAGAAATAGACACTGAATCAGGGTTTCAGCTGCAAACTCCTATGGGTAATAGCTAGAAAGTCTGAATGACAAAATTTCCAATGGACTTTTAGAAAGATGGAACAGACCAGGTGTGCACAAATTTCCTAATTCTCACATTACAAAGCTGCTGGTGAAGTTTGACTTATATTTATCAAGCCTAATTTGAAGATCCATATTGTACTAAAGTGTGAGATTTACAAATCCTTGTCCTCTTTTCTGAAAAGTACTTCATGCAGCACTAATAAATAAATCAAAATATGTAAGTGTATAAATAAATTTCTCTCTCATAGGAAGAGTGATTAATTCTATCATTTTGGGTAAGAGTTCTAATTAATAAGTTGTTACAGGTTATAATGTGGGTGCAGAGAGGAATAAATAAAGGAAGCTGGTGGAAATGAGGTCTATATTTAAAGAAGAAAAGGTTAATTTGCTTATGCTTTAAGAGGACTCTAGAATATTACAGATAATTAGTCTTGAAGGGTTTAAAACTAGTTAGCTTAAGTGACTTGAAGGTGGTTCAAGTTTTTTGGTAATCCCTTTTATTTTCAGGTCTCAGTCTACTGATGGGCTTTGACGAGAGCTTGTGTATACACTGGGAGGTGTGGATTTCAACACCCAGCTGGGGTTATTTTTGTGTCCCTGATGCCTAAATTTCATTAACTTTCAGTATGATCCATTTTCCAAATGGCTAATTATAGAGTGTAGAGTTCTATGTTTTTGACCAACATGAAATACAATTTAGGCCAGTATCTACTTGTCTAAAAGAACTATAGGAGAAAACGTGTTATAAAAAAGATAGCCAAAATATAAAAAAAAAGGTGAGGAGTCTCAAGGTGTAAAATTATTGCCATCAGATCCAATATCTTCACAAAAAGGTTATAAATGAAAATGCGATTAGGAGAGACAAAGTCATAGATTTTAATAAAACTTTTTCAATATAATCTGCTTCCAATTCACAACTTAGTTTTGTAGTTCAGGAACATTTTTAAAAATTCTTTTAATGTAAAATATGAAGGGCAATAGCAGCTAGGAACTCAGAGAGATAAGTGTTGTGTGGTAGTCAAGTCCCAAAGCAAAAGAATGGCTTTTATAATTTGCTATCTTTCATATATTCAAGTCTTTAATGAATGTCAGTTCCTGGTTCTTTCAGTTTTGGTTTTTTTCTGTGATATATAGATTTGCAATTTTATTTTGAGTCGCGTTTGGTTTATCTTTGCCTTGAGGACTTCATTATTGTGAGAAAGAAACAAGAGAATATTTTCCTCAAAATTACGTAGGCATAGATGTGTTATTAACTGGAACTTCAGAATCATAAGTAGCTTATAATTTTTTATCTTGTTCTCCTCATATTCATCCCTACAGCAGATGTTTAAATGAAACCCAAAATATAAAAAATTCATTGCTTTATACAGGTAATATAGATATTAACAGGTATAAATTTGAATTGTAGATTTCGTGTTATGTGTTATTGATTAGAAACAAGCATTTGAAATTACCTGTAAACAGAAAAAAGATTCATGGAGCAAGTTTCATTCAGCTAAAGAAGTCAGAAAATATTTGTATTTGTTCCATCAATATTCTCATTGTGGTATATTCATTTTATTTCAAAGTATATTATACTTTCATCATGAAAAAAGCCTTTTGATGACTGGCCACAGAATTTTAGTAATTTTTTTTTAATTTTTGCTTTTAAAAAAAAATATTTAAAGGACCTATCATGTAAATGAAAATTGACTTCTGATAGGATATGAGAAGATATGAGATTATGTGTTTTAGTTACTGTCTAAACTTTGTGTTTGTTTGGATTTTTTTTTTCTTTTCCTTTATACTCTATGCTCCTGGAGTTGCCCTCTTCACAACTTACTAAGCAGTACTATGAAATTATCCAGTTTAGAAGATGAACTTGTATCTAAATTCTTATTGCTTTTATTCACAGGTTCATCCCAGAGTGACTGTATCACTATCAGCTTTTTACAGTCTTTATAGCAACAAAAGAAAACAAAGGCAAAAACACAGGATCAGGAAACCTAGCATTCAACTATGATTCACTTTAAGACATAAATCCTGGAGACAATAGACATGTCTAGAAAAGAGGGAAAAATCACAGAATAATGGAATGTATTGAGTTTATGGTTTTGCAACAGAAAAAATATGATTGATACTTACTTTTTAAGAAAATATTTGCAAGGAACAAGCTGGAAATTATAATTAGAAATCTGAGGAGTCTGTATAATTTTATAACTATAATAAGAATTGCATTTTCTGTTTTGATGAAAACCCTCACAATTGTTTTACCTGAACACATTTGATTTAGTTTGCTGAACCTCATATAAATCAAGCACATTTTTTACTGAGGCTAGAAGAATATGAATATGTATTACTGAAAACCCTTTATACAGTAAATTCTGGTAGCGCTTCTCTGAAGTCTGCTTCTAACTTAAATCTGCTACTTTCACTCCTCCATAAACTGCTTACTTACAATCTGTAACAAATCAGTTTTCATGCTGGTTAAGATATCATTAGTGGATATTGATCTACAGCTGGGTTTGTATTAAAGATATTTCAACTAGCAATATTTCTAATTTTTTTTTCTGTTTTGTGAAATAATGATACACATTTGTTGGGAACTTACACTAGGTTTTTTATAAAGTCTTTAAAGGTGTTGATGTCATAATGGCATAATTAAAAATCATAGTTAAAGGAGCCCTACAAGCTAATGTATTACATCAGTTCAATTATTTTACGTTCTTTAAAAAAACAAAACAAAAAATTAAAGAATATGATGCTTGGCTGTTTTGCTGATTTTGGATCTTTGGTTGTTTGGTTTTTTGGTTGTTTTGGTGTTTTCTCTCGTAGGATGAAAAATTGTAATCTAATACAGCTGCTTATGTTGATTTGCATTCCCAAGGTTGATCGTATAAAGGAAATTTCACTGCCTCTGACATGACAAGTGACGTTAGAAAACTGATGTTGGCTCAAATAAATTTTAGTTTTAAATAAACCAGGAAACACTAACTGTTTCAGCAGGTTTTGTAAACTAGCATGTTTTGACTCAGCTGTCATTCTTTCCTAATACAGCTTGAAGATGTGAGATAGCACCTGAGATATATCCTCTTCACTTTGTGAAAATGTGGATCTGGAAGTTAAATCCAGTGCTCTAATCTTCTGTCTTTAACCTAATTAAGGAAACAGAACAGGATAAATACAGATCTTCAGGGGCGTCAAGCACTCATTTCCCCTATGAATATAATCTGTAACTGTTGTTACTCCAACATTTCCAACATGGATCATTATGGTTATAAAGAGTTAAATCAGCTTAAAGGCTGTGGACCATTGCCTCTTGTCTGTCCTTTGCTTGAGACATCTAAGCTCAGTGTGATCTCTCATGAGTAGACATGAACAAGAATAAATTCTTTTTTGTTATTTTCAAGTATTCTCCATAGAATAAGGAATTTAGAAACAAATTGCAAGTACACTGAACCAATTACATTTGGAATTTAAGATCTTTTAATACGATTTTTAACAAGTCATTAGAAAAATGCAAAAAAACCCCTGACTTTAATTTGAACAGTTTTGAGATACTCTAGGCCTAATCATGCTACCATTGAAGAAAAAGCTAAAACTCCCACTGATTTCAGTGGGCTCAGGATTATATACGCTGCAGGGGACCAGACTCAGTAATCCATGAAGTCCTTTTAATCTCTATGTTACTACAATAGGAATAGAAGTCTGCAGGAAGCATGATAATGTCAGGGTTGCAAGGCTTGAAAAGTTTGAAAGCTAGAACTTCCACATGAAAGATATTCCTTTTGAGAAGTGCAACTAATATAAAAAAAATGTGATTTTGAAATTAAGTTTCTATTTGCTATAAACATTAATCACAACAAGATACCAATATATCTGATACAGGTTTGCATTTTATAATTACTTTGGCTTCAGACTGCAATTGTTTGAAATCTTTTCTTACTGTGAAAAGGGGCAGGATTTTAATTAGTTTTATTTCCAGCATTCAGCTGATGTGTATGGGTGACAAAGCCAAGTATGAGGCATGGAAATCATTGTGAAGTCTTTACTGCAGTATCAGTACATTTATTCAGGGCAGAACAACTGGAAATCAGCTTGAATGCCCTGTCAGTGAAACTAACTCACCATACTCTTTTGCATTTCATGTTCTTTTCCTCATTAACAACAGCAGCAGCTGTGCTAGTCTAAATTCACAGATTTTTTTTTTTTTTTTTTTTTAATCCTCTTCTTTGACAATCAAATGCTCTAATTCTAGAAAGAGGTAACTGCATCAGCTTTCCAGATTTGGCATCTTCACAGTTTGTGCTTCTTTGAGGTCACCTGTACGTCACCAGACTGAGAGTAAAAGATTAGCCCTTAGAAGTCAGCTTCAGATCTCAGCTCCGAGAGTAAACATTGCAATTACTGTGTAATTCAGAAGTCTGAAAATGGGCATTTAGGTATCTTACAACAATTAAAGTGTTTTAGAGTACCTGACTCAGAGGTCTCTTTCCTCTTGATAGAGAGCCAATATGACTTTCATAGCCATTCAGCTTTCTGTCTGCAAACAGATAATTGATCCCAGCTAGTAAACAGAAAACAGTGGTAGCAGAACTATATCTGTTTTCCCTCAGATCTCTCTGGTAATAAGTATGTGGCTCAGTTCTACTGCACCATGTCCCATGCCTCCCTATCCATGTTAGCCATCTGCATCCATCTGGGGTAGACAAGGCCTCATTGCTGGAGAATAGATACTCGTATAGCTAGAAGACTTCTGCTTTCTTGGGTTACATTGGATCCATTCAAACTAATCAAAAGCAAGTGATGTGAATTGGAAAAGGGTTTGAAGCATTTTGTATATTTTTCCCATCATTTCGGAAAAATTGCAAGTTTTTTCTTCTTTTTTTTTTTTATAAACCTCACAGTTTTCAATAGCAAGATACAGCCTAATAAAGCTTTAAAGTGAGAAAAGTGTTGCAATAGTGGTATATTTGATTTTTTTATCCTAGATCATCAGCGCTGTGTAGAAATGTCTTACAAACAAACTATTTACACATTCTTGAAAAGACTTGTCACCTTAATTTGAAGAAAGTTTTGATTAAGGATCATCAGCCTATTTAAATAAATAAAGTACCAGGATTCAACAAATTGCTCATAGGTTTTTGTTTTTTCAAGTCAAGTTCTAGTTCAAGTTGATTCCATTCAAAAACACCCAGAAAAAGAATTAGCCTCTCATATGGTCTTCCTGTTAATGAAATAAATCAACTTTAAACTGATGTGACAGTGACAAACCTGACATTGAAAAACCTTTCCTTCTTTTTCTATACTTTTCAAATTATTTTTTACTCAATTTACACTTCTGAAAGATCCTATTTAGGAGTCCAAGGAACTGAAATTCCTTTTGCATTGACACAAGAGATAACACAGACTGTTTAGACAGCACTGGTGATCCTGCACTGTCCTGACAGCATATCTTGACTTTAACATATTGAAACGTTTTGAAACTAGAATGGTAGACAAATTTTCCAGTTCTTGACTGTGCTTATATACATTTGGGGCTGTAGTTTGAAAGCTTTAAATATTTGTTTGTTTAGACACCTTACTCTTTAGAAAGTGGTAATTTCTTTTCAAAGTAAATTTTAGGCAAACATTCTAAGCTGCTGTCAGCAGCAATGAACAACTCTTGATGTTTATAAACCCAAGAAACGGGGAGCTATGGAATTATAAAAAGAGTTGTTTTAAAGATATTTCTAAAGGCCATTTTGTTAATGGTTTTTTTGAAGTAGTTCTGTTTGCCAGCATAAGATCAGGTTGGGTGTGACTGGCTGAGTCTCATAGACCTACACAGGTGCAGAGCCCAGGACTGTGCTGGGCTCTTAACCAATTTAAGTACTGCACTACCCTTTTAGTTACAACTATTTTCTTAATGCCTCATACGAGCCTCTCAAGCCCCAGGTTGTGGCCATTTGTCTTCACTGTATCACATTTTCATGTTGGTAACTCCCCCCCAGATAACTGAAAGATTAAATTAAGTAAATAAAAGCAGAGAACTTTTAATAGGAAAATTAATAGGACATATATAACTGTAATTCAAATGTTTTCAATTTAAAAAAACCTATGGCCATTATTTCATATTTACATAGAGATAACAGGGATCACAATCTGATTTCTTGTCTGTGGACTAACTAATTCCATTACAAAGGGCTTCTACCATCTAGTATAAAGAAACTTAACAAATTAAGTTCTTTCTAAAATTATTTAGGGTATGGAACAAGTAATATAATGTTGATTTTTGATAAAGTCTACCCAGACTTTGCAAGTGTTAGTTCAGTTCAATAGACCTATATTTGATATCTATCTTGAGGTTGCTTTATTCTTCACAGTATCTTTCATTTGTTATATTGAATCTTAGGAAACTGTGAAGCCTGGCAGGTATCTTCTGTGTCACTGAGTCTAGCATCCAGCAGGGAAGTGGACTGTATCTTTTCCTGAAAGGTCAAAAACTATTAAAGCACCACTGAATATTTTTTGGGGACGGGGGGATAATTCTTCTATTTCTGCAGTTGAATGCAGTACATGAAACCACCACTTTACACAAGCTATTATACTTTTTTATTTAACCAGGAGGTCACTGTGAAAGTGCTCTTTTGGTCATGTGCAGACAAAGCATAATTTTGGTGGAGACTTTTCCTGAGTTAAAGGAAATCTTAGAGGATATAAAGAAATATCTCTGTCTTTCAAAGAAACACCATCCCCAGTCCTAATACGACATACATAAGTTTCTGAAGTATGTGAGTAAAGTACAGGCAAAGTCAAGGTGTCTGTCAGAATGTCCTAGGAACTTTATATACACATAGCTGTATCAAAATATCATTCTTCTAATAAGTGTTTGCCCTTTTTTCTCTTCTTTACTTTTGAGAAGATTGGTCAGCTACAGCTAAAGATCAAACCACTAGATTAAGGAGATCCCAGCTGAGTGATCAAAAGAGGTATGGAAAAATAACAGTAGTTTTATTTTACAGATAGGATTTGGTGATGTATTTTTTGATATACAGCATACACTTCAAAAAAATCATATAAACTTCCTTTCAGTATTCTAAAGCTATTCATTACCACTGGCAGCTTTCCAGTAGTTTCCCTATAATAACCCTTTAATTTTTCTCCAGCACTCATTGCTTATTTTCCCATTTTTCTGTCCACATTGTTAAAAAACCACAATTTTTAATATATCTATTTATTTATTTATTTTCCAAGAACTAGAGCATGAAACAATTTTCCAAGTAAATACAGCTGAATGTCATTCCAAGATCTAGAAAAGAAATACATAATAGATAATGGCAATGGTCTTATGCAGTTAAATTATATAAGACCGTTAATATGATAACCCTAAGTGACTTCCTAAAAAAAAAATAATTTTTTTTTTCATGAAAAAACCAACGAAACAAACAAAGCAACCCCCTTCTAAATCAAAATATTCTGTTAATCTGAAAACCTCCTTTGCTTGAGTTGCAAACATTATTCTTCTTAGATTACAGTTTTATTTTGTTAGATAATATTTTTTTTCCTGCTTGCATTACTCCTTTTGGGCTGAAGTTAATATATTTACATTAATATTTAAGAACTCTGCAATTGATAAAAAAAGCTACCTCCAAGACAGAAGTGTAATTTTACATAAAAATCATCACTGAGTCCTGTTTTTAACTTTATCGATGTTTTCAGAGTTACCCCAATGAGGTAACTAGAACTACAGTGTGTTGAATGCAATTAACACATATACCTATATGTGCTATTTAGAAACAAAGCAAGTTTAGTGTGACAATTAAGAAACTATGTAGCAGTTTAGATAATAATTTTTTCTTTACTAAAACCCCTACCAGACCTTAAAAACTTGGTAATTTTTATTTACATGATGAACTTTGGTCCCAAGTCCACCTTGGATAAGCACACGTCCATGCTTCCCAATGTCTATCAGAAACTGGCAGAAAATACTTTATCAAATTATGCTGTGCATGTCTGTATATGAAACATCAAGGCCAAGGTTCTACATCTGGCACTGATACCTTTCATTTAACCTTATTAAAACCAAAGGGGTCACTTCAAATTAATGACTCCATAAATTTGCCAAAGGATTTCTTAATATTGTGACCAGGGAATTGCAGAATGTGAAAGAGTGATTGATGGGAGCTGTTCTGATACTGCAGTAATGAATTATCTGCACAGATAAACATGACCAATTGTTTTATCAAAGGAAGAAAAAATTGGGAACAAATCACAGTTGAAAGCAGATGAGAACAAATTAGGTTATGTTATCCTTATTTCCCAATCTGAGTGTAACACGAAACCAGTAGATTATCTGTCAGTTCCTCAGACCATTTGACAGCTTCAGATAAAACCTGGAAAATCTGAACTCCATCTTCTCTGTGTCCTCTGGTGAGATAATTGTAGACAGTAACCAAGATTCCAGAAGCAAGGCTGAAGACTGATCCAGCAGCTTCTGACTGTAGAATGTGCTCCAACTGGGACTATCCTGATGACCTCCACTCAGCTTGTTCCAGCATGTAAAAATGTTTTTCTACTTGGGCAATCCAAAACTGCATATTTCATTCCAGATGTGCTTAACAAAGGGGAAGTATCATAATCCTGGTCCTGCTGGTGACTATCTCACTTTTGCAGACCAGATGATATATAAGGCAAGTGAGTTGGAGGCTCATTAAACTGGAAGACAGACACATATGGTGAGTTGGTGCATTATTTTCTAAGGTAATGAGACAGTGGAGCCTATATACATATATACATGCACAAAAATATCTGCAGAGTAAGTCTGTTTTATGATGCAAGCAGTTGGTGAGTAACCAACTATCTTGCAGTTATCTTGTAATCTCATTCCCACTGCACTAGAAACATGTCACTATTTCAAATCTCTCAAGAAAAACATGCAAACAGTAACAGGAAAAAAAGTACAATTATTTGCATCCCTGTTTGGATATGAAAGATAGAAAAAATTCTAAGCACAATAATCTTTATTCACATATGAGAACAGAACAGTCTGTTGAATGAAAAAGACTTTGTCAAGTAGAGACTGCACTGTATCTGGCATACAATGTACTTTATTTTTTATTCTTTCTTCTTTCTTATCAACCGCTTCTCCTTTTTTAACTCTTTGCTACTAATGCATTAAAAAAAATTAAAAAGCCATCGAAGATTTTGTTACTGCAAACTTTTACACATATGAGGGATACAATATATACATGAATAATTTAATCTAGGTGTCTGACAGCTATAACTATAAAGACACATATGCTTTGCTTCATTTGAAATTAAGTGATATACTCTATTTAACCACATTTTATTACAATTAAAAGTAGCTCAATAAATTGCTGAATTAAAAAAGCAAATAACTTGTCTCAAGCCAAGTAAAGTAGTAATTTATGTATGAAGTAATTAAGCCTGAAAAATGGACAGAAATGCAAGATTCAGAAAAAAACACATCTGAAGGGAATCAGCTCTTTAACCTGCTCTGCCAACTTAATTAATAATTCCGGTATAAATTTAATGTCTTATATTTTGCAGACACTTGACTTTTCCTGATTTCTTATCATGGAAGAATATATTTTGATTTCTCTGGGTTTTCTAACTGACCTCTCACAGCCTGTTTAATTTATACCTATTTTCTCTTCTGTCAGTGCTGACAATTCTTAATTCTTTGCATATTTATAGAGGTGAAAAAAAACATGTCTCCTAAGATTTTATGTTTTTATGCTAAACTTTTTGACTTGTCTTATTTGGTAGGTTCTTCTTTCCCTGAATATTTATGAATTTTACAAATCTGTAGAAATTTTCCCTAATGTCAAGAAGAAGTAATGTTAGAAGAACTCCACACTGTATTTACCCCTTCTTTGTAAAATGGCACTGGAACTTCACTACCAGAATAAAAAGGATAGACTTTCATGCTTTGGAGTATAACCATATGTTTTTACCTCTTTGTTATCTAATCTCCTGATGATAAATTAATATGCCTCAGCTAATTTTAACTGGTCTTAAAATTATCTCAATCTGTACACTTTCTTTACATTTTTCCCATTTGATGAGCAGAAAATCTATTACAGAAATCTATAATACTTTTGATGATAGTTTATATGATTTTCAGAGGCAGGCAGATCAAGATTATATAAACATGGAACACTTTTCATTATTTATCCCACACTACCTTTTTATAGTAATGTTGACATTTTCTCATATGCATGGTATTCTTGATTATATTATTTACACAATTATGTTTCTAATTGAATTGGTAAACATGACTTAGCTGGAAATCCTGAATAAAATTATGTAATCTTTTATGTGGTTTTCATATAACTTGGAGGAGTAGGAGTAGTGGAAAAAGAAGCATTAGTGCTGCTGTTAATTATTTCTAAGTAGATATGATACTTGTACTACAAATTCTTTGTAGTACAAGTATCATATACATTTTCAATTTATTAAAGAAATAGCTAGTGAAACCTAGGAGAATTTAATTAAATTTAGTTGATACTATTACGGAAAACCCACAAAATTTTGATCTTGTGCTTGTTGTATAAAAAATACTTTTGAATATAATTCTCTGAATTTACATATATATGATCAGAATTTCTTTCAAATCTTTATAGAGGCAGCAATTGAATTAATAATAATTAAAGAATCTTCTATTGATTAGCAGAATAAAGTTTGTTTCTATACAGAAAAATGATAATGTTTCTTAGTAAGCAAAGTGTGATGCAATGTCCTCTTAGACTGAAATAAATTAATTCAAAACATATAGAAAGGTATCTGAAGCAAAGAAATTAATGACATAGGAAGTTTTTTTTGTGCATCCATCATGATATGATTACATTATATTTTAGAAGAAAATAAGTAATGCTCTATTGTATTGAAGCTCATATATTGTGAGAAAAAAACTTCAGAAAAAGAAAATTGTTTAAACTAAAGGATAGTATTCCATGACACTAGAAACAACAGTATGTATTCCAGTAATATGCTTAATTCAAGGGTGAATAAAAAAAAAATGCTGCTTCAATAAGGTGAATCAAAATTAAATAAATTATAATGTCAATGTTTTAAAGTCAGATCTTGAGACATAATCTAGTTAGTGTTAGGAAAGAAAATCTCTCTAGTTCAATGAAAACAGATTTGAAGAACTGCAGGAACAGGAACAGAACATCTGAACATTTCTTATCCCTTGTTGAAGTAATTCCCTCATTCAGAGAAGAGAGAAGTAACATACAGAAAACGTGACCTAGAAAAGGTCTAAGGAAAAACCATAGCTGCTATTGTAAGAAATATTGTAAGAAATAGCTGCCTATCTGACCTAAAGCTTTGTACAGCCTAAATTGTGAAAGAAAGTGTGGTATGCAAGGCCTTGAATCCTGGTTCTCCAGTTTTGCAGGACAGAAGTTCATTGCAGCACAGCTGTATTTTCTTAGTGCTGATTCTGATATGCAGCATATGCATCAGGACACGTGAATGCAGCTTGGAAATTGCTAAGCATTAATCTAGACTCCAGTATTCAAAACAACCCTCGCTAGCAAACATGAGATCAAATACCTCATCAGTCATTTTCCTTTCCAGCTCTAGGATTTTACACCTGTGAAATACTCTGTGGGACTGTTGCCATCAGGAAAAGGACCTTAGTTACTGACTGATACAGTTGTGGAATTTTAATTCACCAGTTTAAGTTAGTTGAACAAATTTTCTTCCAACATTTCTTAAAAGTGAGAAAAGTGAGAGCAGCTAAATCTATTTTTTCACATGATAGTACTTTCACTTATTATTTAACAAGTACAAAACATGACTATTACTATCTGAAAGGACTTGTGATAAGTCATAGGGAGCTAACAGTTTTCCGTCTGGTTTTGTCACCACCAGAAATCAGCTCTATTGCATGCTTCTCAATACTGATACATCTTTTCCACTGCTTTCTTTGGAATGAAGAAGACAAATGGCATAATAGATTTGTCTTTTTTATTGTGCCATAAAAAAGGGAATGAAACTAAAGGAATACAAATCATTGAAAAAATTATTAATAATGAAAAAATGTGGAGGTTTTCAGAAAAAAAAATAAGAAAGAAAGGTTTGTTACATTTCTGTTATTTGACATCTTAATAGTCACAGCAGAAATCTTAAATAGATGAAGAAATGTGCAATTTTTTAGTAAATCAAATCCATTTTATTAATTAGCTTTTTCTAGTCCAAGCACAGACATGGACCTGGTCTTCTCCATTCAAAAAAACTGAAGTCACAAGAATTGCATGTAGTACAGTGAGTGAAGCATGTCCATCTCATGCAAATATGTGGATACTTACTTCTTGTATGTGTGATTTGTGGGCAATTTTATCTCACGATTCAGGGAAATGAAGGTTGCTGGAGAAGGTGACTTAAGAACAATTAAGGATTCCTAATGGAGTTTTGTTACTGTCTTTGGCAGAATCAGAGGAAAATGATCTGGCCAGAACCTTGCCTAGGACCTTGTGTGAGAGCATCAGGGAAGCAGAAAGCAGTAGAGTAAAAAACTGTGGATTAACTGAGGTATAGACAAACTCAAAACCAGACAGAAATACAGGTGTTGGTGTTTTCCTTTCATTTAGTGTGGGGGATATTCCTGCCTGTAGACAGAAACTTGACCACAGAGAAAAAAAAAAGGTTACAGTTAATATGGATTGAATTGTTTTCTGATTAATATTTTCATAATAGTTTTTGTTCTTTTATTTGATTTTTGATTGAAATAAGACATTTTCAAAGATTTCTCTGGATTTCATCCAAGGTATGGAGGTTTTTTATTCTGCACTGCTACAAGTATGGCCATATATCAGCTTCATTTCCACAGGTTTTTTTCAGTTTAAAAACATGCCTAGTGATGCAGTTTGGTGTTAAATGAAATACATAAAATTTAAGATAATTGTTAAATATAAACAGATCA
This sequence comes from Certhia americana, assembly GCA_018697195.1. NCBI lineage: Eukaryota > Metazoa > Chordata > Aves > Passeriformes > Certhiidae > Certhia > Certhia americana. The sequence goes on along the minus strand of CM031857.1, from coordinate 73,196,553 downwards.
TTTCGCTTGTTAAGAATACTAAATAAGAACAGCATATTTACAGATTTGTTGAAGTCATGGAATCAGAGAATAGTTTGGTATGGAAGGGACCTTTAAAGTTCCTCTAGTCCAACCCCCTTGCTGTATGAGCAGGGACATCTTCAAACAGAGTGGGTTGGCTCAGAGGCCAGTCTAACCTGACCTTGAATATTTCCAAGGATGGACATCTACCACCTTCTCAGAAAACCTGTTCCAGTGTTGCTTCTTCTCTGCTTGCCTAAAACGAATTAAGTGTTTTGTTCCTGATCTATATGTCAGGTATTTACTGGGCAAAAAGTATCATAAAGCCATGGACTTATACAAAGCTGACCTAAAGTAAGTCGGCCAAGAATACAGTTCTGTACAGTTAATGGAATCAAGAATAGTCAAGAATCATATTTTTAGTCCTTGTTAAAAGAAAAGGAAAAAGGAAGAGGAAGAGAAAAAGGAAAAAAAATCTGAAGCAAATCACATATAAAGCAAAAAATGTAACTTTTTTCAGTGTATCCTCCTTTCCAATAATTTTTTTGGTGACAAATCTTTATTTTATTATAGCCACCTGCCATTGAACTTGAATTACTACTCTCATGAATATCTATTATTTCTATATTTACATGAATAATATTTCTGAACTCATAATTTTCATAGGCTTAAAGACATCTTTAAGGCTATGTCAGGAAATCACTTCTAACAAATTGATGGGGAAACACTGAGAAGCTTGGGATTCAAACCAAAGTTCCAATTTAATATTCATTACACAAAGTTCAGAGTTAACCCAACATCACTGAGATTGAGTTTATACAAATTTCATGAGATAAATGTAAATTCTGAGCACACTATCCTTTAGAAAAGAGGATACTATCATTGCGAATATTATATAGGCAATAGAATGAGTTTTGTTGGGATTGGTTTTGTGTTTTTATGCCTAAAGAAAACCACATCGCTATTCCCATGAAAAAATTAACCGAAAGAAGTCCTTTCACCATACTCTCAGTTACTCGAAAAGAAATAAACAAACACAAGGAAAAATGGACATTGAAGGGACCTAGAGAGGGTGCAATGAGAGACTGAGTAATCTTTTTGTGCTGCCCTGGCAGTTTATAGCCCAATCCAGAAAAGTGTCCCCGCAGGAACTGGCAGAATCTGTGAAAAGGGGATGAATACAGCCTACTTGCTGGGATAATTGTATCACACAATGAGGGATAAATTAAGAAGTTATACATGTGATACACCATCTGTGTCTGTTTTTGTTATTTTCTCCATATACATCTGTTTCTATTCAGCTATAGGGCAACACTCCATCATATTATGCAGACCAGAATAACACAGAAAGTTCAGTTTTGTTGACAAAAAGAAACTTCTCTTCCTAAATATATGGTAAGCCAGCAGAGTAATTTTTGATCAGTAAGCTTTGAAAATCAAAACAAGAGCGTTGATCCAAATATATTCAAATTTTATGTTTGATATTTATAACTCTGGATGAAAATCTCCAGATTCTAACATGTAGTTGTAACTTCAGTCAGATGCTACTGTGGTAGGTGTTTATTTTTCGGTCCCAGCTGGAATGTAACTGAAATCTGGAGAAAAAGAGAAAATAAATAAAAAATCTACACTATGTACATACAGAGGTTAACCTAGAAGCAAAGCAAAGAATGATATCCAATAGTATTTGTAAACTTTAATGATTTTATATCTGTTCTCAGGCCCTAGCTGGAAACTGAGCTGGGGATTTTCCTTAGTGTCTTTCTCACCTACTCCTCTCCTGACTTAGTAGCACAAATTCGACAACTAATCAGCAAACAAGTAATTACTTGACATTACCTGAGAGTAAGTACAAGATGTACTTACTCTCAGGTAATGTCTCAAAGTAGTTTTTCAGGCACTTCAGAAGTGATTTATATAACTCATGCAGTTGCTCATGCAGTTTCCATTTATTTGTTTTTACCCTCATCATTATATGTCTGACTAATCTGGCTTTGAAATTCTAGAGGTTTTTAAATGCAAAAACAATATAACGTCACACTCAGAGAAAGGAATATAATCTAGCTAAGTGCTGAAACCTTGCAAATCCAGACAAATAGCATCTGATTTGAAGTTGCAAAGAAAATGGAGAAATGGTATGTATTCTTGATTGAACCAGAAAACACAATTTCATGCAGCCACTGTAAATTGCATATAAAACAGATAAATTGCACATAAAACAGATAGGGCCCCTTTGAACTATAATTGTGGAAATTGAAATGCAGAAATGTAAATACTGTTGCTGTGATAAATTCCATACTTTCTGGATTGTCCTAATAAGCTAATTCTACAATTTTTGTTGTACTCTCAGATACTGATCTCAACTAGATTTCGATATGTTCCTTATTAACTTTTTGTTTTTCCCTCTGAAAAGACCATCTTTCAAAATAAACGTATGGCCAAGAGCCACAAAAGAAGGAGCTCTCACAAGGACTGCAGATGTCAATAGCATGGTCTTTGAATGACTTGCCAGGTCTTGGGTTCTTTCTGGGATGCAGTTCTAGGATGACATTTAAAATAATAACTTCAGTGAGCTTATTTCCTTCCAAAGCAATGCTAATATCTAACAGAGCTCAAGACTGAGAGACAGAATTCTTTCTACAATGAACGTGTTTTAGGAATAAGAGAACATTCCTGAAAGAACACAAACAACAAAAACAATTAGAAATTCACCTGATTCATGTAAGGATTCTGTAAAGCTAAAAGAGGAAGGTTCTTTATCAACCATAAGCAACGTGGATGTTGCAGATGTTGTCTTCAAATTACTTGCAAAGGGATGAAAATCTCATCATGTTAGGGAAAAATAACCAATGTGAGTCTGTGTTCTATGTATTTCCCAGAGATACGTCCTGGATGACATTTTAGTGGTGTCTATATCACCTAATTTCAAGATTTCACCCTCTTGTGAGAAATAAGTAGGAAGGATTGATTATTCTAAAACATTTTTATCTCATGAACAAGCAAATATGCAGCAAAGATGTAGGCACAGAAGCCTGAGCTCAAAAAAGTAATTAAATTTATAAAAGCTCAACCTAGTCTATGCAGGAAATAGACATTATACCAAGGGGTAAAACAATCAAACAAACAAAACCACCAATCACACACCTTTTTGGGGGTCTAACAGCTGTGTTATTGTAAATGCTCAATTTTCAGCTGCACTCCTGTCTATTCCAAAGTGACTCCCTGGGGTCTCATTTTCTGCCTAATATCATTTGGCACTGAGCATTTGTAGCTCTTAGGTTCAAGACAAATTTAGATATAAATGCTCAGCCTGTAACAATGGGGGCTGTGCAAGCTCTTTGCAGAGCAGCTTAATGATCAGACCAGTCATTCATTAAGTAGGAGAACTGAGTTCTCACTCTTAATTACAATCCACAGCTTTCCCATCCCAGAAAAGTTCCTTACTGGAAGATAAAAAACTGGCAAATGGAAGAATGATTTTCTTGTTAAAGAAACAGGGTTACCAAAAATAACAATGTTCTGAAACCATAAAAATGAGTAGATTAGGTTCTCTTTTCTGGTTACAGATGTGAGGAATGAGATATTAGGAGTTCTGCTCCCTAGCCTTCTATTTTTTTGTTGGTGGGAACATTTTTCAGTTTGTTTTGATTTGCTGGGGTTCTGTTTGGTGGGGGTTTTCTAGGTGTTTTTGGTTTGTTGTTGTTCTGTTGTTGTTTCCTCCAGTGATAATATTTTGCAAAACATAAAAATAATCTAGTAATTAAAACCATAAAAACATTCTTGTACATGGCATATCCCTATCAATTCGTGCCACTTACTAGATTTGTTCTTATCACTACCTCCCTTATCATTGTGTTGGTCAGATTTTTATGTTCTGGTTTGTTTATCTTTCAGCTAGGTAAAGTTAAAGGAGCAGATATGTTGCTTCTACATGACCTTATAATAATACTCACTCAGCTAGTGAGTGTTATGAGTCACAGTTGTCTACAGTTTTTCTTTTATTGCCAGCTGAGCAAGTAATTTTGTGGGAGAAAATTTCAGAATCACTCCAGGACACATATATTTTTGGGTTTGTAGCACAGATTTGGTGACACAGGCCACTGGAGCCCAGGCTAGCTCCAGGATCCCTGGCGCCACGCCAGGAAAGGGGAACTGCTGAGGCCTGGGATTGTGCCAGCAGCAGAACCTTTAGAGCTGCTTGCTCTATGGTACAAGAACTGTTGCTGCAACGGGGATCTAGTGAAGGAGGGGTGGATACCAGTAAACAACCAATGTGGGATCCTTGGAGGAGGAGTGAAGGGGTTGCATCAATTTTTCTGGGCCAGCTGGTTAGGTGGGAGAAGCAGGCAGGTCACATCCCCAATGGGACATCGAGTTTTGGGTAACACCCAGGAACGCCCAGCGAGTACCCTTATAGGATTGGCTCAGGATAGGAGTGACAGGGAAGGTGCCAGAACAAGAGGTAGGGATACAGTGATTGATAAGGAAGGAGCTGGAACAAAGGGCAGGGAGTCCCATAAGAGGAAAGGGCAGGGGAGGATACAATGCAGAGGTAAACAAACTTGGGGAAAACACAGGGGTACACTGAACAAACCATTAACAGTAAAATTATCAACAATGAATAAAACAACACATTAAATTAACACCAACTGCAACAATTTGGTTTCAATGTCCTCAGTATTTTTACCTTAATATCCAAAATAAACCTTCCAGTGTGTTTGGAAGGCTATTTTTAAAGTTTTGAGCTGTCAAAATAGATTGATTCTTCATTGATAAGGTGAAGCTTAGAGTACTATTTGGTAGATGGAACAGGGATGGGGAAGGGGGATATCACCGTTTCTACAAAGACAACTTTATTACTAAATCTTCAGACAGATTTTCTAAGAGTCCATGCTATAAATCTGGCTGTTGTGTACAGATGATAAAGCCTCAAGTACAGGTGATAACTCATATGGTGTTGGTGTTTCAAATCCAACAGAGCGCTTTGCTAGTATGCTATATATATCTCTTCCAAACTTCTGGAAACTTTTTGAGCTTATTTTATACTAAGAATGGAGGCATCAAATAGAAGACTTAATCTGTCACTTGCTATACCTACTGATTTTCCTAGAGAACTTAGCATCCCACAATATTTTGAAAGACCTGGGTACAAAAAAATTACAAAGTCAAATATATAATTAATCATAGGTGAAACAGTTAAATTTGCAACTGTATGTGAATCTTTATGACTGAAATAAATATCTACCTTCACTGTGATTGTGATTCAGGCCACTGGAGTCTGGTTCACTTCCACTGTCATCAATAAACCTTTGGAAAAAAATAATTGCATTTGACCTATATTGAGAGGGTAGGAGATCAAGTATAAAACAGACATTTAAGTGAATACTATAAAATTATTCTGAGATTGAGAGACCCTATGATGGGCAGTTTACTGGCACTAATTTACTAGGAACAGAAGTAGAAACAGAACTAATTATTCAGAGGAAGTAAGCAGCAGAAAAATGTGAAAAGTAGAAAAAAAAAAATAGAACATCAACATGCTAGTTTTTCTTTTCAACAGTAATTTCCAGATAAGAGTCATCAAGAAAGAATGTAGTGATCATGCCAAACATCAATTAAACGAAGAAAATTAATACTATTGCCTTGATGCAATTATGTCACTGTAAAGCTTTCTCTAACTAATCTTATTGTTAAATGAGTTAAACTGTTAACAATAACATGTGGGTGGGGGAACCAGCAGAATAAATAACAGGGATTTCAGACCACAGAGACAGATATTAAACTAAAAATATTAGATGCAAAATTTTGGTTGTAGACATAGAAAAGATATTTTGTACCCAAGATGTGTCATCTAAGTATCTGAATACAGAATGTAATTAAATTTCTTAATACTTAGGCAGTATCACTATTATGAAATGTTTTTTGATTCACTGAAGTGAAAAACAATATCTAATATAAAGAGCTCTGAAACTACCAGGTCCCTAGCCCCTTCCTCAGCCTCCCCAAAACTCAAGAGCCTAGTCTTTCTCAATCATCTTTCATTAAAAACCAATAAAATAAAAATGAAAAAAGAGAATCACTGCAACAATGAAAGAGGTTTTATTTGTTGATTGCAAAAGTTTAATATGAATGCATAGAAAATTCAGTTTCATAGAAATGCATAGAAAATTCAGTTTCAATCAAGAAAAATTCATTAGATTTGGGTTGCTTATTCTCTGAATAAAGAAATAGGACCTCACGGAAAAGCCTAATCTTGCATGTATTTCTTACTAGACTATTTATCAAACTCCTGAAGGAATACCTGGATATTCAGTTTGTCTTTCTTGTAGTTTACTAGTTGTTTTTAGATTACTCTTAAGCTATGTTCAGGATTCAAACCCACTCTTATTAATCAACCATTTGCAGAAAGAAAAGAAAGCAGGTGGGATTTTTTTTTTCTGAAAAAGCTCTTGACCCTGTTATCTCTTTATCCATAGCTTGTTTTCTCTAATTTGAAATCATCACCTTATCTGCCACTGAAAGTATATGAATACTTTTTATTATTGTAAATTTATGTACACTTTGTAGATTGCAATCATTTATGGTCTCTGCTAAAAATGTGGTTTGTGCTCTCTTACTTTTGTTTCTGAAATTCTAATCACTCATTTTTCTTGTCCTTATAAAATTGAGCAGGAAAGGCAATGTGTTATTCCTAACATTGAGATGTTTCTTAGTTTTATGAGCTGCTCCATTTTCTGTTTCTGACTGATACATCTGAACATGACCTGCAGTCAGCAATTAATGCATTTAGCCAGTAATCTACAAGATAAATTTTATTCATATTTTGACTTTTACAATTTTATGAATTCTGTTGTCTGCATCATCTTGCATCTAGAAAGTAAACTTCAGGCACTTACCATATTAGGTTTTCAACTTTGAATCCTTTCAAATTACTTGTTTCTGAATAGATTTGCAAGATAAATATTTATCTTCTGTCCTTTAGTAATAGAGTTTGCTGTAGGAAATGACACTTTATTCCCCCTCCACTGGTTTTAAGTATAGTGATTCCATTTTCTTGTTATAGTATTTATAGATTTTTATCACCAACATAAATCAAATAATTTCCTACTTATATCTGTGTATATACCATAAAATTTTCTCCATTACAACTCTGATACATAGCTTAGCTGGTCATATAGAATAAGACTAGGAAACAGTTTTAGTATAATGGACTCAGCGTCTACAAACACCCTAAGCAATCAAATAAATATGACATAAATCTAAACATAGAGCATTCCCAAAGTTACCTTCTATGCTAGCTGCCACAGCAGTTTTTATAAAGTTTGAATTGATGTAAGTTAATTCGAAATTTCCTACATTGATCTAACATCTAGATTGGTTATTTACTGTTAGTCATTAAAAAGGGAAAGATATATTAAAATATATATTATTAAGAGTCTAACAGCTTACTCTTAACATAAATCTAAAGTAAAAGTGAGTTTGCTGACAGACACAATAACATAAGCAGAGCAGAAAGTCATGCTACTACCTTTATTGTGAGCTTGCCTAAAATACTTCTTTAAGAGTAGAAGAGAGACAGGTGAAGTCTTTGAGGGCCTGGCAGCTGCAACAGGTCCTCACAACATATAGAAGAGGTGATCTTTGAAAGGTTCTTCTCATTGCACATATTCCAGTAAATCCCCTGCCTGCTACTCCCATTTCTTTTACTGAAGAATAATGACATTTTTCATGTAAACAATTCGAGAGCATGTGGAGACAGAAATTAAGCTGTGTTCTTGCAGCCTCATCTTATGTCTTAAGTGCTTTTTTTCATTCTCTTCCTGTTGCCAGGCTGAAGCTGAAAAGAAAGAAAATTCTTACACTCTTCTTTTATATGAGTGGGAAACAAAGATAAACTATGTCCTTATTGAAATGGCTTTCTTTTTTGAAGTTACAGGCTTCCTAAAGAATCTAGGGAATTAATTCCTATCTCTGAATTTCCTTCAAAACTCACACAAAAGTTTAGTGTGTGTGCTGAAAATAGTGTTGAAAACACAACAATGTTTTTGTTATTGCTGAGCAGCACTTGCACAAAACTTTCAGCTCCTCACGTGACCCCACCAGCAAGGAGGCTGGGAGTGCTCAAAAAGTTGTGAGGTGACACAGATGGGAGAGCTGACCCTAACCAGCCAAAGGGATATTCCAGACCATATGGCATCATGGTCTGTAATAAACTAGGGGGATGGCTGGCTGGGGGAAATTCCTGCTGCTCAGGGACTGGCTGGGTATCACTTGTCTTTCTTGGGTTTTGTCTTTCTTTCCACATCTCTTATATTCTTTTTATTACAATATTTTAAATTATAATAACTTTTAATATTTTATTTTTCCCCTATTTCAGTTAAGAAATTGTTCTCATCTCAACCCACAAGTTTTCTCACTTTTATCCTTCCAATTCTCTTCCCCTCATTCTGCTGAAGGGGAGTGAGTGCGCAGCTGTGTGGTGCTTAGTTGCACCACAAGGGAAATCTATATAAAATTTAACAGGGGTTAATTGTGTATATTAAGAATGAAAAAAATCATGATTAATAGATTTCAATGTGTAGAACTCTCAAACAGATTTTGACAGGATATAAACTAAACTGTAGGAAATCACAGGACCAGTTCTTTAATCTTATCTCCTCTCTTTCTTGCTTTTATCCTTCCTCCTAGGATCATGTGAAAAATATGCATATGAATTATGAAATAATTTTTATGCTTCTTTTATTTTTTTATTTTTTAAGTATTAATTGTTGTCTGGCTTGATTTATGGATGACTTTATGCGTTTATAAACATAAATATTCATTTATACAAGATCATTTATTTTGACCACACAGAAAATATTTTAAGCCATTGCAATACCTGAAAAAACCCAACCCATTTGATGAGTTTTAACAAAGATTGCAGTCATAAGTTATGAAGTTAGTCACACCAACCGAAGTAGTTGTTAAGGTAAATCATTCAATGAGTGATAAAGTACATTTAGCCACCTCCATTTCTTCCATCAAGAAAATATGAACTAGCTATTACCTTGATGTGTCTTCAGAAACAGAAGATGCTTTTATGCAATCCAAAACATAAATTATGTGGTAACTTTTTCAATATTTTTCTGTAAATAAAATTAACATTTAGAAAACAAGAGGGAAAGAAAAAGAGAGTGCAGTATTTTTATAAGAATTAAGATTTTTAACAGCAAATTTTATACTTACAGTCTCTTCTCCACAAACTGGTAACAATTTTATAAATATTGATCTTTATTTCAGATCCATCAGGCAGCAACTGATGAAAATAAAGAAAATAATGGTGTTTCTAAGAACAGCTGCTTATACAGTTCTGGAAATGTCACCTTTCTCTTTTTCTTCTGCATATAGTATTATTGAAGAAAAATATATTTTTGGTTAAAAATATGCAACTGGTTAGATTATCTTAGCTGTGGTTGTCACATGAAAGCTAAGAATTATCATAAAATCCTACAATGTCTTGAGTTGGAAGGGTCCTTAAAGATCATCCTGTTCCAAGACCCCTGCCATGTGGAGGGACAGCTTTAACTAGACCAGGTTACTCAGAACCCCATCCAAACTGGCCTTGAACACTGCCAGGGATGGGGCAGCCACAGCTTCTCTGGGAAACCTGTACCAGTGCATCACCACCCTCACAGTAAATAACTTCTTCCTAGTATCTAATCTAAACCTACTCTTTCATTTTAAAACTGTTCAACCTTGTCCTGTCACTAAATGCTCTTGTAAAACATCTCTCTCCACCTTTCTTCATGTGGATTCAAGATGGAACAGATTGAGTGTCAGTCTTCAATTAACATGATTTGTGAATATATCAAAATCCTCAGAAATTTAAAAAACTGAGAAGTATGCAAGTATACATGTAATAATAAGAATAAAGAACCAAGGGCTTCAAATAAAATGGCCTTTTTTTACTTCTTATCATAGAATCAAAGAATATCCTGATTTGGAAGGGATCCACAAGGTTCACTGAGCCCAACTTCTGGCCCAACACACAAGGATTTCTTATCCCTCTACTTTTTCACACTGATTCTCCCAACTCCCACTTGATCCCCACTTTCCCTGCCTCTGCTTCCTCACTTAAACATTGTAAATAAGTAAACATCCCCCAGCCTTGAAGGGGATCTGGACAGCCTCCCCTGCTGACTCAGGGTGATGGTTGTCCCCCTGGAACCCATGGAGAAGAGTATCCAGGAACAGCTCTGGGAGGGCCAGACCAGCAGCTTGCATCTCTGACAGGGGGGTTGTTCCCCCACCTGTCATTTCTACCCTGGGTGCCTTCATATTGGTATTGATAGGAATAAATGTTCAATTATGTAAACTAGTGGTCACCAATATATATAAAAGTTGTTTTGTTTCATCGCATAAAGTTTGATGAAAAGTTGTCAGAGGTAACAGTATTACAATAGTCCCTTCAGTCAAATAATTACTGAGAGGTTTTCTTGTTTAGACCAAAATTTAACTTTCTTTATGTGACTCCTTGAGTTCTTCCTTTGCCAAACAGACAATAATCTCTTTGACAAGAACCAAGCTGAACAGTAGAAGGTCTGTTCTTGCTGGTTAGGAAAAGGAGCTGACTATAACACAGGATAAATCAGTCATCTACAGCTTTTAAAAGCACAATTTCAACAGGCAAGAAATACACATCCTTTTAAAATCCGTAAGGGCACTGTCAGCTTACCCAACTTTAATTGCAGGAGAGAATGGACTGTAAACCTGTGAACAGGGTAGCCTAGAGGGGAAGCCATAGGAAGAACAGCTGAGGTCTCTTACCTTGTTTAACCTGGAGGAGACTGAAGTGAGACCCCATTGCACCCTCCAACTTCCTCCTGAAGGGAATAGGAGGGACAGACGTCTCTTCTCGCTTGTGACCAGTGAAGAGACTCAAGGAAACGACATGCAGCTGAGTCAGGTAAGGTTAAGTTAGATATTAGGAAAAGGTTCTTCACCCAGAGGGTGGTTGGGCACTGGAAAAGGCTCCCCAGGGAAGTGGTTGCAGCACCAGCCTGACAGAGTTTGAGAAGACTTTGAAAATGTTCTCAAGTACACCATGTGATTCTTGAATCAGTCCTGTGTAGGGCCAGGACATTGATGGTTCTGGTGGATCCCTTCTAACTTAGGATATTCTGTGATTCTGTGATATCTATAATTTCATCACTGAGAAGGAAATTTGGAAGAGATCCTTTTCTGACTTCTGAAATACTTTAAAAATCCTGTCTAGTGAAATCTAGTCCACATTAATGGTGTACTAAATTACCTGAATTAGCAAAAAAAACCCCAAAGCACAGATTGACATGTATGCAAAGCCATATTCTCAGGCACCAGATGCTGTTACTACACAAGTTGTTGTCATTAAAATGAAAAACACATGCTCCTTGCTTATGACATTCCATCACTTATGCCAGGTTTTTGATAATAGGCTATTTCCAGGCAGGGGCTCCAGCTGTGTCACTTCATTTTTATGCATGAGCTGAATACATGAACTCAGACTCTGCACAGGAGCCAATGTATATAAGTGCTGTGCACTGCTTTGTTTAGGATTTACCCTGCCAGGCCTAGTTTCTGACACAAACATATTCTAGCATTATTTTTCTTTGTGGATTTTTTCCCTTTTCTTCTTTTTTTTTTTTTTTTTTTTTTTTATACTTGAAATATCTAATTACTGAAGAAATGCCTTAATTTCACAGAAAAAATGTTTTATAGAAAGTGTTTCTGTTCATGCAAGAGATCCTAAAGGAATGAAAAATCTACAACCAATTATGATATGTAGATATATGGAATAACAAAAATTCCCCAATCTCACTACCAGTTAGTTTACTAATACTGACAGAAAGATATATATTTTCAGTTTTCTCAAACCTTGATATTACTATTTCCATCACCTTTAATTAAACTGATTCCCTATATTTTGTTGTTCAGTTGATCAAACAATTTTGCTATATTTCAAAATAAGGAGTGCAAGAATTATACTAAAGAGAAAATTTCAATGTACATATTTCAGTGACCAAATCTGCAACAACAACAACAACAACAAAAAAAAGAAAAAAAAAAAAAATCAAAGGATAATTTTATCAGTAACAATTTTGACAATTTTCCTAACTGACATGATTAGTTGTTCCCACACAGTATCTAAACATTCATATAGAGTCTCTCACTCTCCTTTTAAAGAGGATGGAAGAGAGAAGTAGAGCAAAACCTGAAAAATCATGGTTCAACACAGGAAAAGTTAACAAAGTAAAGGATGGAGGAAAATAACAAAGCAAATCATTCACCACCTTTCACAAGCAGACTGATATCCAACCACCTCAGAGGACAATGCCACTGCTTTTTAATTTTTTACCAGTGGCCAAATTTGGCTCAGCTGCCCCATCCATGTTCCCCCCTAATTTCTTGCCCGCTTTCGCACTAGTTCTGAAGCAGAGCAAACTGGGGGGAAAAACAGAACATTGCCCCCCAAAAAACAAAGCCAAACCAAAACCAAACATAAAAAGGACCCAAAACAAACAAACAAAGCCTCCAAACAAAATTGAATTAATTTTAAAGAAAACAAACAAAAAAACCAACCAAACAAATAAACCCCACAAAAAATCCCTGCTAACAAACAGGAAAAAAAAAAAAAAAAAGAAAGGAAAAAGGGTAAATTTGTAGATTACAAAGCCTTGATCTTTTCTAACCATGATTTAGCAATACCCAAAACACTGGAGTCTATCCACACTTTTGGCCAGCAACCCAAAATACAACATCATATGGGCTGCTATGAAGAAAGCTAGCTCCATCCCAACCAGAACCAGTACAAATGATTTCCTTCCCAACCAAAAGATAACCTAGTTTTGGTGATCAATACACGGTTTCTCAATTATTTTTTTTTTTAAATTTGGGGTTTTTTTACTGCTACAAGCAAAATGGCAAACACCAATTTCTGCCATATAGCAAGAATGAACTACTTTGGTTGGACTTCAGGATGTTCCATTCACAATATCTCTCATAGTATACCACAGAAACACATCAGTTGCTAAATGAGTTAGAATGTTTAGTCTTCTCCAAATTCTCTCAGTTCCTTTATCAGCAACAGAAGATGACACACACTATGACCACATTTTTGGGTATGGCAGTGAGAAGTAATGATAAAGGTGCAAGAGGAAGATAATCAGATGCTTACCTAGTGTCTTAAACGTTTCAGCAACAGCAGTTAAAATCACTGAGACATGAAATTTGTAGGATAGTTTGAAATTCAGCAATTATGTCACATGAAACTGCAGAGTGCATAAAATGAAAAAAAATCTCAGTGGTCTGTTAGACAGAGATTTATTTCCTAGTCTTCCTTGATATAAACCAAAGTTACATCCCTAACTCAAAAGTCTGGAAGATATATCCACTTATACTCAGAACTACCACTCTCAGGCTTTAGCTTTCAAAATTGTGTAATTCAGATCTTGTTACTATAACTGCTAATAGAGATGAGACTTGGAGGATAGTACCTCTCAGCATGACTGAGATGGGATGATACCCTCATAGCTGTTCTGCAACTGCATGCTAGGGGTGTGTTTGAAACAAGAGCTGTAGAAGCAGCACTGAGGAATGACAGGTAGTCCTGATTGCTCTGATATTTCACAAGAGTGTGAAGACAGCTTCACTGGGAAGATCAATATGACTAGGAAGACTAGAAGTGAAGACTTGAAGGTAATCTACAGTCAACAGTTACAGCAAATACCACAACTCTCAGAAATAAGACTATTTTACTCAATAGTGTTTAGCTTCTGAGGTTGTAGGCAGTTCAAAATAGACTCAGCATAAAAAGGAACAAATTCATATACAAAACCTTAATCTATTCCTTCTTTAAATGAGGACTCTGTACAATGCAGTTAAGTGAGAAATAAGTCTATAGTTGCTTTGTTTTAATTGCTAATTTTACATTATGCCTGATTTTATTGTTAGATTATAGAAAATAAACTGGATCCTCAGAAAGAGCAAAGTTATTTGTGTTCTTTCTGTATATGAGCACTTTTCCTGCTAATTTTTCCTCGGACATTCAGAAGTAGTTTATTTAAAGATTAATATTGAGTTAATAGTTGACATTAAATTTATAGAGTGAAAATATTTTGAACTTTACTATCACAAGGTAAGTAAATTCTAATTGTTTGTCATAAGTAATGTATTTTAAGAAATAATAAATGCTTTTCCTGTACTAAAATTATTACATATTTTCAACTATTAAAACAAGTAAAATCAAATAAAAATGAAGTAAGGATTCCTGGAGTTCTTACACCATCACTTTCATATATCCCTAATCTGTTTTGTTGGAGTTCTGATAATGAGTTGTTGGAAGAGAAAAATATAATATCTTCTCAGCAGCCCACTGAAGAAAAGCAAATATATATATATATAATATATATGTGTGTGTGTGTGTGTGTATACATATTTTTATGATTTTTTTTTCCTTCAGTTGCAGAGAATCTTGTCTCCTCTGATTCTTCTTCATTCTCCCTCAAAGGAAGAAGCTACTCCCCCCTTACTAACCAAGTTAACCACTTCTTCCACTGTTTCTTCTTGACTATAGGAGAGTTGTGGTTGAGGCTTGAGTCACTCATTTAACCACAGCGTTCATTTGTATCTTCTTGGATCCAGAGACCCTCTTGTCCCTCTGAGGGTGCGTGACACAGGCTTGGTAGGTGCAGCATGTGTTCAAACACAGCACCAGAATTTCCATCTCTGCTGTGGGTAAGGCATCTTTATTCATATGGTTTGCCACTTCAACAGATTATTGCACTGGTTTTGCCATGTAGTCCCAGACCATTGGAGGGGGAAAACACTGTAAGAACCTCTCTAAATTCTTCCTCACACCTTGCCACCCTGGTCTGTCTAGGGAACATCCCTGTGTAGCATTATCAAGTGGCTGGCTAAACGAAAAACTAGATTCATAGAACACATCAATACAAGCACTCTGGTTTCCCAGGAAAATTCAAGAAGTGAAGGGTGATTGCAACAAGTCAGGAAACACATATCCCAGAGGAGGAGAAGGTAGATGTGTCATTGTTCCCCCATTAGTTGACTTCTGGAGGGAAAGAGAAAAAAATTCTGAGAGTTCAATCTCCACAATTTCTTTCCTGGAGTACTGAGATGGGAGTAGAGTAGAGGTAGCCCAAACAGCAGATCTTTGCTACAATCCTAAACCACCACATCTACTGGCATTCCTTGGTCAAATTGATGGGTATATTTTCTTTTTTATAAGGCCAGGTTTTGATAGAAGGGGGTTACAGGGGTGGCTTCTGTGGCAACCTGCCAGAAGCTTCCCTATGTCCAGCAGAGCCAATGCCAGGTGCCTCAAAGACAGCTCACCACTGACCAAGACTGTTCCAATCAGAAATAGCGGTAACATCTCTATGAAAACATATTCAAGAAAAAAAAGAAATAAAAAAACTTATTGTGCAGATGTAATTATGGCCAGAGAAGTATGAGGTGAGAATATGACAGAGGAACAATTATGGAGACATCAAGGTCAGTGAAGAAGGAGGGGAAGATTCTACAAGGACCTGAGTTTCCTCTGCAACTAATGATGCAGCCCGTGGTGAAGCAACCGTGCCCATGGAGATCCATGGGGATCCAGAGATCCACTACTGAAGCAAGTGGGTGCTCAAAATAGGGCTGTGAACCGATGAGAGACCTGTGCTGGAGCAGATTACTGTCAGGGAGCTGCAGATACATATAGAGAGGAGCCCACACTGGAGCAGGTTTCCTGGTAGGACTTATGACCCTGTGGGCAACCCACTTTGGAGCAGGCTGTGCCTGAAGAACTGCATCCCATGAAAGAGTAACCCACACAGCAGCAGTTTGTGGCTTGGACTCACATTGGAGTGGTCTGTGGAGAACTGTCTCCTGTGGGAGGGTCTCCATGATGTAGCAGGGGAAGGATTCCTTTTCCTGAGCAGCAGGAGAAAAAACATGACCCTAACCCCCATTCCCTGCCTCACTGCACTGCTGAGGGGGAAAAAGGTAAAGCCTGGGAAGAAGAAAGGGGTCTTTTGAATGTGGTCTTTTACGATTACCTGAAAGAAATAAGACTTGAACCTTTAGTTCAAGGCAATTTAGCTAATTCAGTAGTACTATTCTCACTCACGGGAAGTAGTGCAATAATGAGAATTAGTGACTTATACTGAAATGTGCAAGATGTCTTGGGTGAAGAAAAATTGTAGGCTTTTATTTCCTCTTAAAATTATTAGAGATTTTATTGAAAAGAAATCAAAGAGATATAGTATATATAAGAACCATGAATATATAAAATATAAACCCATAGCAGTGGCATCATGGCTATATTTCTCTAAGACATAGAAAATATGTTTATATTATTTGAATAATCCAGTTTGAAATATAAGTAAATACTAGGTATTGTAAATGTAGGTTTTTTGGGGTTTGTTTTGTTTTGTTTTTTAAATCTAAACTAGCTTAAGTACTTTTTTTTTTAAGTATCTGTTGATTATGATTGAGAATGTTCTGGCTTCACATCTGTGAATAAGGTTAATGACACACCACAGCTGTCACTATTTAACAAACAGGAGAATGTTGTTACAGGATACCACAGCCCAGGACATCATCAGGGCACAGGGCATCAGGTGCCACTGAGGTCAGGTAGGGCATTAGCCTGTGGGAGTTGTTGGGATCAGGCCTAGTGGGGGGAACCAGAGTCACACAGCCCCAGAATGGCTGGAGAGGGCTGTGGGCATGAGGCCAGGCTGAAGGTCAACTAGAAAGCTAGTTCAGCAAAGGAAATAGGAACAGAAATGTGGCTGTGAAGGAACTGGGCCAGGTCCAGGGACTTTGTATTGGGGATTTGAGGGCAGACAAACACCCTACAGTGATGGTGTCCTGCTTTTGGCTGAGATAGAGGTAAATTTTCTTCTTAGTCACTGGTACAGTGTAGTGTTTTGGATTTAGGATGAGAATAAAACACACCATTTTTTTTGCTGGCTTTGAGTAGTGTTTATCTTAAAGCAAGGACTTTTCAGTTTCTTGTGCTCTGCCAGTGAGCATGTACATAAGAAGCTGGGAGGGAGCACAGCCAGGACAGCTGACCCAACCTGGACAAAGGGATCTTCTATACCACAGAATGTCATGCTCAGCACATAAACTGGGGGAATCTGGCCAGGAGACACTTTTCTGCTTTGGAGCAGGCATGGCATCAGTCAGCTGGTGGTGAGTGATTGCATTGTGCATCACTTCTCTTGGGTGCTGGTTCCCCCTCTCATTTTCATTACTATAAATATAGTTTGTTATTATAGTTTGTTTCAATTATAAAACTATTTTTGTCTCAATCCATATTGCTTACTATTTTTCCTTGATTCTCTTCCACACTAAGGGCAGGGAGGGGATGTAGGGGGTGGGGGTAGGAGTGAGTATCTGTATGTTTTTTTGTGGTGAAATCATGACAGATGGTCAAAGTAAGCAGACCCAGACAATGAATCCTAGACGTTGAGACAACCAGAGCAGGATGAAACAGACTACAAAAATAAAAGGCTGAAAAATGGTCTCAAAGAAACTGCTGGACTTTGGGAATGATTGTTGTGCTCCATCTACGTTGTTGACCACTTCCCAGCAAAGAGAGAAGGATGGAGGTGATTGATGGTGGGGCTTCAGCATCCTTTGCTCGGTGGAAATCATCACTGTCAACCTGAAGTCCCAGGGACCATCACAGGCAATGAGCACAACCCTGTGGCAGAGGGGTTGGTGCAATAAGGACTTATGTTTAACACTTTTCAGTGTGCCATCATAAGAAGCCTTTTCCTATATTGATTTAAAGTGCAAATGCTATAGCAACTGGACTAATGGTCACTCTTTTCTCCATTTCAATTTGGTAACTCAGAATTTAATTAGGCAAACAATACTTTCCTTGTTCTAGACATGAATTCCATTTTCTGTATGCATAGTTTTGTCTGAAACAGTACAGGTGATAAATACAACTGTTGCCACTTAATATATAATAGAAAACAACTATTGATACATTAAAAGGATATCTTAACTATTCTTAAATATATCAGTCAATTAAATAAATGAAGTAAAGGTATGGAAAATTCAGAATAGGAATCAAAGAATCAATTTTAAATTTTGTAGCTATTCCAGAATTGTCCTACAGTACTAGCAGATTTGCCAAAAATCTAGAAAAAAAAATCTTCAAGTTGAACACCAATAGAATTTATCATAAACTGTTCAGAAATGTGTAATCCCCTTAGAAAATTTGCATTCTCAATCATCCTGTATTTTAAGCAAAGCTGTTACTTTAAATTTCAATATTTATTCTAGAAATATGTTCCATTCTTTTTTATTAAGTAATATGTCATAATTTAATAGCTAAAACATACTCTCCAAAAATTATTTAGGATATAATGACAATAAGTTCTGCAATGTTTACAATTCTGAACAAAGAGTTTTTTATTATCAAAGTTCTACAGAAGGAAATTATCATGCAAGAACAACCCTGGGTGTTGTAATCTGCCATCTGCTTTAGAAATGTGCAAGTAGAAAATTGTCATGAAGAATGGTTTGAAGATAAAAGGGTGAGTCAAATGAGATGTTGTTTTCTTACTGAAAAAAACCCATGCACAGAAAAATATTTGAAGCTTACTTAATTTAAACTGGAAATTTAGTGTGACCATATTAAAGACAGAAAACTAGAATTTTTTTTTTCAAATTTTCAATATACATTACTGTTACATTACTTAGTTTTTAATCATTATTAAACATTCTAAGTATATTTTCAACCAATTATTCCTTATGAAAAATATACTAACTTTTATTATCAATATACTATACCATAGAAATTATATTGGCTTAGCAGTGATGGCTATGATCCTTGACAGTTCCTAGATGCAGGGGTTAAGGTTGACAGGCTTGACAACTGGGAAACAAAATGATGCAAAAGTAGAGTCCCCTTCCCCTTCCCTCCCCCAAATAAAACCAGGTGATCTCATATGCAATTCATAGCTACTTTTGAGGACCGAAACTTGGTCTGGTTTTGCTTACTTTGCAAAAGTATTGTGTTTTACTGGATGCTCTTTGAATCTTCTCTACAAGATCATTTGTCATTTACCAGATATCTCTGCTCCTTGTTTATATCTTATTCATGCTACTTTTTTTTTATTTGACCTCTTGTACTTTATCTTGTATTCATAATGGGGATTTCTTTCTTTCTGATGTGAATAATATATTGTTTATGCTTTGTTCTTCCTTCATTTTTGGTCTGCTTGGCTGTACTTTTAGTTATTCTATTAATATTGCTTAAATGTTTTTCTTTTTATTTTTTTTCCAGTTACTCAGTTTAATTGTGTAGGTAAGTGCAATTACAATATTGCATGATTTAGTGAACTGATGCAACCTCAGAGTAGTTGTACAGGGGTGGGTTTTTTGATTGGTTTTTTTTTTTGTTGTTGTTTTTTTTTTTTTGTTTGTTTGGTTTTTTTTT